>CM074614.1:64151123-65351123 GCA_037305975.1 Chrysolophus pictus
AATAGTTTTATTAGGTGAATAAGATAAAAAAGCCCATGAACTTTATTGAAGAAAAATGTTAACTAAACTTAGTATAACCTTTAAAAAAAATTAAGAGACATAGAGAAGTGTTCATATGAATAGCATGTTCCGGGACACATTTGGCCATCTATAAACACTTGATAGTTTTACTTTGAATGTTTATTGATATAAAATTGTATGTATGGCTTGCCATCATCAATCTGTATTCCTGAAATCAAATCAAATCTATTTAGTTGATAAGCTCCTGAAGGAAAATACAATGTATACAGGTTGAAGCTTGAAATGAAATAATTTATTCTAATCATGTTTGAAAGATTGTTAGTTTTGCTAGGAAAGAAAGGTCTCATCCTACTAATCCTGAATTATTACACCAATTTCTCTGTCTTTCCTCAGTCCCATATCAGACTTCCGTGGATCTGAAACAGCTTCAGGTTTTGTTTATGTCTTCCTGACAGGACCCTCATCTTTCTTTGGATTCCTAGTACATGGACTTTGTCGAGTTAAAATGATGACATGACCTCACTGGCCAAAAATCCATTACTAAATAAAAGAAAATATTTTCACCTGGAAAAGCTTTCACCTGGAGCAGACCAAGGTCCAGTCTCAGAAAATTCAGTTGAATTATTTATAGCAGAAACAAATTATTGAAGTAGAAATCTCTTTCTAAGATGTTATGGTACCTAGCCATTAATGAAGTTTTTTGGCACTACTTACATGCTGAACAGTTATTTTTTAAATTCAGACCCATTTGCACTTGCAAAAACATGCACTTATTTTAATGCCACTTCTTTTTTCCTTCCCTTGGATGAATATGAATTGATACTTACAATTCAAAACGTATGCGTGTAGAGGAGTTGCATTTCAAATATTAAGGGCAGAAATCAAATATCTATAGCTGTTTCTAAGATTCCACTTATTGCTGTGATAGCCTTATTTTAAATCAACTAAAAATGTTTCCAGTTAATTATTTTGGTGCAAAGGATGCTTGCAAGGATGTTTGTTATCATGTTTTCTTCTGACCTTATTCTCTGTGTGATATTTAACCTGCTTTTTCATGGCTTCAGTGATGTAATATCACAGCATGTTTGCACAGACTGTTTCTGTCACTGGTTTGTCATCAGTAGTCATTTAATCAAAACCAATTGGTGAATCTTTTCCCATTTTGTAGAAATTAATACCCTTCATTAAAGAAACAAATCTAACCAGAAGTTGCATTACACCTGTTCTGAACTGCAGATACCCTCTTGATACGACTGAAATGAGTTTTTTTCTGATAGCCAGACAGGTAAAATGTTTCTAAGTATTAAGAACTCAAGTCTTTTTGTATCCCATTATTCTTCTTTGCTAATTTGATTTATTTTCTTTATTTCTTTACTTGATATTCAAGATGTTTTTCTCTAGAAAGTGTTAGTCCATCATGACACCAGTAAGACACACTTAGGGACACTTAGACTTTTTAAAGTGACACATAAGATATATAATTATATTTATTAGAGCTAAAATTCTAAGATACAAATAACACAGATAAGCTTATACCACTTCACATGGCAGGCATTCCAGGTGGTGTAGCATCAAACTGGATTCTATCCTTTGTATAGCACATAATGCAGACCTCGTCCACAGTGCAGATACTCCCATTTCCATTTCTCTGATTATTATATGTTATTCTCACTAAGAAAGTCAAACAGAAATGACAGTCATATCTTGCTTTACTGTTAGATATAGACAAGGTGGTGCAGTTGCAGGTAGCATCTCTGTTTCAAGGAGCTGGCTAAGGTTATCCTGTGGCCAAGAAATTTCTGTAGAACAAGAAAGTCCTGGATCTGCCTCGATTATGTTTTTTTTGAATCAGTGATTCTTGAAAGTATGGTGTTCTCTGGTCAGGGTCACTGCACAAAGTTAGAGCTCATTTCAGAGGAGCAGAAACAGCCACTGTATTCATTTTGTGTTGAACAGGGAAGTGATTATCTTGTCTGTTTATCTAAACAAAATATACAGACTATGAATAATAAATCAGGAATGGGTCCCAAATGAATGGAGACTAACATAACAAAAAAATAAATATGAAGACTGAAATCCTGGGGAAGTACAAAAATACTTTTATAATTCTGACTTTGAATGATTGTGAGTAATCTGATCACAGAAGAATGTTCTCTGTGAGATTGCAGGCATAAGGGACAAAAAAAAATTTTTGCTGTTAAGAGGGCTGAAGATGAGAGTTTATAAAAAAAAAGAAAAAAGTGCTAAAGTTAGTATACTGGTTGTTGAAAGCAAAGAATAGAAATACCCATGAGAAACTTGAAGCAAATAAAGTCAGTCATTCTTTCAAAATTTATGCAGGCTTTAGAGAGGCGACAGTGATATTATTTAAGAAATGATAGGACACCTGGTAAAAGTAATTAATTCCTATCACAAACAATCTTGTCTAGACAAAACTGTATAAATTTGTTTATCTAGAGTAAAACCAAAAGGTGGATGCCGGCTTGCCCAGATTCTGTACTTGCAGCACTGGTTTTTATTTCCGTGTTATGTTTGATAGCACCACTGTTTCATCATAGTGTATCGCAGAATTTAAAACACTATTATGGTAACTTAATTATTTCATTAGGTATACCTAGGTTTATTTTCTACTTTCAAGAAGAAGCAAAATGACTGGACAAAATTCCCATTTATTAAAGTAATATGCTGGACTGGAATAAAACACTTGCTTACTCATTTTTATTGTCTTTCTTGAATTATATATGCTATCAACTTCATTTAAATTTTAGGTTTAAGGCTAAGTAAGCTTTGGCTTCCAAGGACTAAGTTTCATGGTAGTACATAATGAAAAACCTGTGAAAATAAGAACACTGAAATGTAAACTGCAACTCACACCCCACAGGCTTTTTTTCCTAGAAGGCAGAGCTGCACTCACCTTGGCCAGGAGGCCACCTTCTTTCCCTAGAGAGAGTTCTCTCTTTGTTTACCTTTACAGGAACATCAAAAACGGACTTTCCTTGTGTGCTGCTAAAGAAGACTGGAACTTAACATGTTGTGTTGGAGTTAGATTAGTATTGTTTGTCTTTTAAAAGAAGGATATCTTGGTAAGCTTCAGCTGGGAGGCTGTTATGGTTTGAGATCAAAATGGCAGTCTGCTGCTAAATGAATTCAAATGCCAAAGCATTTATGTGCACGAATATATTTGATGTTAAGAAGTCATATGACCTCCCTGTTCCATAGGAAATACGGCAAAGCCAATACAGAAGGTCATGGACTGACACAGCAGTACAAGCTGGTTGTCAGCAGACTGCATGTTTGCTCCCAACATCAAAATTCACACTCCAGCAACTCTCACACATCCAGCAGTCCCAGTGCTTACGGGGTAGGGCAGACATCACAGGACATCCAAAGCTGTAAGAGACCCATAAAAATCATTGTGTCCAGAGGATTCACACAGTACCACCCAAAGTTCAAAGCATATTTCTGAGAGTGCTGTCCAAACACTTGAAACTCCGGCAGCGACAGGCCATGACACTGCCCTGGGGAGCCTGTTCCAGAGCATGACCACCCTCTGGTGAAGAACCTTTCTCTGGCACCCTCCTGATCTTCCTCACACAGCCCCATGCTGTTCCCTTGGACTCTCTCACTGCCACCAGAGAGCAGAGCACAGTGTTGCCTCTCTGGTTCCTGTGAGGAGCAGCAGCAGCCACCATGAGGCCTCCCTCCACTCCTCTGCTACCATATGGGCACACACAATCTGACCTTCTGGGAGGTTCTCCATACACACCACATGCTACTCAAGGACACCTGAGCTAGGACACACCACTTCAGCCTCAGTCAATTTTAATGGAAAACACCAGCCACGTTCCTCTCCTTCTTCCCCCACCTAGGAACAGCATCCGTGCATCAGGACATACACATAGCTTTAAATGTCTGTGACCTCGGTTGGTAAAGCCATGGTGCTGTCATTACTGGCCCATTATATCTTCCATACTGAATACTGTATGGAAGACCTCAGAGTGATATAGCTAGCACTGAAATTAAACCACCGTCCACAGTGAAAACTTATGATGTGACATACACTGCAATTGTAAAATATTATTGTTGGGGAACCTACAGAGTATTGTGGATTTTAATAATGGAAAACAGATTTAGAGATTGATGATGAGATAATGATTAGTGGCTGCTTGTCCCATTGTGTGGATCATTGTCTTATTGATTAATAAAAACTGCATACTCTGCCAGCAATGCAATTAAGGTAATAATTTGAGAGGCATTCTGGAAAATAACCACAGCTGATAAATTTCACTTTTTTTATAAGACAGCAACTTTATAAAAACTAGCAGTTTCCTTGATGCCCTTTCATGTTTTCCACCCATTTATTTTGTGCTAGAAAAAAAAAAAAGAGAAGACAGACAGTAGCAAAAATGCCTGAATGTCTCTCTGGCCAAACTTAGAGCAAATGTTGCTCTAATATTCACTGATAGATATTTTCTACTTTTAGGCTTGCTACTTAAAGTTCTATCTTTCGTTTATTCTGAATGTGTCTCTTTTGAAGCTTCAGTCTGATGGTACACCAGTCATAATAGGATGTCAAAGTAACCTAAATGGAGTGAATGCTCTCTGGAATATGTACATGGTATTGCATTGTGAATGAGTAAAAATAAATACAGTGCTTTTAATGGAAGATGCTCGAGGTATTCTTTTGTGTCCTTTTCATGAAGAACAATCTTTACTTACCAAATGAGGAAAGCAGAAGACAAATATTGTAATCAAAGTGACACCCAAGACAGCACTACAACTCTAAGCCTTTGATCAATTTGGATTCTGTATAGAAAGTCTTATTAGAGCAACAGTCTCAATATTGCCAAACAGAAATAAGGATCAGAGTTGGGACGAGTTCCTAGAAATATAAGAAGGAAAAGACAGCAGATAACAATGTAAGATGAGTATAATGAGTAAGATGAGAGGGTGTTGTTCACAGGAAAATGAATAGTATGACATAGACTCTCCATTTCAGTTTGTCCTCTATTGTAATGGGTTTCACATTTTTATTTCTTTATTCCTATATTTTAATGGCTAAAAAAATGAAGTAGCAGAAATAATGATAGGAAATGTTACAAGTGTAATATGCACACACTAAGTATTTACATGTAATGAAAAATTATAACAGATTAAAATAAAAGGTGCTCTAAGTTGAAGAAATCTCAGTGCACAAAAGGATGTTGTACTGGAAATCCTTTACTGGAAAATTAAGTCTTCGGTATTTTCTCTGGCAGTATCAACCTTGTCAATATGCACAAGACTTTTTATTATCTTTAAAACTCTTGTTCTAAAGAATCATAGAATCACAGAATCATAGAATCACAAGGTTGGAAAGCACTGACAAGATCATGTAGTCCAACTGTCTTCCCATTACCATTGCTACTACCAGCTACTAAACCATATCTCGTAGCTCCTCATCCAGACGTCTCTTCAACACTGCCAGGGACAGCAACTCCACGACCTCTCTGGGCAGGCCATTCCAGTGGCTGACCACTCTCTGAGAGAAAAAGTTTTTCCTCATGTCTAACCTAAACCTCCTGTGATATAACTTGCTGCCATTTCCCCGGGTCATGTTCCTTGCCTGCAAGAAGAGGCCCTCTTCACCACAACCTCCCTTCAGGAAGTTGTAGAGTGCAATGAGGTCTCCCCTGAGCCTCCTCTTCTCCAGACTAAACAATCCCAGCTCCCTCAGCTGCACCTCCTAAGATTTGTGCTCCAGACTCCTCACCAGTTTCGTTGCCCTTCTCAGGATGCGCTCCAGGGCCTCAGTGTCTTTCCTGTAGTGAGGGGCCCAAAACTGAACACAGTACTCGAGGTGCGGCCTCACCAGTGCTGAGTGGAGGAGGATGATCACCTCCCTGCTCCTGCTGGCCACACTAGTTCTAATGCAGGCCAGGATGCCATTGGCCTTCTCGGCCACCTGGGCACACTGTCGGCTCATGTTCATCTGAGCATCAACCAACACTCCCAGGTCCCTTTACTCTTCACAGTCATCTAGCCACTCGTCTCCAAGCCTATAATATTGCCTGGGGTTGTTGTGGCCAAAGTGCAGGACCCAGCATTTGGTCTTGTTGAACCTCATCCCACTCACCTCAGCCCAGTGATCCAGCTTATCTAGATCCCTCTGAAGGGCCTACCCACCGTCAGGCAGATAGACAACACTTCCCAACTTGGTGTCATCTGCAAACTTACTGAGGGCACACTCAATCCCCTCATCTAGGTCATCAATAAAGATATTAAGCAAGATGGGCTCCAGTACCGACCCCTGGGGGACACCACTTGTAACAGGTCACCAGCTGGCCCTCTAGCCAGTTCCTTACCCAAAGAAGTGATCAGGCCCAGCCAGCATGGGTTCGTAAAAGGCAGATTGTGCTTGACCAACCTCATCTCCTTTTATGACTGGGTGACCAGACTGGTAGACGAGGGAAAGGCTGTTGATGTAGTCTACCTTTGACACAGTCTCTCACAGTATTCTCCTGGGGAAACTGGCTGCCTGTGGCCTAGATAGGTGTCTAGATTAATTGTCCTTGGTACTCAGTTGCATTTAGATCTAATACATAAGATTACTGAGATAATATTAGAATGGTTTGAGTTGGAAGGGACCTTTAAGGTCATGTAATTCCAACCCTTCTTCTATGGGCAGGGGCACCTCCCACTACTTTTGAGCTAGTTATCAATGGAGCTCAGTGTGGGGGTCACATTTTTCATTAGCGAGAATGGAAAATAATTTGTATAGGCTACTACTACACACGAGACATGGGTTCACTATAATGATGGAGCCTGACAAGTAGGAAAATATCTCAGAGGAACTAAGAATGCCGTACATAAATAAGCTGCTGTCTGAGAAGCATTGCGATATATTGTAGTGTTGTGCTATTCGGCCTTATTGTTGCAGTGGCGCCTGAAATGAAATTTTTTAAGTGTGAGCAAATTGGATGTTTGCAATATCTCCCATGTTCTGCTGCTGCTGAGAGTTGAGTTTGTCTTCATTTTCACTAGTATTCACGACAAAGTAAATTAATGCTACAGATCTATTCCTCTCACACACGTTCTTTGTTTTGTAAACAAAACAAAAGCATTTGCTGAACTTCAAAATGCAGAGGAATTTCAAGCAAGGAATGGTACTTGAGGGCAAATTACTTCCTTCTTATTCTAGCCAACAGATGGTTTACAACTCTTGAAATTACTGAGACATCTTAGAGTACACACCAGTTGATCAAAAGTGCTATTTGGAGAAAGGCATGAAAAAGAGCCTGTATCTTTGGCTTCTTTGTGCTGTATTTTTTCTTACATCTCTCCCTCTTTGTACGGGAAAACAACATGATTAAGCAAGTATAACTGCCTTATAACCACTGGTTTTGTTCAATATGTTTGATTGTACTGTAGTAGCTGGTATATTACTTCTAGGGCTTGTTTCACAAAGATTTCTAAAACTAAGAACAGGTGGGCATCCTTGAAGATTGTAAGGTTATTATTCTACCACTACACTTGAAGTCTTCCAAACAGGAAGGAAAAAAAGATCAAAGGCAGAAAAGAAGTGTAATGTAAAATATAAATGAAAAAATGCTTTTTGGATCGGACTACCATCATTGAAACTATCCCCTAAGAAAAATGTGAAGTGATATAATCATTAGCAGAAAAAATAAAAATCTTTG
Organism: Chrysolophus pictus; assembly: GCA_037305975.1. NCBI lineage: Eukaryota > Metazoa > Chordata > Aves > Galliformes > Phasianidae > Chrysolophus > Chrysolophus pictus. Next base: position 64,158,824 of record CM074614.1, read on the forward strand.
ACTTACATGTGTCTAAACATATATTTCAAAATATCTAAATGTTTTGGTTGTTTTTTTTTTTTCACTTCTGTATATTTAGTAGCCTAACAAAATGAGTATAACAATCCTATTTGTATAGCATAATTCCATGATGCCCCTGATCACTTCAAAGTAAGGTGATCCTCAGTCTTTAACAAGTATCATGATGTCTTGCTCCAATTCCTAAGAGATAGAGAAGGTTCTTTTAATATGTGTATACGCAATGGTGAGACTAAGACGAGCGGGTCAAATGTTAGCTCGGCTAGCTTATTACAAATCCTAGTCATTTAGGGAGATGGAGAAGGGAAGACAAGAAATAAAAGAAAGGAGTCTTAGTAGGAAGTAAGAGAGAGATAGTCACCACCACAGTCCTAGCATTGTTTATAGTTCAGAAGTTGATCTTCAGTTGTGATGGGTCTCCTAAGAAACAGAAGGAGAAGGCAAAGCAAGAAAAGAGGAGAAGAAAGGGAAAGGAGAGGAGAGGAGAAGAAAGGGAAAGGAGAGGAGAGGAGAAGAAAGGGAAGGGAGAGGAGAGGAGAAGAAAGAAAAAGGAGAGGAGAAAAAGGAGAGGAGAGGAGAGGAGAGGAGAGGAGAGGAGAGGAGAGGAGAGGAGAGGAGAGGAGAGGAGAGGAGAGGAGAGGAGAGGAGAGGAGAGGAGAGGAGAGGAGAGGAGAGGAGAGGTATCAGATTTTAAATTCTTATGTTTGTGAGTAAACCTTGAAAACCATCATCTAAATACCACCCCTTCTTAAATTCCCTACCCCTTCCCCCAAAACTAAACAAAAGAAAACAAAACAGAAACCTGAAAGATGCTAAAAAGATTGTTTTAAAAAATTCAGATTCTGACTCTGTGAACTCATAGCATATATAAAATGAGTCTAGCGATATGGAGTGAGTTACATACAGGCTTCAGAAAGTTTGGTGGATTAGCTCTTATTGAGGAGGTTAAGGAGAAGATATTTGGAACTCTATTCTTTGTCTTCTATAGCAGTTTTTACACAGCAGGAATTTAAATATTTGTTCTAAGTGAAAACAATTTTTCCATTTTCATAACCGAACTGAATCATAAGTCTCTGGGTGAGTTTTTTAATGTATTCAAGTCAACTGAAAATCTGCTTGTAATTTATGCAGAACCAAATGAAATAATAATATCTCACTATAAAAATATTCACCCAAGATGACTAACTTTAGTGAAAAGTGTTTTGAACAACACAAAATTACAAAAACAAAAGTTATTTATTTCATGTATTTAATTTCCATATCCTGAGATATCAGAAAATCACTATTATGCATAACAGAAAAAAATCCAGTGTATTCAAGTTAGGCAGTGCATTACTGTGATTTTTAAAGGATATTTATCCATTACAACTTTGTCATCAAATATTGCCTGTGGTCTATAGTTATCGTCACTGTGCATTTACATTTCAATTGAAAAAAAAACCACTTTCTTTTTGTCTTCTCTGATTAACATTTTGAAGCTCTGTAATTTTCTTGCTGCTCAGAGAAACAAAGCACCCAGGCTCACAGGGAAAACCCATTCAGCAAGATATAAATATTTGCTATTCAGAAAATCTCAATGAGGGTTTAGTTATTTTAAACTAAAAAAAGAAAATTACTAATAATGATTGGTTTCAGCTAATGAAATGCTTTTATGCAAATATGTGAACCCTAAATATGACCTGGAAACAAAAGACTGCTTAACAGTTACTATTAAGCAATACATTAGGAGATCAATTAAACAGAACTCTTTCTAATGAATAAGCTGTACAAGGGTTGCTATGGAAACCTGGAAAGAGAAAGCCTTAGAATGCTAATTTGCAATTTTAAGAACATAAAGTATTAGAAATCTACTAGTGGCTAGCTGGAGAGTCATGTACCAAAGTTAAAAAGTATCTCACAAATACTCTCAAAAGAGAAAAGAGAAGTAAAGGAAAAGAGCCACGATATTCTTATCCAAAAATTACTTATGAAAAAATTACAGATAGTGTGCCTAAATGGGAAGTTATGATTATATCATTCTGAAATGGACCATCAGAGGGAGCTGGAAATTGTCGTTTTTCCGTGGAAGATCATTAACGGTAGTCGAGGGAACACTGAGAGTGAATAGGTACTTTCTTCTCAAAGAAAAAACAGGCCTAATGATACACTTGGGTTCTTCAACAAGCTTATGGCATTTCTCCATTTATAAAAGATATATAATATGGACATTTATAAGGTAATAGGTCAAAAGAATTGGTGGTGGCAACTTTTACCATAAGTGTAAAAAAAAAAGTTGCAACAGATGCAAGTTTCTCCATTGAACAGCCTAGACTGCCCTTTCTGCAGAGTACACTTCTCTAAAAATTTCATAGTCCATATGTTTTTCCAGCTCTTCTTTTCCAGCTAAGTGAATAAAATCACTTGAAAGGTTGAGATGATGAGAGATGAAGGCCAAAAATTCATTCTGAAAATTTATTTTGTTTGTAAACATAAATTGCTTTTAATTTAAAAGTACTAGACATAAAGGATTTTTTTTTAATTATCTGTTACCACTTTTCCCCAATTGCACATGTTGAGCAAAAATTAGAATTATATTTCATTTCTTCAACTTCTAGATGTTATGACAGCGGTGATTCTCTTAAATCTGATCACGTGCAGAGAAAAATTATTTTTTTCCATTGACTTTAGTGGCAAGATAGTGAAATGTGTACACACTAAGCACGTGATTTTGTACAATGTCTTTTCTGAGACAGGTACATTATTAGATGTTAAATCAGAAGTTGGGAGCCTGCTATCTCTACCCTTGACTCTGAAGCTATGTCCATGTTGTATTTTAAAAGATTGAAGAAGCCTATGCCAGCAAGCCAATGTATCCATTGACTGGATACAGAAACATGGAAAGCCCTTGGGCTTAGGGAATTCTAGAACTCCGAGCTGAATTTCAGATCTTAGAATTTAAAACATTAAGTGATTTTTCAGTGGATAAGAAGGCCGCGAAGTGTGTCATGCTAAGATTCCTGTCTACCCATGTATTCATAAAATGGCTGCAGAATCAATCAAATTGTACCAACATTGCCTCTATATTAACTACTGCAAAAGTAGTTAGAATTTATGGATGGCAGTAGTGCTACAAGAAAAAGTAACGGCAGAAAGAAAATAAATCACAAATACTTTGCAATCAGTGATGTGGATCTTGTCCAGAGGGACTGTGGAGTCTCCTTGCTTGGAGATAATCAGAAACCATCTCAGTGGAGGTTAGAGCCCACTTCTCAAACAAACAGTTGAAGCAACTATAATGAATTAAAGAGCTGAGGATGAATTCAGGCTCTGCTTCAGTTTTCAATACCAACAGAGCAAAGACAAATGTTTATGTATTTCACAGAGATTTTGTGAAATGTATAAAAGTTTAGCAGAATGTTTATTAACTAATCTATGAGTCATCTCAAAAATTATATTGCTAATCCTATTAGACAATGACTGCTATTTTATTGTTCAAGGATCCATAATGCATTTAAAAGAAGTAGACTTCTTAAATAATCCCTCTACCAGTTTAGGACTACTACCTAGGTAGTATAATGGTATACAGAGGTTGCACATATTTGCTTCTTTCAACTTATTTCTTTTATATTTGTTTGGCATCCAAGATTACATTATAAAAGAAGTGCCTCAGTCTTCAGAAATACAGAGCTATGGAAAAGTTTTATATTGACCAAAGATTCCAGATTCCTGTTGGTCTCCTCCAGTTTCCCCTTTAAGGTACTTCAGAGAAGTAACATGAGATTTCTAGCTAAACCACGTTTCACTACAAGGTTTAATTTTAAGTATACATAATGGGGAAAAAAATAGTTATGAGATTTCTAAGGACAGGATGATTTATATAAAAGTTTTAAGAGAGATATGGTATTCAGTAGGTTATAATGGTTGCATTTAGTCCCATCTTTTCACGTGTCTCAAGAAGATCACACAATATATAATCTCAGAGAAAGCAGTGTTTACAATGACATACATTTTCTTTCTGAACTCCCTTCATACTGCACTGACAATTTCTTCTTCCAAAAGAATAGATTTCTTCATGTCTACAGCCACTGGAATTATTCTCTGATATTATGATAAATGCTATATTTATCATGGTTGAGCGTATACTAATACAGAAGTCTCTCCAGAGGTAGAAAGATAGCTTATCAGACTACATGTTGAAAAGACTCATGGACTGCACTGTTTCCATTCAAATTTCTCCAAATGCAGGAGGCTGAAACCAGCCACGTGAATCTGTGAAATTTGCCCTACTATTCTGCAGAGGAAGCTTATGATATTTTGGATACTCCCTGCCTTCTTTCTGAACAAAAATATGAAAGTTTTTTCTGTTTGTATCTTTATGAGGAATTATCTACTGAGACAACTCATTTTTTTTTTCTTTATGTGGTGCAGAATGACCCAGGGTATTGAGGAGAATCAGGAATTGCAGACACGGATGCACGTTTAGTATAATATATATATATATCTGCAAATAATAAATGAATGCTCAAGATGAACTCTTGTTAAAGTTAGGATGTTCTTTTAGCTACACCTGACATAAATTCAATCATACAATAAATGGCAATATTGTAAGTGGTGGCTCATGGCTGCCTATGAAATGTTCTCTCTTAAAAGTATAGTTGTTCAGTGATGACGTTAAAAAGGCCTTGGAGCTTGTGCCAAGAGATGTTACTAGATCTTCTCAGTCAAATCACAGTAACGAAAAAAAAAAGTCTTCACAGAAGTGATTATGAATTGCATGCTCCTAACTGTTCTGTGTAGCAATCTAATTAGGGGCAAATACTTGTTCTCTTATTTCTTAGGAGCATCATGAATTGTAAGCAGAGAACTGCAGGCAGGTTAACATCAGGATCTGCACGGCATTTCTGATCTTGCTTGGATCCTTCCTCTTGCTTGGATCCAGCCCTCTGAGCTGCTTAGGGCACTGATAAAGCACTAGTCCCTGAATTCCCAGCACTGCAGAGGCAACAAGGAAACCTTACTTTATGATCAAGCTCCTTGAATTCTTTCGGCTAGTTTATATGTACTTACAAATGCTTTCTAATCTCCAGCTCATATCTGGACCTTGTCTTTCAAAGCAGTCTTTTTTTCTTGAATGAAAAGCCTCACTCTTCTACTGCTACTGCTTTGCAAAAATATGCAAGAGAGAATGTGTTAATGCTGTGAGGGATATGAGGCACAAAGAGCAGAGGGTGAAGAAAAGGACACCCCTACCCACTCCAGCACCTCACTGAGGTGGAACAGCTCATGATAACCTTAGAAGATCAGAGCAGGGGAGAGCTATGGAGGCAACTGAATTCAGCTTTTGGAAGCAGTGTCACTGTCAAAATTGAGAAGGAGTTTTTCAGTTTAAAAGGTTTTTAAAAATCATAGGGTCATCAAAACAGAAATCTCTCTACCAAAAAATTATTTAATAGATTTGAGAAATAAAAATGAAAGAATAAGTCCTTCCTTGGTATTTTCAAAACAATGTATTTTACTATGATATAAAAATGACTTTTTTCTTTTACAGTGTAAGTTGTAATTTTGAAATGCTATGTGAGTTTCAAATTATAATAAAAATGATCGGTAAAAAAAATTTAAAAATTGAATGGCTTTTAAATTTTGACATATGACCTTCGTTTTCAAAAATCATAAAGATTCTTGAAATTTCATTCCAATTTCAGTGAATACTGCCATTTTATAGCTATTGTCTCTGAAAAGACTTTGCAAATTAAATAGGCTTTGTAGAAACTGTTGCTCAACAAACAGCAACCGAAAGCAATGGCTTTTTATTGGCAGAATTTCTTCTCTTTAATCACGCTTTCATTAGCAGAGCACTCAATCTCTAATTTTGGCCCTGTATTATTATCAACCAATGAGGAACATTCACATTTCAGAATACAAATTTCTGATGTCTAATTTATTCTTGTAATTAAACAGAGACTTAGTTGTCTAAACAAAGCTATCTGACCCTGTACAATCTACATTCCAATCTTGATCAACCATTTGAATCATTACCTGCATTGCTGCTTAGGATTTTCTTTCCTGCTAGTTATCAAAAAACAGTAGTAAAGAAATCCCAAATATATCAGGAATTAAAGTCCTGTGGAAGGAGTTGCAATGGCAACGAGCTACGGATAATGCCTATAGTCCCTTCTTTCCTAAAATTTATAAAATTACCATACCCATACTTTCCTATCGACTATTCGTGCTCAAAAGGGGTAATATGAATAAATCTTTAAGAATAGACCCATGATTAATACATGTCCTAGAAAGTGGCATAATTCTTTTACTTGAGCCAATCTGGGGTAAATTAGTTGTTTTAGCATTCTATCTGTAGTGAACAAAAGGTGGCATGTAGAGGTTAAAAAAAAAAAAAGAAGAAGAAAAAAAGATGCCAAGCAACAGAGATAAGGTAGATTAGTAGCTCATAAGTCTAAAAGAAGATTTAAAAAAAATAGTTTACTTTTTTTGAAAATATTTTAAAACCACTAATGAAAGTTATGTATTTCCTATTTACAGAAAATTATTCCTTCTGAGCCCCGAGTTGTCAGTCAATCATGATTTCTGTTTAATAGAGGCAGTACACTGCAGTAGGCGTATCATTATAGCTTGACATTTTTTTCCAAATGTGGAAATGTCATATTTAATGACACAACAAAGCCAGAAACACTGAATGAGTTGAAGTAAAAATGAAGCATTCACTTGATTAATTAAAGGGTAGGCTAAATGCGTCCATATAAAATCATACCTCTTTATGGTCTGTCTTCTGCATACTGTGCACAGGCTTGAATGTGTGTGCTTTGTTTGAGAGGAGAAAATAATGAGAGAAGTATTTTGTTTACTGTCATAGTAAAGCCAAAGTTTTTTATGGTCCATTTCTCCTATTGGCTTATTCATATCTGATTTTAGCAGCTCAGAATGCCAATCACTGGGGTTTTGAAACAGCATCCTGGTGTCATTTAATTAAAATCAGGCAACCTTTCTTCTCTCTCTGCTTCTTTTTATCTCAGTTTATTTCTTAGCCATAGCAGCCTCCCTTGAGGAAAGAGAAAATGAAACATGCATGATACCTGTAGATGACAGAGAAAGCTTGCCAAGGAGAGTCTGTGTGCACTTGCTGGAATTTTTAGTTGCTTTGGGAGGAAAGAGTGTAACCTGACCAAGGGTAAACACAATAACGGTAATAGTTTTGCTGCAGCTGCTGGCGCTAAGATATTGATTCTGTACTACCAGGACTGTTTGAAGTCACCTACGAGCATTCAGCAAGGAAAAAAAACAACAGTTAGTGACGGCTTTCACCAGGCATAGATGCATGCTGGCAAAGACATGAAGTGGTCTTCATGTGTTATTTGGGTGTCAGACAGTAACCTGACACAGGAGCCAGTGCAGCTGCCTTCATTTAATGGCCTTCGAATTTCATGAAATATGATAAATAATTGAGGATCTGTGTTAGCGTAAAAAAGTTAACCCTTTCCATGTCAGCTTCAATGTCTTTTTCATACAAAGCTGCAATGAATTTCAGTCTTTGTGGTAACGTCTTTACAACAGCAGAGGTTGTACAAACAATTTTGATTTATCCTGAGAGACAGTGCTGTTGACAAGGGTCTCTCCTAATGCTAAATTATATTTAAGATAACTTTCTTGTCCAGAGTTCAACTTATTTAGACTCTTAGGAGTTCTGAAGAGGATTAGGATACTCCAGTTGTTTATGTTAATAAAGTTCTTTTTAATGCTTCTTGTATAAATTTTACTGCCACAATACTCCTATAATTTTACATTTCTCAGAAAATGTTTTGTCAGGAGAGCTTGAGAATTTATTTATGAACTACTTTCCACAGAGGAGTTAAATCTAACTGATATGCCCTGGCTCTCAGGATGCCATTAACTCTGTGACACTTCCCAGCCTTTCTTAATCAAAATTGCTCTAGCTGTCTTTTAGTAAAACAGGCAAATACATCCTTTCTTGTCAGTAAAAACTCAAGGTACACAGATTTACATGTTCTTCTGTGGATGTTAATTTGGAAATTTTGTATCTGTAGAGATTTCATATCTTTAAATTTCCCCGTTAATTCTTCCTGTGTGTTCATGTTTTAGGTTGTGTCTGTCAGACTTGGCATCTTTTCTGCATATCTGTTAATTTCAAAATACAATTGCTGTAACAGAAAAGTTGTACTCAAATTTATTTTCCCTGTCTTCTTGTCCTGTGCTATTTCCAAAACAGTAGCACGTAAGAAAAATAATAAATCTCTATGAAGCATGAAAATGTGGGAGTTAAATTAAACTCGATGCCTTGGCTACAGGTAAAACACTGCATAACTTTTGTGCTTTCCCAACTCTTACTTTTGTGTATCTCAACAGCATGTTCACCCAGACACCTAAATTGTATTTTGGCAACATTCACATCTCCATTCAAATCCAGATAAAGCCTCCAGAGAAAATATCTTTTTCTAGGCAACCATATTTTAATAAGAAAATCTTAAGTGCACTGTTTTGACATTTTATACTCCAATAAGTAAACTCAAATTAAATAGTTTCCAAAATTAAATGTCTGATTTTTGCAATCATATGTAAATACTAATTAACAAGGAAAGAAAAATCAATACAGTTCAAGACTAGGTTCTTGATAGAGACTTCCAGACTTCAACTGATGCACATATTGGAGAATAAGCTGAGAAGCAGACAATGAAGTACTTCCCTATTACTCTCTGTGTTTACAGATTGTCAAGAGATGGAATTTCTCATCAACCTTCAGGATTTTTTCAAAGTTATTCTTAGTCTCATTTGAATCTGTTCAAATACTCTCAGTTCCAAATTGTATTCAGACTATGCTGCTGGACTATATAACCTATTATAGAATTAAAGTTTACAAGTAAGTTTATGGTCAATGCTGAAGACATCAGCTACACAGAATAAAAAGGTTTCCTAATATCTTCATAGTTACCAGGGTAACATTTTTTTTTTCAATAAAAGTAAATAAATTACTCAAAAATGTCACTGGTAGAGGTCAGTCTGAGAATGGTAAGGCCAGTACCTTTAGGAAGGGAAAGAGGAACCTTCAAATTTCTTCCTCCGTGAGAAGCCAATTATGGGCTTTTAGATCCCACTGAGATCTCTTGTTATCTGTCATCTCACCTGCATCACTCTTTGTTTCCCTTCTATCCAAATGTACTGCAGTTCCAGCATTCAGGCTCTCCTCCCTCTAACTATATTTGACCAATGGAGTCCCAGCTGTCACAGCTCACTCTGTGCTTCCTCAGAGGGGCATCAGCATTACAAGCCTCCTGACCTGGGACTCAGGCTGCTGCTTATGTGGTCTCCATTCCAAAGACATAAGTAAAAAAAGAAGCATTCATCAAATATATGTAGTTATGGAAAACAGGATTATTTTACTCCACTGTGTAAATCAGGAAAATATGCTTTATGCTCCTCCAAACTCAAACAAGGAGTCACAAACCAGATAGATATACATTTAAGTAAGTGTAAAGAAATGAGAAGTACTTGTTCCAGTGTAAACAAATGACTTTTAATCAGAGAACAAATACATGTTTCAGCAGTTCCAGCTCAACTAGTGCCAGATCCTGCTGGCTTTCACTGCTGCCAGCCGCAGGGTGGCTCTTGTGCAGCTGACTGTTCCTCAGGAGACTGTTTTTTTTGCCCAGCTTGGACAATTGCCTGGGGCTCTGCCTTCCCAGGGGCAGGGCTTAGTGTTTCTCTGTACTGAAACACCAAAGAGCCGTTCCTCCAGCCTAACCAAGGCCTTCTGGATGGCAGGTATGATCTGAAGCTGTCCTAGTTTCAGCTGGGACAGAGTGGTTTGTCTTCTTAGTATCTGGTATGATGCCCTGTTTTGGCTTAAGAAAAACAATGCACACACTAATGTTTTAGTCATTGCTAAGCAGTGCTTATGCAGGGCCAACAGTGTTTCTACTTCTCACACTACCCTGACAGTGAGGGGCTGGATGGTACACACGAGATTGGAGGGGGCAGAGCCAGAACAGTTGACCTACATTGGCCAAAGGGTTATTCTATACCACATGGTGTCATACTGAACAACAAAACCTGAGAGAGTTGGCTGGAGGGTAGATGCTGCTGGGGGACTGGGTGGACACCAGTAGGCAGGTGGTGAGCAATTGCTTTGTGCATCAGCTGTATATACATGTATATATATAAATATATATATCTACATAGCATATATATATATATATTTATATATATATAATATATGTATGTATATATTTATTTTTTACATATATATTTATATATTATATATATATATTTATATATATATATATATTTATATATATATATAATTACAGCTGTCTTTACTTTCTCTCTTAGTAAATAACTTTTATCTTAACCTATCAATTCTACTTTTTTTTTTTTCCTTTTTTTTTTTTTTTTTTTTTTTTACAAATGTCTCCTCCATTGCACTAGGAGAGGGAAAGAAGTAAGAAAGGCTGTTTGCTGCTTAGTTGCCTTCTGGGTTAAACCACATTGACTTGTTTCCCCAGTCTGATGTCCCCTGACAGCCTGAAGAGCACATGCTTTCATACCTTCTGCCAATCACTTAGAGAGATTATAAACATCAGACATCTTGGTATAGGCCCCTACATGCTAACTCACTGATATCAATGCCCTGAGACCAAGCATCCAGTCATCCCAGTTTTTGCATCCTTAATTGTGTACAGTATTGTGGAAAATTAGTGACAAAAGCCTTGCTGAAGTCAAGATCAAGATAGTGAAGCCCAGTGAAGATTGTGAAATCTACTACTATGTCCTCATCCCATCAGAGTGGCACACCAGTGAGGTGTGACTTAGGTTTATTAAATTCATGCTAACTGTTAAACTTCCTTCTTCCTCACATACACCGAAATATGTCTCTGGTGTTCCTCCTCCGTGTGTCATACATTGTCTACTCTTACAGTAGGTGCTGAGCTCTCTCAAGATAGATCTGTAAGCCAGAATGACTGCATGAATTCAGAATTCTTTTCATGAAAGCAACTGTTGAACAAAGGTTAATGGCAACCTTCCTATGAGAGCTGCAAGTTCTTGTCACCTCTTGAAAGCTGAGTTGTAAGTGGCTTTTCTGTGTCCATGCATGCAGACTTCAAGCATGTATGTAAGCAGGGAACAAAGCCAAGATCTCTTCAAGATTCATATTCCCCAGCACAGGACAGTAATTTCTCTCTGCAGCATAATGCAAAATTGATATATATATAAATATAATTTCTAGTTCCCAAAATGCTTGTGCATCCAGCTGGAACAAAGACAGGCATAGAGGAACCAAAGGATGTGCTAAGTGTCACCAAACAGACCAACAATTATGTCAGTAAACTAACACTGGAATAGATTTCAGTTAATATAAAACAACTATAGCCAGTGCTACCTCCCTTGACAAGCTAACTAGTCAAGAGCTGGCTATGTTTAGTATGCACAAAGACTTTCCAGAGTATTTTTTGTCTCCAAACACATGTCAAAAATGGTATCTTCTGGACCAGTCACAAAACGCAGTTCTTCCAATCACTGACTAGGCAACAGAAACATATTTACTGCTGCCAGTGTGACAGACAATGGTGTATTTTAGGCTTTCTTCTGTAATGCCTGCCATGAAATTTTGATATCAGCTACCACTTATAGTTGAAAGAATAGTTATGAGATATTTATTATGAATGCATTATTGACATCTCTCATTTCTTCTATGGTGAACTTTATGCTATGTGGCATTTTATTAAAGCATCAGCTGCTGAGCACAGATAAAAATTCTTATTTTCACTTTAGAGAAATACTTTAGCATGTAAAATGAAGAAGAAATTAGAACATCACAGAATCATAAGACTAGAAATGTACCTCTGGGGACCATTTACTCCAATCCCCTGCTAAATCAGGTTCCCTACAATACCATCTGTAAAAGAAGATATTCTGTGAATGTTATTCAAAATGTAAAATTTCAGCCAAATGGAAAACTTCTAAACAACTACCTCATGTAATTCCCCAAGCTTTCAGATTCTAGAAGCATGTCATATCAAAAAACAATCAGTAGGAATCAGATTTTGAGAATACTGATTTCATCAGAGACAATATATTTACCAGCCGTAAGTGTAAATCCTAATTCATCAGAGAACAAGCTTTACACTGACTGAAAGGGGTAAAGAAGAAACCACCTATGAGCTTATTTAAAATACTTTTCCTATACAATAGATTTCTTTTAAATATATAATGAAGAAATTGCTACTGTAAAACCTGTATCAAAGATCTGACTTCACATTATTAAATTAACATCTGCACTACCAATTGTTAATTTCTGTAATGATCTCAACATGATAGCATATTCGCTGAGCACTGACATGATGAACAGTATTGGCATTTGTCAAATAATATGTCAAATATTATTGCAGAATATATCTAGATACAAAATATTGTTTCTTTAATACTCTCTTGTTATGGTTGCATAATAATAATTCATTAGTAAAAGCTGTAAAGGTGGAATTAATGAAGCATGAACATGGTGGTACAGAAAAAATAGAACTGCATGCAAGCAGTCAGTACTGTGTGCAAAGCACAGAGCAAGAAAGACAGCACAACAACAAGAAAACTCTTTAACATAACACTGAATCAGGCAGGCTGGATGAGACGGTTTGGAAAGACGGAAGAAAATAGGACACAGCAAGCAGTCAGGGCTGAGGAACTTCTGCTGCTGAGCATCTGACAGTTGATGCTTCAAAAAAGGTATTCAGAGATCTGAGTACCAAAGCAGTTTACACAAAAGCGGATAAAAAGCAAATAAACTGAAACTGCTAGCAACTGCACATTGTTTTGACTTCTGAAAGAAACAGTTAAAAAATATATAGTGGCCCTATGCTATATAAACTGGCCATGCTGCAAAATACAATAGAAAATGGCACAGGTTATAAAAAGAGTCCATTCAATAATAATAAAAATAATAATGATATGGAAAAAAGGAATTACAGAGGACAGATCCCTTTCTATTTAACAGACCTCTGATTTTCCAGGGCTTTTATTTTTTTTTGGTTGGTGTGTTGGTTTGTGGGGTTTTTTTTGCTTGGTTGGCTTCCTTGTTTGTTTACACACTCTCTTTTGAAGCAAATGTACCCTTAATTCTGTAAATACCTGAGGTTTGTAGAGGCATAGACCACGCAATAGCAAAATCAATTAGTTTGGGAAATGTAGGACAATTTATTTGTAATGGTTGCAAAATTGCATTTACGTAGAGTAGGTGAGGGAGGAGAAAAAAACATGTTAAGACAACAGAGGAATAACTAATAAAAAAAGATAATCTATAATTAGATTATGAAAAATATGTACATTCAGTTGTTATTTTATTCAGCATTTTCAAATTTAATTTTTGAAGTCTCTGGAGCCCCTGTCTCGTGTTTTAAGCTTTTATTGCTTACAGTTGTACTCCACAAGTGATGGTCAGTGAAAGTTTATCACATAAATTCTAGAGTAAGAAAATATATATTTTTTTCCAATTTGGGTTTCTGACTTCTCTGCTACAGTAGGCGATGATTTGCATCAGATTTTTCCTGAACAGGGTATCCTTTCTATACGAACAAAATGAATTCTGTTTTTCTACAAATCCTCCGATTTTCTTCTGAAACTGACATATGAGAGTAGTAGCAACGTCTTTATTGATTTGCACTGATTTTATCAATTCCCAGAATAAACTTTTCTGAGTCATGCTTCATTTCCAAGAAGATTTCCAACTTTCAGCAACTCTCTTTCTGCATGAAAAGGCTACTGATGGCTTTGTGTTTGCATGAAAATGAACAATTTACATATTTATTGCTAGTGATTTGTGTGCTAGCTGAACCATCAGCAATGTTCCTATAATGCTATGTGAACTGGAAGGGGAGCGATTCATGAGGCTCTGAATGGGACCAAAAGGGTAAAGAACAAGTAAAAGTATAAAGAGATTAGCAGTTGAATATTGTTCTGAAGAGGAAAGAATGAGTAAGTATGCAGAAGGATTATCAGGAAAACAGTGTATTGCAAAGGCTATCTATCATATTTCTGAGGTGCTTATCACAATGTCACCTATTTACCATGTATATCAGATCATTTATCTAGCTGGATTTCATCTCTTCATGATTCCATATTTTGTTTTCGTCCAGAGTTCCTGAACAGAACAGAAGCTGTTTAATTTGCAAAGATATTTTTAAAATCAACATCCTCTTTTTATCAGCAGTGTTTTACCTGTGTTAGTTATACAATGAGATATAATTCCAAATAAACGGAAATAAGTATCAGTGACATCATAGACTGATTCTCACTTGGGTAGTCATATTTGCATAAGTAATATAGTTAATCTGATGGAAAGAAGTCATAAATAGAAACTACTATATTTTTTGCAGAATTCAATCTACAGATATAGTGGGCCCTAAAGTTTCATTCCCTCCAAATGTAGAGAAAGATATGAGATAGTTCAGTGAACGAATTTCGGTACATGATCTAGGGTAACTTGCAGCTACACTATTTTGCACATAGCAAAAAATAAATGTGACATACTACTGTGGTTTTGAATGGAGGGTGTAAAAATATGTATCAGTATTCATTTTTGCTGCTATTATTCTTTCTGTTTTTGTTGTTACGCATCTTGTTTCTGAGTTAGTGAGCCATAGGTAAGGATTGTTTTTTTGTAGCAGAATTAATTAATTTACTCTAAGGAATCAGAGTGGAGTCAGAAGACTGGACCATGTGTACTTCCTATACCATACATTATGGTTTGCAAAAAAAAAAAAGTTTCCGTATTGAGTGCAATTACATAGTGAAAATTATTGCTGCTAGATACTGTAGATCAGAGATTTTCATAGCTATCCAAAAGAGGGCTACTGTACTAATTTTCCGATGTATTAATGATCAGGAAAAAATTGTCTTTTTTGCCCTTTTGTTTTCACTGCGTTCTATTGTCATCAATAAATCTGCAAAGCTACTTGCAGATGTGCCACTAGTTTCAATAAAAAGAGGCTAAGCTTTCTTCTGAACTCATATGACTAGAGATAGTTTAAGAGCAGACCGTTCATACAGTCATCCAAGCTTCATACCTGCAGCAAAATGCAAACTGGAAATTTCTAAAGTGTCATTCAATGCCCAGTAGATGATAGTAGCCCAGAACTCTGTCATCATGAAGCCTTCTTAAACTGCTCTGATTGCCAGGGCACATATGAACCATAAGCTCTTACACATATGAAAGTCATTTGTCCTGTATATTGTACATAATACAATCGACGCACCATAACTGTTATCACTCTATGTGATAACTGCATTATATATTTACTGATTCCTATTCCTCCCTTACAGGAGGGATTTGTTCCAGATAAGTCTCCTTTGTACCATGTGTAGAAGTGACAAAATGAGCACACACTGTGCATGGTAGATTCTTGTTGAAAGTTCATTCATTTTACCACATTGATTGTGATTGTACATTATCACTTGGCTCAAAAAAACTTGTACTTAAAAAGTGTATTAGCTTACTAGGCACTCATTTATAAAAATTGCATTGTTAGTCGTCCTGCTGGTGACTACTGTGACAAACTCCTTTGAAGTGCAGGCTTTCTTTTAGAATGTTTGCACTTTTAAATGGCCATATCACCAATCTTTGCTTACATTATGCTTCACGTATCTTCTGGGGTTGGTAGTCATAACAGTAAATATTGGCACTAAGAAGCTGGCAGGCTCCAGATACATGTGTGCGTGCATATATACATCAGGGAGGTAAAGTCTTTTTGAGTGTCTGTGTTTTAGTGCTAAGTTCTGCTCTCTCTACTGCCATGGGCTAGTGGTCTATAGCATGAAAAGCAGTGTAAATTTATTGAAAAAACACCTTCTCAAACAGAGATCATACTCATCCAGAGTAAACATGGAATGATGAGTGCTTCTCTCAGACAGATGTCTTTGTTCTAAGAAACTTTTCAGCCTTGCTGTAGAATATCAGGTGCATGTCGATTATATTGGCTAAATTCTTCAACTTTGCTATAGGAAAAGTAGAAATCTACATTAGGTACTTACCTCACTCTCATAAATAGTGTCTAAACATATTTAGAATGGAAAGTATTGTAAACTATTCAAATGGGAGGCTTGGATAACATGAAGATAATCACTACATTTTTAAATAATTGAGACATGTCTGCTTCAGGCAGGAGGCAACAATGCAGCTATCCTAAAGTAGTTGATCACAAAAAAATAGTTTCACAGGAATAAGGCAGAGTCCTCTTTCCAGATTTAAAAAAGAAAAGCTTGGGAGGCTTCATCTGGAACCATATTCATGTTGAGCCTGAGCAAATATCCTTGAGAAAAATGAGTTATTACCTTCAATAGAGCGTTTCATGCCTTTGTTGCTTCTAGGCATGATCTGCTCAAGGGCAGCTAAGACAAATGTCTCTGACTCACATTCTCCAGCAGTTCCGATTCTAGAGTTAGCTTAAGGAAATTTTCCACACTGTGTATAGATTTACACTTCAGACATTTAGGATACAAATAGAATCAGTTTTCCTAAGTATCTGTATATTTAACTGTTTACATTTGAAAATAGGATCCTAAGTCTATTGTCTGAGATCAGACAAGAATAGAAACATAAACTTAAGACTCTTCATTCACTACAGTGCTAACTACGTCTAATCTTTCTTGGTAAAGATGATAAATCAGTGAAGTGGCATGCAGATATTAGGTGGACAATGCACAGGGCTTTTTAATTAATTTTCTAGGATATCCCCATTCTGTAGAGGCATGTCATTGTATTGTCAATCAGTACTGTGCTGATTGGAGCCTCTTTCAATAAGTTAGAAAAGGGCAAACAATTTTCTTCTTTTTTTTTTTAAGGTGGGAAGCATTTAATACACAAGGTTATATAAAATAATTCTACATTCTTTTAGTTTGAATTGTTTTATGAGCCTTCATAAACAGATTATTTTTCTACTAGTTATGTTTCATCTTGTTTGTGTCACATATTTCTAATTTACAAAGACCAAGTTGTAGAGATTTTAAGAAAAATGATCAGAAAATTTCACTGCAAGGGAAAAATATGTAAAATTGAAACAGCAAGATAAGTATTTTAAAAGACACGTAAGAAAACAAAAAATAGAGACAGTGAAACTGCTTTCAAAAAATGCTCTGCAAAGACTGAATAAAATAAGAAGAAGATCAAGTGTAGGAGAAAAAAAAATATTAATCTGCAAAAACTATATTAAAGGTAGACGCTTTATAAGTTTTTGGACCATTAATCCACTATATACTGCATGTCTCTGTAATTGCTCCATATTTATGGTAGGCTCAGTAATACACATGTATTCTATCTTCTCTTGGTTGCTCTTTCTCAGCGATCCTTTCACATCATTTTCATTTCTGTTTATTTGTCTTCCTTTCTATAACCAAGAAGCACATATTTTAATGATGCCATTTCTCCCAGCCATACAGATGTCAGTGTGCCTGTTTTTGTCTTTCAAGACCTATGTTCTGATAGACAGTACTATTTCTTTATACCATAGTCTACGCAATATAAATCTACAATTATAATTCATTATCCAGTTGGGGTATTTTCTACAAAGGTATTTTCTGCATTTTGAAGGATTAATCCTTAATTTTCAGTTTATTACATCTTCTTCCTTCCTTACTAACCAGCAATTAATAACAAGCTTCATATGTATTTTGCACCAAAAAGACTAAAATTAGTAAGAAAATAAAGATTTGCCTGCATTTACATTCTATTTCCCCTTGAAATGACAAGAGATTTAAAAGATCTTTGATCTCCAACATTTTCATTAAGAATCTTTCCTATTAGAAATTTATTTATTACAGCACTGTAACAGAAGACATACATCTCTACTGTCACTTTATCTGCAAACAAACCTCTGCTAAAGTTTAAACAATTTAAAATGATTTGTTTATTTGTATCTATTAAGTATGCAATTATATTGTTTGCAGCATGTCTATGAGCCTTTGCATACAACTATGTTTTCTTTATGTGACAATGATAAGTAGACTATATGAGAAGTTTCAAATAAGTTTTGACGACAGGTGAAGAAAAATAACAGGATTTCAGCCTTCAGGCAGAGGCAACCATGTTAAGGGGAGATATATACAGAAAATAAGGTAGCAATAGCTGCTGTAAAAGCCTAAGCCAAGCTCTGAACAGATCAGACACCAAGTCTAGAAATACAGGTCCCAAAGCATTAAGAGAGAAAACTAACTGATGGAGCTCATAAATAATAAAATAATACTGTAGCCTTTCAAGTTCCATAGGTATTAGAGTGACTAGGGTATTTGCAAATGTTAGAAACAAATGGAGTAAATATGCCCCCAGACAGGTACAAATCCATCCCATGCATCTTGATAAACCATTAACAAAAAGATGGAGGATGTCTAAGTCTTATATTTTCATTACTACGTACACCTAACATCATCCATCAACTACATAATTTGAGCATGAAAAGTCAAATCAATAAATGAATGATCTCAGCTTTTTTGATTCACATTCTTATATTACATCATCTATAAAACCTCTTTTAGTACAGCTTGTAGTACAGATGTCTGAATCTGAAGAAACTGGGGAGAATATCTGTTGAAGTGATAAACAACTATTGGTTCATATATCTACATTAAGTGATCTTGATAAGTAAGCTTTTCAAATGGGCAAGCACAATCATTCAGCACCACAGAGTGAGTGCATTACCTCATCAAATCTTTTGGCTTGTCACAGTATCATGTTAACTTAGATTCAAGACTGTTCTGCATTCCACGTCTGATTTTCTTTGCATGCCCTCTCCACTCTTGTTTCTTAAAAAGGAGTATACAGCTACTTAGAATCAAAAATCAAGGTCAGTCTGGTTTCACAACTGCATTATATAGAAAAACAGTGTTGTTGTTTGGGATTATATTCTGCTCAGCCCCCCCCCCCCCAAAAAAAGACATAGTTCATGGAAGAAGAAACATCTGCAATAACGTAGTAGTGTAAAAAGAAGTAATACATGTATTATTTTTCTACATTTTTACTGCAACTTTTAGTACTGTATAAGCCACATTATAAACTTAAAACCACAGAAACAGTTGTCTTATCTCAGTTATAACTGAAACAACTATTGTGGAGCTTAAAAAGTCGTCTGTTTTGTAGATGGCTATGTGCTTGCTGGAAGCAGTTAAATGAGAAAGTCTGATTGTTACGAGACTAAATCCAAACTACAATGAAGAAAGATGAGCATCATCAGAATATTCAACGTGTTTTTATTTGAAATTCATTTAGAAAATGCTTTCAGAAGCTGTAGTGACTCTGAAGCTAGTGTGATATTATACAGAGAGGTGTACACATCACCACTGAAGATTAATGTTCTAACTTGCCTTGTGAACAAGCACAAGCTTGTCTGATCAAAAGATAAAAATGGTAAATTGACTTTAAAATAACAAGTCTTACACTGAAGCTCATAATCCACATCTCAGAAAGCTTCCAAATTACCACTGTAAAATTAATTATTTAGTGAATGTCATACTTCTTTCTTTCTGAGACAAGGCTAAATGGAAGGAGCCAATTTCTGTAAACTTCATTAGACTCTAAATAATCTATGTTTATATCTGAACTTTGTATATGTTTGACATCTGAGAAAACCAAGCAGGTATACAGGTATTCTTCAGAACCCAAAGAAACTTATCTGTTACAACAGTATCAGTGCATCCTAGTAAGATGAAGTATCCTGACTCACATAGAAATTATGTGTAAAAGTGGATGATAAGGAATGGATTTATTTGACAAGGAACAGAGAAGCAAAGCCACTGGAACATCCTGTTTGTGCTATTTTTTCTATATAGTCAGTTTGTACTGTTTGCCTGGACTTTAAGGTACACACTAACATACATTTTTTATAGTGATCACTCTCCTGCAATGCAAATAGAAAATTCTGCTGAGCTTTTCCATAGTCTGCTGATCGCATTGTTATTTCATTTTTGAGAAGAAAAAAAAAGTTAGTAAGAGATAAGGTGCTTTTGAAGAAGGTGCGATTACATTATTTAAATATTATACATTTTATAAGATAAGGTTTAAACACGTCAGGAGAAGTCAACATTGCATTATGAATGGTAGTGATTATGTTATCTATAAACTTTGAAGCTTTACGTACTGATCTGAACAATTGACTCTGTTGTTTTGTCATTACCATCAGCATTCCTCTTTCAGATCTGCTGAACTCACTGCTGTTTGCATAGCTAGAAGGAAGGAAAGTTTGTTTTCCCACTAGTATTTCATTGACTAGTTAGCTTGAGTTGATAGTGACTTTTCACCTTCCTGTCTGCTGTATATATATATATATATATATATTATATATATATATATATATATATAATTTTATTTCAATTGTAAAATTGAGTAATCAAAATCTTCACCTGAATCACTGAGAAGGTAATTAGAAAGAAAATGTTGCATCAAGGTCATCTCCTAAATTGCAGTTTCCTTCAATTTATAGACATTGGTAATACTTCTTTAGCAACATTTCTTTATTCTGACATGTTGCATTGCTGCACGTGGCAAATATTAGGCCACCAGATCAATGTCTAGAAGTTAAAATACAAGAAGGAATATTTATTTTTTAATTTACGTATGGATTCTGCCTGAAAAAAAAACCATATTTTTATTGTTTACATTACAAACTGCATTATTTTAGGGGATTTACTACTAAAATTCTCACTCAAAATAAAAGCTTATGTTCTTTTTATGTATCAGATTAAGTATATTAGAAAGCACAAAAGAGAACCATTTTTCCTTCCTACCCTACTAGCCCTTCACCCACACAATTCCTGCTTTATTGCTCGATGAATTGAAAGAAAAATTAGTCTTCCACTATTCAGTCCATTTTAAATTAAAGTGCAGAAAAACAGAATGGGAGAAGTGGGAAATTAGAGAAGAGAAGGCTCCAGGGAGACCTCATTGTGGCCTTTCAGTACTTGTAGATAGCATATACAGGAGGGGGAACAGCTGTTTACAAGGGTGGATAGTGATAGGACAAGGGGGAATGGTTTTAACTGAGGCAGCAGAGGTTCAGGTTAGATACTAGGAGGAAGTTTTTCACACAGAGGGTGGAGATGCACTAGAACATGTTGCCCAAGGAGGCTGTGGATGCCCCATCCCTGGAAGCACTCAAGGCCAGGCTGGATGTGGCTCTGGGCAGCCTGGTTTGGTGGTTGGCGACCCTGCACAAAGGAACAAAGGAGGGGGTTTGAAACTGGATAACTGTTGTGGTCCTTTTCAACCCAGGCCATTCTATGATTCTGTGAAATTCCATGACTAAACTAGAGTTAAACCAACAGGAAGATGTTTTATTTTCCTTGAGAAAAGGAGGAGCAGGGAAAGCTTTTTTTTTTTTTTTCCCTCTTGGAGGCATTTATATAACTTTTTAGCTGTAGATTGTACATTCTGAGTGATCAATTCTCAACATTTTGCCTGGATTTAATACTCACAAGTAAAGAATACTGGGGGAAAAAACATAAAATTGCACTTTGATGCTGATGAAAGTTCCTTCAAAAAAATCTTGCAGATAAACTTTAGACATCAAAAAAATACAACTTGCTTGCTTTTCCATGAAAAGAACCCTGAGATTTACCCAGCCAAGGAAGGTCCCATAATGAAATCCACTAGCCTATTATTTTGTTGTCCATAGGATTTAATAACCAGGCAGATTTACCACAGATTTCTATTTCACAAAATCTAAAATACAATAGTAAAACCAGGTAGAGTTTATTCTTTCTTCAACATGACCATTTCAAAGCATTTCCTTTCAAGAGCAACAAATTCGTATGGTTCAGAGATTCAAGCTCATTATGTAAACAAAAAATGGTATTAAAATAATTCCAGTACTTTGACATAAATTAACTGTGGATGGAGTAAGACAAAAGAAAAATGTTATCAAAATCCTGACATTACTAGCATGGTATTTCTGCTGCTAATCTGAACTGTGGTCAAGAGTTTCAAAGAACAGATTATACCTTCAAGAAAATCAAGAGAATTTACTCCCTTCCTCTAAAAGAATAATTATATTAAAAAAATATATAATTTTAACAGTAGCAGTTTTTATATATAGCTATGCATATTTTTGAGTATTTTTCTATGTATTAAAAAAAAAAAAAGTGCTAAAAAGACTCATAAAGGGACACAATTTTTTTTTTTTTGTAAATAAAATAAAGACACAAGTTAAAATCCCATAACAGACTATTAACCCAACCCAACTTTAAGCTTAGCATATGTTTACAGATATTTACTCTCATTTCAAGGAGTTCAGGATTACCAGCAAGTTTTATTTTAAGGAAGGGTTGTCTCTGTAGGATTATTTTTCCTCTGTTGTTACTGTATTTGTTTTTTTCTATTTTTCTTTGATAGGAAACTCACATTTAGACGAAGGAGAGGGAAAACATGTACACAGGCATATTTCATTTTATAAGTCAATTGTATGTCAATGTGCAGAATTTATGGATAAGGGCCCCGAACTTAGTAAACTAGAGTTTCTGCCAGCTTCAGACTTTTAGTGTTCTGCCAGCAACAATTGGAAGTATGATTTTTCAGAATGAAAACAAAGATATAAGGTTTTTGTGGTAGGCTTCATGGTCTTGGTATTTCATAAAGTCAAGCTGAAATGAGGCAATTTTACTATTTATTGCATGGAAAGTTTTTCTCAAAACTAAATTTTATGAGATTGGATGGCAAGAACTATTTGGAAAGAGCAAACATTACTTCTGATCTGAATTGATTAATATAGCTATGGGAGAACTTGTCAGAGATCAAAAATTCTTCCTTGTTTTCTTCTTCAACAGCTTCAAGAACACCCATTCACTTAATTACAGAGGAACTGTGATTTATGAGAACTGCTACATCGCATATGGTTCTAGCTGCAGACTAATAAGATTGTGATAAAGGAGCTTGCAGGAGTGATTCAGGTATGTTTACATTTGGTATATAAATATTCTTTCTTTCAAAAAGAGTCACCATCTGTAGATATTTTTCCCCTCCAACTCCAGTAACTATACCAAAGGATTGCTTTCCAGCAACTGACTTTTCACTCTGCAGCTGCCAAAACATCTTGCATGGGAAATAACCATGTCCTATAAGGAAAATGGATAAGTACAAACATGCCTGCTGCTTATTCTTCCCATTTACATAGTAGTTAGCAGATGTCTATTGCTTTATTGAGAGGAAGAGCTTTTTTCTGGACCGAATAATCAGTTCTAGACACTGTTTAAACTGGCAGTTAATACAGAAGCAGAGGGCTATGGCTACACCTTTACTTTCTTCACCACTGCCATTTCCAAGATCATGAAGTTGGTTACTAAGCTCTAAGAGTCCATCCAAGGACACTAATGAGACAAAGAAGAGCAATAATACTACAATATCACTAGGATTCAGTAGCTTTTATATCAATAATTATCCATATGGCAAGATCTAAGACCTTACAGTTTACATACTGAGTCACAATGACACCCAAATGTTACACTAAGAGTAGTTATCTGTAAGTTGTTCTGGCAGAGGATATCACATGCTCCAGAAATAGCAAATGCCTTCAGATGGAGAGAGAAACAATAAACCAGTGAATTGTGGACTGTGAACTGAAGTGTACACTTTCATTATATCATTAGCCATAAAAGGGGAGTAGATTCTACAATATACATAATACAATAATATTCTTTTATTATATGATGAGAAGTAACTCTGTGAAATATATTTTCTGAATTATGTATTACAGGAATTTTCTTACATTTGAAGCTGTTCTCTGGTGACAGTCAATGAACTAAACCATGGAATCATAGAATTGCTCAGGTTGGAAAATACCTTGAAGATCATCAAGTCCAACCAAAACCTAACCATACTATCCTAACTAACAACCCTTTGCTAAATCATGTTCCTGAGCACCACATCCAAACAATTTTTTAACACATCCAGGGATGGTGACTCAACCACCTCCCTGGGGAGCCTATTCCAGTGTTTAACAATCCTTTCAGTAAAGAAGTTTTTCCTCATATTCAACTAAAGTTACCTGGCACAACTTAAGGCCATTTCTTCTCATCCTGTCACCTGTCACCAGTGAGAAGAGACCAACCCCACTCTTTACCTTTTAGATATTGGAAGAGAGCAATAAAGTCTCCCCTCAGTCTCCTTTTCCCCAGACTAAACAGCCCCAGTTCCTTCAGTCTCTCCTCCTTGGGCATATTCTCTAAGTCCTTCACAAGCCTTGTTGCCCTTCTTTGGACCTGCTCCAGCACCTCCATGTCCTTTCTGTACTGAGATGCCCAAAACTGAACACAGTACTCAGCCTCACCAATGCCAAGTACAGGGGCAGGATTACTTCCCTAGTCCTGCTCACCACACCATTGCTGATACAAGCCAGAATGCCATTGGCCTTCTTGGTCACCTGAGCACACTTCTGGTTCATATTCAGCCGACTGTCCAGCAGTACACCAAGGTCCTTTTCCATCAGGCAGCTTTCCAGCCACTCCTCCCCAAGCCTGTAGAGTTGTCAGGCGTTGTTGTGACCAAAATACAGTTGGCTCTATTGAAATTCATACTGTTAATCTTGGCCCATTGATCCAGTCTATCCAGGTCCCTCTGTAGTGCCTTTCTACCCTCAGGCAGATAAACACTCCCTTCCAGCTTAGTGTTGTCTGCAAGCTTACTGAGGGTGCACTCAATCCCCTCATCAAGGTCATTAATAGAGATGTTAAATAGAAGCAGCCCCAGTACCATGCCCTGGGGGACACTGCTCGTGACCGGCCGCCAACTGGATTTAACTCCACTGACCACAGCTCTTTGGGCCTGGCCATCCAGCCAGTGTTTCACCCAGCAGAGCACACGCCCATCCAAACCATGGGCAGCCAGCTTCTCCACAAGAATGCTGTGGGGGACTGTGTTGAAGGCTCTACTGAAGCCCAGGTAGACTCAACAGCCTTACCCTCATGCACTAAGCAGGTCACCTTGTCATAGAATGAAATCAGGTTTGTCAGACAGGATCTACCATTTGGAAACCCATGCTGACTGGGCCTGATCTCCAGGTTGACCTTTAACTGGTCCACGATGGCTCCTGAGATTATGTGTTCCATACCCTTCCCGGGCACTGAGGTGGGACTGATAGGTCTGTAGCTACAAGGATCATTTTTCCATCCCTTTTTGAAGATGGGCATCACATTTGCCAGTTTCCAGTCTGCCGGGACATCCCCGGTTAGCCAGGACTGCCGAAGAATGATGGAGAGTGGCTTGGCAATCACATCCACCAACTCCCTCAGCACTCTAGGGTGCAATCCATCTGGCCCCATGGACTTGTGAGCATCCAGCTTTTGGATCAGATCCAAAATCATCTTATTGTGGATTGTGCAGGGCCTATTCTGTTCCCCATCCCTTTCTACCAGTGAATGGGATTGTGTTCCCAGGGGTAACAAGTCTTACTATTAAAGACTGAGGCAAAGAAGGCATCAAGTACCTCAGCCTTATCCTGATTCTCAGTCACCAAGCTGCCCTCAGTGTCCAGGGATGGAGATTCTCCCTAGCCCTCCTCTTGCTGTTGATGTATTTATAGAAATATGTATTGTTTACGTTAATGGCCAGTTTCAGTTCTAGCTGGGCCTCAGCTTTTCTTTCTCCCTGCACAGCTTCACTACGTACCTGTAATCATCATAAGTATCTTGCCCACTCTTCCAGAGACCATAAACTTTCCTTTTGCTCTTGAGTTCCAGCCAAAAGTCTCTGTTCAGCCAGTCCAGCCTCCTTGCCTGTTGGCTCATCTTCCGTGACTTGGGGATGGTCAGCTCGTGCACCTTTAAAATAACTTCCTTAAAGTATTCCCAGCCTTTGTGGGCTCCCACACTCTCCAAAACTACCTCCCAAGGGACCCTCTCAACCATGGTCCTAATGAGGTTAAAGTCAGCCTTCCAGAAGTCCAAGGTGGTAGTTCTGCTGACTTCCCTCCATGGTTCAGCAAAGATCAAGAAATCTAGCATCTCATGATCACTTTGCCCAGATGGCATCCAACCTTTACATTCCCTACAAGACCTTCTCTGTTAGCAAACAGCAGGTCCAGGATTTTGCTTCCCCTTGTTGGCTACTTCACCAGCTGTGTCAGGAAATTATCTCCCACATACTCTAGGAACCTCTGGGACTGTTTCCTATCTGCTGTATTATAAATCCAGAAGATGTCTGGGAAGTTGAAGTCCCCCACAAGAACAAGGAGGAGAGACCTTGAGACCTCACCCAACTGCCTATATAAAGTTTGTCTGGCTAAAAATCTATCTAAAGTTTATAATTTGAATATCCTAAACATCCTGAATTTCTATCATATAATATTTATTTTTGTCTAATTTTATTAAGAGCTCAAATGTTACTTTGGAGTGAGTGCTGGGAGCAACAAAGCTTTAGATAAGAAATATTTTCTTAGATTGCTAAATCCAGCCTCCTACATCCAATTTTATTACATTCCATTATATTTCATTTATACACAGATCCATATTTATATTTTCATATCATTTTTTATTAGTAGCCTTTGTGAAAAAGATGCTCAAGATTGTCTTCCTTCTTCATAAAAACTTGCTTCTTATTTTTTGTCTAAATTTATTTCTAGTCAGTTTGTAAACACCTTGAGCTAACTCTGGCCTTTAGCTTAAGTAGTTTGTTTTCCTCTCTATTGCTTATTTTCCTCGTGTATATATTTAGAAATGTCATATTTCTTTTTATCTTTTTTTATCAGATAATCAAGCCCTTTGGTTTTGTCTTTGTGTGCACGTGTTCTAGCTCTTTTTGTTAGTAGGAAGCCTTTGCATTCTAGTGGCTCTTTATTTTATCCCTTCCATGTGGCATTATTTTCTGTTAAACCCAGATGAGAAGATTCAGTTCTCTTCAGTACTCACCAAATCTCCGTGGGCTCAGTGTTTTTCCATTTCTATTCTGCAACTTAATTTTATAGTCAAATTTTGTCTTTTTTAATAGCCAAATATATTCTCTTGTAACAGAACTATATCAACAGGACTTTTGCCTCCCATATCCTGTTCTAAAAGATGACCCTTTTTACTAGTTGGTGTTTTTTTCTTTCATTTTATATGATTATATTTAATTCTTTTTTCTCATTCTCCCTTCAGTCATGGTATCTCCTCGTCATCTGTCATCAGCAGGTGCCTACTTTTTGTACAATTGCCATTAATGAGGATATAAAGACAAGAGCCATTTGAAGATCATGTCTTGAGGAATTCCACTAATGGTCTCCTGCCTATCTAATAATTCCTTTATCAACATAAGTTTTCTACTTTTTAACCTTTCTCTTCTAATCAGTTGCTAACTCACCTTATAAATCTTGAAGTAATCCTTCTTCTCTCCACATGAGCTCATAATTTCCCATACAACAAAATGTCAAATGCTTGATTGAAGTCTACATTACAATAAATGTGTTTTCTCTGTCTAATATTATTTATCTTATCAAATAAGTATACCTAGCTATTCCGGCTCAATCAACTTTCACTAAATCACTTTCCACTTATTGATGAATCTTTAATTATTTTTTAATTCAGAATTTGTTTCACAGGTTTGATATTCTACTCAGTGATTCACTTTCTCCAGTTATGAAATGGATAGAAATGAAATGGAAAGAAATAATTACTTGACTTTCAGATTTTAGAAAGCAGTGCACTGACATTGTTAAAATATTTGATGCCCTCAGTAGAAAATAGTCTGAAATACAAAGTATTTTATCAATTTTGTCATAAGCTACCTTAAAAAAGTTATTTCTGGCAATTATGTTATGTGCAAATATAACTTAGAGAGAAAGATCGAAGAATGCTCCTTTCACCACATTTTCACATGTGAATCCTCTTTTTAAAATACAGGATTGTTTTCACATTTGTCAAACATGGTCACTTTTAAAAGCTGTCAATCATGTTAAAATAAACTCTAACTAAACTGGAGTTGTATATAAGGTAAGAGGTTTCTATTAAAAAAATAAAAGTTCATTATATATTGACAGTAGTGTTAGCCATCAGGTACATGAGGAGGAGGTGAACAGAAATAGTCAACCAAGAGCCTTCTATAATGGAGTGACAGCATTGGTGTAGAAAGGAAGGGTGTGTAATGCCATCTATCTGGACTTCTGCAAGGCTTTTGACACCATCTTACACCACATTCTTATCTCTGAATTGGAAATATGTGGATTTGAAGTCTGGACTATTCAGTGGATAAAGAATTGATTGGATGGTTGCAGCCAGAGTACTGTGGTCAGTGGATCTATGTGCAGGTGAAAGTTAGCCAAAAGTGACGTCCCTCTGGTGTCCTTCTTGGCACTTATGCTTGTCAACATCT
The DNA here is from genome assembly GCA_037305975.1 of Chrysolophus pictus. Taxonomy (NCBI): domain Eukaryota; kingdom Metazoa; phylum Chordata; class Aves; order Galliformes; family Phasianidae; genus Chrysolophus; species Chrysolophus pictus. The sequence continues at coordinate 64,187,154 of CM074614.1, forward strand.
TTATCAATAACATAGGCAGTGGCATAGAAGAAGGAATGCTATCCAAAGAGACCTGGACATGTGTGAGCTCACAAGTACCTAATGATATTCAACAAGTCCAAGAGCATTGTTTTGTGCTTGGGTTGGGGAAATCCCAGATATTTGTAAAGACTGTGAGAACTCTTTGAAAGCAGCTGTGCAGAGAAGGACTTGGGGATTCTGATGGACAAAAAGCTGGACATGAGCCAGCAGTGTGTACTTGAAAACCAAAAGGCCAACTGTATCCTGGGCTACATCAAAAGAGGGGTAGCCAGCAAGGAGTGGGAGATGATTTTCCCCTCTGCTCTACCCTTGTAAGGCCCCATATGGAGTATTACATCCAGTCCTGGAGCCCCCACAATAAGAAGGATATGGAGCTTTTGGAATGGGTCCAGAAAAGGCCCACAAAGCTGATCAGAGGGCTGGAACATCTTTCTTATGAAGAAAAGTTGAGGGAGTTGGGTTTGTTTAGCTTGGAGAAGAGAAGGCTCCTGGGACACCTCACTGCAGCCCTCCAGTATTTGAAGGGTATCAGAGGGAAATCAACTTTTTACATGATCCAATAGTGATAGAAAAAGGGGAAATGTCTTTAAACTAAAAGAGGGGAGATTGAGATTAGGTATGAGGAGGAAATTTTTCACTCAGACTTGATGAGACGCTTAAATATGTTGCCTAGAGAAACTGTGGATGCCCCAAACCTAGAGGCATCCTAAATTGCAAAGGGTTAATTCTTTCTAGCTCTAAATCTAAATAAACTCCTCTGAAATATTAGTATCTTGGATATATATGTTTGAGCAGAAAAGAGCAAAGTAAATTTTATCTTTTCTTCATTAATGAGTTATTTTTAATTAGTTTGATATGCTTGGATGAAAAGAATGAAACAGACACAAATTATTTTGCATAATATTGGTTTTATATTTCAAAATTTTCCAGTTATATCAAATGTAACTATCATAAAATTATAGAATGGTTAATTGGTAGCAACTTTAAAGATCATCTTGTTCCCCAGCTCAAAGCACCATCCAGCCTAGCCTTTAATGCTTCCAGGGATAGGGCAGGGATCCACAGCTTCTGTGAGAAACCCTCATCCCCCTCACAATATACCTAATCTAAATCTATCCTCTTTTAGTATAAAGTCATTACCCTTTGTCCTATCACTACCTTCTCTGATAAGAATCCCTCTCCAAGCTTTTCTATAGGTCCCCGTTCAATACTAGATGGCCCCTACAGGGTCTTCCTGGAAATTTCTCCAGGATAAACCCCAACAGTCAGCTTGTCCTCAGAGGTGTGGTGCTTTAGCTCTCCATCATCATCATGGACCTTCTTTGGATTTTTTCCAGGAGCTCCACACCCTTGTTTTGCTGGGAATGCCAGATTTCAATGCAGTATTCTGGGCAGACTCTCACAAGAGTGGAGTAGAGAGAGAGAATCATCTCCCAAAACCTACTGGTGGTCATGCTTCTTTTAATGCAGCCAAGTGTACGGTTGGCTTTCTGGGCTGCAAGTGCACATCGTTATTTCTCATCAACCAACATCCTCAAGTCCTTCTCCTCATTGCTGCTCTCCATTCATTCATCATTCATTCACCCGTATTTTTGTCTGTTTTCCCCAGGCCACGTGCAGGATAATTTCCTGAGTCAAGTAATATACAGTTTACAAAGGGAGATGTGATACTGAAACTGTTGCTCACCAATGCAAGTAAACTGATTGCTGACATCAGAATTGGAGACTGCCTGGGCTGTAGTGACCATGCAGTGGTGAAGTTCACATCTCTGAGGTATATTAGACAGACAGAGAGTAAAATCAGGAAGATTAATTTTATGGAAGCTGAATTTCAACTATTCAGGTAGTTAGTCAACAAAATCCCCTGGGAAACTGTCGTCAAGAACAATGGAACAGCGCAGAACTCCCTTAGAGCACAAGAACTTTCCATCTACAGGTATAGGAAGTCAGAAAATGATGATGAGAGTGATATGGCTGAACTGAGACCTTCTGGTCAAAGAGAAGAAGAAAATGCTCAGGCAGTGAAAGCAGGGACAGGAAACCTGGAAGGAGTGTAGGGATGCTGCTAGGCTGTATAGCGACAAGGTCAGAAAGGCCAAGGCCCAACTAGAAGTGGACTTGGCAAGGAAACTGCAAAACAAGAAAGGCTTTTATAGGAATGTAAACTAGAAAAAAAAAGTTGAAGGAGTACCTCATCCCAGTGAATAATACAGGCAGGCTGGTAATAATGGACAAAGAGAAGGCTGAGGTACACAACAACTTTTTGCCTCAGTCTTCACTGGCAACTGCTCTTCATATACCTCGCTAATGGGTGGTTTGTAAGGTGGGGACTGGGGGAGCAATGTCCCACCCTCTGTAGAGAAAGATGAGGTTTGTGACCACATGAGGAACTTGACCAACCATAAGTCTTTAGGTCCAGCTGAGATTCATCCCAGAGTCCTGAGAGAATTGTCTGCTATAGCAGCCAAGCCACTCTCGATGCTATTAGACTGCCATGGTACTCAGATAGTCATGGTACTCAGGTGAAGTCCCATTTTTAAGAAGGGTAGAAAGAACAATCCTAGGAACAACAAACATTTCAGTCTCATCTGGACAGGGAAGATCATGGAACAGATCCTCTTGGAAGCTAAACTAAGGCAGACGGAAGACAGAGAGGCGATATGGAACAGAGAGCATGACTTCATCAACAGCAAGCCCTGTTTGATCAACCCAGTGGCATTCTATGATGGTGTAACTGGACAATGGAAGAGACACTAACTGTCATCTAACTGGAATTTAGTAAGGCTTTTGATGTGGTCCTTTATAAGTTCCTTCTCTCTGAATTGGAGAGATTTGGATTTGATGTGTGGAGCGTTTCATGAATGACATACTAGTTGCAAAGTAGTACCTAGATTATAGTGGTCAGTGACTCAGTGTTCATCTCATTATCAGCACTGATACAACACAGGAAACCATCACCTTCAGACAAACTTATATACTGTGTTGTTTCTGTTCATATGTGAACATTTGCGGGAACAACCTGGAGCAAACATTGCAATATTCCAGAATTGCCACCATCATTTTCAATGCATTAAAGCCAATATTTGGCTTTGCACGCAGTTCCCCAGATGTAATCTGCCAGTTCACATGGATGAGCTGATTACTCTTCATTTTATGGTGTGACATCTGTACATGACTGCACAACAAAAGGTAGTGGAATATTGGCAGGAAGGTTCAACTTCTACTTCTATACCACCAAAATCTGCATCTGATGTCATAAGCCAACTTAATGAAATAGGAGGCATTACTTTTGGAGCAGCCCTCATACCTTAATCAATCACATCAATATTGTGATTGAGTGCACCGTCAACTTGCACCTGAACTGTAGCAAACTCCATTTATCAGTACAAGTTGGGGCAGGAAAAGACAGAGCACTGCCCTGTCAAAAAGGGCTTGACTGTACTAGTGGATGGTAACCTGGACACGAGCCCTCACAGTTCAGAAAGCCAGCTATATCCTGGGCTGCATCAAAAGAAGTGTGGCCAGTAGATTAAGGGTGAATCCTGCCCCATTGCTTTGTGCTGGTAAGACCTCACCTGGAGTACTGTGTTTAGATGTGCAGTCAGTAAAGGAGAGACATAGACCAGTTGGAGAGCATCCTGAGAGCTACATAAATGATCCAAGGGATGAAACACTTCCACTATGAGAACAGGCTGAGGGAGCTGGGGCTCTTTAGCCTGAAGAAGAAAAGGCTTCAGGGTGACCTGACACAGCTTATCAATAACAAAAGGGAAGCTATAAGAAGGAAGGGAACAGACACTTTCTCAGAGTCTGTTGCGATACGATGAAGGGAAATGGTTTCAAATTAATTCGGGCTGATTTAGACCTGACATAAGAAAAATGTTTTCTTCAATAAGAATGGTGAGGCACTGGAACAAGGTTTCTCAGAGAGAGATTGAGGATGCTGCATCCCTGGAGACATTCAAGGTCAGGCTGGACAGGACTCTGAGCAACCTGACTGAGCTGTTCATTGCAGGAGAGTTGGAGTAGGTGACCTTTAAAGGTCTCCTCTGACTCAAATGGTTCTATGATTCTGATTCTAAGACATTTGGTAGGTCAGGAAACTCTTTTTTTCTTTTGAGAAACAAAGGGGTATATGGATGTGCACTTCCTAACTTCTACCAAATTGAGAGGATTCATGTGGATGACACATAACACAAGATTTGTATAAGTGCTATGATCTAGTTTAGGTAATCTACTTTATAGATTCCAGATCTACAACCTCCCAAAGTACCTTTCCTAGAGGAGCTCTTGTAAGTAAAGGACTATTAGGAAAGTTAAAATTTTCTTATTATTTTTTCTTTCTTAATAATTTAAGCTGTTTTGACTGGGCTGAATTCCTTTGTTTTATTTTTCATTCCGTACCTTTTGCATAAGCAGAATTTTAGATGTATGAATGTTCTTGATATTTCTTGCTGTCTTCAAATGGCTTCCACTGACAATATTCTTTCCCCTTATCTGCCCCCACTTGTATTTTAAAATAATATTTGTACTTGATTTTAATAGATTTAGTTTAAAATAGCATTTGTACTTGATTTTAAAATAATATTTTGTACTCTACAGATAAAACTATTTTGAATTAATACTAATTCCTGTTTCAACACTGTGCAACAAACAATTTTTGTGGGATAACTGTTTCACAATTAACTTTCAACAATATCAGTTTTTCACCACCCTTTATTTCTCAGATACTAATGAATAAGATCAGTTACAAAAAGGAAAAATTTGTTATGAAATCCAGACTTGAGCCTGTTTTGGCACTTTTGACAGTTGCTGCTGAAAAGTGTAAACCCAAATGGACTCCATTTCAGACACTGAAATGCAGGAGACAAAACTATTATTTCATCTGCTCTGGGCCACTGTCTCTGTTCACTCTTACTTTTATGTCATCATGTTGGTTTGACACCTATAATAGGTTTAATAGGTTTTTCTCTGATGTTATTATTGGCTAATGATTCTGCTCTTCTCCGGGGATGGCAAAAATGAGAAGTCACACTGTTCTTCTGTTTTATGTAGCCCTACTGGGACAGCCTTAACTATAGTACTCCATGGGAGTATGTCATCTTAAATCAACAGATAGAAAGTTAACCTTTAACATTTGGATTGCTTGCTTGAGTTTTAGAAATCAGACTAGCAATTATAAGACTATCCTTGATGATTCAGTAGTTCAATATTTATCTTAATTCATATATTTTATGCTTTGAGTATTTAAAAAGAACTAAAGAAGGAGGTGATTTATAAAGCTTTATCAATGTCTTTATGCAAGATTTTAAAGTTGCTAATGGAATGAACAGTTGTCACATGATGATAATTTTGTAAGAACTGGTTTCATTGGATCAGGTGTTTTAACAACACCTTGATAATGCATTAGTCTTTAAGTCACTGCCTTCCCAAAATCATTAGCAGGAACGATAGAGGGTCAACAGATTTTACATTTCTAAAATAGTCATAGGAAAGAGGTAATTACTACAACACGAGTGGCTGCCAAAATCATTTCTTTGAGTCCACAGCAAAATGGACATGCTTTATAAAGCTGCACAGCAACCTTGTATTTTGTATTCATTTTCAACTAGAGCTCAAGGGGTAACAAATGTAGTTAACTTCACTCTCTGACAAAAAACAAAAGTCATTCTGGACTTTCCAGTCATTCAGTTCGTTTAGTCTTCTCTCCAGGTTTTGATCACCTCTCTCCAAACTAGCCTTAATTGCTTTGGAATATTTTTTTCTTTTAACAAACACCAGAAAAAAAACCCTGAATTTTAGGAAATATATTTTATGGGCACCATATGTGAAGCTCCTTGAAGAACGGAACTGAGATACTAAACTTATTTAATTCTTCTGGTTCTGTTCCTCAGCTAGAATCTCAGCTGTTTTCTCAGGCGAATGCAAAGTTTCATTAAACTATAAACCACTGAACATTGTCAGAGGTATTTTCAGTTGTTAAATAGGGAGATTATTATTTTCAAATGTTGTATTCTTATTGCTCCAAATCATAAGTGCTTCAACAACTCATGATTTTCAGACAAAAACAGAGCATTTCAATTTTTATGTTTGTGAAATCTGAAAAGTTGCTGGGAAGTGAAAAATAGGCTTCAAAAACATCTTGGATCAATTTCTTAAAATGGAAATGATTTTCTAAATGATTTTCTCAATCATGTTTCTTGAAGGTAAGATCTAGTTAATATTTACTTATAATAGAACGCATATTTCAAATACCTTTTCAGTATATGAAAATATAGACATATATATACATTTTCCAGTAAAGCAGCCAGAATGCACCAGATAGTTGGGTCTGAGCTTTCCAGTTTCTCAAACTGGGAAACAGGAAGAACTAGACATATAAAGAAGAGTATGACAGTATCACAGTCCATAAGAATTGCTCTTGTGTGGATTTTAGAAGGACAAAACATATAATGGTGTTCCTGTCCTCTTCATAGGTAAAGTGGAGGACAATAATGAGAATGTCAGAGGTTATTAAAAGCTCACTGAAATACATGAGTTTGTATACAGAAAACTGCTTATCTTGAACATTGCTATTAATGTCTTTCAGCATTTTACTTAGGTTTGAACTTGTTGCCTTCTTTTCATATATGCACTTATTCCTTTCAATAACTGTATCTTTTATTTCCAGTATTTCCAGTTCACACTCTTGAACATGAACCAGATATCACTTTATGCCATAAACTACAGTCAAGGATTTCCTTCATGTTCTGTGTTTCATTTCTTCCTTCTCTTCTCTCCCTCCTCTCCTAAGACATACTAGTATGTTTTCCAGCCAGGAATGAGACAGATTGGACCTATAGTTACTGTCCCAAAAGTTGTATTTGCTGTACACAAATGGAAGCTCTTCTTCAAGAGCAAGACTATTGTACTAACGGAAAGAAGAAGACACAAGAGAAAACAGAAATAATGTTGAAACTTTCTATTGGCAGAATCTAACCAGGTATAGAAACATCTATCTTTCCATTGATGTGTTTTTCACATAACTATACTAGAACTGTACCAGAAAAATACATATCTTGGACATATCTCAGGAACTTGAGACACCTGCAGCTGAACAGCTGCCTCTGCCTATCCAATATAGAGCAAAAGTAGGTGAATGAGTCAGGATGAGATGGCCAGCTAACAGTTAGCTTCTGCAAGACCAAGCATCATTCACTTTCCAGAGGGACTCTGTCAACCGTTTATGGGCTGATTCGGCCCGGTTCCGTGACTAGCGGGGCGGAGGGATTTCGCAAAATCCGCACCTCCGGAAAAGGGAACAGGAGACCCCAAAATAATTAAAAACTAATGAGGTTCAATAAGGCCAGGTACAGGATGCTGCACTTGGGTCAGGGCAATCCCAGGTATTTATACAGACTGGGGGAAGAACTTCTTGAGAGCAGCCCTGCAGAGAAGGACTTGGGGGTCCTGGTGGATGAGAAGCTGGACATGAGCCAGCAGTGTGCACTTGCAGCCCGGAAGGCCAACTGGGCTGCATTAAAAAGGGGTGGTCAGCTGTGGGAAGGAGGTGATTGTCCCCCTCTACTCAGCTCTTGCAAGGCCCCATCGGGAGTACTGCATCCAGCCAAGGAACCCCAGAACAAGAAAAATGCAGAACTCTTGAAGTGGGTTCAGAGGAGGGCCACTAAGATGATCAGAGGGCTGGAGCACCTCTCCTATGAAGAAAGGTTGAGGGAACTGGGCTTTTTTAGCTTGGAAACAGGAGGGCTCCAGGGAAACCTCATTGTGGCCTTCCAGTACTTGAAGATAGGATATAAACAGGAGGGAGAACAGCTTTACGAGGGTAGATAGTGATAGGACAAGGGGGAATGGTTTTATACTGAGACAGGAAGGGTTTAGGTTAGATATTAGGAGGGAGGAAGCTTTTCATGCAGATGGAGGTGATGCACTGGAATATGTTGCCCAAGGAGGTTGTGGATGCCCCATCCCTGGAGGCACTCAAGGCCAGGCTGGATGTGGCTCTGGGCAGCCTGGTTTGGTGGTTGGCGACCCTGCACAAAGCAGGGGGTTTGAAACTGGATAACTGTTGTGGTCCTTTTCAACCCAGGCCATTGTATGATTCTATGATTCCATGATTCTACAGTGAAAGCCCATTTTTATACTTAGGCCATATTCCTTAGTGACAGCTGTATAATTTTTTTTCTTCAGCTCTTTTAAGCAGGATAGTTTAAATGAGCTCAGAGATAGTATGATATGTACTTTTTTTTTTTTTTTTTTTAGTGCAAATCAGTATTGATCCTATAAATGTTTGTTCTTGATGCATTTGAGGAACAAATCAAAAGTTGTGAACTGGAGAAATGAACACAGAATAGCAGGCGTGATCAAACAAAAATTCTGAAATTTCTTCCCAAGATTTCAGTGGTTTTAGGCTGCTAAAGTCCGTAGCACATCACAGAGCATTTAGGAAATTAAGAAAAGAATTACAATTGCAAATCAATTTGTGAAGGCAAATTCAATTAAAAACATAAGAAAACAAAAACAATTTTTTAATGTCATGTGTAAGTAGTGTAAGTATAGGTGTGTTGGTTTTATTGTTCCTATCCAAGGTTTCACATTTTATGTCTAAGGTAAAAGAACTGCCAGATTCTATTTAATTTCCAATTTCTTTCTCCCCTAGTAAATGCTAGACAACACAATTAGAAAATTTTCTAATTTTTAAAATTAGGAAATAGATCTTGCTGCCCAGGATCTCATCCAACGACTTTCAATATCAGCAAGTCCAACATCAAATCAACCTATGAATTCCCATCACTAAACCATGTCCCTTAGTGACATATCCAAATCTCTCTTGAAAACCTGCAGAAACAGGAACTCCACCACTTCCCTGGGCAGACTATTTCAATAATTGACTATGTTATCCAAGAAGAGATTCATCCTAATGTCCAATCTAAACTGCTCTTGGCTCAATTTTAGACTATTTCCTTATACTTTATCACATCTCACTGAGCAAAGATACTGACATACTTGTCATCACAACCTCCTCTCAGGTACTTGTAGAGAGCGATGAGTATCCTCTCAGCCTCCTCTTCTCCAGATGAAATAACCCTAATCCCTTCAGTCACTCCTCATAAATTTGAAGTCCGTTCACCATCTGCATGCAACTTCTGAGCTCCAGAAACACAATATCTTCCTTGTCTTGAGCAGCCCAAAAGTGAGCACAGTGTTCAGGGTGTGGTATGTGCACAAGGTCAATCGCTTCCCTCATTCAGCTCTCCACATGATTTCTGATACAGACCAGAATACCACTGCCTCAGCATACTGCCAGCTCAAATTCAGATGGCTTAGCCAGCACTCTTCCTCAGCCTATACTGCTGCATGAGGTTGTGATGAACAAAGTGCAGCATCTAGTATTTATCCTTGTTGAATGCTGCAGAGTTTTCTGCAGTTCATCAGTCTCAAAATACTGGAGTACATCTCCTTTGAGGAGAAGCTGAGAGATCTAGGACTGTTCAGTCTGGAAAAGAGGAGGTTCAGGTGGGCAATCTTATCAATATGTAAAAATACCTGAAGGAAAAGTGCAAAGAAGACAGTCAGGCTCTTTTAAGTGATATCCACTGACAGGACAAGAGGTAATGGGCACAATCTGGCACACAGAAGATTCCCTCTGAACAGAAGGAAGCACTTCTGCACTGTGTGGGTGACAGTGCACTGGCAAACTGTTCCACAGAGAGTCTGTGGAGTTTCCTCCAGCTTCTCTGCCTAAAACACATATGAAACCCTTACAGCTCTACCACTCATGACACCATGACCTAGATCGACAAGAAGAAAGCATACTGGCAGCCTGCAGTGGATACTGTAAGAAAAAACAACTACTTATAGTGGCAGATTCCCTGTTAAAAGGTGCTGAGGCTCCTCCTCCTCTCTGACCAGACAGGAAGATATGCTGCCTCCTGGGAACTAGGATCTGGAACATTGCCAAGAGCATGTCATTGCTTGTCAAGAGCATGGATTATTCTTTTGCATTGCCCTTCCATGTGGGCATGAATGACGTTGCAAGCAGAAACATGAACAGACTCAGAGAAGTCTATAAAGCCAGCTACTTTAAGGATGTTTACAAATATGGGAAATACTCTTGCATCCTTCTAGGGAACCTGTATCTTCTGCTCCATGTATACCAATGTATTCAGCATGAGGAATAAACAGGAAGAATTAGGGATCTGTGTGCAGTCACAGGCCATGATCTCATTGTGATTGCAGAGACATGGTGGGACAGCTCACATGACTGTAATGTTGTCATGATTTGTTCTGCCCTTTTTAGGAAGGCAAGGTGATGGAGTCAGAGAATGGCAGGAATCACAGAATCACAGAATCACAGAATCGTAGGGGTTGGAAGGGACCTCCAGAGATCATCGAGTCCAACCCCCCTGCCAAAGCAGGCTCCCTACACCAGGTCGCACAGGTAGGCGTCCAGGCGGGTCTTGAATATCTCCAGAGAAGGAGACTCCACAACCTCCCTGGGCAGCCTGTTCCAGTGCTCCGTCACCCTCACCGTAAAGAAGTTCTTGCGCACATTGGTGCGGAACTTCCTATGCTCCAGCTTCTGGCCATTTCCCCTTGTCCTGTCTCCGCACACTGCTGAAAAGAGTCTGGCCTCACCACTTTGCCCCCCACACCTTAGATATTTATAGACCTGGATCAGGTCCCCTCTCGGTCTTCTCTTCTCAAGGCTAAACAGACCCAGTTCACTTAGCCTTTCTTCATAGGGGAGATGTTCCAGGCCCTTCACCATCTTCGTGGCTCTCCGCTGGACTCTTTCCAAGAGATCCCTGTCTTTTTTGTACTGGGGAGCCCAGAACTGGACACAGTACTCCAGATGAGGCCTCACCAGGGCAGAGTAGAGGGGGAGGATCACCTCCCTCGACCTGCTGGCCACGCTCTTTTTAATGCACCCCAGAATGCCATTGGCCTTTTTGGCCACAAGGGCACACTGCTGGCTCATGGCCAACCTGTCGTCCACCAGGACACCCAGGTCCCTCTCTGCAGAGCTCCTCTCCAGCAGGTCATCCCCCAACCTGTACTGGTGCATGCAATTATTCCTCCTTAGGTGCAAGACTCTACACTTGCTTTTGTTAAACCTCATCTGGTTTCTTACTGCCCAGCTCTCCAGCCTGTCCAGGTCTTGCTGAATGGCAGCACAGCCATCGGGTGCGTCAGCCAATCCTCCCAACTTCGTATCATCAGCAAACTTGCTGAGGGTGGCCACTATCCCCTCATCAAGGTCATTGATGAAGATGTTGAACAAGACCGGACCCAGCACCGACCCCTGGGGAACACCGCTGGTTACAGGCTGTCACGGACATAAACTGATCTAGTTAATTCCGTGACAGCGGAAGCGGCCGGGCTGGAGGCGGCCGGGGATGGGGGGGCAGTAGGCCCCTGCCCTCCCCACCCCCCGCCTGGCCCCACGGAGGGAGGAAGGGGGAAAAAGAAGAGAAAACAGCAGCAACAATCTATGGAGGTAAACTTATTTTACTAACTATGATATCGGAATGCAAAATAATACCATATAATACAACCTAATTAAAATTGAGACTAATAAATCAAATAAGATATGAGAGAGAGTTCCCGAGACCGAGTCAAACCTGAAAAAAAGCTTGGAACGGCCAGGAAAGCACCCTCCAGCACCCACTGCCAGGCAGTAAGAGACCACCCCCCCGGAAGGGTCAGGTCCCATGACTTCCGTAATGTATAGGGATAGGTGCGTAGAAATGAGAGCATTAACACCTTAATTCCAGTACATGATGTTTTGATGTGGAATATTAAAAATCAAAAAGCAAACCCATGACACAGGCCTCCAACCAGACTCTGCACCGCCGACAACAACCCTCTGTGCTCTGCCAGTCAGCCAGTTCTCAACCCACCTCACTGTCCACTCATCAACGTAGCGAACTTTTATAGGGATGAATGATGAATGAGCTTATGGGTGAGAATTAAGGGGCAGGGTGTCACTGGGTCAATATGGGTGATGCTGTTGTGGGTGGTTACTACAGATCACCTGATTAAGAGAAGGAAGCTGATGAGGCTTTCTCCAGACAGATGAACGTAACCTTATGATCATAGGCACTAACTCCTGTGGGGAACTTCATCCACCCTGATATTTTCTGGAAAAGCAACACTGCCCCACAGACATAGTCCGGGAGGTTCCTGCAGCGTTGATGATAGCTTTCTGACACAGTAATGGAGAAGCCAATGAGGAGAGGTGTGCTGATAGGCTAATCAGAGAGTCATTAAGATTGCAAAGGACCTTTAAAATCATCTAATCAACCATCCACCTACCATTACTATTTCCCATAAATCATATTCCTTAGTACTACATCTACACATTTCTTGAATATCTGCAGGGACGGTTACTCAACTACTTCCTGGGCAGCCCATTCTAGTGTCTCACCACCCTTCCAGAGAAGTTCTTCCTAACATCAAATCTGAACCACTCCTGCTGCAAATTTGAGGCCATTCCCTCTCATCCTATTGCTAATTTGTTCTTACAAACAAAGAAGACTGGTGGGGATGTGAAGGCTGGGGGGCTGCCTTGGCTGCAGCTACCAAGAGATAACGAAGTTCAGGATTTTACATGGAAGAAACAGGGCAATAAGTAGGATTGCCACCCTGGACTTCAGGAGAGATGGCTTTGACCTCTTGAAGAACCTACTTGGAAGTATCCAATACATTGGAGCATAGGTATCCAATTTCTTGTTTCACATGAACCATAAAATATATGTATAATATGGGTAATGTTTATAATAAAACTTGTATGTATATATATTATATATATATAAATGTATATAAATATAACTGTATATAAATTTAGTGGGATTTTTGACCTTGTTTTTGGGAAACTAATCATAGAATCATAGAATCCCCAAGGCTGGAAAAGGCATCCAAGATCATCCAGTCCAACTGTTCACCTATCACCAATATTTTCAATAAACATGTCCCTTATACAATACTTAAACTTTTCTTGAACCCTCTCAGGGATGGTCATTCAACCATCTCCCTGGGCAGCCCATCACAGTGCTAACTACTCTTTCAGAAAAGTTTTTCCTAACATTCATAATGTTTAAAGTAATGTTTAAAGTTTATGATTTTAAGGGGCCACATTACTAGCTATCCAGTGCCACAGGTAGCCTGCAAGTCATGGGTTGGACAGACCAAGGTTAGAGCATTAGAAGGTAAGAGAGAGCTAGATAACATACAAGCACCCCTTCCTCTGAGCTCAAGATCAGTGCATTCCCATGGGTATGAAATCAGGCAAAGATAGCAGAAGACCTGCATGAATGGGCAAGAAGCTCATGAAAAAAACTCAGATGGAAGAAGAAAGTCTCTAGAATGTGAAAAAAGGGTCTGGACACTTGGAAGGAATAAATGAACATTTTTAAGGCCTATAGGAATGCAACAAGGAAGGCTAAGGCGCACTTGGAATTAAACAGGAGAAGGTCAAGTACAACAAGAAAAGCTTCTTTAAATATACTGATAGCAAAAGGAAGACTAGGAAAAATGTGAGCCTGATGCTGAATGGGGCAAGTGCCTTCGTTATGAAGGACACTGAGAAGGCAAATTTACAGGATGCCTTCTTTGCTTCAGTCTTTTTTACTAAGACTGCCCCAGACAAACCACAAGTCTGTGCTGCCATTCAGCAAGACATGGACAGCAAAAAAATAATAATAATAATAATAATGGCTTCAGCCATTTTAAAGAGCACAAGTGACAAGCATGCTGACCTCTTCACTGCATGTGTTACAGCAATAGGCAGCCAAAGTGGTGCCAGGTGGGGATCACACAGGGCAAGGAAACATCTGCTATACTATCATAAGTGTAAATGATAGTTTCTCATGTATTCCATAAACAGCCTGAGGTAAGAAAGTCCGGTAGAGTTCCCATCACAAATTAAATCCTTACCAGCAGGTACGATTCCAGTCCATCTGTCTGTTGAGAGGAGCACAAACAGAATAAAAAGCTTTATAAAGTGTTTTCCAGAGAGATAAAAGGCAAATAATGCAATTTATTTATGGTCTGGGGACAGATATGAAAGCAAAACAAAACAGAAAGAGAAGATGTTTCTTCCCTATGATGAATGAAAAGTGCTGTTACATAATCTGTTTCCAAGGCTAGGGGGCAGATTTTCCAAAGTGCACTTTTCCTGTACGTTTTATATATATCAGAACAAACAAACACAAGCATAAAGTATTTATCTTGGACATACATAGTCCGTAACCCTGAGAATTGGATCCCAAAGTTTTACTAGGTCACCACTTATTTTAGTTTTCTTTCTTTATGTGATTAAAAAGACTGTAGATAACGTTGTAGTTATCTGGATGAAAGATAGCTACGTAAAAAAAAAAAAAAAACAAAAAAAACCAACAGCAACAACAATGTAAAATGCTTAATACTAAGAAGCTTCCTTAAGGACTTGAGAAAAACCTAAGCTATAAATGCTAATCACAAGAAGAACTTTGACTTCAGACAGCCACCATGACAATATAAGCTACATCGCATGGGCAAAATAATTAACTACCTGATCAACATTCACCTTACAATGTACATGAATGAGTTGCTTGAACTGCTTGCTGTCTCCTATTTGGAAAGAGAAGATAAATTGTAGTTTCTTAATAAAAAGCAAGGTGTTGAAGGACAAAACTCACTGATCAAGTAAAATTGACTTATCTGATACAAATTTATTTAATTTCCAAGAAGCTAACTATTTTCAGTTCCAAAAGCATTTCCATTCCCATAAATGACCAGTTGAATTTTCTTTATAACGTAAGGAAACCGAAAATTTCTGTAATCAGGGATAGGTGTGTATTGATTATAATTTTATTTCATTTTTGTTCCATATGGATTATACTACAGTGAAATGGAGAAAAAATAAAGGCAGAGTATGTTCTAGAAAACATGTGTTCTCTTTTTCTTACAACCTTATCTACACAGTAAAATTGAAATATTAAAGCATTCTGGAAGTGCAATATCATGTTGACTAAGCAAAAAAATATAGAGTACTTCGGAAATGTATGTAAAAGTTTGCACTTACCTGAGGCTCTCAGTTTCCCAAGCTTTGCTAAAAGCAGAAAGAACTCCCCCCCCCCTCCCCCCCCCAAGAAGGATCAGTAGAATTCAATTTTTAAGTTATCTGTGTTCCTAATGGTGTGAATGCTTACCTAATGAAATTATCAATACTGTTGCTATATTCTGTTTCAACAGTGCTGTCAAAATAGTATTCTGATCTTTAATTAACTGTTTTCAGAATCAGGCATTCAGTTTCTGAACCATCTGACCATTTTGGAAAATGTTCCCTTTATTTGGTGCTATTATAAAACAATGGTTTTTGTGATTCTGTCAGCATCTAATTACATCTGTAAAAATTTTGCTAGAGAAATATATATGACTATAATAAATATACTTTCAGAGATTTTTCAATTTTATTTATTTATTTATTTATTTATTTATTTATTGAAAACTCAATGTATCTCACCATATATTCCTAAATGGCTTTCTGAATCAAGAAACCTTTTCTTAATCTCTTCTCATTCTGGAACACTGGAATACCCAATTAAAATATTATTTATGCATTTTTAAATTAATTGTGAATGAAGACAGTACATCTTTTATCTGACTGAGAGGAAGCATGAGGTAATATAATTACTTAAATAGTGTTCTGTATACAGTGGCTTTTTACTAGAAGAAGCCAAGCTGGAGCTCACATTGTAACACATGATATTATAAACTAATTTTTTTTTGTCTGTACTTGCTCTGATGATCACAAAACATTGTAGTACCTGGGCCTGGAGTCATAACTTATGCCGTTACAGAAGTTATGCAGGAGCTTTTAGACAAAGACTAGCACTGAAAAGGTTTTACTGAAGTAAAAGAGGAATTCAGTACAGCTGAAGGAACAAGAAGTTACTGACTTAGAATTTAATGTCTGACTGTTTTTTGGTCAGGAGATCTTTAGGTAGAACTAAATATAAGACACAGTCACGGCTATTTTGGAAGAGACTCCCAAAAGGCATAGATCAAGGAAGAAAGACAATCTATTCAAAAACAAAGGCATCACATTCACTACACTTTCTGTACTGTAATCTACAAGACTATATAGTAATATTAATGAAAACTGAATGTAGTGTTCACATTCTCTGGTAGCCATTAATTGTATTGCTATTACTGTGAACACTGAATGAACAAGAAACTTTTATTATTTCCCACTGCTGCCATAGCTGCCTGCTATTGATCCATCATTGCCTTCATAATGCATTGATAATGGTTATTGTAGGATAAATCTGAGATGATGTTCAGCAGTTATGCTTCCAAGGTCTCAAAGAGCACATTATCAGTTATCACTGTGTTATTGTTCAGAAAGAACAGGAGGAAAAGGATGAGAGAGAAGAGCTTAAAACAAGAATTCTAAAATTAATTTTTGAAATGATATGTGTCTGCCCACAAAGCACAATTGAAACTCAAGTAGCATGTGCCAAATGGAAACAACTAGTCCAAAGAAAATACAGTTCTAAAAGCTTGAGCAGATCTTTTGAATGTGGTTGCTTAATAAAAGCCTAATAAAAGAGTTTGAAGAGATAAAAAAATGTTCTGATAAACATTTGATATCCAAACCAACAGGTATGTTCTTGTTACTCCAATATAGAAATGAAGTAGGTTAACAGTAAAAAAACAATAATAATAATAAGTGAAATCAGCTTCGTTGTGCATTAGTTAATGAGACAGTTGCAATTTAATGATAAGAATTATACTTTCAGTTAATTATTTTCAGATTCTAACTGGACTGTAGCAACAGGTAGGTGGCTGCCAGGAGTCTTGTTATGCTTCATTCTCCATAGATGCAGGTTTCCAGATAGCCCTTAGTCTGCTTCTCTAGCTTGGCTTTTTTGCACCCAAAAGTTTTCTGCCTTAGCATCCCTGGATTCTATTTTCATATTATATGTCCATTTGAACAACAGTTCTTGTAAATTCTTGTTGATCTTACATGTAATACTTATTCTCAGAGGGTAGTCTAGACATACATTATTATATACAGTCCACCTCTTTTGTATATGAGAGAGAAAAGAGTTCAATTATTCTTTTTTTATGAAACCCCTTGTAGCATGCTGCCAGGGATCAAGCAGGTGAAGCATGGGTATTTTCATTTTATGTAAGAATTGAGCATCAAGTGATGCAGTTATTACTTCTGTATCTCCGTTGTTCCATTTTCTTTCATACCAGTCACATATTCTATTCTGTTTCTTCCATGCACGCAAGATTCAACTACTTTGAAAATCCAGTACTGCTTTCCAGCTAACTACAGAGTTCATTAGAAAATATTGTTAACTTTTCTTTTTCATCCAAAATAAATTGTGTGAAAGTGCCGTATATTTACTCTATGCAAAAAGGTATAACTGTGAACTTGACCTCTCATGCTTATAAAACATGATAAAGAATGGTTTGTAGGAAGCCATTAATACTTAACCACATCTGTGTAAGAAATCATTTTGTTTGCCTGGTTTACTGGTATATGTTCATTTTTAATAGAAAGAAAGGCTGCTGTGTACTTTTGCTGGGCTGTTGCAGAGAACTGCTGTGTAATATAAAGCAGTAGTCATGTCTTGAGAAGGGATGCCTGTAAGCAAGGAAAGAGGAGAAGAAAGGGAGAAGAAAGAGAAAGGAGAGTGGAGGGGAGGGGAGTGATAGGGAGGGGAGAAAAAGGATTGCTCATCTGCCTTTGAAATCAAATGGTGGATATTTTGTCTTTTATATTTAGGAGGAGGGGGAAAAGGACAAGAAAATAGAAAATATAAATCTCACTGACTTGCTTTAGTCAGCTGACTTTAAGTCAGAGGATACAACTGTGAATCTCCTATATATGAAAAAAGACTTATTTCCTGCAGCCTGGACAGCTGGTAGAACCAAAGAGCGATATGGTGCTCTTGGAAAAGGTACAGAATCACAGAATCGCAGAATCACAGAATCACAGCATGGCCCAGGTTGGAAGGGACCTCCAATCCCTCCACCAGAGTCAGTACGCTTGGTCAGAGGGCCCAATGCACTTACAGAGTTTATCCGCAGATGACTAAGAGCTACCATAAAACTAGTTTTTTTCAGTCTCTAAAAATTCTAGCAGTAACCTCCATTTCCTTGTCACACACTGTGTATTTTTTTTCCCTGGTAACTCTTTCTACTCATAGAAAAAAAATCAGAAATCTGGGGCTTCACCGTTCTCAAGCTCCTGAGACCACATTGTACATTTACACCCTGGGTTCACAGGTCTACATAGATCAGCTACATTATTTGATTAATTAGACTTTGATTAAATGAGTTTTGAGCATGTGCTTACCACAAGCAGCAATTTTTACTGAAAAAGAATCAGCAACAAATGATTCATAAGCAACAATTAAAAACAGGAGAAACAGCCATCTATAATTACTACTATTGAAAGTATTATAGGACAGTAAATTCATGCTTTGACAAATTCAGCAGAATATAAGAAAATTCCTAGATTTATGAAATAGAGAGCTGGGAATATACTAAGAACTTAGGAGAATGAAAACACCTAAAACTGCCTATCTTAGTAACTAAAGAGCAGATCCAAGACTGCCTCATGAGACTGAATGTGTACAAGTCTATGGGGCCAGATGGCGTGCATCCCAGGGTTCTGAAGGAAATGGCTGAGGTGGTTGCCAAGCTGCTCTCCATCATATTTGAGAAGTCGTGGCTGTCAGGTGTGGTCCCGGATGAATGGAGGAAGGGTCACATCACTCCCATTTACAAGAAAGGGAGCAAGGAGGACCCCGGGAACTACAGGCCGGTGAGTCTCACCTCTGTGCCTGGGAAGATCATGGAACAGATCGTCCTGGATGACATGCTTGATCACATGAGGAAAGGGCATGTGATCCGTGACAGCCAGCACTTTGGTCGATCATGCTTGACTAATCTGGTGGCCTTTTATGATGGAGTGACGGCATCAGTGGACAAGGGAAAGGCGACCGATGTCATTTACCTGGACTTGAGCAAGGCCTTTGACACGGTCCCCCACCACATCCTTATCTCCAAATTGGAGGGATGTGGATTTGATGGGTGGACCACTCAATGGATAAGAAACTGATTGAAAGGCTGCAGACAGAGGGTGGTCATCAATGGCTCTGTGTCCAGGCGAAGGCCGGTAATAAGTGGCGTCCCTCAGGGGTCTGTCTTGGGACCGGTTCTCTTTAACATCTTTATCAGTGACATCGATGATGGAATTGAGTGCACCCTCAGCAAGTTTGCTGACGACACCAAGCTGAGTGGTGCGGTTGACACGGTGGAAGGAAGGGATGCCATTCAGAGGGACCTCGAGAGGCTAGAAAGGTGGGCCCGGGTGAACCTGATGAGGTTCAACACGGCAAAGTGCAGAGTTTTGCACTTGGGCCGGAGGAATCCCAGGCATCCATACAGACTGGAAGGAGCGGTCCTTGAGAGCAGCCCTGTGGAGAAGGACCTGGGGGTCTTGATAGATGAAAAACTTCATATGAGTCAGCAGTGTGCCCTTGCGGCTCGGAAGGCAAATGGTATCCTGGGCTCCATCAAAAGAGGGGTGGCCAGCAGGGACAGGGAGGTGATTGTTCCCCTCTACTCTGCTCTTGTGAGACCCCATCTGGAGTACTGCGTCCAAGTCTGGAGCCCCCAGTACAAGAAAGACAGGGAACTGTTGGAGAGGGTCCAGAGGAGGGCCACAAAGATGATCAGGGGACTGGAGCACCTCCCCTATGAGGACAGGCTGAAGGAGCTGGGCTTGTTCAGCCTGGAAAAAAGAAGGCTGCGGGGTGACCTCATTGCAGCCTTTCAGTACCTAAAGGGAGCCTCCAAACAGGATGGGAACCAACTCTTTGAAAGGGTGAGTGACAGCAGGACAAGGGGAAATGGTTTTAAGTTGAGGGAAGGGAGATTTAGGTTGGACGTCAGGGGGAAATTCTTTACAGAGATAGTGGTGAGGTACTGGCACTGGCTACCCAGAGAGGTTTTGGATGCCCCATCCCTGGAGGTATTCAAGGCCAAATTGGATGGGGCCCTAGGCAGCCTGGTCTAGCATTAGGTGGGATGGTTGGTGGCCCTGCATGTGGCAGGGGGGTTGGAGATTCATGATTCTTGAGGTCCCTTCCAACCCTGGCAATTCTGTGATTCTGTAAAGAAAAGCTACTTTCATTCCTACTTTAAAGTTTTAGCTGCCTTTTCAGATCCTAAATGCTGGTGTGATTAAAGTCTGAGTTATAATTTTTTTTTCCTTTGATGATTTTTTCCACTCTTGGATATTGTTAATAGAGTGTATTGTAATATGATGTAATTATTTTATCTTAAGGCTAATGCAAGGTATTATTTACAAACCTACTAGTTTTGTAGCTTGTCCTCTTAAAGTCCATAGTTATAAAAAAGTGTGCTACATGGCAAAATAAGCTCACTCAGCAACAGTAGTAATGCATATGCTGAGGCAGCATCTCCATTTTAAGTACCATGTTTTCATCAAAATAATATTTAATCAGAATTAGGATATTTATATCTTTCACAGAATCACAGAATCGTAGGGGTTGGAAGATCTAGAGATCCAGAGATCATCGAGTTCAGCCCTCCTGCCAAAGCAGGTAAATATCTTTCTCTCTCACAAGTGCCTTCTGAAATGCCATTGGCACTGACCGACTAGTGAATATCTGCAGTTTCTCTGAAAGCCTCTTCTTTCAACAACAGACAACATCAAATGAGATTAAATTCTTGCATATCAGTAACCATATTAATACGTAAAAACTGTCTCTGTTAGGTTTGAGAGTGGCAAATTTGACACAAATTTCTAATTTCATAGTAAGTTCTTGTCCTAATCTTTTTTTTTCTGTGGTTTTTGTTTGTTTGTTCGCTTGTTTGTTTTGTTTTGTTTTTTTACTTAAATATGATCCAGGCACTCCCTTCTAATTCTGATAGTAATTGCACACACTTTTGACTCAGTCTGACTGCATAGTTTTTTTAGTCATGTTATTAAACCCTGAGTGTTCATTTTCCCAGAATGGAACCAAAGGACTTAGAATAATTTAAAAAGATTTTATTTTGAATAGATAAAAAAGGTATTTCTTAAATGAAGGGATTACTTTCAGTCCTGGGGGAGTTTCTATTTGAAACTCATATGAGAAGGAGAAAAAATGTTAATTGAATCTTCTCATTTACACCTTCCATCTGTTTTCATTCCAGCTGCATCTGCTTAGATACTTGAGATGCAGGTCAAGCTAACACTTAAAGGGTCTCAGTTGATTGCTGTAGTAATTTAATAAAATTTCTATAAATAGGAAGGAGAAGTATAAATACCTTTTTGCCATTGTGTTAAATAAAAATGTTTTAAAGCTATTTTTCTTGGTTATCAGTTTATTAGATTAAGAAAAAAAAAAAAAAATTCTGACAATTTTCTTCCATGGGAAATTTATTCTCTTTCTTTGAAACTTTATGGCATTATGATCATTGGATACAAATGGTTCTTCTTAAAAAGATTTTTCTATCTTGCAACTTCATCCATCTAATCATTGGTTTTGTTGATTCTGTCTTAGCACACAGTGAGGAAAAGATACCTCTGGAAAGTAACTTGTTTCATCACCTATATAGGATATTAAACAAAGGATAAAAAACTTGTATCTATCTATCTATTTATATATGCAAGTATATACATAGTTACATAACACTAGCTAAGTTCACCACAGAAGAATTAATATTTTCTATCCTGTAAGAACACCCAAAGTCAGAAATATGTGTTGTCCAATGTTAAGAAGATGTGGTTTGCTATCTAAATCTTGCTTGCTATATTGGGACGTATGCTGATGAAAATTTTACTACACTGGCTGGAAAAAATTTTCTTCCATAAAACAATGGAGAAAATCTAGTGTGAATAACAAAAGCTGGAGAAATTGAAGGAGACAGAGGCCATAAAGAAGTTAATGTAGAGATTAGTGAGGTAAGCAATAACAAGTGCGTATGTATTACAAAATACTGGTGGCCCTTCATAGTGTTTTTATCAAACTAGGCATGTAGGTGTGCAGACGTAAAAGTGTGTATGTCTTAATAGCTTAATGAATGTAGACAGGAGCATCCTTAGCCTGTTGGGGATGAGTCTTTTAAACTGAGAAGACTGCAGAAAATTAAGTTACATATAAAGAAAATTAATAAGATAGTTATTTAAACATATTTTCTATAAAAAGTTGGTAATATGGAACATATATATATGTATACATATAAGGTGAAGAAATCTTAAAGATCAAACTTAATGTGAAGATTACATGGAGCTGGCAAATGAAGCCATTGGTATGATTGCAAATGCAGATTCTTCTCTTGCAGTCATCTTGGAGATATTTAGATGGACAGTTTGGAAGTTACAGGTTTTGCATAAGATAGAAAAATGTAATTATGTTAAATTATTAAAAATGTCACATGAGGTGCAGTGTGGAGTACTATTAGCGTTTGTGTAGAACATAAGGTTAACAGTACAGTATAGAAGAGAGAGGTCATGAGTGCCAAAGAATCCTAGTGTAATTATTCCATTTCCTTTCTCCCAATAAATTTATTTAAAGCCAGGTTATCTAGCTTCATCTGGCAATAATGACTATTTTCTATATTTAATCATATGAGATTTTATCCTTTAACTGTCCATATTTTAGCATTGCTAATTATTCTATAAATGTATTAGGCAGATCTTTATCTAAAAAAATGCATTTCTTTTTTCTTTTCAACAGTTTTACATTTAGTTCATAGTACATAACTGATTAGAATGCTAAACACATAATTTAAATCCATAAACATTTTTATACAAGCTTAACATAAATGATCAGAATAATGGCTCAAAGGCAATCAAATCATGCTTTGTAGAAAAATAACACTTTGAAAAGAGTTGAGATTTTGCTCTAAAAAGATTTCTGAAAGACAGTGGTTGATCTACCAACACAGTGCGAACCTCATGTTTGGAAAGAGAATATATTCTGATTACAGCTTGGATGTTTTTAGTGTTATTTACATAAATGAAAAAAGTATTCCTTCAGAGTGTCAAAGTCTGTGAGTGAAACTGTGACATTCTTTGAATGCTTCAGTTACCTGATAATCTTCAGGCTATCTCTTTGCATCTTCCAAATAGGCAAGTGACTTGGAAAATGAAACTAGATAGAAATTAAATGATGGCATACTTAGTGTTCAGTGTATGAGAAAGAAAGACAGAAGAAAAAAAAAATTAAAGAGAATAGAAATAGAGGCTATTTTTTCTGATTCCCAGTATTGACCTTTGACTTTACCTTCTCGTGAGGAGAAATAGCAGTCTTGAGTTTTTACATAAATGATGCAGAGAGCCTGTCTTTTTACAAAGGTGATACTTCTGTTTATTGAACCCTAGTCCTTATCTGACTAGGTGAAGGAGCTAAGAACTGACAGGGCTCAGAAGAATGTTCTGCTGCAGAACTCCTGACATTACTTGTATTAATGTCACTCTTAGAAATTCTGATTCCTGTTCTCACCAGGTACATCAATGCTGAATGCAAAGAAGTACTTCTTAAACCAGGCTCCTCTTTTGCTTTTTGTCCTTTATAACCATCTTTATTAAAAGGTTACAGGGAAAATCTAGAGGGTTAAACCAATTCTCAGTGGAATGCTAGGGTTTAAAGATACACTCATATTTAGTGTGATGTTTGCTTTACATTTTGAATCTTAATCAATTTATACACTGTATGGGAGTCACAAAGTTATTTTGTTGGACTGTTAACAACATCTACCAATGCAGCATACTTTTAATATCTTGCAGAGACCCTGAGTCAGCTTTCTCATTACTTTCAAATTTTGCAATGCTTTCATAAACCTTCTTTCAAGCAGTTTTTGATATTTGAAATAGTTCAATGTGACATTTAAATATTTATTCTTCCTACTAAGAATAATCAGAGCTATCAAAATGTTGAAATATATACAGTTAGCTTCCTTCCAAGCACCATCTTCACACACATTCTGAAATGAATACTAAATTTGGTTGTAATCATGACCTTCTAGCAGAGGTAGAAGTTGTTCATAACAGCTTTCATAATCAGAATATATCTAGTACAGTTTGGAAAGCTAGTTAAAAGTAAAAAAAAGAAGCCATTTGAGAACTGACATTCTAGAATAAGAGCAGAATCAAATATTTATTAAGGAATATTTATTAAATATATTTTCATATCTGATTTCTATCTTGGATTTTCACATTGAAGTACCAGAACATGGAAAAACTATTTCTACAAGAGCCTCTGTAAACAGGCAGATTTTTACCACCTTATTTCTTGTTTTCATTGACTAGAATTATTACATTTAAAAAAATGATATTTCATTTTATCTCATGCAAATATTGCTCTTGTTGAGAAATTTTAATTAGAGCCGGAAACTCAGCAAGGCTTTCATGTAAAATATGTGAGTTCTATAAATTTGCTATAATCATTGAAATCTTTAAAACTCTGCTTTATCTTTTATCTGCAGAAAGAGATGTCTGATGTGCACAAAGCATGATCACTTTTCTGTTTCAGTTGTCTCTTACATAAGGCATCAAGAGGCTAATAGATGAACCCTTCCACACTGAGAAGAAACAGAACTGCTCTGGGGTGGTCAAAATTTTCACTCCTTATTTCTGGCAATTCACCTTTGGCCTTCCTTTTCCTTTTCCTTTTCCTTTTCCTTTTCCTTTTCCTTTTCCTTTTCCTTTTCCTTTTCCTTTTCCTTTTCCTTTTCCTTTTCCTTTTCCTTTTCCTTTTCCTTTTCCTTTTCCTTTTCCTTTCCCTTTCCCTTTCCCTTTTCCTTTTCCTTTTTCTTTTCTTTCTTTTTCTTTTTCAACATTGCAAAATCTCTGCCTCTCTTTTTTAAAGCTGTATTTCAGAGACATCAGTGGGAATTTTCTCAAGACACTTATCAGCATTGGCTGGCACATAGCCAGCAAATAACCTACTTTCTCCTAGTGCCAACATTACTGCTGCTGCTTTTATTATTCACATTATCATAGCACTTTACTGTGCTAGGTGTTAAAAAAGAAAAAAAGCATGTTAAAAAAGAAAAAAGAAACACACTGTACTAGCTCTCTTTATACCATTCCCCTGTGCCCTGCTGTTCTACATTCCTTGGTGCCTCAAATGCTCTTATGCATTGCAGAGGCTGCAGAAATGTCGATGTAGGACTACAATAAAATATATTAACATTTTTGCTGGTATTCTGAAGGTGCAAGTGCTCTTCAGAATTACCAAGGTGTAATGTGGTTTAATTTAAATGCAGAAATTACTTACTCATCTACCTTAACGTTAGAAAAAAAGAATTTATTTTCACTTTTTCCTGGATATTTTTTTTCTGGCATATTTTCTGCTACTTTTTTTTTTTTTTTTTTTTTTTTTAATAAGTAAAAATGTAGTAGGAATTCAGGAAAAGGATTTTTTTGAATAATACAGCCCTGTTTGCCATTTAAGTTTCGTTAACATTCCTTGGCACTGCATTAGTTTTTAACATGTGGCTGTAAAATTTACTTCAAATGGATCTAATGATACTGTGGAAATGGAAAAAGCATTTTCAGAGAGATAGGCTTGAAACAAAATTCAAATAAGCACATTCTGAAAAACATGTTTCAGATCCTCCCCCAAATTTTACACTCTGCATCTCACCTTGGTGCTTCATCCCACCTCTCCAGCTTCTGATCTGGTTCAAGCTATAGATGTAAGAGTTCCTCACTGTAGACACAAATCGTCCAAATACTTAGGCACATCTTGGAGTAAATTTAACATTTTTCACAAAAGTCCTTGCAGGCTGTCTGACAGGTGAGTACACATTTATCTTTCTTTGGCATGAAACATCACTGCAGTTGGACTGTGGTCTCTTCCCTGCCTGTCTGAAACTCTCAGGAGAAAAGCAGCTAAAAAAAGCCCAGACAGCTTTATCCAGCCTGAACTATCCTCTGATTCTGAAATCCTGCTTATATAAATGTATATGCGTATGCTGAAATACTTGAAATTACAAATGATTCAGAGAAAAAATAGATCATACTATTTGAAACCTGAGTTGAGACAACCTCCACTACCAATAAAAGCTGGGAACTGAAAGAATTGAGCATGCTAGTATGCAGAAAACCTTCTAAATATGTATTTGCTGATTGTTCTGTGTTTGTTGCTTGCTCTTTTTCTTACTATATACAGCTTTTCATAATGAGATTGATGCATACATATGTATAATAGTGTGTCAAATTTTATGGAACTGAAGTAATTAGTCATTATTGTTTTTCTTGATCTTCTTTTAATTTGTCTTGCATTTTTTCAGCATGTGGCTTATGAACGTTGAAGATATCTTTATATGTAAATACTTAAAACAGACAGACTTTATACATTCATTAACAGAGAGACAATATATATATGACTTAAAATGCTATAGCTGACTGCTTTGTTGCATTGTTTTTCTTCATGTAAATTGGGAAAAAACTGAATTTAAAATCAGATATAGCAGGATGGTGTCTGAAGCATTTTTATTGACAATAATATAAGATATTTGACATAACTTGAAATTTTAGTCTTCTTTCCACTCATTTATGACCAGATAACTACTGACATCCCTCTTAGACTATTCAGAAGATACTGGTTATTTAAAAAACAAACAAACAAACAAACAAACAAAAAGCATAGTATGAGAAGCATATAAAGCTGTATGTTCTTACTTCTTGACATGTTTAACTTTTTGCATAGGTTTCAATAACTTTCCCTTTCTTTTCTTTTTCCCAGACATTTTCCTCAAATTTTTAACTTCCTTTTTTGCAGCTGCTGGCTACCAAAATGCTGAGCACAGCACTTGCTGAGAACTAATAAAAAGTCAAAGAGTTGATGTCAGGCTCTCTTAGACTTATTTAATCACTATGAGTGGAAAGAAAGACAGATTTTGATTAAGACCAGCTAAAACGATCAATAAAGTCCTTGAACTTGCATAAGTCACTACTGGCTACCTTCAATAATGGTGATGGTCTATACTTAGGAAGGAATAGCCTTGCATTTGTACTTTAACATACAAAACATATGTGGAAGATCACTGATTATATACATATGCTCCTGTAAGTGAGTGCATTATAATTAACATTTTACTACTGTGATTTGGAAATTCAGCTTCAGCTAACTTTTTTCACAATGAATCTATGGGAAAGCTGAATTCTAAAATGATGATCTGATAGGCATATATAAACTGAAAAGGAGACTATATATACGATGAACAGCATGACAACTTTGCATGTGCAATTTTCACTAATTCTGTTCTTGATATACTAGGCTAAGTTCAAAAAGAGGAGAAGGTCAGGGTGGAGGTGCACTACTTCAAGATCCTGAAGATCCATTGGATATGAGACTTAAACAAACAAGAAATTACTTTCATTGATTAAATGTAGATTGAATTAGTAGGAAAAAATGACAGGCCATGCTAAGGTTGTGTCCCCTAGTCATTGTTTAACGCAGCGTGACAGATTCAATCTGCTCAGCCCAAAGGAAGGCCAAAGATGTCACTTATGGACTCTGCACAATGCTAGAGATGTAGAAGAGCAAAATCGAAAAGTTACACTTTATCAACTCACAGCCTGGAGCCACTGTTCTCATTCGGGTTGTGTTAGCAGAACAATGTGTTACAGCAGGCGCAAGGCCGCTCCACATAATAATTATAGGTATCCCACAGGCAAAGCTCTTGTTGCTTTTAAGAATTGACAGAACGTGTCTTGTAGGCATGACCTAGCAGATGGGGGAGTTTTTCTTTCGTCTTTTCCAAAAAGCCACCTAGGAGAAACATATAAAGAATCCTGATAAGGGATATATTTTCTCCTAAAGGGATAGGTTGATTACTATAAGCTGCTCTTCTTTTTCATTCGCCTTAAAAATAATTGCTGGTTACCTTAGTAGAAAGAAGTCAAGTATAGCAACAGAAGCAGGGATAGACCTTTTGCTCTATCCAGCTAATTTGTGTCACCTACTGCACGGCCTTATGTATTGATGGTAGAAAAAATGAAGCAGAAAATTAAGTCTGAAAGGCGTTTTTGTCCTGCTGTCACTTTGTACAACATTTAGTTCAGTTGACATGACACTGTGCCTTTTGTTACATAAAACTGTCACATTGTCCCCTTCTGGTTAGCCACAGTTGCTGGCCAAATCAATAATATCTGTCAAAACTGTCAAATAATGAAGACAGTCTAAAAATATCTGTTATAATAGATAATATTTTTAATGACAATTAAAAAATAAAATTATGCCAATGAGCAAAGAAATGAGATAAATATAACTATTAGCTTAGGAAAAAAAAAAAAAAGAAGAAGAAGAAGAAGAAGATAAAAGAAAAAAGAAAACAGAACAAGGATGTTCACAAATATATTGTAACTACTGGGCATTTTAATTATTTCAAAATAGGTTTTGAAATCTATTTTGGAGGCTTCTCTATTAGCTAGAGAAGAAGGTTTCTGACTACTGAAAAACAGTTAAAAATCATGATTGTATGTATTTAATGCATTTTCTTATATTTACTATGTTTTTTAGACAAAACATATAACACAGAAAGACTTGAAGTATGAAAACCTATGTAAAAATAAGTAAATTGTCTGTATTTTCCACTAACACCTGGAGACCATAGTGCGATACAAAAATGTAAAGCAAAGGGTATTTAGATTCATGAACAATACTCATTGTCTTATATTTCTTTTTGCTTTCCATCATTTCAGACTGAAATTCTCCAGATTTTTTTGTTTATAGTTTCTTACAAGAAGCTCTGTTAAACATGCAATTTGTCAAGAATGTGGAAGAAAGGATTAGTGCCTGAAAAGACACTACAAAATAAGCTGTACTTCCTGGCTGGATAGTGTTGGAAGACATGCAGTCAAATTTGCCTACTACTCTCCTACTGTAACAAGAACTGTTAATTCTATTTATATATCTACTCAAGCATTGTCCATTTTCTTAGTAGATATTAAGAGACTTTTCTGGGCAACAGACTTACAAAACTTTAGGATTATTGTGGTTTCAGATAATTTCTGGAAGATCCAGGAGGAAATGTAGAACTGGTCTGAGTGTTCTCAGTTAAGTTCTGTTTTGTTGAGTGGAAAGGAAAATGGATTTTCAAGGGATGATGTTGCTTTTTATTCTTCAGCTTGTTTTGTGTTGTTGTTGTTGTTACTTTTTTGCCTTCCACATCTTCACAAATATGATTTCAGCCTCATTGTACCCACTGATCAGTTTTTCTAAGTTATGAAAGTTATGCATGTTTTTAAAAGCTTCTTTGAACATTTGTGAGATGAAGGGGAAAGTAAAGATTAGGGAAAAAGCAAGAGCCACCAGATCCAAACACCAATAATTTGTTAATGTAAATTTAAACCTACACATATACATAGGCCTTTCTCTGTGTATAAATAGAAACAATAAAGGAATTCAATTTTTCTCTTTTTCAGCTCAGAAAATTGATCTCTTCAGATTTGGATCTTCATATGATACCTTTGCTTGAAAAGGAAATTCTGAAATACTATCAGAATGAAGACTAGAAAGGTACCTAATAAGAGGGAGAAAAATTACATAGCAAGCCTTCTCTCCTTTTCTGACAATCCATTATTCTTGTGAATTGTACATAAGCAAGTCATATGCTAATAATATGGTAATAGATAGGTAAACTGAATATCTTGAGGTCTTCAGACACATCCAAATTGTTTGAACTGATCTTCCACTTTACGGTCCCACTCTCAATAAATTAAAATTTAACAATAACAAAGATGTCTCATTAATAATCTCAATATTTTCTGTTTCAATATTTTATGCATTTTATAAAGCAGAGAGATTTCACAGAAATATCAAGATTATAAGAACTCATGATTCCAGATATTTTTCTTTGTGGAGTTTTTATTTTGAACCTAAGCTTCTATTCTGATTCCAAATATTTGTACCTTCTCTGACAGTCTATTCTAGAGAAAAAATAGTAATGTGAAGTATCTTTTTTTTCTTTTCTTCTTTTTTTTTTTTTTTGTCAACTCCAGCATATTGAAGTCCTTCTAACCAGTAATCCCAAGATTCAACTCACTGAAAGGTTCACTTAGTTTGCTTTCATCATCCCAGTTGATGATAAAGATGTTAAAAAGTACTGATCCCCTCAGGCCCTAAGAATTACAAATTCTAGCCACTTTCCAGATTGTATTTGAAATGTTTACTGAGCACTCCTTTGTGTCTGATAGGCCATTTTAACAACATTCCTGTAGTCCATCATCCAGTTCAGATCTCCTCTCATTCACTACCAGGACACAGTAGAATATAGTGCTAAAAATGTCATTAAAGAGAAAAGACTTCCTCCATACCTGTCCATGAAGCCAATTACTTCATTATTAGAAGGAAATCAAGTTCATTAAACAAGACTTGCCTCTTGGTAAGTCTGTGCTAGCTGTTCTCGGACACTTCCTTTCACTTCAATTTTCATGAAAATTCAACACTATTGAGGAAAAAGTATTTTGCAGTGAGAGTGGTCAAATGCTGAAAGAGAGACTCAAAGATGCAGTGGAAGTTCCATCTTTGGTGGCATTCAAAACACAACTAGGTGCTCCCATGGGCAAACCTGATTTATCTGTCTCTGCTTTAAGCAGTGGACTCAAGAATTTGTAAGTCCCAAGGTCTCTTCCAACCTAGACACTTCCAGGGTAGTATGGGAGTCATATACTAACACATGCATCTGGAAATTTCTGCCAGGAAAGTCTGACATGTAGTTTTCATAGTCTGAGAGACTGAGTTGATAATAAACAGCCTGCAGCTCTCTGCAACCTCCTTCTTGACTTCTCAATCATTGTTTCTTCAGGTGATAAATCTATGCTTATAAATAATTAAAAATATGTAATAATGTATTTTTTAAATATATATTTTGGACAAGGAAGATCTCAAAATACATCATTTAAACTATAGGAAGTGACTGTTTTATTAACAGCAACAAAACAAATTAATTAACAGCTGCAGAGTTTCAAAATGGTTTCATAGTTTATTTTATAATACTTTTCTGAAAAAATTTCCTCTTTACAAGTTATAAATGATTTTTTCAACCAGGTACATAATATAAAAAATAATAATAATAATAAAAAACACTGAAAAAGGAATTTGTTGTGGATTTTAACATCAGAAAAACCCATTGATATATTTTGACTAGTTTCTGTAAAGATAAATCAGAAGTAATTTGATTATGTAAGAATCTTATAATTATTCCCTCTGCAGTTGGTTGCAGTTTCCTGGACAAACTTCTTTGTACAAATAAATAAATGAAAGTTTAGTTTTGCTTTGTTTAATTATGTATGTGATTTGTTTTGCTTTTATTTTTGTGCAATCAAAATTTAGATATATGCAAATACATTTAATTATAAGAAATAAAAGCAGAATAATGGAAAAAAAGTAGGATAAGTTTTGAAAATTATTTTAGTCTTCAGTGTGTCTTCTGTGAAATTCCAATACTACTTTTCATGTATTCTTTGCTTTAATTCATAAACTTTATAATTGCTCAGTAAATTCAATAAATTCAGTGGAAAAGACTCTGTTTGAGATAGCATAGTTTATAATTGTAAATTTTGTATTCTATGTGTCCTATTTAAGGGTTTAAGATCTTTAGTATACCATGGAATATGAGACTACTATGGATTCTGTTAGTATCTTCTTAAGGCAATATAAAGTTGGAGCTTAAACTCTCATGCATAATTTTCTACAATTTCCCTTTACAATAATTACTTAATTATTTTAAACTATTCTGCATATTGCATATATAGAGAGAGAAAAAGACGGTTGAGATTGGTGCAGGTGATAACAATTACCATGGAAAAGCTCACAAGAAAGAAAATTGCAAGTTACAATATTTTCTTCAGCCTGCTTTGATCTAGGGTTTAATTACATGATTTTACAGCATATTTGCCAACATCTTCTAACTAATATGGTTGTTAAAATCCAATAACATGTAAAATGGAGAATTAGAATTTTAAAAGGTTACCAAGCTACTGATGCAACTGGGTATCTTTTAAAAGAGAATTGCCCTCTATGTTACAACTGTGAAGACACTGCAAGGACTGCTACCTTCTGAGTAACATATAGGAAAAGATTGAGAGCCTATGAGTTAAGATTAGGGATGGGACCAATAAAGGGTAGCTGGCTGTCAGGTAGACTCCAGGCCCCCAGAGCAAGGAGAGACTGTTGATGTGGTCTTCTTGCTTCAGCTGCAAGAACTCCCAGGCTCTCATCCTGATGGGGGATTTCAATCATCCAGATATCTGCTGGAAAAACATAATGGCAAGCTACAAATGATCCTGGAGATTCCTGGAGCCCATCAACAATAACTTTCTGGTTCAGGTATTGAACAGAACCAACCAGAGGGGAAGCACTGCTGGACCTGGTGCTTACCAATACAGAAGAGATCATTAAAGACATTAAGATTGGAGGCAGCCTGGATTGCAGTGACCATGCTCTTGAGGAACGTGAGTCTGGCAAAGAGTGGAGTAAGGACCCTAAACTTCAGGAGAGTGAACTTCAGGTTGTTTAAAGAATTGTTGGATGAGATCTCCTGGGAGGTTGATCCTAGAGAGAAAGTAGTGGAACAAAGCTGCATACTTTTCAAGGATACCTGTCTGATAGTGCAGGAGCTCTCTGCCCCTCTGTACAGGAAAACACACAGAGAAGGTAGGAAACCACCATGGCTTGGGAAGGGCCAGCTGATCAAACTGAGAGATAAGAAAGACATGTACAGGCAGCAGAAACAAGGAAGTGTCAGCTGGGAAGAATACAGGGGTGCCATTTGGACACGCAGAAATGGGATTAGGAAAGCCAGGGTGTAAGAGAGTACTTTTTGTTTGTTTGTTCATTTTGCACCTCTGTCTCAAAGCTTGCTGTTGAACATAGACAAGTTCAGGTAAGTCCTGGTCAAAGTTTGGGAAATCCTTTGTCTGAAAATTTGACCCAGGCAATGAGAGAGAGTGATAAGTAGCAACTTAGTTGCCGATAAGCAGTCTTTTGTATGGACTCATCTGGAGGGAGATAACCATACCTGCATGCTTAGGGATACTGCACATGACTCTCACGTAACTGCCCAGGAATGCCTGCACATGATTCTTACCTAAATGCCTCAAAATACCACAATTGGCAGAGGAGATAAAAAAAAGGGACCTACAACCAAGGGAGGTGTGTCTAACATCTGATACCTCATGATGTGATACCTGCCTGCTGCCAGACGCTCCTGGACCTGCAACCTGAGACTTGCCTGTCACTTCCAGACTCACTGTCGCTGCACCCGTTTGCTACCTACGGTCAGTCACTCTGCTGCTGCTCTCCTTTGTGCTTTTGCTCCCGTGTCAATCTTGAACCACCGGAATGACATGCAACGGGATGCTGCTGGATCTTTGATGGTGACTATCCATGCTTTACACAATTTTTTTGTGCTGCTTTCCTATCTTTCCTATTGCCCATTTTCCCTTCCCCATCACCCTAATTTGTAATAATCGCCAGCCTTCCCTTTCCCATCTCCCTGATTGACTAGGATTTGTAATAAACTGGTCATTGTGTCTTAATCTCACTGTCAGGTATGCATATATTAAAAGAATGTCCTATCTTTCCTGTAAATTGGAGTGAGATTCAGGGCAGAGATGAAACTGAACATGGTGAGGGATGCTAAAAGAGAAGAAGGAGTTCTATAGGTTCACTGGTCAGACGAGGCAGGCCAAAAAGAGTGTACTTCCTCTGACAAATGAGAAAGGAGAGCTGGTTACAACAAACATGGAGAAAGCTGAGGTACTTTGTGAGTTCTTTGCTTCAGACTTCACTGGCAGCCAGGGTTCTCATATTTCTTACATCCCTGAACCTCTTGGCAGGAACTGGTTGAGCAAATTGCCCCCCCCTGTAAGGGCAGAGCAAATTCGAGACTGCTTCAGACTGAATGTGTACAAGTCTATGGGACTGGAAGGCATGTTGCCAGTTCCATCTTCCACAGTGCTTTAAAGAATAAACGTCTGTAATCCCATAGAATGTGTCTTTTCTTTATCATTTTGAATTTTCTGATCTCTACAAAGGCAGGCAGAAATTTTGATCTACAAATTTCCCAGTCTTCACAGATAATTTTTGAGCATCCATTCTCTACGGATCTTACATCCAGGTTTCTAATATTCTTCTCTGTCACTATGCTTTTGAGATTAGGCCAAAATTAGGGTTTGAAAACATTTCTACAAAAATAAATAAGCTCTAACCTTGTATGAAAAATTCTGGGCAATTCCCTGCAGAATTTGTGTGTAAATGGGCTAATTATTTATCTTTCCTTTACTTTTTTGAAAGCTCTCTCAGAAAAAGACATTTAGTTTTGTGACCCTAGCAGAAAAAAAACCATGTTTCTCAGTTTGCCTTTTTTTTTTTTAAGCTATAGGATAAGCAAACTGAGCTCCCTTTCACCCTCTGAAAGTGTAACTGAACAGAATGACTCTTCATTTCTGTAAGTTGAATTTCAGCCAAGAAGAAATGAGTAATTCTTCAATCCTAATTAGTGTAATTTGTGATAATTCCTCTTGTGGTGAGAGTTGTCCGAAACACGACTCTTCATTCAATCCTATTTATTGATGACCACATTAGAATTTCCAATAATATAGGGTACTACTGCCTTGAAAATGTATCATCAGTCACCCAGGAAGCCTCCATATTGAAAGCAAACCTTTGCATTGATTAGATATCCTATTATGGCTCCATAAGAAACTCTGAATAGAATATCTAGCCAAAAGATCTATAACTCTTGAACAAGGTGCTAATGAGGATCTGTATTGTGTCTACTACTGACACAGCTGTGCTCAGTAGTAGGAAGGAATGACCTTTCCCACTTCTACATCCCTTAAGAAAATTGTAGCTCTGCCCACCAGAGAAGAATGAATCCAAGACTTAATAAATAATATTCTTCCAAAATCAGCACATGCATAGGGAGTGACTTTCCAGGTAAAATTCAAGGAATAATCCAAAAGGATTTCAATAATCTCTTTCCCACTTATTTGCTAGATTAAAAACAAAAACAACAGCAGTAACAAAACAAAACAAACAAACAAAAAAACAACTGCACTCAAAGGACAGAATTATATTTCCTTCTTGAATAGCCTTTAATCATTCTCTCCTCAAGAAACGTCATCACTAGGCATTTGAAAATTACTGATGAACTAGAGCTACTTACTCTCTCATTTATTTCCCAAATCGATTATTTAGGGATTATTACATCTTAAAACATTTATTTGTAAATTTTGAAGTCAGTATAGATGAGCAATAACTGAAATTACTAAGGAAAATTCCTGATGTCTTAGATAAGACCAAATGTCTTAAAAGAAAACAGTGTACAACTCTTCATCCATTGTTTGAATATGCTGTGCAATTAATAATATTGCTAAGTCTTACTGACATTTAACTTCCAGCAAATGGCCAAAACAATGTAAATATTTCAAGAGTTAATTTAAAGCAATAGTGGACTGAAATTTTCTGAATTTGAACTTTCATTTAGAGTTTTCATTTCGGTAAAAGTGATGCAATTTTTTTTTTCCCACAACAATAAAAATACTATTTATCTTGTAAATATAAAGTGAATGACTTCTTCAATCGAAGAGTTCCAGGCTTCTGCAGAGGTTTGTATCTCATTCTTTATTTTTTAACATCTGAGCAACTCACATTTAGAAACTGATTTCTTGTTTATTATTCTCAATTGCTGATGCTCTTAGATTATAACTCCATATTTCTGCCACTTTCTTTCTCACTCTCTTCTGATGCTCCAGCATGCAGTCCCTCCCACAGGATGGCATCCTTTCCAAACTGATTCAGTATGGGCTTCCTAGAATCTACAGCTCTTCAAAATCTGCTACATGTGGCTCAGTCCTTCAGGAATTAAATTCTTTAGCACAGACCCCAGGAGCAGTTCTAACCAAGCTGAATTCCTCTCTATGAGCTACAATCTCTCTACTAGGCTACATCTACTGTGGCACTGTGGCCTGCTCTGTGGCTCCACAGGGAGCTCTGTGTGGTTCCAGTGCACTGCAGGGGGCCAGAGTGCTCTGCCATGGGGCTCTCTCTTGGGCTGCAGGGAAGAACTGCTTCACTGTACCTGGAACACCTCCTACTCTCGTTTCACAGTGATCTTGGTGCCTGCAGGACTGCTTATCTCGCTTTTCTTACTCTTCTCTCCCAGCTGTTGCTGCACGGCAGTTTTTCTCTTCATTGAATCTGCTCTCCCAGAGCACACCGAGCTTTGCTCATGTCTCAGCCCTGCCCAGGCCTGTTGAGTCCCTTTTGGAAAACCTGGAGCTGTCTTTGATCTGATCTGGGACAGCTGCTGCACCCACAGAATTCACTCCTGCAGTCACCACTACCAAAACCTTGCCACTTAAACCAAATACATATTAAAGTAACATTCAAATAAGAGTTATATGTTAATAATTTTTATTATGTTTTGTTTTAGTTGTATCATCTTCAAAATATTTTGCCTTATAAGACCCTAAAAATTCTTGACCCTTTTCAGAGTAGCTAGTCATGGCTCAGAAAGCTTGATTATGTTAGAACAAATGTATGTAAAAGAAAACTCATGTTTAATTATCAGAATTAAGCACAAAGAATGTGGGCAATCTCATAGAAATCATGTCAGCTGGAAGAAAAAATGATGATTTTAAATAATACAAGTAATCTCTTCAACATCTGTATCGATATCCTGGATAGAAGGATTGAGTATACCCTCAGCAATTTTGCTGATGATACTAAGCTGAATAGTGCAGTAAGTACAATAGAACAAAGGGATGCCGTCCAGAGGCACTTGGACAGGCTTGAAAAGTGGACCCTCAAGAATCTTGTGAGGTTCAACAAGGCCAAGTGCAAGGTGTTGTGCTTGGGTTGGGTTAATTCCAGGTATGTGTACAGACTGGAAGAAGAAGGCATTGAGAACAGCCCTGCAGAGGTCTTGGGAGTCTTAATGAATGAAAAGCTGGACATGAGCCAGCAATGTGCGTTTGCAGCCTGGAAGGCCAACAGTATTCTAGTCTGAATCATAAGAGGAGTGGCCAGCAGGGACAGGGAGGTGACTTGTCCCACTCCGCTCTGCCCTTGTCAGACCACACCTGGAATACTGTGCTGGGCCTCCAGCACAAGATGTGGAACTGTTGGAGAGGGAACAGAGGAGGGCCACTAACATGATACGAGGATGGGAATACCTCTCTTATGAAGACAGGCTGAAGGAGCTGGGCTTGTTAAAACTGGAGAAGGCTCAGGGGAAACCTGATAGTGGGCTTTTTAAACTTAAAAGGAGCTTATATTCAGGAGGGAGACCAACTTTTTACATGAGCTGGTATTGGTAGGACAAAGAAGAAACTAAAAGAGGGGAGATTTAGATTAGATATTAGGAGGAAGTTTTTTACTTAGGGGATGGTGAGGTCCAGGCATAGGCTGCTCAGAGAAGTGTGAATGCTGCATCCCTGGAGTCCTTCAAGGCCGGGTTGGATGGGGCCCTGGGCAGCCGGATCTGTTGGGTGATAATGCTGAGTATGGCAGGGAGGTTGGAATTACATGGTCTTTAAGGCCCCTTCCAATTCAATCCATTCTCTGATTCTATGACATAAAATGGATGTGAGAAAAACAATCACTGAAGCACATTTGTGCGGATATAAATT
This sequence comes from Chrysolophus pictus, assembly GCA_037305975.1. Taxonomy (NCBI): domain Eukaryota; kingdom Metazoa; phylum Chordata; class Aves; order Galliformes; family Phasianidae; genus Chrysolophus; species Chrysolophus pictus. Next base: position 64,224,847 of record CM074614.1, read on the forward strand.
TGTGCAGGTATTTAGGGGATGACTGGCAGAGAGTGTCTATAATATCAAGAATGTTCATCATTTTCTTTATATTAAATGGTTATGATTTATATGCATCTGAGTTTTTAATATTTATGCCAGAGATGAAAATAAGCTTTTTTACTTTTTTTTTTTTTTTTTTTAAGCCAAATCTGTTCTTCAGCTGTATTAATTTCCATAAACCCCATAGTGTCAGAGTTCTGAAGCCATCAGGTTCATTCCATCCAAGGAGTCAGTTCATAACACTGAGTCATAGCCAGTGTCAAAATTGTGCATGAGCAAGAACCAATTCAGGACAATCATTATGCAGACATTATTTGGCTAATTACAAATAACAAATATATCCAAGAAAATTGCAATAAATTCACAATTTGCAAGCAGAACAAAAAGTAAAATGTCAGATTACGTTTTCGTTGTTAGCTGATCCTCAGGTGCACATTTCTGTTATTTTCATTTTCTTTGGAAGCAGTTTTTTAACTATAACATGGTAACATTTTGTTTCAGATCTTTCTGTTTTCTAACAGTTTGACTAGAAGAGAGGGGAGAATGGTCACTTTAATCCATGAGACAGGGAAGAAAAATCTGTTATTTTTGTACACATGACAAAGTAGCCAAACAAGATAATATCTAGAAGCACAGAACGGATTTTTTTCCTTGTTTCTGAACAATCAGCTGTTTCTTCCATTGTGATATACTTTTGAGAAACAGTCTGATATTCAACAGATAATCCTACTGGGGTAATGATTCATTGGTACCCAGCGTCTTCTAAAGAGAAGATGAAACATGACAGTTGTGCAGAAGCATTTCAGTTGCAGGCATACATTTTTCTTCAATATAGTATAGCATACTGTTGAAAGGAATTTTACCTTTTTAAATTACTGTTTGTTTGAAAAATATTTACTGATTAACAATGCATACCTCATTTTCCATAAGTACAATAACAACTGTCTTTCTCTTTATTCTGTATCAGTAAAAAGGTGAGTCAAAATACCTGAGTCATTGTTGATCTTTGAATAGGACCTATCCAAAGAGCATCCACATTTTGGTGCGCTTTGAATTTGTGTTAAAACAACGTTGACAACTCACTGGTACTTTTACTATAGCTGATAAGTGTCAAGGAGGCTTCTTTTTTTCTCTCCTTTCCCAACAGGTAGGGTGGGAAGAAGCTGGAAGGTGACAGCCTAGACCATTGATTCAACCTATCCATATATTCCATACTGTATAACCTTGTGCTCTGCAATTCAAACTGGTGAGCCACTTCTCAGAGGTTGGCCATCATTCAGCTTGATGGAAGTGATAAAACAATGCCATTTAGTCACTGGTTGTTGTCTGTTGTTTTTTTTTGGTTCATAATTGTCTTGGAGTTTTTTGTTGTTTTTTTTTCCCCTCACTTTTTCCTTCATTGATTAAGCTGTGCAAATCTTTACCCATGAGCGAACCACCCATTTTTGGTTTTGCTGTTCCTACTTTCTCTTGTCCCTCTACAAGGATTGTATGGGTTTTTAAATGCTGGCTGAGGTCAACCCACAGTGTTGCCTTAATGCAACTGTTGGCTCCAAAATTATAGTCCATCCAGCTTCTTGGCATGCTTTGATGTGGATTTGAGTTAAAGCAACCTCCAGGTTTGGTGTGTTTGCTCGGGCAGAGCAAACTGGCACCCATGGTATTACTGCTTCTTTCTGCAGATAGTTAGAGAGAGAGCAATGAGCTCAAATAGGCATTTGCTTAGCTGTGTACTTAAATTTTTGTTACATATAGCAGACCTCTGAGTTACACAGATGTGAAGTGCTTCGTGTTGCAGACAACTAAGGCTGATACTTTTCTGCCTTAATTGCATGGTCAAGGTATCTTCACTGATTTGACATTTTGATTATTGACTTCAAATTGCTTAGTGTAGTGGCATTGGGAACCAGACATATCCTACATTTTCTACCTTACTCAAAAGTTGGATTTTGTAATAACACCTACCTGAATATTTGTGTTTTGACTTATTTGTTTATATATTGGTTGATATCTGAAGAAAAATCTCCCTCCGTGAGATTCAGAAGCCTCCAAACTCTGAAATCTACTTATCTATGTTTTATGGTTCTTCTTTAACAACTGAAAATTTCTATTATTTTTTATACTTATTTCCAAGTTTGATGATAATGTAAAGAAGAAAATATAACTTATGCAGAAGAGAAATTGTAAAGACAGGTGTCCAGAGGACATTAGGGTCAGAATAGCTTTATTCAGATTCAGAACTGAATCTTTCCTATATAGAGAATAGCTTTGTTAAACCTTTTAGTTACCTTATCTCTAATTATAAATACAGATTTTATTTTTGTGCTTCTCTAGTGCAGTGAACAGATGGCACTTGAATCTAGTCTAAGCTTGTTTAACTAATTTCTGCCAATAGGGAGGGCCCATTTCCTTCAGTTATGATGAGCTGTAACGATAAGAATGTACCTTTCTAATTGACTGTGACATACAGACATCCTAATACTTTTATCTCTTTCTACTTAAAGGTTTTTTTCAAAACACATTTCTCCCAAATTTTATGCAACGCATCAAGATCAGTGAATGCACTTAGTTATTTGCCATATTAACTATTTATGGTGAGACTGAAGAATAGCTTTATTTTTCTGAAAGATAATCTTGCTTTTTTTGCTTTTATGCTTACCTTTCCAGTTTGAGCTATGCAAATTCTCTGGCAGAGATGTGGATGCATGTGTAATCAGACATTCACTGACTATTGGTTATGGCATTCTTGCAACTGTAGAGATCTCTTGGGACTAACTTTTGCTCCCACTACCATTTATGGTTTTGCGGGATGGTTGTTTTCCCTCAGTGGCTATGTCAATTATAATACACAAGGGAGCCTGAGGACAGAGATCACAGTCAAGGTGTTCCTTTTTCCATGCCAAAAACCTCAGTTCTGATGTATAACACTCACTGAAGTCTACTTTCTGGCATGCAAAATCCTGAAGATGTATATGCAGCATTATAAATACAAGACAGCTTGGGGAATCCTACCAATCCATCCTACCAGAACTGCTATTTTTTCATGCCTGGCTTTCAGTCTTAGCCAATAGAAGCTGGAGGCAAATCCTGCTCAGTTATTTTCTTCTATATGCTGAACAAGTTCTTCGATCACCATGTATATGTGCATTGTGGAAGTCTATCACTGTGCTCTAAAAGCAGGCTGTGACCATACCTGCCTGCTGGTTGTTTATGCACTAGGGTTATATGCAAGATGAATTTTCAGAACATAAACAGATGGAGACCTTCAGGTGACACCGGTGAAAGAACACCTGCAGTTTTATTCTGATCAATTGCAAAGGTACTGAGCAACACTCAGTTCTGTTGAAAGTGAAGCAGAAGCAGAAACTCAAATCTAGGACAGCAAATCTGGGACTGCTGAATTCAGGTCTGCGGGATCAGGTAATAGCAGAGCGAAAGGTTTTTCGTGATTGCATTTTGGTCACAGGCACTTGAGGGTTTTCTTAAAACTAACCCTTGCTGTGCATGAAAAGCACAATTAAATAAATAATCAAACAATTCATCCTTAAATTGAAAAAAAAGTTTACTGACACTATTTTCCAACTGTAAAATATCCAGTGAGTTAGAAAGAAACCTTGAGTTCTTACAAAGATTTAAAGGCATGTGAAACTCACTTATATTCAGAATGATCCTTTAAAAATCTCAACCTTTTCTAATATGGTTTGATATTTGAAAGATGATGCAATTAAGTTCGCAAGAGAGTGAATCTTAATTGACCATGTTTCTTGCAAAAGAACATTTTTATTTAACTTATGTTGCTGAATAGAGTATTTCTGTGGGCTTTGAATTGCCTTTTACAACTTTTTTATTACAACTTTCTTTATGGTTCTTGCACCCAACATTTGGTTTTATGCACTTTCAAAAAATGTATCTGCCTGCCTGTATATATTGTTTTCCTCTTTCCTACTGCACTACTTGTACTACGTTACTCTAGCTGAATTTTCTACATAAAAAATAAGAGGCCATTTTGAGGTACAGCTTCAGTTATCAATAACAAAACATCTACAGAGTCGATCTTTAGCCTGACTATTTATTGCATTCATCCTTCCTTGCATTCATCCTGGATATACTAAGAAGCATCTTATCTGTATTATTGCATCCATGCTGTGATGGATTTTATGACTTCACCCACAGAACTGAAACGTTAAGAGCATCCTGATCTTAAAACGAGCTGAATACTTAGAACTCCCAAGGGAATCAACAGGAAACACTCTGTATCTCTCAGAATTGTCCTCTCTGATGTAAATAGTCATATCTACAAGAATGGCACTGTAAGAATTAATTCTAGTTTGTATATATTTTCCTTTCTTTATTTCTCTAACTAAAAATTGCATTTCTGCAACTTTTTAAGAATTTTCAATATAAAAAAAATAGGTCACTAGTCTGAATAAACTTCAGATCTTTAGGTCATTTATTGCATTTGTCCAAATGCTCTATCCTGATGTTTTATATTTTTCTCTGGTTCATCTTTATTCATACTATGTTGTACATGGTGATCTTTGTTTAAGTAGCACATTTCTTATGCAGTGTTAGCTGTATTAATGTCATTCTAGCCTAAGTCTAATATTACCTTAGTAAATGAAGAGGGTTTATAATGTGCACACACAAGAAAAATTACTAATTGATTTAAAAAAATAATTACATATTTATTGTTTTCTTGTAACAGCATACAGGAATATACTTCAAAATTTTAGGAAAAACTAAATCTTTTAGAACCATTACATTGTCATCTCTTCATTTGTAAAGACGAGCAATTATTTTGGGAAAAAAAAAACATGTTTTCCTCACAGTCTGGGTATTTGTTCATGTGCTTTTTCATTTTTTTGTATGGATATATTTTTGTGTGTGTGCGTGTGTGTATGTATACATACATATATATACATATATGTATATATACATATATACAAACACATACATTACAAAGCATGCAAGCATAGGCTGCTGAGAATCACTATACTGAGACAGTAACAAACATATGTATTATATAGGTACTGCACAGACTTCGAATAATATTTGTCATGTTCCAGATGCTTGAAATGACAGTCTTTGTGTATTATATGTCTCCAGCACAATTTAGACCACCATACGCTCATTTGCCCTCAAGTAGGCCTATTTAAAGTATAATTGACTGCCCTGGCAATTATTGTGAATAGCAGCTGTCTGCTTGTGAAAAAAAAAAAAAAAAAAAAAAAAAGCATATATATTATGAAAGAGAAAGGATCAAATACAAGCAATAGGAAAAAAAAAAAGCATAAAGGAAATATATAAAGTATTTTAGACCAAATTTTGTAATAGAAAGCCACAAGGCCTATTAGCTATTTCCAATTAGGGTTTATCAAAAAATGAATGAAAGTACTCATCTATTTATGAAAAGCAGCTGGGTCTACCCTAAATATAAAACTGGCAAAAGTTTATTTGTTCTAAAATTGTTACAGCTTACGGCACTTCATTTATTTTCATTAATGTGTTAGGTTTTGTTGAAACCTTTGTTGTATCATGTACCTTCTGTATCAGGCAAAAACACCTTGCTTTGTTTTTCTCCTAAATAGCTACATAATTAGATGGATTATTTCATGTGTCTGTGCGTGTGTTTGCTGAAGAGAACAAGCCAGATAAATTAGCACTTAGCAGAACACACAATAGCACATAATATGCCCTTGTGTTTCATATAAAGCTTTATTTGTCATTCACGGCTGGTTGGCAAAACTGACTTTGCTTTTGAAAATGACAGGTGGTACTCTGGTGCTTTCTGTATGAAAAAGAGAAACAACCTTCACCAAGACAGCTTCTGTCAATAGCTCCTGTGATTTAGTATTCAACCCTGGGCTTGTGTTTCCTCTAAAGTTTTGTTTCATTTGCATCTCTTAGGTCTGACATCACCAAGCCAGTTTAATAGTTGAGATTCTATGCCACAAGTTACATTCAGTCCCCAAAAGACCTTCCTCTTTCCTCGAGGCCTGATTATAAGACAGGTGAAGTTCAGTATATTTCAATAAGCTCTGCATTCCATGTCAGGAATCAATAGCTCTCCTCCTTTCTTTGGGGGTTATTAAATTGCAGCTGTAACATTAGCCTTCTTTATCTAATTGATTGTCTTTTCACAAGGCTAAGAAAATCAATAGCAGTCAATGGGACTGCCCTGTTTTTCCTTAATAGATGTTTTCTCCTAATTGGCTGCCTGGGTGGCTTCAGTGAGCTCAGTATGTTTTCAGAAGTCCACAATATGTTGCAGCTCTTGTAAACTATTTTACCATGTGCAACGGTTATTGATTTTATAATGAAATCTAGAAAATTCAATAGCAATCAGGAATATAGATCAGAATTCCTAGGTAGGCTAAGGCAAAGGGCAAACTCACTTTGCTACCACTTCAAGCTGTGATCCAATTAAATATGTCCTTAAAGCATTATGGTAGCTAACGACTTTCTACAAAGTCAGTTGATCAACTCTCCTTAATTTCATATGAAGGAGAAGATGTAAAAATGTTATAAGTTTTTTGACCACAGCGTCCAAACTACCATTGACTTTAGTCAATGCATGAAAGTAAGAGGGGATAACATTTTCAAAAATGTGCTAGTCATTGAATTTTGTCCACCTTGACCTCTTGAAATACGCACTCAAACAAGAAGCCTGCTAGAAAATCAGGTTAGAGAGAGAAAGGAAAAAAAGAGTGAGGCAGGTGGGAAGAAACACTCAGCACTACCAAAATGATGCATTTGGCCTTTGTTGAAAAGGTCAGCATATCAAATGCCTTATTCTCACAGTCCACTCAACACTTAGAAGCTCAGTTCTGCCTATGGAGAAGCTTTGGAGGTGGCCAAATCTCATGAGCACTTATCTAATGCCATTTCCCTCTAAACAGTGTTACTATCCCAATTCTGCTCTATATTTTTATGGGATATCTTGACTGTCAGATAGAATAGCAGCATCAGCAGCACATCAATCAAAATCTGAGGGGATCAGCAGTCAGTGTACACTGTAATGTGATGTAAACAGTAGATACTAAGACACAGTCTACATTATATAAATTTGTTACTGACTTAAGACTTTCTTTAAATTGGGAATGTAGCTGCACTAAAAATATCCCTCAATTATGCACTGTAATAGAGTGACGGCAGCTCAGATTTCTCTGATAGTGACAAGCCCTCAAATTTCTCCAGTGAGGAGAAACTGACAGAAATTCCTCACTTTCAGAAGCCACTACAAATAAAGAGAATTATGTTTGAATCTATCCTTTCAAGGAGAGGAACATCCCCTGTATATTTGTTTCCTTTTTAGTAAAGGGCATACAAAGAGAATAAATGAAAGAGAAAATTCCATGTCATTTAAATTACCTCTATATTTTTATACCTATATATATATTTGATTTTCTTCCTTTGTGTCATCCTTCTTATCATTATTCCAATTAAAAATAAATAAATAAATAAAATTTTATTTTCCATTATCACCAGAGGACTCTAATGGCTTCTTTAGTTAGATATCCCTCTAGAGTTGATGTTCATGGCCTTGACTTTCCATGGCTCTCAACAGATCTTGCTCTAGCTGGAAATCAGTCAAATGAGATCATAGAGTTTGCTCATTTATAAGTGTTTACCATGGATGATAAGAGACTTGGTTATCACAAAATAATGATCAAAGACTGTGTCACTAAGGGAAATTACTTAAAGACATATCCTATTCTAAATCACAGGAAATCCTAAAATCACAGGGAATGTTTTCTTGTTAGTAATTTGTCATTAGGGTAATCTATAATTAAAAGGACTACATTCCCAATAAATGTTCATGTTTTTCATGAATGTATTAATGTTAAAATCAATGAGAATTTGAAAGTGTTCTGTAATTTGTATTTAACCATGACAAGAGCCATATTCAAAGTTCAATATATCTCATATTCTTTAAGAAAATTCAAAGCAAATGTGTATCCGCATCAAATCTGATATCTGATAAGAAGAGGAACTTAATACAAAACAGTCAATTTGCAAAAAACATATCCCCTAAATACAATTTTGTCAGGAGGAAAAAGTTTGCATACACGTACAATAAAATATCTTTGATTTTGTCCTAGATTTCTTTTATTCTGTACACAGCTTAACTGAAAAAATTTTCAGGCCATGGAAAGAAATAGCTCCCTTACTCTACCTTCTCTGCACTGTAAGTAACTTCTTAGAAAGGTAGTACGCACACTCTTCATGTATTACTTGCAATCATTGGGAAATGTGTCAGACTCAGATGTGAGTCTGCACTGCTCTCATTTTTGGAGGGTTCATTAGACATCTCATGTACCCAACTGTATTGAAAAGAAGGCTGGTCAAGTCATTATTCTATTGTCTACCTGCTACATTTGGATTGCACATAAAGAAGAAACCTGTGACCTGATCTGATTTGATATTGGATATACATTAAGTCTTTTCAGCATCTTGTCATAACAAGCTCTAATGTTCTGGTTAATAGTGCATTTAAGCATAAGCTTGCTAAATTGTTTTGTGGCATTACAGCCTAAAGCTAGGAGATAATCTGGCAAAATGACATGGCAATTGTTGGCATATCTTTCTCTGATATTTTTTTCTGGTGAAAATTTAATTCCAAAACCAGCATGCTAGAATATGGAGATATAATAGTTTCAAGAAAATGCTGACATAAGAGATTTTCTTCTCTTTAAAACCCAGTTGAGCTCCTTGTGGAAAAAAAACAAAACAAAACAAAACAAGAATTCCTTTTTCACAGCAAACTGGATAATGCCTGTAGTTAATGAGTTTAAAACAAGAGCAAATATGGAACATTTTTGTTCTCTGTCCAACTCATGACATAATTTATTGAATGTAAACCAGAACATAACTAGTTTGTTTCTAGTTGTGGGCATCATTTTAAGCTCATCTGAAATGCACAAAGAAATTACTTGCTTTGTTCAATACTTACTATATTTAATCAGGGTTTATTACTTTCTACATCATTCAGGCCTATTTCATTTGTATTAATTAGTTTCATAGATTGCTATGATATCTGAATATTTCAGGTTTTACAACCTAGCCAAGTCTTTTTTATTTTTTTAAGGCATATTACCATCAAATAAATTATTGAAAAGAAAATCAAAAGAGATATTTTAAATAAGTATGCATTTCCAGTGATTTCAGCAATGGACTGTAAATTTTGCCAACATCTGAAATTCCCGAACTCCTAGTATGACAGCTAAAAAACATCATAGCAATGAAATAAGAAATATATTAAAAGACAGCAAAAAGCAGTTGCTTTTGGTTACCTGTAGGAGGACAAAACAAAACAAAAACAAAATAAAAAAAAATTGCATTTTTTTCATAACATTTTCAAATATATGTATATTTATTTCAGATATTTTCAGGCTTCATTTTTTTCCCATTCGTTTCCCCCAAGAATGAAAAAAAAAAAATTAAACTGATCTTATTTAACATTAATTTTAGAGAACAAATGTATTTCATGAACTAATTTTTTCAGGAAGGTAAAAAAATAAAGACTGTGAGTTATTTATAATCCTACAGTGATGGTACAGTTTTCTCTCCCCTGAGATCTGCTGAATTTCAGCAGAAATGTGTTTTCATTTGCAGTTCGTTCATGAGGACAATGGCTCTGTTGCTGTCATTCCTAAAGATTCTCGATTCTTATGTATTCTGATGATGTAATAATAAAGAAAATAGTGAAAGAAAATATCTTGAGATATTTCAGTAAAAGAGTTTCAATTTTCAAATGGAAATGTGGCCTTCCTAGAGTGTAGTAGATGTACACTTTCTTTATTTTAGTGCTGTGACTACACTTGACTTGGAAACTGTCTGCAAAATGGGTGAAACTATAATAGATTACAGGACAAGGCCTAAAGTTAGCGTGATAACGATAATGTTTACAACAGTATAACCTGAACAGATGAAATACCCATTTATTGCAGTTCAATGAAAGAGAATCCTTGGTTTAAGAAATAATGTCGTGTGGGATCTTGCAATATTGGAAGTGGCAATACTATTTGTTTTTTTCCCACTTGACTCACACCTTTCTTCACACTCTCTTGATAATTATGTCTATTTCAGAAAGGTTTCAGAGTACACAATTCTTAATGGCATGCCTCAATATGCATACATAAATGGTGTATTTTTTTCTGCTTGTGCATTTTTTGAAAGTACATAGAAAATCAAAATGAGATACCACTGAAATAATTTCCTTTTATTTTTAACTAAAATTAGATTAAATCATGTGAAAAAGTTCTAAATTAATAGTAAAGTGAATATATATATAATGAAACGTCTAAATGATTTTTAAAATACCTTTTAGTTTTTATTCTAATGACTTGGTAAGAAATAAATATTTAGCATTAACTAACAATTCCTAGCAGTGACAGCATTTTCTTTTTTTTTTTTTCCCCCTATAAACTAACAGGAATTAATTAATAATTTGTACACATTCTACTCTGGTGGCTTTACAATTATTCTTTGCAGATAATAGTGTTTTAATGTTCTCAATTTCTGTCTCAGAGACATCTCTGCTGCAAAACAGACTTTTGCATGCAAATCTGCAATTTATATATGGCTGAGTGAATATCTGTTTTCAATCACAATTATTAATCAATCTGATTATATTGCTTCTGAATGTATTTATATATCAGGCACATTTTACTAAAAAGAAGATAAGAATGCAAATACAGTATAATTTAAACCAAAGACCTTGTTACATTCAATATTTTTCATTTAAATTGCATAGTGTATTTAACTCACAGCAGAGCATGATTCATTCAATCTTGGCATTGTGTTGCTAGAGTAGGCTATACAAGAAAATTATAATCAGGTTGAAGATTTAATAGGAAGGGATTGTTCCAACTAGCTATTTTCATCTGAAGGGAATATTGGTTTAAGTATGTGCCAATTTGCTGTGCTCCTACTGCAAAATCACAGCCATCCTGAGAGAGGCCCACACTGTGTTAGGGCCAAATCCAATAAACGATTTAGAGTAAGAAAGGTTTGGTCATAAGTTAGTCACTTAAATCCTGAATTGTGACCCTCCTTTCAGTTGTCAGCTTTCATGGGGGGGTATCTAAACCTCATAAACCTCATAAATTACTCTGTGACTTTGAAGTTTCCCAGCCTTCTGGATTCCCTTTGGAGTGGCAGAAACCTGTGTGCACAGTTAGTGAGTGAACCTAACACACACCAGCAGGATTTTCATCTTTGCAAAGTACTGTTGAATCAGACATTAGGATTTAATGTACAGCCGAAGCAGAAGCTCCCTGTTCTGCTCTGCAGATTAAGTTATTATTATTATTATTAAAAAAAAAAAAAAAAGCGAGATAGAGATTCAATCCTATCTCCCACTGTAGGTGCTCAAATTTCTATTAAAGCCATAATGCTACAAGCTGTGTGAGGAGGCAAGGCAGGAAAACCCCTCCTCCTCCAGGTGTACTGCTGTGCAGAAATTCAAGATTTATTCAGCCAGAAAGAACTCACAAGAGCTAGTGTAGTGCTCTAGCCCAATGATTAGAGCACTCCCTTGTGAGGCAAGGGACCACAGCTCTGCTCCCAGAACTGCTTCTGTATTTTTATGCAGTGACTACTTAATGGATGTACATGCCCAGGAGAGCAAGTAAGGAAGTAGACCTTGTGCTCACCAGAGTGAGGGCTGGCTTTTATGTTATCTCTGTAAGGATAATGAAGTTATTTTCTACTCCTTCCTTCCCATCAGTACACCAGATGGTCAAGCAGAGTATGTGCAATAATAATTGCACCCAATGCAACAGTGGCATATTAGTATCTATGCTCCACAAAATGGCTTCTCTGGGAACCAGACCACTCCAAGGTTGATTTTACAAACTAGACCCTGGAAGGATATTCTGCTTCATATATGAATTTGATTTATTATTTCTTTGATATAATAAGTATTTCCTATTAAAATTAAAAACTAGACATACATGCATTTACAATGAAGCACACAATAAGGCAGAACTCCACTTAACACACATTTAGCACACAACTAGATGGAATGAAATACCTACAAGCATGACAATAATTACTTAAGAATCAGATTGGCAAGGGAGTTTCATGCCTCTGTACTGCCTTGCAAAGTTATCCAGTTTTATTTACAGAAATGGAGCAGCAAAGAACTAAAGCTAGTCATAAGCGTCAAGTGAAAGAGCCCAGTCCATCAATGAGGCATTATTTGTGCCTCTCTTCATTCCTTTCCTTTTTTCTTGGTCTTTGTCTTTTAGGGTGTATTTATTCAGACATAAATTTTCACTAATTCATGTAATATATCTAGCCAAATTGCTGGTACATTCCAGTGTCCAGTTTCTGAATATTTCCAATTTAATCTCTTATGTAAAAAATAAGTTGAAAGAACTATACCACGTGGCCTATAAAAAGATAGTTTTCATAGAACCAGAAGTCCAAACCTTCCTATGGCACAACAGGTCAACATCCCCTTCACGCTTTTTCAGATCAGTCTGACCCAGAAAGGAGCACATGCCACATATCTGCATAGTGTCTACGTGTCTGCCTTCAGAGGATTGCCACTGTGGTCTGTTGTGTATGGGATGAAGATGGTACCTCTGTGCTTGGACCTTTCTGTGCTATGCAATCCCATTAGTCCTGCTATTAACTTCTCCTGCTGCCAAACTCTTGCTAATTCCCCTGTGTATCCTGACATTACGAGTTTAGACTTCATTTAGTGTATCTGACCTACAAGTGCATAGATTATAAAATCAGAAGGTGCATACAATCAGCTCATCTGAACCACTAAATAATACAGACGGTCTTCCTCTGTTAAATTTCTGTTTAAGCTGGAGTTAATCCAGTTACTTAGATGAGCAGGTGAATACTCATATTCTGAGAAAAGTTAGACAAGATAGACACCTTAGGGCATGGAATCTCAGGTGCTGACTGGCCTTAGGGAACAAGGGAAGATATGTCTTCATCTTGAAAATTCATAGTTAATTCTCAAATCTAATGATGAAAAAAATATTTGTACATATTGAAGGAGATGACACTAGAAAATTCAAGTCATAAGGTGCCTACTAATATAAAAATATATATTTTTTTTAGATGAAATTAGCCTGACCACAAGTAGGGATGAAGCACTGCTGTGTATAAGGAAATTCAACTTGCCTTTTCTGAACGGTGAAATGCAAGTCCTGAGATTATGGCTTTTTGTATAGTCAGCTCAGCTGTAATAGAAATCATCTCAAACAAACTTCCACTTCTTGTTGACCTGAAACTGAGATCATCCTTTTTGCCTACGCATTTGCTTCCCATCATACTACATGCTGCACACCTGTGGTGTATTAGCTGCTACTGTTTCCAAGTGTTTAAAGTAATATGTATTTCAGACACTTGATTTATAGCATGGCCAAACTTACTGAAAGATGCACTTTCCATTGTTCATTGCAGTGCTGCCTGCAAGCACCCGGCAGAAAATAGCCTGTGGAAGAGTTGGATGGAGGATCTGGGCTGCAAAGCCTGAATGTTTATATAGGAATCAAAACTACAGAAAATTGTTCATAGTGAATTTATTTCTATACTATTGGAAGCTGTACATCTATATGTGGGATTCTGTATCATTGAATGAACAGTTGGGGGTTTTTGAAGACCAGTTTAAAAAGCTGCTGAAGGAAAAGCTCAAAATGTGAATAACTACTGAAGAAAAAAATTGCAGAAGAAAATCTAATTCTATGACTCATGTGATCTAAAAACAGCTTTGCTAGGAGTTGTATATCAGTAGAAAAGCATGCACGTCTTAAGAAAGAGACCTAAAGCTGTCACACATTTCAAAATACTGACAGGGCAGGGATCTCAAAGGAGCAGAGGACAGATCCAAGCTCTACCTTTGGTCCTTTATTCCACAGACCACAGGAGAGGGTGAACTCTAGTTTCTAATTAATAAACATGCTAATATAATTTGTCACTGTTTGCAAGAAGATAGAGTATTTCTCACTCCCCTTTTTCAACACTGCTGATTCATCAGCAGCTCAGCCCCTGTTGAGGTGGCCAGAAAGAGGTGGCCAGCAGAAACTTCCTAGAGCTGTGGAACAGTGTAGTAAAGTTGGGCTCAGCTGTTTCAAGGTGCTGCCTGCTCTGATGCTTTTCAGACTTTGTCCCACTGTCAGCTCCATGTTTGACCTGGCAGTGGATGCTCCACTTGGAAAATCTATGGCAGACAGGTCAATAAAGAAAGAAATAACATTTATAAAAGTTTCACCTAACTAGTCAAATGTCTGGCTGGGTATTTCCTTCACTTGTTTGGGAAGGTACTACAAAATAGGACATAACTACGCTCCTTCTCTTTTCAGACATAATATTCTAGAGAACTGAACAGCTAGCTGTTTTATAAGACAGTTTCTATTCATTATGCAGCAAAAGAAGTAAGTAGAGCAATACTAATATTAATATACATGGACTTAGAAATGAAAAACATATATACTGAATGATTATCAACATCTTCAGGCAAACAGTAATTTCCTTATTGAGAAAGAATGATAATGAGGCTCTTAGAAAATTTCAGATAAAAGCAGAAAGTGATGTGTTATGTATTTTTCAGGCTCATAGAACTGCTGGCAGTCTACCTGAGTCTCCTTGCCATATATGTATCCTGTAATAAGGTCAATTGTAACCAAGCAATGGATTGCTTATGTGGCTGCCAAGTTTTAATTGAAATGTTGTGATAAATTTCACTGCCAAGGTCAAATGTTATTCTCTGGTTAAGGAGGGTTCAAGTCGGTCTCTTAAAAAACCACTCCTGATTTTTATAGTGTCCAGTGATCTGTTCCTGGGAGTTGATTTACCACAGATATGACCTGCTTACTCTAGGCTGACCTCTTCCAAAATTGTCAAGACTCAGATTCATTTACAGACATTAGCTAAAAGTGTATTTTAGTAAACTAGGTTCCATTTTATTAGTGTGAAAATAGGCCTCACCAAATCAATAAGACAGGAAGCCTTCATTTTATTGCTTTAGACTAGAGACTTAAAGGTCACTTTATATAAACAGAGCTGGGCACATAGCAAAGACAAGCAGTAAATGCTAGAAATCTCAAGATAGTCTTGGTGGCCTTCCATGGGAGAAAAAAAAAAAAAAAAGAAATCAAAGACATCTTTTTATTTTAAGAGAAATATAAATTTTCAACAGTCCAATATAAGCTGGATTAGAAAACATTTACAAAGCTAGTGTATTCTTATGAACATAAAAATTAAGGGGAATACTTCAAATACTGTGTTGTCATTTAAGAGGCAAATTTTAAATTATGGATTACATAAATAAACTTTGCGTATGAGTAGAGTTAAAATAGAAGCATTAAGAATATAAAATATCTCTGTGAAGTAGTTGTAATCATAAGAATACAGTGCATCAAAGAATTTTCTAATAGATTGTTTGTATCTATTTTTACATATGCTTGCAATAGGCCTCTTAAACATCTATAGCATTGTACATGTGCTCAACAACATAATTATTTCAAATTACATGAGTTTCCATGTTGCAAAATCACATCTCACTAAAACTACACAGCATATGGTAAATTAAGGTTATTTCTAAATGGCAAATTCTTGCTAGCTGAAGAAATGAAATATGCAATATAAATTCATTTGATAAAAAAATTAAGTAGAAAGAAATATACCAGATTAATCATCCAAAATCATTACCAGTCACACAAAATAAACTGGAACTGAGATTATGTTTATTATCCAGTTCTGCTGTCTTTTTACTCAAAAATACTGTGGAAAAGTAAACAAGTAGGTTTATAAGAAAAGGCTTTTGTAATGAAAATTTAAGTAATTCCTACTGATATTTAAAAAAAAAATGAGCATTTGTTAATGTGCAGTTAACAAATTAAAAATACATTGATCATTTAACTAACATGAGCTATAATTATAGAATTCAAATTTAAAGCCATTTTTAAATTTCTATCTTAAATAAAAACCAAACAAATGCTAAAGCTTGTAATCAGAAATTATAATTATTTTTAAGGATTTTCTTTTCCTTTTTTTCCCCCTGAATAAAATTTACAAATGTAAAATGTTGTGGCTGTAACAACTCTTTTTTCAGAAATCTAAAGCTGTATATACATAAATAGACATACAGCTGATCGAGCAATTTAGAAGTTTTACTTTTTAAACTTGTTTCACAGGGGAGTTGAAACTAGATGATCATTATGGTCCTTTTCAACCCAGGCCATTCTATGATTCTGTGATTCTACGATTCTATGATTCTATGATCATGCACAAGCTTCCAATATGCTGAGGCTTCTCCATGGTGGTCCACAATTGATCTTTCAACATCACATGTACACCATCTTGTGCACATCCCATCCTTCCGTTTTGTTCACAGCTCTTACAAACTTCGTGCACTCACACAACTCTGACAAAGAAGAGTTCTCCTTCTCCATGTCCTCCAGTGTCATCCCAAAGCAGTGGACAGGAGGAGATCTCTTGTGCAACAGTGATCCTTGTTTGATCTGTCTTTAAAAACATTCATACCTACAATGTCATTTGTCCCTTGTGCCATGATCAGAGTGCACTCCACCTGATTACCTGTTTTGCTTTTTTTTACATAGCCCTTCTGCCTCACTTTCCCATGAAGCATTTAAAAACCACTTTTACTGAGTCTGGCTCCTGCGCTGCAGCAGACATTCATTCCCCTCAGACTACTCTATGTTGGGACATAGAAGAAGACTGCATATCAGACCAAGGAAAGATATTTTACCAATACCTTGAATTTTTTTTTTTTTTTTTGGCCTTGCTCATGATTTCTTAACTAAGAACCTTCAGGATCCTGTGGCACTCACCCAGAATTTTAGTAGTAAGAATAGCACAGTTTTTTATTTTAGAACAGATAATCTAAAATTTTGTGATATTGAACAATTAGACAATGCTACATATGATAATTTATGCGGATTCAATAGACAAGTACTCAACTGCTAATAAATTTCAGGTCATGTTTTGTATCCTGCAGTCTTCCTCCTAATAGTCATGGAGAGCTAGCATAATGATCAGAAATATAAATCTTATATTTGTTTTATTTTTGTAATGCACTGCATGGACAGTGTGGTGTGGTGAAGTACAACAGAGAAGAAGCTTGTATAATTATCCAATAAGGAATGAGAGAAACCTAACCTAACAGCACTACACCCACAATACATAGGCAGAATAAGCTAAAGATGTTATTCCAGCAGTGTGTATATTTCTCTATACCTAGGTTTGGCCCAACTTTTAACCACAGTATAAGTCAGAGGATGTACAGTGGATGGTATCAAAGAACAACCTTTGGATACAGACTTCTATTTATGCAAACTGTATCATTTAGATGTATCTGCTGCAACAATAACCAGGTAATAGTTTATGGCTAGCTGGATCTTCAACAAAGCTTTCCAGCCTCAGGTTAGAAAGCATAGATCTGTTATACTCAAATTTCATCCAAATCTTTGAAAGGTGAATATTACCACTACAAGAAGGATCAATTCTCTGCAGAGAAGGAGGTCATGTATGTCCTGGTATACTATGAGCCAACAGTGTGCCTTTGTGAACAAGAGCCAATTATAACCTGGAGGACATTAAAAATGGCCAGTGGATCAAGGAATGTGAGTGTCCCCTTTTATTCTGTCCTGGTGAGGCTAAATGTGGAGAACTGTGACTGCGTCTAGACCCCTCAGTTCAAGAAAAACAGGGAGCTTCTAGAGAAAATCTAGTGGAGAGCTGCAAAGATGATAAAAAGCCTGGAGCATGAACCTTATAAAGAAAGACTGAAAGATCAGTGTGGAGAAGAGAAGACTGAGGAGGGCTCTTATCAACACCTATATAAAGACGAGGTGTCAAGTGGATGTGGCCAGGCTCTTTTTGGTGGTGCACAGAGACTGGGACAAACAGCAAGGGGCAGAAACTGGGACACAGGAAATTCTGTTTGAACAAGAGTAGAACTTCTTTGCTTTGAGAACTTCGGAGCACTTGGACGGACTGCCCAGAGAGATTGCGGAGTCTCCTTCTCTGCGGATATTCAAAACCTGGAATTTAGTATAATCTTTGCCTTATGCTCTCTTTATTTTGACAGTGATGTGATTATGTATCCATACATAATCCAGATCAAACATGTGTCACTGCAAGATCCAGTAGAGTACAGATCCTTTATTATCAGCCTCCCCAAGATCCATATCTGATCTATGAAAACTCATTAATCCAGGCAAAATAATTGCCTTCAAAAGTTTGATTGATTCCAGGACTGCTTCTGGAGGCAGCATAATACTCAGTAGGATAAAGGGTGTCAGAACCTATTCCTAATAGCAACAAAATGAAATTAATTTACAAAAGTGGTTATTTTATTTTTGGCTTTATTTTATTTTATTTTATTTTGTTTTGCTTTCCAAAGTCCATTCCAGCTAAAAATATAAAATACAAACAGTCTTTGTCTTTTTCTCATGGTTCATGTAACGTTTTTCAGTCAAGCTATGGACTCCAGTTGTTTTATAAAGGATTTTCAGCGTAATTCTGAATTGTTATTGTTCAGTTTTCATTTGGCTTTTTTATTCCTGGTATAATAGTTTTGAAAATAATGTAAGTAGGCTCTGCTCCTGTGTGATCCTGAACAGATGTTAGCTGTTTACAAGGCACAGGTTATTTGTTGCAAACATATATAAACAGATCTTCAGAGCACATTCACTTTAGAGCTTTATGGGGGTGCTGATCAGCACAAAGATGATAATCAAAGTACAGACAACTGTCCTTTGCTGCATCAGCTGCTCTGCTGGAGCTAGTGTTTTGCCATTGAAATTCTTTTTTTTTCTTTTTAGTGGGCAATAAATGGCAATGATGACTCACATGTTGTCCACACTTCAGGGGATGGGTGTCTTTCTTGAAGCTTTAGGTAGACTCAAAGAGCCAACTATTAACTATCTCCCAGTGCTTATGTGTTTGTCTGCTTGTAATGTGGATATATAGGTAACTCAGTTCTTTACTGCTAGGCACTGAACATGAAGGGAGGTATAATTTCTCTCTCTGAGAGAAACATTTTCAAAGAAACCTCAGATTGACAGGTAAAGAACTTTGGCCTCCAGAAAATTTCATCACCTTTATACAAATCACCCAGCAGACAACTCACTTAAATGTGAAAAATGGAGGAACAATTCACCTAGGTTATACAGATAACTTTTTTTTTTTCTTCTCTGTGTCCAATTAGAGTTGATAATTTTATTCCATATACAAATCATATATAGTAAAACAAAAAATATATGAAAGCCTACATATAAGTAACAAGATTTTTAGAAGTGCTGGTTGCTCTATATTCTCTCATTTCTAAAATGGTCTTTTACTAACCTTTAAAAACAGCACATAAATATAGATAAACATGGCAGCACCGGACAACTCGTATGTGCACAAGCTCAAATCTCTCTGTTATAAAGAAAAGATGAGATAGGAAATAGGAGGAAAGAGTCATATATTTAAAGAAATTCATTCTGAGTTTATAACTGAGGTAGAAACATTTTCAGGACCATAGTGCCGCAACATATTTGATCATCAACATTACATCAGTGTTGGTTTGCAGACATTTGTCAACATAAATGTTTCCTTTAACTAAGTCTCACATGGAATTCATGACAAGGCGTGTTTCTATCAATGATAATCAGTGTATCCTGTGGTACACTGAGAGGCCTTCCTCCTGCATCATAGGTATTTGTTCTTCCTCTCCCAGTGCCAAATGCTCTGCAGGGTATAGCCCCCCCCCTTTCAGCAAAGGGCTGGTGAAAGCTTGGAAATATCGTGCCAGGAGGAACTAAATGATGTTCAGAACAAGAATGAATTTTATGTTGCAAAAATTGTTTGGAAGAGTTTGGAAGGTTATTATCATGAATTTCCAGGTGGATTTAAGTTATATAATGTCTTTGAATTGTAAATTCTCCGTGTTTGCTAGCAAATGTGCTATTGGCTACTTGTCTTGGTCCTTAAAACCTATCACCAAAATATAGATAAAAAACTATGAATTATTTTTCGACAACAAATCTTGCTTTTCCCTCTTTGGGCAACTACAGAAAGTGTCAAAGGTATCAATGAAATAGTAATCATTTTTATAAAAAGTTAACAAATGTTTTATGAGAAGTGATCTCATTAAAAAAACCTCCAAAATCCCATTTTCATCTCTCTACTATAGTGAGAAAACAGACCTTAGTAGCAACCCAATAAATATCTGATACTGTAGAAAAGTAGGTATTAGTATTCTTTGAAATTTGGAAGGGAATAACCTCTTCCAAAGATTTCTCAGCAAAATGTCTGCACTAAATCTGAAGCTACCAATTTTTGGAAGTGAGTAAATAATCTGAAAAAGGTCTCATATGAGTTCTATATTTTAAAGTCAAGTATAACAAATGTTAATGCATTTAATTGTATTCTTGGTGATTATTTCAATTGAGAATCATGATGTAATGTTTAATGGCACTGTTCATTGCCTTACAGAATCATATTAAGCAAATTAATATGCAATCTAATATACCTTGAACTGGTGACTGATAACTCACAGCACATCTTTTACTGTGATGTCAGACATCACAAACATTTTGCTGCAACAACTTGGAGGGAAGCAGATGTACAACCAACCTGATGACTAAGGTACTGGGCTCTTGGCTGTAGTAAATACAGGGGCTGAAGATCCATTAATAGAAGAGATTTGTCATCTGAGGTACGGGAAAGTTACCGTGACTTAGATGATTTATTGTGAATAAAAATAGAAAGGAATGAATCACAGAATCACAGAATCACAGAATCGCCAAGGCTGAAAGGGACCTCAAGAATCATGAATCTCCAACCCCCCTGCCACATGCAGGGCCACCAATCATCCCACCTAATGCTAGACCAGGCTGCCAGGGCCCCATCCAATCTGGTCTTGAACACCTTCAGGGACGGGGCATCCACAACCTCTCTGGGCAGCCTGTTCCAGTACCTCACCACTCTCTCTGTAAAGAATTTCCCCCTGACGTCCAACCTAAATCTCCCTTCCCTCAACTTAAAACCATTTCATCTATCAGGACCTCCAGGTCCTTCTCCACAGGGCTGCTCTCAAGGACCGCTCCTTCCAGTCTGCAGGGATGCCTGGGATTCCTCCGGCCCAAGTGCAAAACTCTGCACTTTGCCGTGTTGAACCTCATCAGATTCACCCAGGCCCACCTTGCTAGCCTCTTGAGGTCCCTCTGAATGGTATCCCTTCCTTCAACTGTGTCGACCGCACCACTCAGCTTGGTGTCGTCAGCAAACTTGCTGAGGGTGCACTCAATTCCATCATCGATGTCACTGATAAAGATGTTAAAGAGCACCGGTCCCAAGACAGACCCCTGAGGGACGCCACTTATTACCGGCCTTCGCCTGGACATAGAGCCTTTGATGACCACCCTCTGTCTGCGGCCTTTCAACCAATTTCTTATCCATTGAGTGGTCCACCCATCAAATCCACATCCCTCCAATTTGGAGATAAGGCTGTGGTGGGGGAAAAGGAGATATTGAGTAATAAATACTAATTTTTTATTACAATGCAAACTTCAAATTCTTACATGCCTTCCTTCATAATCTCCAGATATAGTTTCAATAAGTGATTACTGAAACTTTTTCATGATTTTATAAATTAGATTTAATAACTTATATTTATTGTGAACTTCTAACATGAATATGTGATTCCAATTGAACTACACTATTTATTGTATTTATGTATTTAAAGACAAAACTTACAGTATATGAAATATAATTTTTTACGTTACATAAGTAGTATACTATATATGTAGTAAAGTTGGTATAATAACTTTTTAATTAGTACAAATAATATCACCATTTTAATTATGTGTACTTTCATGTCTTTGCATTACAAGCATAAAGATAATGTATACTGTTTGTTGTTTATTAGAAGCCATATGCACCTCACAGTATCTTTACACCCACACATAATCTAAACATTGTAGATGTTTACAAATACTGGTAACATTATTGAACACGAAAAATAGTTGTACTAGTTATTTTGGGGAGTGGTTCTTTCTTTATTTTGTATTTTCTTACACATGGGTCTCAGCTGCTCCCTTCCACAATTTTACTCTGAGGCAATAAATAATTCAGTGTGCTAATTTGACAGATGACTCTCCAGGAGCCTCCTACCATTACTAGCACCATTAGACCATAATATGCATGATGGGCATAGACCATTCAGCAAATGCCCTTCACTTGTTTACCCCTAAAGAGCTATACTCTGCGCAATTAACTAATGAAGCATTATGGGCTCTTTTTCCCCTTCCCTGCTATTTCAATATATCAATGCATATTGTCTGAAAGGAAAATATATTTTGTTTTCTTTAGGCAAATGATTATTTATGGAAAAGCTGTAGACTTCTTCATGTCCCAACCTCTGAGAATAAAGAGAAAATGATAAGATGCTAAAAAAGGAAGTCATTATTATTTAATTTTTCTTCAATGATTTGTGTAGTACATGCATAAGAAATGTATCCCACATAGACGACAGAAAAAATACACTGTTATGTTATATACTATGCAAGCTGAGAAGTACTGAACAGATAGTTCAGGGCTTTGTGACACATTTGCCCTGGCTGGACTCTGGATAGCTGCAAGAATCAAAAGGGGACCACATTAGGACTGAAAAAACAAGTTATTTATTAAACCACAGATGGATAAATAATAGCTTTAGAGAATGCATGTGAGATGAATTCCAGTATTGCATAATATATTTTGATCCACTACATAGATCAGATTGACAAAACTGTGTTAAATATGTTCATTATAGAGAGTGTAAAGAAAATTATGTTATGAAAGAAAAATTTAAGAGAGACAATACCATCTATTTTTGAGTCATCTTACTAATTGAATATCTTTTTCCTCCTCATATAGTATTAGAGCCACATTTGTAAGGCAAATTAGTTATACACAAATAAATAAACAAGAGAAGTTCTAAATTGTTTCTGCGTTAAAGTAGAATTTCACCTAGAACAAAACTCAGATTGTTCCCTCAGTTTGTTTTATCTTTCATCTCCATTTCTTTACTGATACATGCAAAACCCCTATTTAACTTTTCTTGCTTTTTATTTCCATTATGTTCCCTCCCCTTTTTCCTTTGTTCTAACCCTTAGTAAGCTCCTAGTTTGCAGACAGCACTCTCTTGTTATCCTACATTTCTCTGATATGTGCACAAGTAATGCAGTTAGCACTGAGCTGCTCTGGCTGGACACAGTTAACACACGCTATGAAGTCCTTGTGTGAGATTGTAGATTATGCAGCACATAGGTAAAAGTTTTCACAAGAACGAAGGAAGTGCAGTTCTAATCCTGAATGTTATCTACCCTTCTCTGCATCCAGGTTTGCTATCTATCAGTATATTTTTATTAGTACAAAAATTATGCAAATAATCTCTATACTATCCCTTGTATATCTGCTTTCCATTCCGTTTGATCTACTGAATCTGATCAATGAAAAGTCACAAAGGCAGAAGAAAGCAAATGAGTTGTACTCCAGGGAATACATCTGGGAAACCGGTCCTCATAAAAAAAGAGGAAAATAGAGTTTCATCTTGCTACTGGGAATGATTCAGCACACAAATCCTACAGTTTTCAATGTGAGATTAGACAAATTGAAGTTCATGATTAATATATTTATAATTAAACTTTCTTGCCTTCCATTAAACAAGCTTTAAATTTGAAATGCAACATACCATGGCATAGAGATAGTAATAAAAAGGCATGGGACACAGGGGACTAAGAACAAAAACTAAAAAATTTCATTGAAAAAGGGTTTATATGGTTGCATTGTGTGCTCTATTGTCCACAACAATGGCATTAGCACCTCATTAGGCCTTGTAGTAAGCACTGGACATGTGGCTTTAGAAAAAGGAAACCTCTCATCCCACTTTCTCCCAGCGGTGCTTTGTTGGATCACAGCAAGGGGCTGACTTCATGTCCTGATCACACTTCAAGAGGAAGTCCAGCTCAATTCAATTTCCCTATCTGCCTTTTAGTAATGAGACAACATGTATGTGAGCAAGCCCCATGGTAATGCAGAACAGATGGGCAGACTTTTGTCTAATTAGATTCTGGACAGCTTGTTTGCTTGTAGTAAATGTGCATGTATTTAGAGATTTCACACTTATTATAGTGACAACAGATTAGTCAAAGACAAGGATGGAAGATTTTTGGCTTTTTTTTTTTTTTCTTCTTAGTGAAGGTATAGGTCTAGTAAAGAGGGCTGCTTGATAAAGTCTGCTAACTGTAACTGATTTGTTTTTAGCTATCATGCTTTCTATGGTTCAAATGTCATGCACTTTGATCCTTGAAGACAATGAGCTGTAGAAAAACTTCTTGTACAGTCCACTGTAAAGATAAATGTTTTGAGTATTTGCATCAAGTACATTTTGCAACGTTTTATTTAAATTACAATGCAAAGATAATTAACCCAAAGAACATTTCATTAGTTACTTATTGTCTCAATACAAACTTATCAGCATTTGTTATGTTTCCATTAGTATCCTTATAGCATCTGGAAAACTTGCTAGCAAAGAACTGAAATACTCTTTGAAGAAAATCATTATTATACGTGTGGTCATTTTACCCTATGAGCATAGAGCATGAAGAGTATTAAATTCAAAAGGCAGAAAATATACCCTAAGGAAATATGTAATACTGGTAATTGAATTGAACCCAGTAAAATTTCCCTACTTACCTGTTATTCATCTACTGCATCTACTACATCTATTATTTTTACATTAAAGTATAACTTGTGATGAAAAAACAATGGTTGCTACTTCTCAATGTACTGCATTTTTGCACACGGTATACATGAGCCTGTTTTCCATTACTTACGTGTCTTCAGCTATCTTTGGTTTTAAAGATAGTTGAGACTATAGGAATAGTGTAAGATATTTCCAGTAATAATAATATAATACAAAGAGAAATTCAGAGATAAGTGGTGTATAAATATCCATTTTCTACTTGAATCAAATTATAAAATCATAGAATCACAGAATGATTGAGTTGGAAAGGACCTTAAAGGCCATCTAGTTCCAACCTCCTGCCATGGTCAGGTCTGCCAACCACTAAATCAGGCACTAATCAGATTACCCAGGGCCTCATCCAGTGTGGTCATGCATAGCTCCAGGAATGAGACGTCAACAGCTCCTCTGGGCAACCTGTTCCTGTGCCTCAACATCCTCAGAGTAAAAAATCTAACCTAAATCTCACCTCTTTTAATTTAAAAACATTCACATTTGTCCTATTACTATCAGGCCATATAAAAACTCTATCTCCCTCCTGATTATAAGCTCCTTTTAAATATGGGAAGGCCCCAAAGTTTTCTTCCCAGAGCCTTCTCTTCTCCAGGTTGAACAAAACCAGCTGCCTCAGCCTTTCTTCGAAGGAGAGATATTCCAGACCTCTGATCATCTTCATGGTCATTCTCTACATCTGCTCCAGCAGCTCCACACATTTCTTTTGCTGTATTTTTCTTTGAACATCTTAAATGGACTCATCTCCTTTTCCCTTCACTTCGTGGTACAGACTTGGATAGATGTTGAGACCATCCCAATTTACTTGCGTATACTGGTGACATTCATTTCTGTACAGCTTTCCACAGATATGACTAACTGCTACAGGGATCTTAGTATATAAATAGCAACTTGTGTGACACTAGCAGTCTTACTTGATTAGATCAGAATTAGACTACATAAAACTGAAACAATGCTTGTCAGAAAGAGAGGGTTTTTTTTTTTTTTCATTATAAACTGGCTTTCATTACTATTCCTATTACTCTTACATATTAGGCTACTCCATTCAAATTAAATGCTTAAAACTAATTTTTTGTAATTATGATCATCTGTCCTAGAGAAGTGCCTCAAGTCATGCTCTACAGCATTCAGTCATTGTTTTTACTCTTAGTATGAGCCAATTTCTCAAAATCTTACTGAAATAGATTCCACTTGTGGTCAATAAGTCTGCTTTTATGACCCAACTGAACTGTTATGTTCTTTTAGCTGATAACAGTTTTCACATCCTCAGAAAATACAAAGGGTGCCTAAGGAAGAAGGCATATAATTCACCAAGAATGTAATATTATCAGGGTAGGCATCTGAGAAAAGATTCACACTGGTTCAACGATTTTAACTTTCTTCTTGTTCTGGCTCTACGGGCTTCTTTAGTGAAAGACCATCAAAGGCCAGATAGGCCCCAACACCAACCTCCTAAATGAAGCAGCAGGCAGCCAGTGAGTTTACTAGCCACCTTTGAGCTAGCCAGATTTGTGTACTATTTCCAAACTTTTATCCCAATTTGTAATTTATTTTAAAATAATGTTTTTTCTTTCATGTTTACAATATTGTTCTTTATCATCCCAAAGGAGGTAGTATTATAAAGATGCTGATGGAAAAAACACTGTTCATATCTGAAATCTTGTTTTAAATATATCACAGATTAGACCAAGAAGCTTTGCTCAGGAACAAAAGAGAAAGCATAAACTCATGAAGTATGGATTTGTTAGAGAAGTAAATAGCAAAACCACTCTACTGTATGCAAGTACCACTAACTAATACAGAAACATTTACTAACCTGTAAAATATTATTGCTTTTCAGATAGGCATTTCTCTAGATTAAATTATGAAGCTGTATTTTACTCAAAACAGATTTGATTTATACCCTTGTGTGAATTATCTAATTTGAAAAAAGTAACTCATTAGTCATTACTGTACTTTATTTTTGGATCACTTGTTCTTTGACTGAACCATCAAAAAATAATTACTAACAAAGGTTCACTTTTATTTATTTATTTACAGGTATCAGCTATGATACCTCTCCTAGTGCATTTTTCAATTAATATCTGTTGATTGGGATAAGTCACATGAGAAAACTCATCTTGTACTTTGCATATATCCTGATTGTCTGCTTTACCCCATGTGACAACAAAGGTTAGACTGTCTTCCCAGAACCATATGAGCTTTTACTTCAGTGGGAGGGCATTATCAGTTCTTAGCTGATCTGAAAATCACAGAATCACAGAATCACAGAATGGCTCAGATTGGAAGGGACCTCAAGGATCATAAATCTCCAACTCCCCTGTCACAAGCAGAGCCACCAACCTCCTCATTTAATACTAGACCAGGCTGCCCAGGGCCCCATCCAGTTTGGCCTTGAACACCTTCAGGGACGGGGCATCCACAACCTCTCTGGGCAGCCTGTTCCAGCACCTCACCACTCTCATAGTAAAGAACTTCCTCCGACATCCAACCTAAATCTTCCCTCCGTCAGCTTAGAATCATTTCCCCTTGTCCTGCTGTCACTCACCCTTTCAAAGAGTTGATTCCTCTCCTGTTTGTAGGCTCCCTTTAGGTTGAAAGGCTGCAATGAGGTCACCCCGCAGCCTTCTTTTCTCCAGGCTGAACAAGCCCAGCTTCCTCAGCCTGTCTTCATAGGGGAGATGCTCCAGCCCACTGATCATCTTTGTGGCCCTCCTCTGGACCCTCTGCAAGAGCTCTCTGTCTCTCTTGTACTGGGGACTCCAGACCTGGACACTGTACTCCAGATGGGGGGCCCACATTGCTAGCCTCTCGAGGTCCCTCTGAATGGTATCCCTTCCTTCCACTGTGTCAACTGCACCACTCAGCTTGGTGTCGTCAGCAAACTTGCTGAGGGTGCACTCGATTCCATCATCGATGTCATTGATAAAGATATTAAAGAGCACTGGTCCCAAGACAGACCCCTGGGGGTTGCCGCGCATTACTGGTCTCCACTTGGACATAGAACCATTGATGACCACCCTCTGTCTGTGGCCTTTCAACCAATTTCTTATCCATTGAGTGGTCCACCCATCAAATCCACATCCCTCCAATTTGGAGATAAGGATGTGGTGGGGGACCATGTCAATGGCCTTGCTCAAGTCCAGGAAATGACATCAGTCACCTTCCCCTTGTCCACCAATGCTGTCACTCCATCATAGAAGGCCACCAGATTGGTTAAGCATGACCTTCCTCTGGTGAAGCCGTGCTGGCTGTCTTGGAACACATGCTCACTCCTCATATGATCAAGCGTGTCATCCAGGAGGATCTGTTCCATGATCTTCCCAGGTACAGAGGTGAGACTCACCAGCTTGTAGTTCTCTGGGCCCTCCTTGCTCCCTTTCTTGTAAATGGAAGTGATGTGACCCTTCCTCCACTCATCTGGGACCTCACCTGACAGCCATGGCTTTTCAAATATGATGTAGAGTGGTTCAGCAACCACCTCAGCCATTTCCTTCAGAACCCTGGGATGCACGCCATCTGGCCCCATAGACTTGTACACATTCAGTCTCATGAGGCGGTCTAAGACTTGGTCTGCCCTTACAGTGGAGGGAGATTTACTGCCCTGGTCTCCACCTAGAGATATAGGGATGCAGGGCTCAGGGACATGAGAAATATTAGAATCCTGGCCACCAGTGCAGATCGGAGCAAATAACTTTTCAGTACCTCAACCTTCTCTTCATCCGTTGAAGTTAGTTCTCCTTTTACATTTACCAAAGGAGGTAAACTCTCTTTGGCCTGTCTCTTCTGGCCAATGTACCTGTACAATGTCTTCCTGTTGTTCTTCACATCCCTCACCAAGTTAGTTCTGCCTGTGCTTTGGCTTTCCTGATCCCACGTCTGCAAGTCCAGATGGCATCCCTGTATTCTTCCCAGATGACACACCCTTGTTTCCAGAGCTTGTACACACCTTTCTTTGCCGTCAGCGTGCCCAGCAGGTCCTTGCCGAGCCATGATGTCTTCCCACCTCCTCTGCCTGCTTTCTTATTCAGAGGGATGGAGAGCTCTTATGCTCTCAGAAAGTCATCCTGAAGAGTAGCCAGCTCTCTTTGGCATCTTTGTCTTTAAGGACAGCATCCCAGGGGATCTCAGCCAACAATCCATTGAACAGCTTACAGTTCGCTCTTCCAAAGTTCAGAGTCCTGACCCCACTCTTTACCAGGCTCACATCCTTTGAGATCATGAATTCGACCATGGCGTGGTCACTGCAACCCAGGCTGCCTCCAACATTGACACCTTTAATGATCTCCTCTGCATTGGTGAGCAGTAGCTCCAGCAATGCTTCACCTCTGGTCAGTCTGTCCAAAACCTGGACCAGAAAGTAATCATCAGTGGATTCCAGGAGCCTCCTGGACCTCTTGCAGCTTGCTGTTTGGTCTTTCCAACAGATATCCAGATGGTTAAAGTCCCCCACCAGGACGAGAGCCTGTGAGCACAATGCCACCCACATCTGAAGTAAGAAAGCCTCGTCAACAGTCTTTCCTTGATTGGGTGGCCTGTAGTATACCCCTATCACCAGTTGGTCTTTGTTAGTCCCATCCCTAATTCTAACCTACAGGCTCTCAACCTGTTCCTGACTGTTTCTCAGAGGAAGCTCCTCACAGTCTATCTGCTCTTTGACATAGAGGGCAACTCCTCCACTCTTCCTACTCCACCTATCCCTTCTAAAGAGCTGATACTCCTCAATGCTGGTATTCCAGTTATGGGAGTCATCTCACCATGTTTTTGTGAAAGCAACAAGATCATAACTTTCCAAGCACATCATGGTTTCCAACTTGTCCTGCTTATTTCCCAGGCTATATTCATTGGTATAAAGGCACTTCAGCTAGGCTTTCTGTCTCAGTGTCTTTATAGAGGATCTAGGATCCCCTAGATCAGCAGCATCTCCAGCATCCCCCTGCCCTTGTCCATCCCTTTGTACTCCACACTGTTCACCCATCAAGTTTGGTAGGAGCCCTTGAATGACCCATTCAACCCCTCGTTTTTCCCCTTCCCCCTTCATACCTAGTTTAAAGATCTTCCAACGACTGCTTCCAGTTCTTCAGCTAAGATCCTCTTACCCCTTGGAGACAGGCTAGTTCCATCTGCAGCCATCATGCCAGGTGCTAAGTAAATTACCCCGTGGTCAACAAAAATAAAAACAAAATTCCTGTGTTTGCACCAACTTCTAAGCCATTTATTTATGAAGTGGGTTTTTTGGATCCTCTCAGTATCTTTCCCTTGCCACTGACGGTATAGAAGAAAAAACCACCCACATACCCACTCCATCAACTACCCGCCCCAGTCCCCTGAAGTCTTTTTTGATAGTCTTCAGGCTTTTCTCAGCAACTTCGTCACTGCCAGCCTGAACTATCAATAAGGAGTAATAATCAGAAGGGTGAATCAGTCCAGGGATTTTTGCTAGAAATGTCCCTGACCCATGCCCCAGGGAGGCAGCACACCTCCCTACGGATGGGGTCAGGCTGACATATAGGGCCTTCCATTCCTCTCTGCAGGGAGTCACCTATGACAACTACCTTTCTGCCCTTCTGGGTGGAGGCAGTCTTGAGGTATGGGGTCAACTGCTTCACCCAAGGCAACCTCACGTGTGGACCTCCCTCCGCACCCTCACTCACTTCTCCCTCGAGTTCCAGGGCCTTAAACCTATTGCACAGAGGCACCTGGGGAGCCGAGGATGGTCAGGATGGGGGATGCTCACTTCGCTGAGCCGGTATCCGTTTCACTCCTCCTCCTTTCTCAAACTGTTTCTAGAGGGAGGAAGGACAGGGGGCTCACAGCAGCACCTTCTGCCTGCTGGTTTCCCTCTCCCACCTGTTTGCAAGACGGCAGGGGGTGATGTGCTCCATGCGGAGCCTCAGCTGTATGCCAAGATCTCGGGGCTGATAGGGACTCAGTCAATCTCCCTTTCACACTCCTTTATGGTCCTCTCCACCTCTCACCTCCTCCTTCAGGTCGACCACAAGACTGAGTAAGTCATTTAGCTGGTCACATCTCATACAAGTGCTGCTTCCATCACCTGGCACTGCAAAAGCCAGGCTCTGGCACTCATGATAGCCAGTGACCTGCATACTAGCATCTTGTTTTGGGGCCTCAGTCTGAGTCTCCACATTCTTCTTGGCTGCATTCTTCCTTTTGCATGAACATGGGACCTCTGTCTGGGTCTCCACAATTTTTGTGGCAGTAGCCTTCCACAGAGGTGTAGCCATTGTAAACCAGCAGGCTCACTAACACTACTAGACAGCCTTAATGGGAGGTGAGGTGACTGATCAGTCCCTGCCTGCTGCCGGTAGTGCTGGCTCTGCTATTGCCAGGTCGTTAAAAGGAGCCCCACACTTATCACTCACTTGACAGTGATAACAAACCTCCTTGCTGTGTAGTCCTATGAATGGGTGGCTTACTTCCTGAAAAAATACTACACCCTGATTCAAATTTAAGATTGCATTTAGGAATTGCTTACTTGTTATAATATTAAAATTTTCAGCGTGAAGCAGGAACTTTCCTAATAATGGCAGTTTCCTTTCTTCACTTCTTTCTTATTGTGATTGTGATGCAACATTGGAAGTGGGAACCTTGTGCTGATGCAATCACTACCATACCACTTTAGTGGAAGACAAATGTTACTCAGTAGTGAACACAGCCAAGCACAGAGCTTGGGAAATGGTAATATGCACCAAGGCAGACCTGCAAGCATCAGCTAAAGCAATCCAGAATTGCTGGATGGGGAAGTATTTGACCCTTAATTTGGGACTCATAGCTAATTTCATACGTGTGAAGGTGTTAAAACTTTGGATGTTGGAAAAACTTGTACAAACGTCACAGTCAACTAATTAACACTAACAGGTAATGACACCATGTGAATGAGTCCATCTTGTTTCATCAGAGAATTAACCCAGTACTGATTGGAATATGAATAAGCCTGGATCTTATCAGAAGAGAGGCTGATACAAAATAAACTGTTTACAATGGGAGATTCTGAAGGGCCTTTTCAAAACAAATATCTTTATTTGTACAGACAACAGAGTATTTGTTCTCCAGCTCTTATGATAACTGAAGCCTTGAGAAATAGTATGGATTTAAAGGAGCCAAGAGACAAAAGGAGAAGTACAGTTGACTATTCCCCTGTTGAATACTCAGTCAAATATAAAGGGGTGGAAGTTTCTACTGGATCATGAAGTTTTATACAATTGTATCTCACATTAATCTTCTTTTATTTTACTGGTCACAACTAGAAATTTCACAGCCTTAAGCATGTAAAATTAAAACCGTAGATGATTTCTTAATTGTGCAACTCCTCAGTACTCAATTAGCATCACTCTACTTTCCCCTAACAACTGTGTAATACTGTACTAATGAAAAACAGGGCTTCTTTATTTGCTATGGCCTTGGGGTCAATTATCAATTTATCATTGTGTCCTGCAGGTTTAAAATAAAATACACTGTGCAGTGTAACCATTGTAGAAAATTGACATTAAGTAGATTCTGCAAGCATGGACTTAATAAAAAATACAAAGAGTGCTGCCTAAAAGGGTTCTACTACTATAAATTCTATTAGGCTGCCTTTAATATAGGACAGTAGAAAACTGCAAAACTAATTTAAAAGGATTTTTTTTTCTTTTACTATCTTCTTTGTATATCCTGCATGAGAATAGTCAAGAAAGAGGTGAATTAAAAATAGCTTTGGTTGTATTTTAAAGATTTCTTATGATTTCAAATAGCATTGGTAATTAAAATGTTTCTTTGGTTTTTAGTGAATGAAGAACTTAGAGTCTATCAACATTTTTCAAATACAGCTGTAATTTAATGTAATGAGACAATAAGAAATTGCTGAGGTTAGTAAAGAATTAAAAATATCCTCTTTAAATTAGACAAGCAGAAAATAATTAAATAGAAATTAAATTTCTTATTAAAGCAAACATCTGGTGAAGAAATTCATTTATAGTGCATTTACTGTAAAATCCAGTTCTTTGTTTGGCTCTGCTCTTAAGAAAGTGGATTGATATGTGCTATTACAATGAGGTCGGGAAAAACAAATGAAAATTCAGCACATTTCTCATTTCCATTATTTCGGTGCCTCTTCCACAAAGGTGTGTTCCCACAAGTTACTCTTAATTTTGTTCAATGAAGAATTTTTGTGGGACTTTTCTTTTAGCTGTAACATTGAGCCAAAGATCCCATATTTCACTAGCTAGCTTACCGCTCTTTATCCAAAGTTCCACTCATCTTTGCCTACTTTACAAAGAAGAATTTAATTTCAGCCCTCTTATACCTCAACACACATTTCCTACTATTTTCATGTGACTGCAGCAAAACCTGATTGTTATCTTGGAGAAAAGATGCACTAGGAAGTTCTGACTGAACTTACAGACTTGACTCTGTTAGCAGATTTCCTTGGCTCTTTCCTTTTATTGACCAGCCCCTACAATGCAGCCTGTCTTCACCTATTTACACACAGTACCCAAATATCCATGATTAGATAAGAATTGGCTCTGGTACCTATGATTAGATACCTGTTGAATTATCAGTGCAGCTTACCACCAGTGTAAGCGTCCTCCTTTCTCTGATGTGTACTGAGCCATTCTTCAGCCATAATATTTTTGCTCTTGATCAAAGGTGTTCTTCTACCTGGGTCAGAGTTGAAAGATAGAAAGAACCACTGAAATATTAGGTTTTTGTCAAGACTCTCTTTTCTAATTTTTAATACTGGAGCTAATCTTGTTTTCCTCCTGCTCTCCTGGGATTCTTTTCTGCCTCTTCGGCATGCTACAGTTATCTCTCAATAAGCTCAACAACAATTACAAGTACACAAAGACATCCTGATCATGATAGAGAGGCTATGATGTGAAGTAATTTTTCATACCAGACAAGTTTTTCCACCATCCTCTCATACATCTAATCCAAGATTCTTGTGGGAAACCTGGACTTCATATATATCTTGAAGTGTATATCAATATTTTCATTCCTGAAACTAAACCAGCAAATATCACAAGAAGAGAATAATTTTTCATCTGGCGCCTTTTTCTGTGGCATCACAGAGGGTGGCATGACTAAGATACTGCATGTTTAATTGATTAGTGCACTTGAGAAAGGGCTGGGTATGGTCCAGTACAGATCATTCTAAACATTGATAAATTACCACCTTTGTGTGAAATGGTTGAGGTGGGACCACTGCCCTTTGACAAACCAGAAAATGAAATGATTACTATTGGATTCTATTGACTTGTCTGGTTAGAGCAGTTGTGCTTCTTTCCAAAGGTTAATTGGACTTGAACTCAAGAAATTAAGAGGTCAGGTAGGGTCACAGTGACAGCAGGCAAACTTTTAACTTACCACTAATAATATTTGTCAGAGGAAAGACATACTGTAGATCTTTAGCCATGTCTCTGCTCAAGGATTTTCTATAATAACTGATTGTTTGTCTACACTATTATATAAGCAGCAAGTGTATATGTTAAATATGTTCACTAATAGTAGTCATATCATACATGAAAAAGTAAATGTGGATAACATTAAAAAAAAAAAAAAAAGTAAGAAATTCAATTAAAAAATGACCTGAAAAAAAGATATATCAGTGAATACATAGATCATAGCATAATTTTAAAATTTTTACATTAGGAATTCTTATGGTAACTGTGTTTAGGCCTTAATTTTACATGTTTGATGCTTTCTGAATTTCTAAACGCAGATTAAGAATATTTTGGGGAATTAGAGGGTTTTTCTGGAAGAAAAATATCAGTTTTAATTAAGACACAACTGACCTATATATTTTTTAGGGAGGAAGGAAATCTAAAATAGTTCTTGGATTTCTTTCTTCCATTTATTGCATTTATTGGCTCACGTATTCTTTCGGCATTTTTACAATTTTTAAATAATATCATTATATCATATCATTCATAAACAATATTCTACCACTGCATCTCTCACACACGCACATATGGGGAGTATATACATACAGTCCTTTTTCAAAAGATATTATTAATTACCTTTCTAAATGATTAGTGATATTTAATGAAAGGTCAAAATTATACTCTGATACGATATGCAATTATTTTGGTTTATCAAATTAATGGGCCACATTTTTTACTTCATCTGATTTATCTTTAGTACAAAACAAAACAAAACAAAACAAAAACAAACACATTCATATACTGAGTGACCTTCATATACTGGAATTTACTCTGATTATGTTGCATATGTTCTATGCATAATTGTAGATTATTTTCTTTGTATGGGTGTATGATATGGATATTGATTGAGATGGTAACTATATGTATTATCAGAAGTCAATTTTATTATTTAAATACTGCTTTCATTGCCTTCAAGTGTATGAGCTTGGTAAATAACAAAGTTTGAAACTATACTGTATTGCTTATAAACTAATATTGCATTATTTAATTTTCTTTATGCATACTCAGCATAGTCAGTGAAACAATATGTTGAATGTGGTGCAATCTGAAATTATTATTGAGAAAATTGTCCCGAAGCTTTCTCTGAACTGACAAAAATGAGTTTGGATTAAGTTAATTAAGGAAGAGTATCATGCTCACCTGCAGAGATTGTGTATACGTTCAAGCAGACACCTGTATTTGAGTGGTTAATTGATTTTTTTCTGTACATACAGCAAGCATTTTTTTCCATGGTTGATATAAGCAGACATTTCTAAAACAAACACGAGTTTTAGACAAAGCAAGTGGAGATGCTAGGGAATCACTCCTAATCTCTTTCTTTCAAATTGAATATTAAATCATATCCCCAGCTTTGCATTCCACACGCCTCCAGACATGTTATAAAACAAGACCAGTGAAGAAAAATTAAAAGGTTGTGAAAAAAAAAAAAGATCTGATGACTAGAAAGGTGTAGACTAAATTTGGAACTAGTGGTTGTAATTATAATCAGTTTCTCAGGAAATCTGCAGGTACCAGAAGAATTAGTATATTAACATTTAACATTTACTTACTTACTGCAAAACCTAAGATAAAAATCATGCTTTTACTTCATGATCTTTATATCTTTTTCAGCAAAAGCTTTTCCAGTGTCAGAAAATAAGGACCTGCACAACAGGCAGAGACAATCAAGTCTGAAGATACTCATTGTGGGCCCCTCACATACCCGGACTTTAGTCTGTCGAGAGCAGACTGAATGGAATCAACTGATTTAGTGAAAAGGCCTTCATGTCAAAATAAAAAGTGTGCACCTCTTTCTACAATAGGTACACAAAAGATAACACACTACATGTAAGAATTACAAAAACAGAGAAATAACAAGCAAGAGGAAAAATCTGCACATTCTGATATATGTTCACATAGGGGCAATATTCCTACAGAAAATAGATCGATAGCTAGCTAGATAGATAGATAGATAGACAGACAGACAGACAGACAAAGAATAAAAAATAAAAAATAATAAACCACTTTAAAAACTGTGCTCGCAGGCCAAAAGAAAACTGGCTTTAGCGTGGATAAAAAAAGAGCCATACTAAATATTTTAAAGAGAGAATTTTTAAATCGTTTTCTTCCCAAACACAAAGAAAACAAGAGAACAGATAATAATTGTGACACAGATAATACTCTTAGTCAGTGAGTGCATACCAAATGGATTCTTTGATTTTTAATCTAAAACTTATTCTAGCATTACTTATGAATTGGAATACCTAATGGAGAACATGCAGTAGTATTTCTAAATAATTTCTTCTGTCTCCAGAACAACAGAGAAGTTATGTCCTGAATTCTGCTGCTCAGAATTTTGCACTAGTTATTCCATAAAGAAGATTTCAGAACACGTTAAATATTGTATAACTTTCAGCACCTGCTTATTTGCCTCTATGTCTGGTATAATGCCAGGGAAGAAGTTAATCTCTTGAAAGCATCATAAAAGCACCTAACCCAACACCTGTCTTAATAGCTCTGAATCAAATCTTAAATATGTCTTGTATTTTCTCTGCTGTATGTATTGGTATAATATTTACTTGTACTTCTAAAGTAAGAAATAAGAATATTTTTCCCTTTATTTTTCCTAATAGGATTATTCACATAAGGATATGTCAGACATCAAGAGAAGTGAACTAGATATAGAGTTTGCCAGCTCTCTAAAATAACAAAACATTTGAAAAATAAAATAAAAAATAAATAAAACAGACTATTAGAAGGCTTAGTACTTCAGTTCCTCAGTTATAACCTTGGTTACTCTGCATTTAAAGAAAAATCAGATTATGGCTACACGGGGAAAAAGTTACAAAAGTATTCTTATTATATCAAATTGTCTCCAGGTCAGCACTTAATGTAATTTACCTTGGAAAAGAAGTAGAGTTCCCTTAACCTAATTTTCTATTTGGTAAGTGCACTAAAACAACCCTGCTGGAATGGATGTTTTAAGAAGTAGAATGAAATAGTGGAGCAGCAATGAAAGAGAGTGAAAAATAGAATTCCTCAATTCAGACAGTATAAGAAATTTCACTGTACTGTCTGCTGGCATTCCTGAGCCTTATATTAGGAGGAATAGTACATGTTCAAATAAAAATAATGGCAGAATTATTTGTTGCATTTTAGACAACAAGCAAATTTTAATATAAATAAAAACAAAGCCTTTTTGTCACACTTTCTATTAATAAATAAATAAATAAATAAAATTACTAAGGTTAGAAAGCTTAAAGCTTTACCTAGCAGAAATGCCTTCTGTTTTATTAAAGTAATATTAAAGCAGATGATACTGAGTAATATTTTTCTACAAAAATTTAGTTCAGCCATTGACTTGAATACTGTCAACATAAAACACGTCATCTTGTGTCATGGGAATGGCAGCAGGTCACAAATTTATGTCTTCTTATTATACTCTATAAGATAAAAATTGTTTGCATGTACACAGAAAATAAATCATTTATTGATTTGTGCAAATCATCAAGTATTAAACTGTATGAAACTGTTTATATATATATTTTAATTAGTTTTGTATATCTGTAAACAGCAAAATCATT
Organism: Chrysolophus pictus; assembly: GCA_037305975.1. NCBI lineage: Eukaryota > Metazoa > Chordata > Aves > Galliformes > Phasianidae > Chrysolophus > Chrysolophus pictus. The sequence goes on from CM074614.1 coordinate 64,262,652, forward strand.
GCCTTTAAGTTTTGTACATTGTAATTGCAAAAACATGCTTTAGTTAAAGATAGGTAAAATAACCACAGGAGTCCTACTGTTAGGTTATTTTTCTTCACTCTTTGTTGAAAAAGATATTTATTCTCTGCTTTCCCTTTTTCATATCCTCTCTTCTCAATTCCTTCTTTGAGTACTGGTCTCATGTTCTAACTCACATTTAGCCACATGAAAACTGAGGTGTTCCACCTACTTTCTTACCACCCATTTTGAATGAACAATTCTGACTGCACATAAACTAAACCAGGGATTGTGCTCAGATGATGGAAGTATAGTCAAGAAGGCAGGCTACATGACAATCTTAATCCTGCTGTTTTTGTCATGTTACTCTGGATATCTTTTACAGAATTTGGTTTGCAAATTAGGACTTCCATGCCTTAGAACAACTTTCACAGACAAATTCTATTAACACCTGTAAGATGCCAGGATGCAATGGAGACAATTGGGTCATAAATATATTAAGAAATATGGCAGTACCGACAGAACTACTGCCCAGCTTAGAACAGTAGGGATAATGCTATGAAGCCACCAGTCATATTCATTTCAAATGTGCTACAAAATACTTTTAAATCTAGAGTTTAATAGTGCTATGTAGAATGTAAATACAGCTATATTATCATATGGAATTCATAATGAGCTATTATGTCTTTGTGCCCATCATGATTGCTTCCTTCAAGTTAGTCCTAACCTGGCCAAAAGAACAGGAAACTGCTTTAACCATTTGTATTCAATATATTAAGGAAAAAAAGAGAAAAAAAAAAAAAGGAAACAAACGAACAAACCTTCAGTGATATCATGAACATAAAGCAGTGACATAAGAAAAGACATAAGCCTCATAATTGAGCCCATTCTGATACTGATATTACTGGAGAGGTTTTTTTATATGTATATATTGTTCAATAACAGGTTTAACTTCTGCTACTTCAATCTCCAATTCAGAAAAGAAAAAGAAAAAAAAAAAAAACAAACAGAAAACTTGCATTTCCCTTTAAGCACATATGCAAACTCACTGGCTCCTAATGGTCTACTCAAGCATAAAAGTAAGCCTTTGTTTTAGTGAACAACTTAGTGACGATTTATAAGATAACCTTAACAAGATTAAAAATATTCTTACTGGTGAATTTTACTCAGCCTGACAGAGCATATATAATTGTATAATTTGTCTCATTCTTTCAACAGTTTCTTCAGAGTTTTACTTAGATAGTTTCTCTTTCTATCTAGAGTTAAAATTCTGTATTTGGAGCAGTTATTTTTATACAGAGCAGTAAATATTTTAGTGCCCTTGCATAACATCCATCTGAATGAGTTATTTCTAATCAGGTTTAAAATGTAAAAGCATTTGGGGCTAAATTTTTTAAAAGTCTCTGGATGCTAGATGTATGTGCCATGTGTAATGCAGCTGAACTGCAGTCTGGAGTAGGGCTTCTTATAAGCCTGTGGAAAGTTAATATTAAAGATAAAAACACTAGTGTGGCTATACTGATTCAGGCCACAGGTCAATATAGCCTAGTACTCTCCAAAAGTCAATGGGTGGACCCGAAGTTACCTTTGGAGGAGACTAAATGGCTCTCCATCACTTAGATGTTTTTCTATGCCAATCTGGTTTGTGCTAGTTCGCAGTGATATCCCAGAGTCTATTATCCTTCCGGAGCATGATATGACTGGCTATTTCCCTCATTTTAACTCATTCTCAGCCCTGGCTCTAGGACTCTCTCAGAGGTAAATAGAGTAGAAGTCCTTCTTGATGCTGAATCTCCCATGTCCTTCACAATGAAAATCTCCAAATCTCCAGGAAATATTTCAGTGTTTTCTTCTCTCATCCTTGCTATAAGGCAGATACAAGGAATTTGTTTTTGTGTGTAATTTGTCAGACAATGGATTCTGTTGATGTTGGAAAGACTTTTTACAAATTTGCAAACAAACTTTTATTTTCGTATTCCTGTTTTCTGTCATCAGAGTCATCAGATTCATTTTTGAAAATTAGTTTGAAAATATGTTATTTAGAGTACACTTAGACACTCTTGTGTTGTTGAGTATTATATTCAGCTTGGAGTGAGTTTGATCAAATTTCTGGAGTATATGTGACAGGACTCTTACATAGATTCATAAACAGCTGAGTCAAGCAATGGTGATGTTGCTAGGAAGGAATAAAATGTAAGTAATTTCATTATAAAAGAATTCCAGCTGAAGCATGAAATCTCTAATAAAAACTTGGATAGCACTGCAGCCAAAGCTTTTTTTAAATATCAGTTCACTTATTAACAGATCAGGATGAATTTTGGAAATCCTGGTTTTGATTGAAAGAAATACAACCTGGGTTTATAGACTCGGTGGTGAAGTCACCTTCAGTCTTTTCTCTTTGGAGCTGCAACTTATCTAGAGGTATAAAAGTTCCTCCTATGTTGTTATAAGCATATTATAAAGCATATGGGCAGTTCACTGGCATAATGGCTATTGATCCTGTGAAAGAATTTCTAAGTCTAAACATCATGATTATTCTCAGAGGTTTATTGACTTTTCCAAGACTTATATTAAAAATTCCTGTCCTATTTTTTTTTTTTTTTTTTCAGATGACACTTCAGCATCTGTATGTCAAAATATATCTCTCAGTGAGGTCTGATCCAGTGTCAGCTAGGAATTCTCCCTTCTCAGGACAGAGAAAGGCAGAGAGAGGTGGTAGAAGAATCAGGGGATGCTTCTTTTTTTACTATGAGTTTTCCTCCAGTGCCACACGCAATCAGATTGGTGGCATGTCATTTCAGTCTGTCAACATCCCCTGAGTGTGACTCAGTCAGCCATAAGGAAATACCTTGTCTGTCGGCAGAGGATGTCCTTTCACAACACCCAGCCACTCAGTCATGCAGCCTAAATGGGGCAGCAAACAGTACCTTCACACCAGCGTATGTTAACTGAGCTCTCTATCGATGTGTCTTGACCTCATAAGAAGACACAGCAAAAAGGCCAGGGTGAAGAGCAGAGAAAGGCTAACCTTTCCTTGTCTGCTAAAAATGGCAGCTCCCTTTACTCCACTCAGTCAGAAACAAACATATTTTGTGTGTGTGCCTGTGTGTGTACGTGTATATAAATAAATAAAACTCCACACACAATTTCCGTTTTGCAGTATGGGAATGTAACCACTAGATGACACCAAGAGATAGTTCCTATAGACCTGATTTTTTAATTCTTTATTCATCTGCCTGTTCAAAAGGTGACATTCTTGCTGAGATTGTAATTAAGATTACAGAGGTACGCAAATTAAGTGATCTGGTAAGTATTAATAGTTACTTTACTTTAATATTACCAATTACTGTCCTAGAGCGCAAAGAGCTTGGAATTTATGATATTTTGGACAGTGGATTTCAAACATTACCTCTCCTTCCCTGCTGTGTATACCTTTAATTGGTTATTATAAAAGCATCATCTGTATTGTTATAGCCAGAGCCTGTTGGTGCTCCTACAGCAAATTTCTTGGTTGTGGTAGCTTAAAATCCTCCAAAAGTGAAGACAGTACTGTTGAATTTAGTTATGGGATTATATGTTTAAGTGAGTTCAGAATTAATTGCTTTACCCTTCTACATTACTCTTTTTGTTTTGTTGGATTTTTCCCTCCAAAATGAACTAAACCTACATAGTTTAATAAAAGAGAAAAAAGAAATGTTTCTCTTCTCTAGTTGAAATGTCAAAATTGATAATTTTCGATATGAATTTCTGAGATTTTGTTTTTGGTAGTGGTAAAGAGGAAGGAGGTTTGAAATTATCCTTTTATGTCATTTTAATAATTGAGAGTTTCATTACATTTTCAACGAATTTCTGTGAGTATCTAAGGCTGTCAGGTCTGCATAGATGTTACATTAACACAAAGTGGCCTAAATTTCTAAGTGCTGGGTAGAAATTTAGTCCCATGTGTCTATATATAAATTCATAAAAGCAATATAGTATGACTAATGTCACCCATTAATGTCAATTAGAGATGCAGAATTTGCTTGATGATACAGAGTGTTATTTTGGTCACAGAAAAATGTGCAAGACTTGGGGAAACAATCCTATTGAAGTCTTTTTAGTACCTCCTTCTACCTCTTCTCCCATATTCTCCAGTGCAACTAAGCAGTAACCTTTCACTCTAAACAATCTTTCATAAGCATCCATTGATTTACAGCAACAACAACAAAAAGGAATTGAGTAGTTTTTCTTATACGAGTATGTTCTATGTATGCACACTGCTTTGTATACCTCAATGTTATTAGTGAGAAAAATTGAACTAGGGATGGCTGTCATTAAAACTTTTGCAATAACCTGCCGTGTCTATTATGATCTTCATGGCAGTTATAATAATGAGAAGACGGTACTTATAAAGATCTTACTGGTGAACTCTATGTATATAAGCAACAGCAGAGAATATAACATAAACACCTATTGAGCACATTAAGAGCAAAAACAGTAATTGGGATTTTAAGTGTGTTTGCAATGAGGCAACAAATTGAAATCTCACTGACACAACCTCTCATTCACAGCTTGTGTGAGCAGCATGAAGTGATTGCTGTCAACCATGCATTGTGTCTGGATCTGAGATGGAAGATGGATGAACACTCACCCTCTGCCTTGTCCCCACATGAGAAACACTTACCATCCATGCAGTCCTGACAGTTGCCTGCCATCTCTTGTGAGAAAATAACTCACTGCCTGGTCCAGGACATACCTGCTTTTGATAGGTAGAAACCATACAGAAATCCTGGTGCTGACCATGCTACAACTGAAGGTGCTGGTGGGAGCTGGACAATATGCCCAATTTGTTGCTGTAGTGGAGTTAACAGCCCAGGGCTACAACAAGAATTTGTAGATATAAATATCCACAAATATATGAAAAAAAGAGAAAGAGCACTAAGTTTTCTCACAAGGAAATTACAAGGGCTATAAACTTGGATCAAGTGGCTCTTGGATAAATTGGAGGAGTAAAGATTCCTTCCCCAGTGTCCTGTGAGACATGAAGGTTACTTTGGGACTATAATTACTGAGAACACTTGAAACAGCATCATCTTTGATATCACAGTTAAGACAGAGAAATGTTCATCCTCATTTTTCAAAGATTTGATAAAAATACATCTTGTAAAATGTCGTAAGATTCTTTGGAATAAAATTGAGAATGTATATGAAATACTTTGAAATACCCTGAAAAATGCGTAGTGGAGATCATAGTCTTCATATTAGTAGAGTAAAAGTCACGTGTATTTGATGTTTAATTTTGTTTCATTTTTGGTAGAATTTAGGTTTCATTTTTATGTGGAACAAAGACAATTGTTAGTGGAGAAACAATAAACAAATATTCTGCTTGAATCTGAATTGTTAAAAACCCAAGTGGTTTTGCTCCATCAGTTTTACAGGTAATTCAAATTGCTTCATAAAACTTTACTGGTTTGCCCCATGCACAAAATGCATTGTATAGAAGTACAGAAAACAAAGTTTTTCTGGATAAGAAGCATGCCTCATTGGAACACAATTCCTTCACAATTTTTTAATGTTAAAAAAGTTGTGAATAATATATTATCAAGACCCACTATTTAATTGAGGGCTTTTCAGACTAAGCTACAGAAAACATTTATCTTTAAAGTTGCTTGTTTGTTTGTTTGTTTTCTGGGAAATAGATTTCAGGTATATCAAAACTTCTTTTGACTTTTATGATACTATAGATGTGAAAAAATTAACTGTGAGAAAATTATTAACGATTTTATTTAATTGTGTAATTGAAGAGAAAGAATGCTCATGATTTTAGGGGAGATGTAGATATATTACCAGCATTAACAGATTTCTTATGGTGTACTGAACTTTAGATTGTATCTGGGAGGGCTGCATAGGTCATGATATTTTCTAACACCTTGAAGTAGGTGTTGGAGAGATGCATAGAGATTTCTCACAGTCACTTTCATTTTTGTTTTTTAGTTATGATAAATAAGCAGGATTATCAATTTCATAAGGTGCTAAAATATGAAAGTTAATTATTGAATATCATGAGATCTGCTCAGAAATCAGGAGGTTTCTCGTGGTGGTGTTTGAACTAATGTATTTTCCAAGTTTTTCTTGCCTGCAGTGTACGCTCATTTCAAAAGTTGTTTATTTCAGAGTTCCAACTATTTTGCAGAGGTTGGAGGTTTAAGGATCTGCAATTTTTTAAGTCTCAAGTATTCATTAAATCTTATCAGTCCAGTAGTTTTGTTTTAAATTCATAATTTAAAATAAAAATTCCTAACACAAGCACAAGAGTTGGCTCACTGCAGAGAAAAAAGGTTTTTAGAATTTGTTGTGTCAGCTGAATCATCCGGAAGAGGATTAATCTTTTTTTTTTGGATGGCTGACAGTTTTGTTGTTGTTGTTGTTGCTGTTTTAATCAGGGATCATTTTTTGTTGATTTTTTTTTTGTTTTTAATTCCCTTAAAACACCGCAATGTGCTGCAGAGCTGTTCAATCTTGCCAGTTCTGCCCTGCATGGAGTTGGCTGTTTCCTTTCCTTCACCAAAGAAAAAAACTACAATTATGAACATGCAATTGCTCATACAGAGTACATAGTTCCAAAATGAACACTTTACACACTCAGGCCTACATTTTTAATCAGAGTCAGCTCCCTAAAACTGTGGGACATCCATTCTTGTATTCAGCTTGCTGTTGTTAGGAGTGTTTGTAGCATTACTGGTCTTACAGATTGTTATTAATTATTATTATTACACTAACTGCTGATAGTCTAAGAATGCAAGATTTATGGGGAGAAATTTTGTCTTTTTTATAAGCTAACTAATCCATTTGGAAAGCATGAACCAGGACACACAAGATTTTCCCAGAACTGAAATAGAAGCAAAAAACTTCAAAGCCAAACTTAGTTTACCTTGACAGTGCTTTGTATCAGCTCCTACAGACAAGCACAGTGGATGCCCATAGTACAAAGCTCTGTACAAACAGAAAACAAGATGCAGCTCCTATTCTGGTAGGTTCAGAAGCCAAACATAGAGTGGAAGAAGAGCATGAAAGCAAGCATACACACAGAGGTGAAGCTTTAACATCTCAATAGCAGAGCCAGGGAGGAACCCATAGTCTACAACCCAGGCCCAAATTGCACATGTTTGTAAATCAAATCTTGTAACTTACTACAGAAGAGAATTGTAAGTATGAAGGTCAAGGTGTATCCTACGTATGTCACTGTATTATAGTTAGTTCTGCAAAACACACATCCTAGCTATAAAATTGCTCTGCTGCAAAGTCATATAAATTCACTCATGGAAATTCACTAATGGAAACACAGCAAGTCTCATGCAAAAGAAACAGCTGATGAGATGAAGCCCTTAATCGGGAATTCCTCGTTTTTACATCCTTCGTAAGCACGTATCATACTTCTGAAAGATACTCTGCCAGCAGTTTTACTTGTTGTATATTAATAAATCATTTAAAATTAGCAATCTGCTAATTTCTGATATATCAGAAAGTAGGTTAAAAAAATAATGTAATCATCTAATTTACTTTTTTTCCCCCATTTTCTGATAGAGATATTTCTTTATTTTTTTTCTCCATTTACAGGTGCAGAATTAAAGAACGTGTTCACTCACTATATTATTGATGCACTTAAGTGGAGTGTTCCAAAGCATATAATTACTGTGTAGGCTTATGGCCCTGAAGTAGATTGGGATAGTGGTGCTGCATATCCATGATTTGAAGGACATACAGTGATGATTATAGAGGCAGTACTCTACATCCATTCCAGCCCTTTTGTGTTTAGCTGGTTGCCATGGCAAATAATTGGATAGAATTTAAGCCACTTTCTTCCAAGTGGGAAATTCATAATTTTACCCTTCACCTAATTTTGAACATACTTTTAAAGAATCTTAAAGTTTCTGCATGAATGGAACACAGACTTGTTGGAAAAAAAATTAGATTTCTACACATGGAAAAACACTTCATTTGGAGCTTGCTTTCATTGTTTTTATTTTTATTTTTTAATCCTAAACAGTTTTTTAAACAACATGATAGAGTAAAAATGTGAGCCTGAGTAAAGTTCAAAAATATTTGACGCCAGACATAGGAAATCTGAAATTGAGCTACCAAATTCAGCTTGCTCTCGCAGTTGGTATCAATTAGAAATAGAGATATAATTTTACCCAATCTAATTTATTTAGTCCAACGTTTTTAAGCTTTGAAAATAATTATCAGGTTTTATTGTGGATCATAGCAGTCATTTATCATTTCCTGGTTTTAGTTTGTGCCGTTTTCTGAAGATATGGATAAAAATTTGAAAAAAACTTGCATGATTTAACAATACGTTTCAAACGAGTTCCTTCTTTACATAATACTTGCTTACCTAGGGTTTTGTTATCTTACAGGCTGCAGTTCTCAACTGTAAAACCACATCAGCCATTGCAGAACACATAGCAGTCTAGGGAAATTCAAAGTTCCTCAGCTCTATGTAAAATCAGTGGGCATTCCTGAAGGAAAATGGAATACAGAATACTAGAAATGGATTATTTCATTTTACTCTTTACCAGTAAATTACTTTTGAGCCTGGCAGGAGCTCTCACTGTCTTCTTGCCTATAAAAAAAAACAGGGCTCTAACAAGTAAAGACCATGTCCTTGACACTCTAATACAAACACAGGAAAAAAGAAAAAAGGCTGGATTCACCCTATTTCCTTAGAAAGTTAGTTTTTGACTACTTTTAGGATTTTAATGAAGCAGTAGTCCTAAAAGAAGTAATTCCTTAGTCAGTAGAAAGGAAGATGTCTTAAACTCACTTGAAGAGGGCTACATCTGCCTATGTTTTCAATGGATGGGGGTTCCAAGGGCTTTCAGGAAGACACCCACTTCTTCATGAGTTTATTTGGAAAATTCAGTTCTTCTTCACTTCATTACGCACTTAAACTTCAAACATCTTCCTTAGTGGATACTGAATGAGCTGGACTATGTGCTTGTGATGTGTGAGCCAGGACAGGAACTGACATTTTGGTCTTGCTAATTTTTATCACCTTTCATAATTAATACTTTGTGACTTGTCTTCACAAAAGTTAGAAAATTAATTTCATGCTTTTTATTTATACTACAAAATTTCATACTTCAAGCAAACTACATGAATGCTAACGCGGACTTATTATCACTTTAATATCAGTATTCAGTCCAAGATTGGAAAATTAAACTTTGGCATTAATACTGAGTAAGCCTGGAACTTAAGAATTACGTCAGGAGAAGGATTTAGGACAGTTTTGATCACCAAGGTTTCTTTCTTAAATTATCTATTCAGAGTCTACATGTTGTATCGGTTTGAAATGCAGTCCCAATTTTGTATTATTTTTTTTAATATTCATTGATGTTGGACTGTGGAATTATAGAACATTCTGGATGAGGAGGGGTCTACCACAAGAATCCAAATCCTGACTCCACACTGGACCACTGAAATTCAAAACATATATATGTGTTCATATGTACATATATGTATGGGTTTTTTACAAAAATTTTTTCAGACAAGCTTTATTCTTTATTGAAAGATTCAGTATTATATCACAGATTATTCCTACTAGTGTTCTACTATTTACAAGTACTTAAGTTTAAGCATAATTTGTATCTTAGTAATACATTCTAGTTTTGAAATTATGATCTGCCTAGAATGTAAAGTAAGGAGTTAGTTCATCAGCTGACTTGTGAACTAATCAACTTTGGGAAACCTTCTGCGAATATCTGGTGAGTACTAGAGTCAAGTAGTATATTATTATATTTATTTTTTTAACTTGCGCAGATTGCATATGAATAAATCTTTTGTATTTATGTGGCTTTGATAAGGACAGTTCACTGATTTTATATTTGGTATATGGAGAAATCAAAAGAGACAATGGGGAATACACTTTGGCCTCAGCAAAAGAATTTCAGAACACCTTTGTGTTTGGAATTAGAAAACATATTTCTGCCCTTCCACAGCTATATTACAGTTCCAATAGGACAAAGAGCATCAGCAGCCTCTGTTCATTGAGAAGAACAATATATTGTAAGGAGACTTGCCATCTTTAAGCACACACTGAAAAAGTTGAAAAAGAAATGAAATATAACCACAGTTCTATTATCCAGAGATGATGGTGTGAAGAAGGTCACTAAAGAAATGTAGAAGTCATGGAACGTTTGTTAATCTGGGAATAATAATAATAATAATAATAATAAATAAAATAAAATAAAATAAAATAAAATAAAATAAAATAAAATAAAATAAAATAAAATAAAATAAAGTAAAATAAAATAGTAAGAAATAAATTAAAATACAAAACAAAATAAAATATAACGAGAACCATTCTTTGTAGTAAATCTTAGATACGGTGAAAGATGGAATACTAATACACTGAAAACTTGAAGCACAAGCAGGATGAGAGAGAGGGAACAAATATAAATATAGCTACTGGTAACATATCAGACCCCTGCAAATGACAGGAAACAAGGCATGGGATGGATAAGGCAGCAAAACCAGTACTGTTTCATCATATTATGCATCTATCTTTCTTGTGATTGGGTTAGGAAAGGTCATTTAATTTCTTACCTGTTGCCTCAGCCTCTATATTGTGCACAGCCACAGACTAAGAGAAAAGAACAAAGGAATGGAGCTGTGTCCAAGCCACAGAAAATTAATCCAAAAGTTCCCAGTATTTTCAGTTCAGGAATAACAACCAAATAGTTGCAATTAACAGTGTTAAGGACAAGGGGGAAAGGCAGAACAAGAGTGAGAGGATCATTTTGGCAAACAGATATAGATATATGAAAGAGAAATAGAAAAATAAAGCTACCAGTAAGTGGTACCTACATAAGCTTACACTATGTTGAGGGCTGCTTTACAACTAAACAGGAAGCTGGATATAGACTGGAAAAGGAATTGCTGAGGGAGTCACTGAGTTTCCTAGCAGCATAATACTATAAGTGCAAAACATGCTGGTGATCTTCTCTTGTCAAAGTATACGAAAAAAAAAAAGTTGACATCTGGTCAAAGTGACACCTCAGGTCAGCGAAGTGTTTTATTCCATATGCCTCAACAAACAATGGCTGCACTGATTGGAAACAGCTCTCTCGTTCCTCCCCACCGACTCACTTTGGCAAAAGCCAAATAATTTCTCTTGATGCAGCCCCCTGGCTTTCTCCCCATTTTGGTTTCTGGGGAGACTGCAACTACATTTTCAAGTGTATATTAAAGAAGTGAGGAGTTTTATGTAATATCCTTGTCCTTTAACGCTCAAATAAGATACTGGCCTGAATTTAAGCTATCTTGTGCTTAGGTTCTGTTCCCATTATTGTTGCCTTGCATTGCAGCTTGTACAATTGGGAAATACTTACCACTGTATCTATTTTTCAGAGATTAGAAAAGATACTTGGGTATATGTGGGCCTAAAGTTTGTAACATGCAAGTTTGAAATGTCTTGTTTGGGAATAATTTACTACCCCTACACTCATCAGTACTTTTTCAAAGTAGATAAATCACACAATTAAATGTAGCAGCGTAAATTAGAATCACAGAATCATAGAATGGTTTGGGCTCAAAGGGACTTTTAAGATCATCTAGTTCCAACCCCCTGCTATAGGGGAAAACCTTGCACTGAATCACTCATTAGTCCTTCAAGATCTCTAAGGACCATTATAAACTGTTCCTTTTCTTCATAAATGATTAAGAAAATCTGAGCTGTAAGCTCTCAGTAGACTCAGTAGTACCTAATACTGATTTACTCCAAGGTACTTCAGAGGGGAGGATTCAATTTTCTGATTTTTTAAAAATAAAATCTTGATTCAAAGTAAAAGAATACATTACCTTACACAGTAAAATGACATCCTATCACATTTAGTTGAATGCAAAATTCTTTTGTATAGTTATTTGTTTGTAAATAAGTTATTCAAAATGTTTGGAATTAAATTTGGTTTTCTTATGACAGAAAAAAAATCTGTAGAGGCCTTAGGATTTGTTTGAGCACATCTCAGCTACTGCTATACTGGCAGTGTTCTCTCAAAGCACTGAAAAATACTTTTCATTTCACACATCATTTACAGCTTGCACTCGTATTTCTGTTGGTACCTCAATACAACGAAAAATGAACCATAAAGCAAAATCAACTCTGTCCACAGTGAAGTGGGTACAAGTTTTACTGAACACCTAAGAGGACATTGGCAAAGTCACATTTAATATATTGAATACAGTGCCCTTGAGTGCAAGAACGGAAGATTTTTTGTGTCTCTACACTCACAATTGCATACTACATAACAGCTCACAATGACCATGCCTTTTACAACACAAGCTCTTCTCAAATGAGTCACACCAGACTTATCAGTTTTCTCTGTCCTGGTTTGTACACGCAGAGTGGTAGGGCTGGTTTCAAAAACACACCACAGAGCAAAGGGGAGGGTGGCATCTACATCTATCTCTAATTTATTCTGCCCTATGTTAGGCTCAGAGATGGCACAAAGACAGAAAGAGTGCTGACCTTGTGTCCTGGTGAGCCCATCTGGTTTCTACAGCCACAAAACTTCCAGCATGAAACTTTCAGCATATACATGCTGAGTTAAATTTTTTTCCCTTCTGAAATAGCCTGGTCCCACTCAGTGAATGGCAACTGTGACAAATCCTGTTAAGGCTCATCACAACAATGCCAATATCTCAGGTCTTAGGATAGAACAATGGAGAATGGCTCGGCTTGGACACCACGACAAAACACAGATAAAACTCAAGAGCCCTAGAAGTTACTAGCTTTGCTGGAAGTCCTTCTGCAACCCAGAAATCTGAATTAAACCATGGAACATGTTTTGCTTTGGAAACGCTATGTATCTTCATATTTATTTATTTAATTACCTGTCTATTTTATTTTATTTTTTTTCACAGTTTCAGATAAACTCAGAACTCAGCCATTTAACCACTGCAAGTGTAAGCAACATGCTTTTCATTAATCACTAAGAAGTGCCCAGTGATCAAGTTCCTGTGAAAAACTGTCTGCTCAGGTTCCTCCTGATTAAGTTAATCACTCTGAAGCCTTCATTATTTGTTAAATTGCTGACCAGTTAAGTCCAAAACTAGAAATCATTATGAAGTTGTACATATGTTGAAGTTTGCAATATGATGATACAGAAAGAAAACAAGCGTTTTTGCTATAATCAAATTCATGAAGAATCACATCTGTGTATCAGATAGTACTATTCCAGCAAGTATTCTGGACAGGAAATATTCATAACAAGCTAAAGAACATTTTCTGGCCATGCTGAATATTTTATATTAAGATGATAAGAATTAAATAGGAAATACTTGCCATATAGTTGTGGGGATTGCCCCTTTATATGGAAAATGCATAGACATGCATATGATTCACCTACGATTCTATAGATGCACACAATCAGCACAGCTTCACTGTTCCATCTGGAGGGGGCTCATGAGGACAAATACAGGACAAGGGCATGTTGCTTTTTAATTATGCCCACCTTAGAGCAAATTCAGTCTGCAGCCTGCTGGCTGTGGACTGGAAGAACAGGGAGCTGGAACTGTGTCCTTACGGGGTTGCCTGATACAGAATTCTCAGGCACTAAGAAACTGTAAGCTGCTGTCTGTTTTCTTTCTCTTGCATAGTAATAAGTCTCAGAAGTCTTGCAGGAATTCTAGCTGCCATTAGTTTCTTGTAGTATTGTCTTGGTTTAGTTAGAACATATACCCTTGACAGGGAGCAGTATATGTTGACAGTAGATCCAATCCTGAGGCAGTCTTTGGAGCAGGATACTCTGACCTGCCTACCTGAACTATAATGTAGTTTAGGAAACAGATTAGGATGCCAAAAACATTGTCATAAACAACAAGTAGTAAACACATTTTCACAGCTACATTCACTTCTTTGTTAATACCCCAAATATAACCTGAAATTCCTTTCAGAATCCAGAATTGTTATCAGTGATATCAAGTGTAAAGAGAGTAATGCCTTTAATCCAGAATCAATAGAGTAATGATGTTTTATTTGATAAAAACATATCTCGTCAGATCAGGATATAGTTGAACTTGGCTATATGAAGAGGCAGGCTTAATCTGCACCCGATAACGTGCAGCATGCTCTGGTAGTCTGTGTAATTTCGCCTTTTAGATTTCAAATGTAAACAAGATAGAACCATCTGCCAGAACCATTTTCTTCCTACTAGGCTCCCTTTCTGTGCATAAGTAACAGTAAAAGTTACCCTTGGCATAGCCGTGTCTTGTCAGGATTCTGCGCCTGGCTGCCCTGGCCCATGACTGCATGTACAACTCATCCCTTTCCCAGGGAGACAGATGTTCCCCAGGTCTCTGCAGTGCTGGAGACTGGAAAATGGCTCCTCCCATGATATCTAATCTTGATCCAGCTGGCGGCTTCTAGCAAACAATAAAGGTTAGCACAGGCCCTTGCTAGCTTGAGGAGAACAACATGCTCCTTCAGGCTCCATATGTTTGGCCTTTAACCCTCCTCAGACACCTCCGTCTGTTCCTTGCCTTGTCCTGCTGTGAGCACGCGCAGAATGAGTTTATTGTTCACAGCCACTTGGCACCCCTATGACTATCTCAATGGCACATGTTGGGACACAGAGTCCAACACAGTTATTACAGCCTGAATACAGACCTATTCTGTATTCTTCCTTTTTCTGAAGAAAAAAATCTTAGGTTTTTTTTTGTGGTGGTGGGGTTTTTTTTGTTTGGGGTTTTTTTTTGTATCGAATATCAGAGGTGCAATGACACAATGAGGCAAGCTCAGAGGGAGAATCTGATGCTTTCCTCATACCCTCAAGTAATGACATGTTGCAAATCCTTAGGCATGTTTTCCATGCTTGAAGCTGAGAATTTGATACCTACATTTATTTTACCTTTAGCTGCTTTTCTTCAGTACAGCACTTTGAATGAAGCTTGGAGACCCAGCACTGGGTCAAATAAATTGTTTAAAAAGCACTTTACTGAAGACATCTACAGCATGCAAGGGTATGATGAAATGTTAGTTGGGTTTAGGGTGAGGGAATTATACGTGTAAAAATATAACATAATCACAGAACTTGCGTGGCTTCGGTGGGTCCAAGTCTGAATTTGTTTTCACCTGGCTGAATAGTTGATCACTTTTGGATGCACTGTGAGATGATAAAACCAGCTTCATTTCATCTCATTCACAGGTGCATCCAACCTACTGAAGTGTGTGGGTTTTTTACAAGACTTCTGGGGCTGAATTATAGTGGCGAGTATTTTTTTGCTAGGAATAATGCAGATTTAATTTGGAATTCTATATTATGAACACCACCTTAATCAGCATGAATGAACACTAAGGAGAGACAAATAGCAATATTAAAAGTCCTAAAGATTCTTCTTTTTGATAGGCACTGCTGTTCTACAGTTTTGTTAACATGTGTCTAATCTGTTAGGAAATGCTTATAATATTTTTAACCAATTCCTAGAAACGAGGCTAATTCCAGGCCTTTAAAATGGTGAATAAATACAAATTTCTAGAGAAAACAAAATGTTGTAAAAATATAATGTGTACAACAGGGTCTATCTCATTCCTTGTCAACAACAGTACAACACCTAACAGTGGTCTGTCTGAAAATATCTTTTATGTCATCTAAATAAGACTTTAATTTAAGAGCATTTAAAACATTGTAGGTTTTTGTATTTTAGTATATGCACTCACTACATTTACCTGTTTGAATGGTTCTTCCCACCCTAAAAGAGAAAAGAATACACGCCTCTTAGGCTTTTCCCTGAGCTTTACTTAAATGTGAGAATCATGTTTTATGTTAATTAACATGTATAAATCCTTTAAGTGAATATAGGACCTGGTGTGTAGTTATGGTGTCATTAATGCAAGCCTTAGGTATAGTAGATGTATGAGTTTGACAGTGCACACCCTGGAGCGTATTACTGCTCTTACAAAAATCATACTTCTTTCAATAACTTTGGTAATGGACTCCAACCTGTGCAGATGTGGTTGTGTAATTACACATCTGAGAATCATCATTAACCAAGCAGGATTGTCCCTGCTGTCCATTGGGCATGCCAGCAATTAATCCCAGTAGAAAAAATATTCCTTGAGCCACCCATAGGATCAGCAAAAGTGTATTTTTGGAATTATTTTAAAATATAGTCCAAGAGAATAAAAGCATGAAAAATGAAATAAACCCTGCCAAGAAGAGTGTATTTACATTTGTCCACTCTGCTCCTTCTTTCCATGCTGTTGATTGTTTTGATAATAAGAGATGGTCTCAATGAAAGCACCACAGTGCTCGGGAGCAGCTGACAAATTAGGCACTAATAGTCTCTCCAAACCTTGTAAAATAAGGGCAGAAAAGCTTTGATTTAAAGAAGTTATAAAGGCATTATTTTTTACTTCATCTTCTGCCTGCATTTGATATTACTCTCCCAAGAACAAGCTGCAGTAATATTTTCTCATCATTTTCAACCCTGCACCAAAGGATTTTATGTTCTAACTGGTGATGGAAAAAAATAATAAAAAGTGTGGTTAAAGCAGGTGCTGTTTGTAGTGTTTATATAAACACATTAGCACTCTTTTGACACAGCATGACCTGAACAAGTAGTTCATCCTACTAGTAGCAGGGAAACAATAACTGAGCATGCCAGAGCCCAGTTCATTCAAACACTGCAAAATTAACACCAGATTATGAATACGCTTGCCACTGGTAATTAATCGTGAAAATTGCTGGAGGAGTTCCCCTACTGTGAAGGATATTGGCAGAAGTATTTACTGCTAATAGGCCTTGTTTAAGCTTTTTTTTTTTTTTTTTTTTTTTTTTTTTTTACTTCTACCCCCTTAGAGATAAAACTTAAAATAGATTGCACAGGAACTGATAGATTATTATATATTCCTTTGGCCTGTTTTTTTTTATTAGCATTTCTGAATATCCCTAGTGTTTTCCTCTCTATTATTAGAAATGTGCATTGTGTGATCGCATTCAGACCATTAAACTGTCCCTTACAGACTGGGATAATTTCACTATCTGGATAATGTTTTACTATATTCCACTGTGATTTAACATTATCCCATATTTTGCAGCAGCAATTTGGAGGCATCATAAGGAGAGTTTTGTGTATTTCAAATAATATATAAGCTTTTATAACCTTAGGTAGTGGTTGCATGATCTACAAAATCTCTGATGTGCCTATCATTTTAACCAATTTTCCCTATAGATGCCTTTTATTGCATGTTTTTTAAGTGTAAAACAAAATGACCAAGATGTTTTCAATCTACAATGTTTTTAAATACCATAAAAATACATGACCATGAATGTATTATCAATTTAAAAATAAGAACACAAAAAAATAACTTATGGAAGGTCACATGTTCTCTCATACATTTTCCTAAAACAGATTATGCAATATAGTATCATTTTGGTCCCTCCTTTAAAAAAATAGAAAAGGGATCAGCATGACTGGCTTTTAACGGGTGTGTTATTGGATATAAAACAAAGACCAGTCTCTTAGTGAAATTAAGGAAAGACCAGCTATTGATTTTAATGAAAGTAGGGTTTAGCCCTATATCTGTTAAAATTTTATTATTGTATAATATGAGCATTATGGAGGCATTTATTGCTGATTTTATTATGAACAGTAATGATTCTTGGCTCATATATGCCAATAATTCTGGCAATTTAGTCAATAATTCCAACAATTTGACTTTTATAAGACATTTAAGATTGATCTTTGTCCAAAAATGTTTAACTATTTCTTTTGAGAACTTGTTCATGACTTTCCCATTGAATTCAGTTTGAATGAAGTTGTATTCCTTAAACTTTTAGTATCCCTGGCAATATGTCTTATATTTCTTTATTAAAGGTGGACATTTTTTCCTTTTTTTCCTTTTTTTTCTTTTTTTTCTTTTTTTTTCTTTTTTTTTCTTTTTTGTCTTCTTGAAATCATCCAGAATCTGTATTTAAGCTCTATTTATTTACTTATTTGTTTGTTTGTGTTTGTATGTGTGTGTATGTCTTACAAAACATGTATTCACTCTTCATATGTCACATTTTCTTTGAAATACAATGTACAGCTAGCCTAACAAATCACAGGCCTTACAGCTCACTTTTTTCTTTCAGTTTGGTATATGCTTTACAGCCCATATGTAAAGTCAGCACAGACAACGGAAACAATGGAAACAATGGGCATAATCCCATTGAATTAAACCATTCAGGCTAAGGATGTTGTTACATAACTAACAAGAAAATCTATTATTTCTATACAGTTTTTAGTCCTTGTGTCTCTACTAGCATCAAAGCGAAGAGATTCTCATTAACATTACTTTTATATTTTGTTCATCTAAACAGAGAGGTTTTGTCTAGATTGCATAATTTAGTACAAAAGATACCAGTGAAAAGTAGGCTGCATTGATCTTAATAGTGAGGCTTTATAGTGAAGATGCCTTGCAAATATTTATTCGTGATAGCACACTCTGTTACCTTCCCTCTGTCTTCCTCTCAAATTCTCTGAAGCTTTTTCCTTTAGCTGATCCCTCAGGCAACAAAAAACAACAGCTAACAATTAGTAGCTGTCACACTGTTCTGACACGGAACAATAAAACATTACAGAGGTTAAACTGCCTCTGGTTTATGTTAAGAATAATGATTCTGGTCATTTATTTGCCTCTAGCATAAAAGTTTTTTAGTATATGTGTATTTTTTTTTTAATATTAAATCAGTTTTGGTACCAAAGCATGTTATGGTTTATTTTGGAGAAGAACACAAACCATCACTCAACAAATGGCTTTTGTTTAGAATGAGGTTGCAGTTGCAGTTTTAGCTGTCTCAAGGCTGACTTCAAAAGAAAGAAAAACGTCTTCACATAGAGCCCATATACTAGGTACCACAACCATCCAGTATCAGCATTTTGTTGCTCTGAGAAATGTTGAAGACTACACATTCTGTATACAAAAAGACTATCTTATTCTGAATTATGCAGGGTGTCCTTTATATCTTTCCATTTTCATTATACATTTAACGTAGTTTTTGTTGTTATTGCTTAATAAGTGCTTGCAAAATGCATTCTATAATATACTAATAATAATGAATTTTAAGAAAAAGCAGCATGTTGTAAGGGACATCTGAGCTCAGACATCTCTTTTCAGAGTGAATAATAATCTTGCCATTTTACTTCTGGTTCTACATAGCATGAAAACCAAGTCCAAATCTGCAGCTGAGATAACATTTGTTGAGATAATATATGTTATTAACAATTTGTATTCCCTTAATAACTCCTATTCTCAAACATCTTAGAGCATTTATAAAGTAGCATTCCCAAGAACTATATTTTGGCTTTAACCATAAAAATATTTCTGTTTCACAAAGAAACTTTGATTTTGGTTGAGAGAATAAGGTTTCTGTTAATTAACTGAATAATTTAATTGAGCAGTCTGAATTTTCCCAGCCAGGATATTTAACTTCAGCATAACGCACTGTTTGCTTATAGTTTGTAAAAATTTGGTATGGTAAAGAAAAACAATAATAAAATGCATGTTTCCACACAATTGTTGTAGGAAGTCAGAATACGTTTTGTTTATGCAATCAGAATATCCTTGATTTATGAAGGAAAAAAATGAAGAACCATTTTTATTTGCAAAGAATTATGGCCAAATTCACTGCAACTACAGGTGTGTCCACAGCCCTTGACACGCACCACACACGAAGGTGACATTTGTGTATTAAAACTGTGCACATCTAAACCCAAAATGTTCATGTGCATGTTATTCTTCACCCCAAACAGTCCTTTCTAAATGTGAAGCACTCCTTTGCAGAGAAAGAGACAAAAGTCATTTAGCCATTTATTGTTTAAAGCCGCATATTTTGTAGGGACTGCACTGGACTCCAGAGACATTCAAGAGACATCTGTATCTTTCCATTGTTCATTTAACAAGTTATGGTAGGGAAACTACTTCTGCACATCTAAAATACAAGTGTGTTCACATACAAGTAAACTGCATTTATCATGCATGATCAGGATCTCAGGAACTTTCCAGCTGTGCTACACACTGAATATTTTGCACACTGCACAAAGATTTATTTCACCCAGAAATATATGAAATCATGTTAATGAACAAGCAGTTTGGCACCTTCTCACAGGAATTTTTTTCATGACTCCTCCCTGTAGCTCTTGAACACAATATTGCCCACTATAAGCTAATGTCCTTAAAACTCAAAGCAAACTAAGCATTCTCTACACCTCCAGACTATAATAGATAAAAGTGGCTAAAAATATTTGATTTATCATCTTAGTACTCACTTTAGATGTTAGATATAAAAACTCTGAAGGATTTGTTATGAATGTTCTTGACAAAAATTCATTCAGGAAGTGTACCTTTCTATATGTATGTAAAATAGACTAGGCAATTACTACATATGGGATAAATAGTGTGTGTTTAAAATTAGCATGCATGACAAAACACGTTTACCTTAAAGGCTGCAGCAGTTTCGAGGCAGTCATTTTAGTCCATCAGGTAAATGGCACACATTTCCGAAATGTTGCAAAAATGTATGTTATTATGTACAATGTGCATTATTATACAATAGACAGCAGTGGTGTAGTGTTAAATTATTCTGTTGTGTCAACATTTCTAAAAATTCATGACATCATATTTTCACTTACCTATGTTAGGAATGAAATGATAAAAAGAAAAAAAAAAAAAAAAAGAACAAAGAAATGATCAAAGGTAGCTCTAAAGCAATTAAATTCCCCACGCCTAATACTATCCAAGCAGTCAATTTACTTTTAAACTATTTCAGAGTGTTTTAAGTTGGGACAGAATAATCTTCTCACTGTAGTAAAAAAGATAGAAAGATCTAATTTTGCATACATAATTTTGCATACTGTCCTATTATGTTTTGATAGTGTAAGCAAAAGTAATTTTCTTACACAGCCAAAAACAAGAGTCTGCATGCTAAGCTTGTAAAAGCCTGCATCAGCAGAGGTGACCCACTATTGCTGCTGCTACTATTGATAACCGCCACCCACTTCCTCACTGTGCTCACATCCACTGTTTGGTCTTCATCAGCATTCAGCAAGTACTGATGAATATTAATGGCTGCCATTTTTTTTCTGAATAAAAACTCAGTGACATACCTTTGCTTCATAAACACTTCCATGTCAGATGCCATTCCCTGTCCATCTGCTGCCATCAGTCAGTCACAAGACAACAAAACATAACAGAATATAGTCAAAAGGGTTCAGTCTCTACTGCTGTACCACAAACATCCATCTGTGACAGTGTGGACCAAAATAAAAAAAAAATAGGAGGTATTACTTTTAAAACAACCTTCACATATAAAGATTTAAGAGAAGTGGTTTGTGAAGAGAGAGAAGAAAAGAATAAAACAATTTTTTAAAAATGTGTTCTGAACATATAATTTAGGATACAATGGACCAATAACCGTTAAAGGTCCTCCTCCCTTTCACACATTTTAGGCCTTGCAAACAGACCAAGTAGTGTCATGGTCACAACAAGTACTAGGGACTGCTGGTACAAAACCATGAATGTATACTAGTAACAGAAGACATAGGAGGAGGTAAGGAGTCTGAAAATCTGAATCACAGTGATCCAGTCTTGATAGCTGACTTAACTGCAGTCTTTCAGTACCTAAAGGGAGCCTATAAATAGGAGGAGAGTCAATTCTTTGAAAGGATAGATAACAGCAGGACAAGGGGAAATGGTTTTAAATTGAAGGAGAGAAGATTTAGGTTGGATGTCAAGGGGAAGCTTTACTCTGAGAGTGGTGAGGTGCTGGAACAGGCTGCCCAGAGAGGTTGTGGATGCCCCATCTCTAGAGGTGTTCAAGGCCAGGTTGGATGGAGCGCTAGGCAGCCTTGTCTAGTATTAAGTGGGAGATTGGTGGCCCTGCCTGTGTTGGGAGGATTGGAGATTCATGATCCTTGAGGTCCCTTCCAACCTTGGCCATTCTGTGATTGTGTGATTCTGTGACTCCATGTGAGGACAAAACACAGTTCGGGATCCTTCAAAATTCCCTGCAGTTTTGTTATTCTGCTTTTCATTTAGGAGAGGCATCATTTGCCTCCTAGATTCCTGCACCATGCAATCAACCTTTGCCTGCACTGCCAAACAGCTAGCCTATGCATTTATCCACTACCCAAAATCAGGAGCCGTGACACGTACCCATACACAGTCATTCTCCAATACTATAGAAACAGTGTGTAAGAAAAGAAGTCTTGCTATAGATGTGCTGGGTAACCCCAGTTCAGATGTGGGCATCTGTTACTATTCTCGGTTTCTCCTTTGTCCTTTGAAAAAACTCCTCCACAAGATTCGTACATTTCATTTATTGCATCCAAGCACCTGAAGTAGCACAAACATTTTACTATTGGTCTGCAAGGGCAGGACATGATGTTATACAGTTTGTGCAATGTTCAAACCTGAATAAATGAATCCCACTACTCACAAAAAGAGTTTATTTTAAAAAACAACAGGTTTTTTTTCACACACATACACATGCAGGCAGAATCATATATATGACTTATTTTTTTTTTATTTAAAGAAATTTGGACGAGTAGGAAAATAAAATACAACTGCAGAAATTCTGGATGAATCCAGGGTTACTTCAGTCACAGAGATTTCTATTTCTATTTCTAGAAGAGAGAGAATAAGATGAAATAAGTTTTCCAGTTCTATTCATTTTTAAAATCATAACAATCTATGTTTGAAAAGTCTAGAGTAGTCAGTTCATAACACAGAAGAACTGTTATTATAATGCTGGTAACAGGAAACAATTACAGCTGAAGTTCCAGGAATCCACAGACTATGTAATGTCTGTGTCCCTAGGGTTTGTCTCTGTGGATTAGTTATGAATTTCCTTCTCTGGGTAACCTGATTTGCACTTTCTGACTTGTAACAAGGTAGCATTTGTTCCCAAAATAATGTATTTTCATTTTGAGGTAGAGAAGTTCAGATATGAGCCAGTGTGTTCAATATATTGCTAAGGACAGATACATTTAGATATACTTGTATTTTAATTAAAATGAGCTTCAGGAGAAAACTGGAAAATTAAGCTATTACTTAAAAAATTAAACAAAAATTAATTACCTTATTTGTATTTGTAAGGTTGAAAAATTCTTACTTGTGTAATAAATTTAAATTACTGATATTTTAATTGGCAAAGATGGAAGGAAGGTGTTTGGGATAGTTTTAAACATTTTGCTATATGGTCCTAATTTCAGAGTAGTTACATATTTTTAGTTTAAAGATAAATATATTTTGCTCCATTCTTGAGAGATTCCTCTCCATGTACTGCTGAATTCTCTATTTTTTATACATGTTCCCTTCCAGTCAGTGATTTCACAGTCAGAATTATGGCTACGCTCCAAGTTTTACTGTTTCCTTGTTTACTTTTTTTTTTTTTCCCCTGGGGATAAGTATTTCACATTTGCATGTTTCTAATGCAAGATATGGAATTTTGAGAACAATTATCAAAAGGGTTCTCCCAAGATAGTGCAGCAAATTTAATCCTACAATTATAGAATATCCCAACTTGGAAGAGACTCATAAGTATCATCAAACGATTTTCAGGCTACAATTTTAAGTGATAAAAAAAGTATTTTTCTTTTGAACTGAAAGGTTGATTTGTTCATTCCAGCAAAATGAATTTGAAAACAGACAGACATTTATTTCTTTAAATATGTGATTTTTTTAAATTTACTTTCAATTTATTCTTGGTTAGAGAAGTATTTATTCTTCAACTTACACAAAGAAGGGGATGCAATAAAAACTCAACACATCTTCAAAGACAGAAATTCCTTGGTTTGTGGGAATCCTTTGGTATTTTAAAGCCAATGATGGAGAAAAAGCAGTTTGTTATGAGTGTTGAATTGTTTTTTCTTTTCACGTGTAATAGCACTTAAGTGTCATGTTAAGCCTGAGGCAGGAAAGACTTTAAATGACCTGTTCTGACTGGAATTGTGTTTACTCTACTATTTTAAAAATGCAGCTCAGGATTTCTTCCCTTATCAGTTCTCAAACTCTAACAGCTTGCAGACTCAAATTTCCCCTTCCAAGCAATGTTGGATTTGCCTGCTGTTTGTCATGACAAAGGGTTTCATGAATTCTGCAGTTTGGATTTTTGTCTTGTATTACCTAGTATCAGCCTCTAAGCTAGGCTGTAGCATTTTTCATCTCCCAGAAAATGCCCAAAAGGCTGCTAGAAGCATTGCACATTGAAATGTGTAGGTACACATCTTTCTAACTGTTTGCATTGGGAATTCTGGCAAAGGAGCTGTAGAAAAACTCCCAGTGGGACTAAAATGGTGAACAATTAAGCAGTATCTTTCTGTAGGATGTATTGCCCTTGGCATTTGTAGCTGCAGGTGTGGCAAGCCGTATGCAGCATTTGCTCATTCAAACCTTCAGTGAATCCATATGGCAGAGATGTCTTATAAACAAAATGAATGTGAGATAATCTCTCATGAGTTTGACACTACTTCTCCCCCTTTGCTCTGTATTCTTCTCTGGTTTTGGTTTCCCTTCATCCATACATCCATGTTGCACATTGCCTTTCTCCCTACCTGGAATAACCAAGAAACGCCATTCCATCCACTCTCCTTAAAAAAAAAAAAAAAAAAAAAAAAAAAAAAAAAAGCATTCATAAATTTAATTATTCCTTAAAGCAAACATCCCTCCTGCCATGTCTTCTAAACATCGTACGTGTTTGTGATTGCATTGAACTGTACACACATTGTATTCAGATGTAGCTCTGAAAGTACTGAGTCCTGTTTATTTCCATGGAAACTACTACAGATACAAAGAGCACAATAACACTCCTTGATAGAACAAATTCTAATTTTCACCATAGTTCCCACCATTAGCTATTCATTTTCACTAGCAGTGAATAAGAACCTGAATATTGCACTTGTAAAAATCTGCACCAGTAGGGCTTACCCACTGTTTCATAGTTGCTATTATGGCATTGTTAGGAAAATGCTACCCACACAGTCCATCTTTCATCATCATGAAGAGATGGAAGTCAGAATGTGACAAATACGGACTATACAGTGGGTGTAGTGAGATAGTATAACTAAGTTTGGCAAAGTGATCCATGGTCTTCAAATTGGTACTGGGTCTGGTGTTACCATGTTGCAAAAGGCTGTCTTCTCTGGTCTGATGCTGGAAGTTCAAGTCCCCAGCTTAGTCAGCATTAAGATGTAATAACCAGTGTTAATGGTTTGTCCAGGTTCCAGGAAATCCAGGAAAACCTTCCCTATCCTAAAAGACAGTGCATACCACTTTACCCTCTAAGGGCTACATCTTGAACTTTTTCTTTGACGGGGAGTTCACATGTCAACGCCTTCTGGGCAGCCAACTTGACTCCAGCTTATATGACACCACATCTCAACACCAGTAATGATGTGATCCACAAAACTGTCACCTTCAGCCTCACATGTGCATGGTGTTCTTTCTGTTCCTCTGCACATATTCATGGGACTTACCTGTAGCACACTTTGCAGTATTCATCGATGCTATTTTTTTTTCCTAATTTAGGCATTGAAGCCTATATTCAGTTCCATTCACAGTTCCCTCACTGTAATCCATCAATTTGCATGGACGAGGTGATCAAGACACTCTTCATTTTGGGGTGTAGCAGCTGTGCATAACTACCTGAAATGTGGCTTGTCTTTCACATTGCTGTCACCACTACTGAAATGCACTACTCACCACCTCACACTGCTCACCTCCATTGTTTGGGCCCCATCAACACTCAGTAAGTGTTGATGGATTTAAATGGGTACCATTTTTTCCACATGGAGGAATTCAATGACACACTCCTGCTCCCATGTCAGATGCTATTTTGTTAGACTGCCCCTCTGCCGCCATCTGTCGTTGCACATCAGTAATGGAATTAACTACCAACACCTTTGATGTCATGAGCCAACATAATAAAATAGGAGGTGTTACTTTCAGAGCAACCCTCATAAATTCCTGTGAAGAGAAAATAAAAGATCCCATTTCATGCTCTGAATGGTGCTGGGTACTCTTGAGTTCTAGTGACATGCTAATAGAAATCACGTCATGTTGTTTGGAAAGCAAAATGCAAGAGACAAGTCACTGAATATCCTTTTCACTGTGAAATCTATCTTGGCCAGTACAGATATAAGTATTCACATTTTTCTTTTTTTTTCTGGCCACGACCAAAGACATCAGTAATGCCATCTAGACATGACAAAGGAAGTAGAGTAGCTGTGTGGGTTTTGATACCAAAGTTTTATATCAATATATTGTGTAGATATTGTTGCGTTTTTTGTCCTCCATACATTATTTTTCAAGGCCATTTACTCTGAGAAGTGTTCTTTAAGAGCATAAAAATTGCAGAGCTAAAACCTAATGAGAAATATTATGGACTGAAGGATCTACTGGACAGGAGAAGTCTCAGTGACTTTGCCGATCATGGATAGTATGCCCATTGCTCTTCTGTTTGCTTGTCATAAAAGAGTCATTGACAGTTATGAGATCCTCTCTCAGCCTTTCCTCATAAGGGAGATGCTCCAAGCCCCTAATCATATTTTTCTCCCTTCACTTGACACTTTCTAGGAGATACCTGTATTTTTTGAACTAAGGAGCTCAGAACTGAACACATTATTCCAGATGTGGCCTCACTGGGGCAGAGCAGAGGCATAGGATAACCTCCCTCGACTCATTGCCGTTCTCTTTTTAAAGCACCTGAGGATACACTTGGCATTCTTGTCCACAAGGGCACACTGCTGGCTCATACTGCCTACCAGGACACCCAGGTCGTCATCCACAGATTCCTTACAGTCAAGTCAGCCCCTAATCTGTACTGATGCATGCAGTTATTCCTCCCAAGTTCAAGACTCCACATTTGCTCTTGTTGAAACTCATCAGGTTCCTCTCTGCCTAACTTCAAGTCTGTCCAGATCTTGTTGAATGGCATCACAGACTTCTGGCATGTCAACTACTCATGCCAGCATCATCATCAGCAAACTTCATTAATGAAGATGTTAAACAAGATTGAACCCAGCACCAATCCTTGGGGAACACTGCTAGTTACAGGCCTCCAATTAGACTCTGTGCCACTGGCCACAACCCTCTGAGTTCTACCAGTCAGTTCAGAAGAACATAATAAAAAACTTCTTACATAAAAAAGTACTTGTGAGATTCAAAAAATATTTAGAAAGAAAAACTGAAGAAAAGTTTCTACATATAAAATTATCTCTGAAATTTTGAAATATGTACTTACAGGCTTTTGTATATAAAAGGGAGAGAATACTACCGTTCTTTATAATTAGCTATTCTGTTGTAGCATCAGATATGAATGAACTAAGTATAAACTTCATTTTTTTTTTCAGCTGCTGCTACAAACAAAGTTAAGAGATTTTAAAGAGTACTATGTGCTTTAAAAAATGCATATCAAATTTGACAGATCGGTGGGATCAACCTTTGAAAAAGATGAGATCATCACTGGCATTCTGGTATCATTCCCCATTAAATGTTGCTTTTGTTAAATAATAATAATAATAATAATAACAATAAGAAAATGACAAGAAAATCAAGAAGGTAGAAGAAATTATCTAGTAATAATTCTGCTGAAGCTCAGACTTAATAAAAATATTTTTCTTTCATTTGTATATGATAACTCAATGTAAAAACAAAACAAAACAAAAAAACAAACATGCCACTGATTTATCACAGAGTTATTCCATGTTTTACAATGATACTGCTCCATTGCTGTCAAAGTTACATTATTGTAAAGCGAAAGGAATACAGAAATGAATCGGGTTATTTTTCTGTAACATAAATAAAGTACCTGATATCTAAGTCACACAATTTTTAGTCTGTCTTCTTTGGAATTAGGTTTCAGAAGTGTGAAAGGAATTGCAAATATAAACTACATTTCTAATCTGAGCTTTCTCCATTCTTTTTGTAGGAGATGGTTTATGGGAGCTTTTGATCTTCACTAAGAACGTCAACCGATGTTTACTTCTTAGACTTAGGCTTTTTCCTCCTCCATATGGTTCCAATTCACTGCAGATCATGCTTTTTCTCCAGAAGTCTTTAGATACTCAATTCTTAGTTTTACAAAGAAAGGTCATTCTATATTGTCTTCTTGATCTTTTTTTCAACACTGCAATGCTAATCCTTCTGTAAGACTTTTAGTAGCATAAGGATTTTAAAACAGTAGCAAATAAACCCAACAAAAACATGCTTGCTTTTGTATGTTGAATATCCTTATTAACAGACACCAAATCTGAAGTGTATTTTCCTTCCATTTCAAAAAGTTTATCTTTTGTTACAGTACACTTATATTAATATACTTAATTGATTTTCTGAGATAGCCTATACAGTGAATTTAGAAAATGGGTTCAGAAAATGAAGAGATAAGAAAAAGGAAATAGAAGAGCTGTTCATTTTGTAGTGCCAACTTTCATGGTCTCTTTCAATTTAAAACTTCATTATGGAATTTTAGGGAATGATGCCTGTAATGTCTTAAACCTGAATTGTATTACCTCCTTGGTTGCTGAGTCATCTGCATGTTCATAAACTTTCCAACGTTTTAAAAATAGTAATTGTGACTCTTTAATTTAAAAATGCTACAGTGAATCTAATTTAAAAAGTGGAGAAGTAAAAAGTATACATATTCATCAGATATAAGGAAACATCAAGTATCACACACAAATTACTCCTCTATTTGAATATGTCTAATGAAACTTACATTCCAGTAATTTCAAAGGCCTTTTTTCTTTATGATGAGCCAAATCTGAAATCTTAACTTGTCCCAGAATTTAAATATTCAGAACTGGAATTTGAATTTTTTTATATTACATCTCACCATCCATCAAAGCTACTGTCTGCTTAAAAAAATAAAAATAAAAAAAATAAAAAAATCTTGCAGTGAAATTCACTTACTGAGAAAAGCGGATACAGATTTCAGTTAAATACATTACATAAATGAGAGGCTGTGAAAATCCCAGAGGTACGGAGTATTTCTAAATCGCGGATTAGATCGTGGACTTTCCTAGATGAAAGAAGGAAAAAGGTAAAAGCATGATCAGCATTGGCTGGCACATGTATTTCTTCAGTGCAGCTTAAATAAAAGTTTAATTCTTCTCATGGATTTACATTCTCTCCTTAATTTGGACCTGGAGAACATGAATTACTTCAGTTGTGATGCTGCCCTTTGCAGTTTCATTGTAACCTATTCTCAAGCTTTAGCCTTAAAGAAATGTCTTGCAACAGAAAACAAAATAAACAAATTCAGCTCACTGAATTATCTTCTTTCTGTTTTTCTCAGGTGCTCCACTCTTGCTGTAAACACTCTTTGGATTACAACATCACTAATGCAATTCTCTATAATGCTCTGAACTGATCATAAGTGCAACATTAATCAGGCAAGTGGAATATAAAAATATATTTTAAGGTTGACTGTACTCACATTTCTCAACTGTTCTGAGACATCAGAATCTTTGTGCAGCTTGCAGCTGTTTCAAGTAGGCTGCGAAAACTGGTTACTGAGGAAAATTTAAGCTTTTTTTTTTTTTTCTTGGACAACTGAATTCCAGGTTGCTCGTATTAAGTATGAACATTCATAATTAAGTGTAAAATGCATCTTCCAAGTAAAAATCAGTGACCATACTGATTTTTATTACAGTTAAAAAGATAAAAAGCAGCAGTGAAGATGATAATATTTATCAGGAACATTTTCTAAGACAGATTATGTCTAGTCATGAAACAGAGCTTAAAAGTGAAATTCTTTGTTTCATGAACGGAGTCTGTTTCAAAGCAAAATTAGTGCCTTCCCTGTCCTACTATTGACCTCGACTTTGACCTGGATGGACCACCCTTACTAGAATGGGAGGTAATAAAGTCCTGAGGCTGGCTCAGCCCTGAGTCTTAGTTAAGCAGAAGCTATCAATCATGCAAAATTAAGTACAGTGGTTTTGTGACGTGGATATTTACTAGAAACTGAACTGGGATCACCAAACCCCACTCATTTACATTCCCAAGGAATACCCAAATGAATATCAGGACTTTAGAATAACATCTCAGAAAACTTAAACGGCAGTTGGATGATAAAATAATATAACATTAAAGTTAGTGAAATCATATTGTATAGAAATTTTGTGTTTAGAAATTAAAAATATATATTTCTTTAAAAAAGGATAATTTTATTATCCTGCATGCAATAAGCAAATACATTTGAAAAAGAAATTAATTCATGAATTATATATTATTTGTTAGAATGAATTAAATAAAGAAAAAGAAAATTTACATTATGCAACAGTAAATAATTTTAAAATAATGAAGTTTCAATAATTGCTGAAGCATCCAGATTCCATCTTAGATTCCAAGTACTATACAGTAAAGTACAGCACACTATTCATACATCACATAACATACCACTCAAACTTGATTTTTGTGCATCAAAAACTCTGAGAGCTGACAAGGCCTTTGGAAATCAAGGAGAGAAATGCTTTTCTGTTATTATTAATGTGGTACCTAGAAGTTCCCGAGTAAAATAGGTCCTATTATTATCAGTATAGTTTGAAGTCTGAGCCCTTCTCCATCTCTTATCATTCAAAGACATAATGGCATGCCTGGACATGAGACTCTCTCTCCACAGAGAACTTGGGGAAGACTTCGGCCTTTTGAAGACAAGCTCTGGAAAATGGAAAATATTTACTTTTTCTGAAAAATGACCTCTCACATGAGCAAAATGTAGGCAGAGTTGGGGAAGAGGAGGAACACCATTTCTTCCATCCTGTCTAGGAATCTGGCCATAGTCTGTTTTCATACATTCATTAGTCAGGGAAACAGTTCCTGAAGCTTATCTTCTTAGTCAGGGAGTCTATAAACAGATTTAAATAGACGGTTAGTTTCTGAAAGGAAACTTGCATTCCGCAGAAAATAGCCTCACTATCCACCGTGGGGTCATGACCCCTAGGTTGAGTATCAGTGATACCAAAGATATCCTGTGTCAGTCCCATGTGGCTCAGCACTGCTGAAGACTTCTGTCTTATTATTCTCACACCTCCAGTGGGGAGATGGATGGGTTCCCTAATGTTGATTGGCATGTCCCATTTCACTGGTATGTTTCCTAAAGTCTATTTGCAAAACTATGTTTTGAATAATTAAAAGGTAAAAGTAGCTTCGCGTATGGATTCCTCCATGGATATGAGTCCCAGGAAATGTGTCTGTACAGGACACAAATAATTTTACTAATGACATAAATCAGATAATTTCCTTTTTGCCCTAAAAATAACTAACTTGATCCCATGATGTCCTATGTAATTCTACAAAAATATAAAAAATACAAAATATATGATTCATCTCTAAAAAAACCAAAAACAAACAAGCAACCCCTTCAAAGCACCTCAAATTTCTTTTTCAAACCAAAAGAATAAAACTAGACGATCCCTTTTTTCTTGGAAAAACAAGTGTTGTTGAGATTGCTGTAAAATTTAGCAAAACAGTGTGTGATTTAGCAGCCAAAAGATGTATGCCATCAGGACCTTTTCAAACTTGTTTGCTCAGAAATCAAGATGATACCCCTTTGGCAGGATGCCTTCCTGACAGAGTAAATGCACAACTTGATTTCAGGGCTTGGTCAGCTTT
The DNA here is from genome assembly GCA_037305975.1 of Chrysolophus pictus. NCBI lineage: Eukaryota > Metazoa > Chordata > Aves > Galliformes > Phasianidae > Chrysolophus > Chrysolophus pictus. The sequence goes on from CM074614.1 coordinate 64,294,279, forward strand.
GTTGCACTAGTACCTTTAGTCTATATTTTCTAATGATTTTCAGGAAAATAGTTTTATAAATTTCTAGTTTTGTTAAAATGTAGTTGTCTCTTATCTCCAATGACTGTCAATATTCTAGCATAATTACCCTGTCCTCATTCATATATTAATTAGTGCTGCTATGACTGCAAGTCAATTAAAACAATAATAGTGGTAACAGTGGTGAGGTTTGAATTTTGCTCATTTAGTTTATTTTTAATATTTCTATGTCTAACTTCATGCATTGCTAGAATCAACCCAGACCACAACTCTATGCTGCCAGCTTTGTGAGTCATCACTGAGTTTGGAAAATGCAGATCTCTGGGAGCAGTTCTCAGATTAGACTTTGTAGGCCTGTCCAGGTGAGATCATATTGCAAGACTTGGGAGTATTCATTTCATTTATTGATGCTGATGGGAAGGAGGAAGGGAGATTAAAAACCTTCTAACCCCTCTCACTAAAACAGTATCTAAACCACACTACAGGCAGACTTCAATCTGCTTAGGTAAGGATAACTAATAACTTTCATACTGGCCAACCACAACAGGTGGACGAGAGCATTAATTTTCTGAATGGATTCCAGACATTTTCCTGACTTTAGTGTACTGCAGAAGTAGGAATCTTGGATTTCTTTCCATACATTAAACCGGTTCCACTGTTTCTGTATCTTTTCCAGCCTGTATAATATTTTTTTCTTCTTTCTTATTCTTTACTCATCTTAATTGGCCTCCTATCTCTCCCACAATCCAGACACTCTTATTCCCCTTATGCTTATGGTTCAAGTCTTCACCCTAATACTATATATGTAAGATAGATGGATGAGGATATATTATTCTATTACACACAAACAGTAAATGTGTTTGCTAAAGACAGGGAGTCTTGTTATCTCAGTCAGGAACTGAAGTTTTAAGACTAGGTATTTTGAGACTGAACATCAAGATTAATAGTATTTATAATAGATAATTCATAATTGTTCCCATATGACAACCTAATGAAATCTGAAATCACTGTCTGTGTCTGTGTGATTTTGGCTTGAAGAATGGCACCATAAATAGTGTCCCTACAACTTTCAACTCTCAGTCAAAAATTTACACATCATATAATCAATATGTTGTCTTCTAAATTCTTTGTATCACTTGATATTAAATAATAAGGAAATAAAAATGTGTTCACTAAGTCAATAATGTATAATTTAGATTTGAATAGTTTATTCTTTACCCAAGTCACATTCCTCCATTGTTAAGGTTCTCATTTGCAAATCCCAGTCCTGCAGCTGTCTCAGAGAAAATGAAGCTACTAGCATATGTTAATAGCCAGATCTGACTGCTGTGCATATGCTGTTACAGGAACATTCATTCATATGAATTCACTACAATCAACAGTAAGAACTCTTCCTGGCCCTCCCCTTTACCCCCTGATTTCCATGAGGAAAGGTTTTGTAAAATTCTATATTATTCTGTCCTTCAATCACATCTTATCCCACTATGGTGCATGCATACAAGAGAACATAGAAGCAGTGTAAACAAAGGGTAAGTTTTCTTTATGATCAACATAAAAGACTTCAGCATTTCATGGACCCAGTAACATAAAATGAATGACTTTCAAATAGGAAGATACAATATTCACCAGAATCACATAATTGATAGACATGCAAATCATCAGGTACATTTGGCAATCTTGAACTGACACCAGCATATTGAAGTTGTTAAAAAAATCCAGGCAACCTATTTTCATGCATTTTCTGCTCTACCACTGTTCTGTATATGGGAGTGAAAAGTGTCATCCATTGCACATGCCATATACATTCCATATACTCATCAGGTCTTTCTTCTCAGGGAACAATGGGAAAAATACCACAATAGGAAACCCTCTAAAGTAAAACTACTCTCAATAACATCAAGCTGAGATACAGCACTTTCACTGCTTTTATTTTCCTCCATGCTTAGTAATGTAATAACACTAGGCATTACAGAGCTCACACATTATGGAGCATGATTGAAAAGCTCTGGTTATATGAGAATTAATCTTCTTTTATCATGACAGACTAACATATTAAAAATGGTCCCACTTGTATAACTACTGAAAATTGCTTTTGGAATTCAGTCAAGTAAAAGAGGCTCAAAAACTCTTTCAGAAGACTGCATGAGAACAGAAAATCTGAAATGCATATAAAGTATCACAAGAAAGAGATTTCAGATGTATTTTGAGGAGTAGATTCTGTGGCAAAGAAGATGTAGCAAAGAAAATGTGGTACTGCAGTGTATCTAAATGGGTGGTTACAAACTTATCTAGTAAAATAAATATATGTGGCAAATGACACATACCTATTTAATGACACTTGGAGTTCATGTGAAGTTTGGCAGTGTAATAAAAGTCTTATCTCTTGCCTCCACTGTTATTGCACAGATTTAAACTGTTGTCTCAGAGGCAGTTTTACTATCTTTTTCAATCTCTCCCATAAAAGTGAGACTTGATTTGCTCAGCATGAGAACAGATCAATAAAAGCTGAGTTATACAGCAGATTAGATCACTAACTCAGAGATCAAAGATGTTAAATACAAGTTGCATAGGAAAAAATTAGATCAAAAGTTCAGTTTACATGTACAGTACTTGTTTGTAAAGCTCAAAAGAAATATCCTAATATGAAAAATGCATTGAAATATTTTTAGATTTATTTGTTATATCTAGAAATAAGAAATATTATTATTTCTGAAAAACCAGACTCAATTTCTTGTAGTAGATTAGAGTTTAATTATGCTAGTAATTTTTTGTATTATAATATTAGAAATCTATATGCATTTGTAGATTCTAAAAAGCCAATCAAACTGAAAAATAAGCAGGTTCAATGAAGAAAGATTAATGACTACTAAAATACCACTGAAATATTGACAGTTTCCTGAACAAGGATCTATAGATGTTTTTATTTATTTATTTATTTATTTGATTGCTTATTTATTTTTAATGAGGAGTCTATTAAAATATTTTGCATCCTGTCAAGGATGGTTTAATACTTATTAACATTATTTCAAAGCTTTTTACAGCTTTGATTCATTTACGTATGTAGATAAATTTCACAAAATTAATACAGAAGTTACCATCAGGAACTAGAAAAAATTTATCTATAGAGAATACAAAAAATTGTATTTTACAAATAATAAAAATTCAAATGACTGGATCTGAAATTGAATGGCTCTCCTTATTTATATTACAAATGTATAAGATTTATGAAGTGGCTTCCATTTTAGGTCATTTTAGTTTAAAGATTTGTCACAGCATTATATTATAAAAGTTAATTCTTCTCTTGAGAAACATCATCTCAATTCATTCTCATGTCATGTTTTGCTAGAGCAGAAATAGCTCTTGTTATTTCCCACACAATGTAGTATCTTTCCTATATGGAAAGACTGAAACTAAACTTTCTTAATTTTTTGGAAAATTAAGTGTTAGTACCATGCAATTCCATGAAGCTCAGGATTATGTGCACATAATTTAAAAAGTGATTCTGACTGCTACTATATAAATGGCAAGAAAAATAACAAATAAGTAAGCAAATGAAATGATCTATATAAACAAAAAGACAGAATGATAACTGGCAGATGGAGTCCTAAGGCTAAACTTCTATTTATATCAACACAAAATTATACTGCAGACCTTTGAAAAGTATACCTGGAGTGTCATGGTTTTTGTGCCTTTCAAATTCTTAGGCATAGTACAGGTGAACAATGATATAAGCAGTGATATAGTATTCACTTTAGAATAAGGAATTTGTATTTCAATTCTCCTATTTAATTATTTTTAATTAGATAGCTGTCTGACTGGCAACTTTCAGTTGCTCTATATAATAGAATGATGGCATTTTCTTAGGGGGAACAAATTTTATGACTTGTATTCAGTAATTAGTATTGCTGCTTTTCAAAGGGATGAAGGTACTTAATGGGCACAGTCCTTCAAAGATACCTCTGATGAAAAGTTAGAAATTCCTACCATGCTTTTGCTGGTACACATGGCAGATGATGAATGCCAGTGCCCAGCTGAAACCAAAATTGTTTCCAAATGCATTACATTTGTCTGGTTGTTATTTTTTAGTTAGTTTGTTTATGTTGTTGTTCTTTGTTTTTTGTTTTTTAAATACTGTGTTTTATTCATTTAATTCCTGTGTGTTGTCAGCTTAGCATGAATTTCTTCCAGCACCCAAGATGATTTATAATGGATGCTCAATTTGAATTATCTTACATGGCAGATGTCCGTTCCAATACAGACCTTATGGTCAGTGAAGGACACTAAGAAAACAGAGTGCCTTGCAACAGAAGGCTGAAACTTCACTTTTGCAATTGCTAATCTGTCTACTGCTTTTAAAGAAACAAGAAACTATCGGAAGATCCTCCCAGTTTTTTTATATTTATTATCTTTCATTATTTTCAGGTAAAGCTTATAGTGATAGACAGATATGTGCTATCTTCCTAGTTTGGCATTCTTCTTTAAGGATGTGACATAGACAAACATGAATTTGGTTGATTTCTTCCTGATGATAGATGAAGACTCAGTGTCCATTTCTGTAATTCTTAGACTGCCAGTTGTCTCAATTCTGTAAATCATATATTGTTGGTGCTAAGATATCCAAAAAGGATGGGAGAGTTTTCTTTTTCAATACATCTGTGAAGCTTAGCTAAAGTTGAGTGTATGGCAGATTTTAGGGAAGGGCCATGTGGTGCCGTAGAGGAAAATATGTATTAAAAGAGTATGAACACCATTATTTATCTTAGTCTGTAATAAGGAATATGGAAAGACTTCAGTCAGCTTTTTATCATCCACAACTGTCTGGACTCTTACTAAGCATCCTATTGGAATTTTTTTTCTGGAAATGAATGATGCTTTTACTGCTTATGACTTTTCACTTCCAAAGAAATTAAATATCCTCAATATGGGTTTGCATCTTCAAATACTGTACAGTAGCATAGTATAAGACCTAGCAAACTATTGAAAGAGGTAGCCTGCAGAGAGTGCACAAAATCAATGCAAAGGTAGCCCATAATTGGCTAGAGGAAGTTTGATGAGGCATGTTTCCTTCCTTAAACAACTAGGGAGGTAAAAATTTTGTATCATTTTGTTACCAGCAAGGTTTTTGAGGACTGCTGAACAGTCAAGTTGTTGCAGCACTGTACCAGTTTCACCATAGGCCTCTTGTCTCCATCCAAGAAATGCACGGCAATAGTTCCCAATTTCATCAGTCTTCCAAAGAGCTAATATCCCAGTTGCACAAAGAAGCCCACCTCAAAGAATTCAGCAAAAGTTCCAGTGCACCTGTCATTTCTACTTTTAACAACAGGACAGATTATTGAAAGGGACTAGGAGTCCCTATAATAGGAGTCTGTTTCCCAATGACAGAGAGGATGGATAACCAGCTGATCAGCTGAACTCCTATGATGTTGATTATAATGCTTCTGAAGATTAACAAAATTTTACTTAGATGTGATCAATTATGACAGTTACAATAAATTTAGATATTTTTAAATTAAAATATTTATATTTTAATTAAAATGAATACAATTTTATATATAAAAAAGGTTGAATGCAAGAATGATTATTAAATCAATGTAAGTATAAGATGAATGTATGCAGGCAGTGTTGTGGTTTAATGTGTTTTAATGTGAAAACGTGGAAAATATCACACAGCCATTTGCTCACTCCCTCCAGTGAGATGGTGGAGACGCTAATGAGTAAATGTGTGAGAACTTACTGGTTGTGATAAGAAAGTTTAATAAGAAAGTGGAAAAAATGAACAGAAAATAATGCATAATGCAATTCTCACTATCAGCAACAAATGCTCAGCCAGTTCTTGAGAAACAGTAGCACCTCTCTGGTCAGTTCTCCCCACTATCATTGCGGAGTATGATAAGGAATATTTCTTTGTTGGTTTTGATCAGCTGTCCTTCTTGTGTTTTCTCCTAGCTACCTAGAATTATAGAATTGCTCAGGTTGGAAAAAACCTTCAAGATCATCAAGTCCAACCACAATCTAACCATACTACCCTAACAACTGTCCACTAATTCATGTCCCCGAGCACCACATCCAAATAGTTTTTAAACACATCCAGGGATGGTGACTCATCCACCTCCCTTGGAGCCTATTCCAGTTAGGCTTAATAATCCTTCCTGTAAAGTTTTTCCTGATATCCAGCCTAAACTTACCCTGGTGTAACCTGAGGCCATTTCCTCTAGTCTTGTCACCTGTCACCACTGAGAAGAGACCAATCCTGTTCTCGCTGTAAGCATCTTCCAGATATTGGAAGAGGGCAATAAGGTCTCCCCTCAGCCTCCTCTTCCCCAAACTAAACAACCCCTGTTCCTTCAGCACTTCTGCACATCCAGCTTCCTTTCTAGCAGAGCAGCATTGGAAACCAAAACCAAGACAGAGAAACACACAATACGAGCTGAATTCAATGACTGATATTATCCTATTGTTCCTTCTTCAAGAAGGATTTTTCTTGTTGACATGATTGCAAGTTCTATGGAATTTCATAATTTCACGGAATAGATAAAAGTAAGAGATTGTAGTAGTAAGTACGGTGGTAGGCAGAATATTCATTTAAGTAATGATCATTTGCAAGCTGGTTATCCTCCCAAAGGAAACAGCTGGAGGCAGTGCCGTGGGAGTAAGCTCTGCTTCAAGGCTGAATGCTCTTAATTGACTGAAACCAGTATGCTAACAGAGTTATTAGATGGGAAACAACTTTCATGCTAGAAAAGGTGCCATTAAGTCAGTTTCCTAGAGGTCTTGTGCAAAAGAAGTGGAAATGAAAGCTCATAGCTACTTTGATAACTAATTATACAACATTTCTCACATTTCAAGTGAATTACTGAAATTGCATCCTGAATTGATAAAAAGAAACTGATGCAGCTTTTATGAAGAAATAAGAATAAAAATAACTGTTTATGAAACAAATTAAGTCACAAGTGTACACAAATAAGGTCACTGAATATTGAGCTAATTGCCATGAAAAAAAAAATTCACACTAAATGTGATATTTGCCAAATGTAGAGAATTTAGTTATGTAATTAGAACTGACAGAAAATGACTGAACTAATTAAACTAGAGCTCTGTAAGCAATTTACCTCATTAAATGTTTTGCAGTTCTTCATCTGCATCAAAGTTATTTTGTGTTTAGTTTAAATAATAATAAAGGATGGAAAATCAAGGTTAATTGACATTTTAATAATGAGTATCTCAATTAAAATTATCTTATCTACAGAAAAGACTTCCACTGTAAATAATTGTAACATGCTCTCTATTTATTCTGCAATTTGAAGAACAGAATGAAAGCAAATTTGATAGATTACTTCAGTGTGAGTTCCATCATGTGTATTGATGGAAGTATACAACCACATTTGTTATTAACCTCTTATCACCTCAATAATTGTTATTAGTGGGGAAGTCTGTTCTCATGCAATTATTTTTAAAGGCAGCTGTGTGATTTTGGATGGATACTCAACTGAATGGCAGAAAATCCCCTGTTGCTGCATAAACACTGCATGAACACAACAGAAGTTGAGTATATAGATGTGCAGAAGAGCCTTCTAAATCTGCTTAAGTGCTCATTGCCCTGACCTTGTGACTTGACATGATAGTTGTGAAAGGTGTTTTGGGTCTAATATACAAATGTACTTTGAAAACTTAACATTTTCTGTGAAAGTCTGTACATAATTTAAAGTATTTTCACTCAGCCATGGGATGTAGATAGCAATGCAGACATAAACTAGGGGTTTTGCTTTACCTGTCAAATGCAAATAAACCTACAACAGCTAAGTAGATTTCCATTTTTTCATATGGCAAACAGTAACTTTCAACAACACTAAATCCCATCAATTGTCTCTTTTTACTGTTTACTGGAATTAGGAATTTGCTAATTCCCTTCATACTTGTTGACTTAAATTCATTTGCACTTTGAAGCAAAGATGGCATCTTTGTGTGTGCTTACAGAACACGGTTGGGAAACTTCTCTAATAGAAGATAAATATTGAAGAACAACTACACATCTATAAATGTGTTGGGGAAAAAGTCCAGTTTAATGGAGATCTCTTTTTAATAGTGATTGCTCAGGCACATTCTTCTCCACAGCAGAAAAAAAAGCACATGCAAATGAAGCCTATAGGATTTCAACTTTTCCTTTCACTCATTCTTCTCCTGACAAATGCCAGTTTTTTGCATTTTCTTAAAGCAAGATTTCCTTTTTTAAACAGAAAGTGCAAACAAGAAGTATAATAGTGGTTTAATTTATGCCTAATATAAACTACAGAAATGACAGCCACAGTCACGCTTAATGGAAGAACATTTCTATGTATGAAAACAAAATGCAAGCAACCTTCTAAAAAAGAATTTCACGATACCATCTACAGTCACAGACAGGCTGTAAGAATGCTGTTAGATAGACTTAGCTGAATAAAAAAAGAGGGTGTGGTTTTAATGTATTCAAGAATCTTTAACTTTGAAAAGTACTTCAGGACAGCAAACAACCAAGGTATCCTCAGAAACTTTTCTTTTTGTAGAAAACTATCTATTGTAGAAACAGGAAACAATTTCATTAAAAACAAAAAATTACTAAACTCTCAACAACATTTTTAGCATTACAGTACTGTGATCTGCACAACAGAGGAGTAGAAAAAACCATAAATGTAGCTGTTTTCATTCAAAGTGAATTTTTCAGAAAGGTTGATAACTTCTAGTATTGTAACATTTAAGTATCTTGATTGCACCACAAAGCTCACAGTTGTTCACCCATTTGCTCAGGGTGCACTTATCTTTCAGGTTGTGGATAAAAGTATTAAAGTGAATAGGTGCTAGCACAAAAACTCAGGCAGAGTAGAAATTGCTAACTCGGGCCTGTGCAAGCTGCGGCCATCCTCTGCCCAGTGCCATCATGGCAGCAGCTCTGGCCCACCAAGAGTCAGGGCCTGTGGCTCAGCAACTACCAAATAGTGATGTGTGATCAGCACAGTCCATGTTGAAACCAGGGCACAGAGTGGTCAAAGTAAAGTGCTAATTCAAGTTGTGGCAAATGTCTTTTGATTGACTGGCTAAACACAGTCCTGTAAACTGCAAAAAACAGGTTTACTTGCTTCAGTTTTGATAAGGAATTTGAGAATAGATTTCAAGATTGCCAAAAAAGATAATCAATTCTTTGCTGTATTTGAGACTCCATTTTCAGCTGACATTACTAATTACCTGAGAATTTTCAAATAGGATATATGGAGTTACAATCAGATATTCAACTTAAAAATTTTATCATGTCTCTTACGAAATTTTTATAACCTCTCTATTTACAGAGAAATATACCCCCTCTCTTCACAATCACTCCTTGTTCATGTCATCACTTTTTGGCAGTATATAAATTTGTAAGCAATAGTTTTCAAGGATGAAGCAGAGAAAGAGCAAAATTTCATCAAAAACATGTTGAAAGCTGAATTGCAGCCACTTTCACTGAACCAAATTGATGCATTAGTTTCACAATATCTCACTGGTTTTATTTATAAAATTTATAATTTATAATACTTATATACTTATATACATTAAATAAATATGTTTTATATTTTATATGCAATCCAAAAAAGCCAAAGTTTGGACTTCTATGTGTTATATCCCAGAGCTCAATGAAAGAGTCCATTATTCACGCATCAAGTAGTTCAGTTACATAGATACTTGGGCTCATCCAAAATGGCTTTGACTCAGTAAATACAAGTTTTATTAGAATACACACACAAATAAAATGAATTCTGAAACAACAAAGGTCATGTTCATTAAGTGTGCAGATTAAGAGTTTTAGTTAAATTGAAAGTAATTCCTAACGTCCATCTCCATTAAACAGTAGATGCTTACCTTCATTATTCTTGTAGTTTAGCAACTATTAAGTATTTAAAAAAAAAAAAATAAACAACTACAGCTTAGGTAATCTAATTTGGAATGTAAATGTAAATCTGTATTTATATACAATGAGAATTAAATGGCATAAATGCTCTTTTATTCATGTATGCACCAAAAAAAAAAAATATATATATATATATATCTTTCCTTATCTCTAGTAATGAGTTAATTTGATGTGTAACTTTAAGGATGAATGTTATATAGAATCATATTAAGCATAGTTAATGTTCTCTATGTATTTCATTTTCTTTCTTTCCTTATTTTGTCAGAAGTATGTTCAACTTTTAGTTTATTCATGATACCCCAAATTGAGGGAAATAATATAGAGAAATAATGAATAAACTGTAAGTTAAAATACACTCATCTGAACATGAGTACAAACTTCTTTACTGTGAGAGTGACTGGGCACGAGAACAATTTGCCCAGAGATGTTTGTGGAATCTCCTTCCCTGAAGATAATCAAAAGCTCTCTGGACTCAATCCTGGATAATATGCTCTAGTGGACTCTGCTTGAGCAGGAAGTTTGCACTAGATCTTTTCCAGAGGTCCCCTCCAAGATCAACTATTGTGTGATTTTGTGACATCAGCTGTGTTTATCTATTCCATGGGCATGTGACTGTGAGTATAGGTATAAAAAATAAAGTGCTGTCATGTTAATACTTAATGCTACCTCATTAAAATCAAGAGTATTTTCATTTGGCTTGAGGAGAAACAGGTTCCAATTCTCAACAAAACACAACCTTTGTGAAAACAAAGACTTTGGCTTTTTAGAAAGACTTCAAGTATTAGTTTCCTTTATCTGGAATGGGGGTTTTACTTCTTACAGGTGTGCAAACCAGCCTATGCTTTTTTACCTGTGTATGCTTGTACCAACTCACAGGAATGCATAGAAAAATTTCTGAAGATGTACTTCTGAAAATCATTTCCAGCAGTTTACTTCATAGAGATTTGTAAACAAATAAACATATTGTAATGAAGTTGCCACTTTATAACTGAAATATTGTCTGTACTTAATTGAATCTGTGTCTGAAAATAGGCAGTTTCTGTTGACAGTATACTTCAATACTATAGGAATTGGTATTGTATACAAGGACAGTTTCCTAGAAGCATCTTCAGTTGAATTGGTAGCATTTTCTTAGGTAAAGCAGAGAACCAACTCTTTACTAGTGACGTAGAGTCTAAGGATATAATGGGAGCTGGAACACAAACAAACAAGTCATTCAATCAGTCAATCAATCAAACAAACATACAAAAACAAGCAAACAAATCTGTGTTTCCAAACTTGTAGATATTCCCAATCCCAGCACTGGCCAACTGGCACTCTCCAAAACCAGACAGAGATTGAGCTACTCCTGGGATCACTCTAAATATACAAATATCACCTTATTTGTGGTTAACTTATCACAGTGACTAGAAAAGTCTGCCAATATATACATAGACACTTTTGTGCCTGCAGATGTTTTTCTATTTCATTAATTTCTTAGCATAAATGCAGCCTATGTTATATTTCAGTTTACAAGTGAATTATTCTTAGGGCAATACAGTATGAAAATTGAATTCCAACTTTTCTACTCTTTTCTTGGATAAGTTTTTCTCTCTATTGCATTGTATAACTGTATGTATAATTACCAACTTGAGCCGACTTGATAAGAGAGGAGGAATGGCAGCAGGTCCCAGCTCAGTGATGCAGGCGACGCCCATCTCGACCTACCTCAGTCCCCCAGGTGCCTCTGTGCAATAGGTTTGAAGCCCTGAAACTGGAGGGTGAGGTGGCTGAGAGTGAGGTGGAAGGACTACCTCCAAGCTTTTCTAAGGAAAGGCGGTTGGCTCCACGCTTGAAGACTGCCTCCTCCAGTAAAGAAAGGAGGGTGATAGTCATAGGTGACTCCCTTCTAAAAGGAACTGAGGGCCCAATATATTGGCCTGCCCCTACCTGTAGGGAGGTGTGCTGTCTCCCTGCGGCCCGGATCAGGGATATTTCTAGAAAACTTCCTAGTCTGATCCACTCCTCTGATTATTACCCTCTATTGATAGTCCAGGCTGGCAGTGATGAGGTCACTGACAGAAACCTGAGGACTACAAAAAATGATTTTAGGGGACTGGGGAGGTTAGTTGATGGAGCAGACATACAAGTAGTATTTGCCTGTATTCCTATGGTGGCGGCGAAGGACACTGAGAGGGGCAGGAAAACCAACCTTATAAACACATGGCTGAGAGTCTGGTGCAAATGCAAAAATTTTGGGTCCTTTGATCATGGGGCAGTCTACTTGGCATGTGGTATGTGGGCTGCTGATGGGTATCACCTATCCCAAAGGGGGAAACGGATCCTTGCCCAGGAGTTGTGGAGTTGTGGGGCTTGTAGAGAGGTCTTTAAACTGGATATGAAGGGGGAAGGGGATAAAACCAGGCCTGCTCGAAATGATTAGGGATGAGGCGAGGGGCTCAGCTGAAGTGCATCTACACCAGTGCACGCAGCATGGGCAACAAACAAGAAGAGTTGGAAGCCATTATGCAACAAGTTAACTATGACCTAGTTGCCATTACAGAAACATCGTGGGACTGCTCCCATGACTGGAGTGCTGCAATGGCTGGCTACAAACTCTTTAGGAAGGATAGGCAAGGAAGAGGTGTAGCGGCATGGCTTTCTATATTAGAGAGTGCTTTGATGTTATTAAGCTTGAGGCTGGGGATCATAAGATTGAATCCCTATGGGTAGAGATCAGGGGAAGGGCTGACAAGGCAGACTTCCTGGTGGGCATCTGCTACAGACCATCCAAACCAGGATGAAGAGACAGATGAGGAGTTCTACAAGCAGCTGGAGGAAGCTGCATGATCATCAGCCCTTGTACTCATGGGGGACTTCAACTTCCCTGACATATGCTGAGAATACAACACAGCGCAGAAGAAGCGCTCTAGGAGATTTCTGGAGTGTATGGAGGATAACTTTCTGACGGAGCTGGTGAGAGAGCCGATGAGAGGAGCTGCCCCACTTGACCTGCTGTTCGCGAACAGAGAAGGTCTGGTGGGAGATATGAAGGTCGGGGGCTTTCTTGGACAGAGTGACCGTGAAATGGTAGAGTTCTCACTTCTTGGTGGAGCCTGAAGAGGGAACAGCAAAACTGCTACCTTGGACTTCCGGGGGGCGGACTTTGAATTATTCAGAAGGCTAGTAGGGGGTATCCCCTGGGTTTCAGTCTTAGTGAGTGAAAGGGTCCAAGATGGCTGGTCACTCTTCAAGAAGGAAGTCTTAAAGGTGCAGGAGCTGGCTGTCCCCCTGAGCTGCAAAATGAGTCAGCGGGGAAGAAGACCGGCATAGATGAACAGGGAGCTATTCTTGAGACTCCAGGAGAAAATCTACCTCCTGTGGAAGAAGGGACAGGCGACTCAGAAAGAGTACAGAGAAGTTGTTAAGATGTGTAGAGAGAAAATCAGAAAGGCAAAAGCCCAGATTGAACTCAACCTGGCCATTGGGGTTAAAAGGAATAGGAAACCCTTCTACAAATACAACAGTGGTAAGAGGAGGACCCAGAAGAATCTTCATTCTTTGCTGGATGAGGCTGGTAATGTGACCATTGAGGATAAGGAAAAGGCAGAAGTTCTGAATGTCTTCTTTATGTCTGTCTTTAAAGGTCACACCAGTTATTCTCCATTCTCTGACCTGGTAGTCTAGACTGAAGTGCGAACAGAACCCCCCACGATTCGGGAGGAAGCGGTCAGAGACCTACTACTCCAGTTGGACTCTCACAAGTCTATGGGACTGGATGGGATTCACTCAAGAGTGCTGAGGAACTGGCGGAGCTGATAGTCAAGCTGCTCGCCATTATCTATCAGCGCTCCTTGTTGACTGGTGAGGTCCTAGAAGACTGGAGGCTTGCCAATGTGACTCCCATCTATAAGAAGGGTTGTAAGGAGGATCCAGGGAACTACAGGCCTGTTAGCCTGACCTCGGTGCCAGAGAAGGTTATGGGTTGGATTGTCTTGAGGGAGATCATGCAGCATGTGAGGGACCAACTGAAGGATCAGTCCTAGCCAGCATGGGTTCACGAAGGGCAGGTCCTGCTTGACCAACCTGATCTTCTTCTATGATCTAGTGACCAGTCTGGTAGACGAGGGAAAGGGAGTTGATGTAGTCTACCTAGACTTCAATAAGGCCTTTGACACTGTCTCCCACAGTATTCTCCTGCAAAAGCTAGCAGCCCGTGGCTTGGATGGGTATGCTCTTGGCTGGATAAGGAACTGGCTGGAAGGCTGGGCCCAGAGAATGGTGGTGAATGGAGCTAAATCCAGCTGGTAACTGGTCATGAGTGGTGTTCCTCAGGGGTCGGTGCTGGGGCCTGTCCTGTTCAATATCTTTATTGACAACCTGGATGAGGGCACTGAGTGCACCTTCAAGTGCGGATGACACCAAGTTGGCTGGAAGTGTCAATCTGCCTGGGGGTAGTGAGGCCCTTCAGTGGGATCTGGACAGGCTGGATAGCTGGGCTGAAGCCAATGGGATGAGTTTCGACAAGGCCAAATGCTGGGTTCTGCACTTTGGCCGCAACAACCCCAGGCAACTCTACAGGCTTGGGGTGGAGTGGCTGGAAGACTGTGCAGAGGAAATGGACCTGGGGGTATTGATTGAAGCTCAGCTGAACATGAGCCAGCAGTGTGCCCGGGTGGCCGAGAAGGCCAATGGCATCTTGGCTTGCATCAGGAGCGGTGTTGCCAGCAGGAACAGGGAAGTGATTGTTCTCCTGTACTCAGCTCTGGTGAGGCTGCATCTCAAGTACTGTGTCCAGTTTTGGGCCCCTCGCTGCAAGAAAGACATTGAGGCCCTGGAGCGGGTTCAAAGAAGAGCAACAAAGCTAGTGAGGGGTCTGGAGCACAGGCCTTATGAGGAGCGGCTGAAGGAGTTGGGATTGTTCAGTCTGGAAAAGAAGAGGGGAGACATTATTGCTCTCTATAACTACCTGAAGGGAGGTTGTAGAGAACCGGGGGTCAGCCTCTTCTCTCGTGTAACTAGTGATAGAACTAGAGGAAATGGCTTCAAGCTGTGTCAGGGAAGATTTAGACTGAACTGGACTGGACATTAGGAAATACTACTTTTCTGAAAGAGTGGTCAAGGACTGGAATGGGTTGCCCAGGGAGGTGGTGGCGTCACTGAGGTGTTCAAGGAATGGTTGGATTTTGTGTTAAGGGACATGGTTTAGTGAATTCTATTGGTGATAGGTGGATGGTTGGACTGAATGATCTTATGGGTCTTTTCCAACCTTGGTGATTCTGTGATTCTGTGATTACCAGCACAGTACGGTATTCCAGCAAATTACTGTACTGCTGATATGTTAGAAGACTGTTGTCAAAGGATCATTTTAAGCAATTAAATATCCAGGCTAAAAATATACTGTATTAAACACAATTAAGAAAGTGAGGACATATTAAAGTATTCTCTATGCCTAAAAAATATGAAAAATGTCCTAGTTAACAAATGTTGGCTATGCTAAGGGTAAATTATTTTGTCCCATATGCAGATTATAGATGATGTTGAACAGTGTGGTGACTGCTAACAGACAACTGAAAAGGATGCCAAATTACAATTGACTGCAACTCTCTGAGTGCCACCATCCAGCTAATTCCTTATTCAGTGAGTAATCTGTCCATCAAATCCTTTTTTATCCAATTGGCAACTAGAACGTCATGCAGGACAGTGTCAAATTCTTTGCACAAGTCCATGTAGATGACATCAGTTGCTTTTCCTTTATCTACTGATGCAGTCACTCCATCATAAAAGGCCACCAGGTTTTTCAGACATGACTTACCTTTGGTGAAGCCATGTGTGTTACCACCAATCATCTCGTCTTTATTTTCCATGTGCCTTAGCAGGGCCTTCATGGGGATCTGCTCCATGATCTTGCCAGGCACAAAGGTGAGACTGACAGGCTTGTAGTTTCCTGGATTTCCTTTTTTTTCTTTCTTGAAAATAGAGGTTATGTTTCCCCTTTTCCAATCAGTGGGAACTTCACCAAACTTCCATGACCTTTCAAATATGATGATTGGCAGCTTGGCATCTTCCTCCTTCAGTTCCCTCAGAACCTGGGGATGGATTTCATTGGGTCCCATGGATTTGTGCACCTTCAGATTCTTTAGATGGTCAGGAGAAGACTCCACAGCATCTCTGGGCAACCTGTCCCAGTACTCCATCACCAGCACAGTACAGAAGTACTTCTTGATGTTTTGAGGGAATATCAAGTGTCCCTGTTTGTGTCCACTGCCTCTTTTCTTGGCACTGGGTACACTAAACTCTTTGCAGCTTCCTGTCGGATGTTTACACAAACTGATCAGATCTCTCCTGAGCCTCCTCTTTCCCATGCTAAACAGTCCAAGATCTCTCCACCTTACCTCATAGCAGAAGCGCTCCAGTTCCTTGGTGGCCTTCCACTGGTCTTACTCCTGTATGCTCATATCTTTTATACTAAGGAGCCCAGAAACAGACTCAGTGCTCCAGATGTGGACTCATCAATGGTGAGTGTAAGGGAGGGACAATTTTAACTTGCTTAATGCAGTCAAGAATATCTTTAGCCTTCTTAGCAGGAAGGGCACATTGCTGACTTATGTTCAATGTGGTGTCTACAAGGACTCCTAAATCATTTTCTGCAGAGCAGCTTTCCATTTGAATGTCCTCCAGCATGTTCTGGTGTCTGGCGCTTTTCCTTCCCAACTGCAGGAGTCTGCACTTCTTTGCTGAAATTCATGAGAACATTTTGTCAGCCCAACTCTCCAGCCTATCAAGGTCCCTTCGGATGGCTGCACAGCCTTCTGGTAAGTCAGCCATAAGTTAACTGAGGTGTACCCTATCCACTCAATCTGATCATTCATTAAGATATTAGTCAGGATTGGACCATGTACCAACATCTTTCATATGCTGCCACTATATTTTTTTCAGTTGGAGTGTAGTGGACCACAGATTTTAAGGATCTCCAACTCTAAAACCCTAAGAGTTGACCTTTAATTACCCATGCTACATTCTGCAAGAGGCCACTCTCCCAGGCTGCAGTGTAGAACATGATTTTTACACCTTATCCTGCCCGGACTGGCCAAACAGCTACTGTGTGAATTATCTCGTCTTTAATTTCTTCGGAGGTTTGTTGCTCAAGGCCCCATGTAAAATTGGTCTTCTGGGTCACTTGTTATAAAGGGTTTACAATCAGATTGTAATCTGGAATATGCATTCTCCAGAAAACCACAAAACTTAGGAAAAGCTTGCATTTCATTTTTGCTAGTTGGTGGAAACATGGCAGTTATTTTGTTTATTACATCCAGAGGAATCTGACAATGACTATTCTGCAATTTTATTCTGAGGAACTGGATTTCCTCTGCAAGTCCCTTGAATTTATTTGCTTTATGGCAATGTATGCATTCAAAAGGATTTTGATTCTTTCTCAAAAGCTTCCTCTATTATGTTTTCCCAAATCATGATATCATCAATATATTACAGGTGTTCATGAGCTTCACCCTGTTCTAGTGCATAACTTTCTTCTGTTGTATAAACTGCACTACTCAGATTAGTGCTATCTGCAAACTTGTGAGGGTACATTCAGCCCCACCGTTGATCTAGGTTGCTGACAAAGATACTAAAGGGCACCATTGGAAGACAAACCCCTGGGGGACAACAATCATCAGGATCTTCACCTAGGCACCTAGACATAGAGCTGTTGACCATAACCCTCTGGCTAAGCCATCCAACCAATTATTTACCCACCCTTCAAATTAATGTCTCTCCACACAGAAAAAAAGGATGTGTGGGATCTTGTCAGAAGCCTTGCAGAAGTCCAGATACATGACACTAGTTGTCCTTCCTTTGTCCACTGATGTTGTCAGTCCATCACACAAGTCCACCAGGCTTGATCTGCCCTTGGTGAAGCCTTTCTGGCTGTCTCAGATCACCTTCCCTCTTATTGCATGTTCCTTAACATAGCTTCTAGGAATATCTATTTTGTGATCTTTCCAGGCACAGATATATGGCTCATTAACCTATATTAACCTTTCTTTCCTACATTTCTTAAAAGGTAAAATAAGCTCTCAGTCAGTTTCTCATCTATCCACAGTGTTCCAAGTACCCTAGCTGGTCATTGACATAGAAAGATATGCCCCCTCTTGTTTCCCCAGCCTGTCCTTTCGAAAGAACCTTCCATTACAGTGCTCCATTCATAAGAGTTGTCTCACCATGTCTATATAAGATCATAGCCCTGCAAGCACATGCATGTTTGTTCCCCAAACTTTATGTGTTAGTGTACAGGCACTTAGGAAGGGTATCCCATAATATTGTGGTGCTACAAAGTATATAGGTTATTTCTCCATAATACTGCTTTGCAGACATTTCCCTGCTATCCTACAAGTACTGAAGGTGATGCATCTCAAGGAATGTATCACCGATGTTGTTATCTCTCCCTGTCATATCACTCCATGACCCTTGTTCAGCGGCCATCTACTTCACTACTTCATTCCTTTACAGGGTGCTGGCTATACTTTCCTTCCCTTTCCCTCCCTTCTCCTTCCTACTTTAAATGTTCCATTTACTCTGGCTTCACCATTTGATCAAGCTCACTAAAGAAAATTCAGGTTTTTCTGAGTTTTCCTTCTTAGGAGAGAAAATAGCATAGCTTTTTTTTTTTTTTTTTTTTTTTTTTTTTTTCCCCAGTGCTTACGTGCACAGTAACTGAACACCGGAGTGGGGGGAAAAAAAAAAAAAAGGAAATAATATCTGTTGTCACAGAACTACTGTCTTTGGAAGCAGCTTTTTGCCCCTAAACTTATTTTTACAAATCTTTTAATGCATGTCCTACCTGCTGTTTGCTAAAGGACCCATTTCTGCAGTAGGAGTGTACCTCTGACAAATACTACTCAACCCAAATGTCTGGAACTCTCTGTGCCCAAAAGCATTTGAAGAAATCTACCATCTCAAATAAAAACAGCTTTACTTCTGTGGAATCAATAGCTAAATCAGATTAAAAATTCACTGCCAAGTGATGAATGTTCTCCTGTTAGTGTTGTCTTTAAGAATATTTGGACAGATTATTTGCCTGTATAACTGAAACTGGCAAAAAAAAATTAACCAGTATAGTATAAAAACTAGCATAAAAAATAGTCTCCCAGAAATGGTAATTGCCTGCAAGAAAAGGCAGACTTATTCTCACATGAGCAGGGGGGAAAAAACAGCAGAGAAACATCAAGCTTATTAAGGTTTTTCTGTCAAACACTAAAATGCTTTTGCTTTTACCCTTATTTCTGTGGTGGAATTACACAGTGTGCATGCACACCACTGAGGAAAAATATGTTAACATAAAGAGAGCTGGTGAATCACAAAGAGAAATTCTTTATGTAACTTCTTTCCATATCAAAGTAGCAACATTTGTGCATAAATGTCTTGCGGTATTTTTTATGAATTGGACTGTAAGTGCTCATGATTGTCCTTGGTATTCAGTTTTCAATCATTAGGTAGCATTGAAACAACTGGAGGAAAAAAAAAGGAAATATTTGGTAACTGTGGTATTCACATGGACAACACAGTTTTAGTAAAATAGCTACACTTTTTTTTCTTTTTTTGTTACAAATTATGCAGGAACAAAATTATGTGTGAATCAATGAAAAAGCAAATAATATATTTCTAAAGCATTAATAGTGCCACACTCCAAATAAGGGTGAAAAACTTTTACCCTCATTTTTATATCTAAATTCATTTTCTCATCTTTACTAATGTGGCTGCTACCTTGACAGAACCATATTGTATATCAGAAAAGAGATAATGCTTCAACTTATTAATGCTTTACTTTTATTCTTCATTCTTTCCTTTTTTTTTTTTTTTTTTTTTTTTTTTTACTCCTAGGTCTTTTTTTGTTTGTTTTCTTTGTGGGAGATTTTTGGCAGATTTCATTGTTGTTGCTTATTTTTAATGTATTGTCCAACCATCAGCTTTTTGAGTAGAGTTTATCCTGAATCCTTCCTTTTTATCCAAGAAGTATATTAGCAGAAAACAAAAGCTTTCCAAAATGCATTACAAGAGTAAGGTGAGAGTTTCAGCAGTGGGAGAACAAGAAACTCATGAGTTTTTTCTTTGAAATTCTATCAAGACTCTGAAACATACATGTTTGAATGAAATAGGAGCATTTAATTTAACATGATCCAAATAAGTACTGATAATTACTATACTTACTAAGAATTTTTGTTTGTCACTACACTTGGTGTCAGCCTGTAATGTGTCACTCTTGTAATGAGTGAACCTGACTGTTTTAGCTTTGTAATTGATCTGAACAAAAGAAATCTTGTCCCATACCTCCTCATGAGTGCATAAGTTCAAAGGTCATACTTCAAATCTTTTTCTATGTTTTTTTTCTTACTTTCTTTCCCATACCTGACAAGTTACTAACAGTCCATCAACTGCAGATTCTCCTGCAGGTTTGGGAGACAATTGAGTATGAAATGAAACAATCAACCTTGTCTTCTGTGCTTCCAGGCCAGATATTATAGTAGGGCTTTGAGTGGGCAGCAGTTTCCTTGGGTATCCCTGGGATCTGTACAACATTGTACCCTCAATCACATGGCATTACCACCAGCACGTTTGGCTTTGTGCAGGTAAATTGGCTTTATTTAGCCTGATCTTGCTAACAAATCTGATCATTAGTGTGTTCTGAAACTCAGTACTGGGGACTCCTGCTCCAAAACAGCTGCATGATGGAAGGGGAGGAGGAGGTGGTGGCAAGCAAATGACAGACACAGCTGTAGATCAATGTGGTGATTGTATCAATTTCAAATTCTCCTCTAACAATAGGTGTCTGATTGGACACCACTGACTTTATTGGGAAGTAGATGGGATATAATACACCTTCCAGTGCATTAGTTGTTTCTGCTGATTGGATGAAGGATAAATTTCACATGGAGGACAGTTTGAGTCCCATCATTCTCACAATTACATTGAACACCAGCTAAAAGCGTCCTGTTGCTTATCACTTTACAGCAGCAAATTAGAAGGATTTTCCTAATGCATTTCTTTAGCATGGTCCGAGCAGCATCATTCTTCAATACACTGACGTAAGTCAAAATGATTCATTGTTCTTAATTTCAATAATTCAGTTTAAAGGATAATCACTTTCTCTAGAGAAGGAAAATGACAATAGAAAAAATAAATGGAACAGTGGAACTCATGGAAATAGAACAAAAAAGTTGAATGTTAGGAAGCTTTTATTGCACTGTCTTGTTTTATTCCAAAAGACAGCAATGTAAAATATGTAGTGAAAATGGCCATAAAACAAATCATCACCCTTTAAATCCCATAACCTTTTCTCACCACACCTTCCTCCAAAATATTAACACTATATCATCAGATTAACTATACACAAAGTAGTGTGAGATTTTTAATTATTGTTTTGAAAACTCAGGTCTGCAAGACATTATATTCTCTTCTACTGGAGAGAAGAGTACCTCACAGTTTGCTGAAGACCACACTGTTTGTCTTTCACAGACTTAAAGCTTTGCATGTTATCTCTGCTGGCCCAGGGCCAGACTGCAAGGTACCTTTAAGAGTCACACCCTAAAGACCCCAGTTCATCAAAGTACTTAAGCATTTGTGTGATGTTCATTATACAAGGACTACAAGTTAAATCAGAGTTTAATTAGGTGATTAACTCAATTTATTTAGCATTCTAAGCGTAGCATATAAACAGATCATGTAAATAAAGGGCAGATGAGTTACTTTCAAGAGTAATTCAGTAGCTGTTAAATATTTTCTATATGGTTCATGAATTGTGTTACCTCAGGTATTTACCTTTTAATTGTTCAAGACTATTGGGATTCTAAAAACAAACAACTGGGAACTAATCTGATCTAAGGAGTTTTCCAAGGAACGTTTTTATCATTTATCAAGCCCCCTTTGCTCTGTAAGACTTCACCAAATGACAAGGCTATTTTCAAGCCGTAAACCTCCATGCCCCATGCAGTTATGGCATGCAACCAAAGAAGTCTGGAGGAGAAAATGAAGTCATAATTAACAACAGCTGCTCATGCCTAACACTTTCAATAACAACCAAAGATATATATATTGTTATTATTATTATTACTATCATTATTTTTAAGTAGAATAAAGTGAGTTCTGACTGATTAATCTTTGGGGTGAAAAGACAATGCTTCATATCAGTTTCTGTGTTTCTCTTTGTAGTCTTAACCACATAGGAATTTCTCAACAGTCTGTTTGATATAGGTTTCACTGTTCTTCCCTTGTTGTATTCAGTGGCCAAAATCAAAGCAAAATGACAGTAGTTTCTTTTATTCGCATATTGTTATTAGCTTGTTGCAAGGTTTTTATCATTAAAGTGCATGGGAGTGTCCTGTTCTTTAGTACCTAATATTAAAATATAGAATGGAATGATCATGTTTTATTGGCTTAGCCTTTCCCTGCACTGCTTATAAAAACAGACAGTGCTTTAAAAGGTCTCACTAATGCTCATTTTCCTGAGGGTGGGGTTGACCTCAAGTAGTTTACAACTTGGCTGTTAGCTAAGACTAATTAACTTTGACTTTGTTGTTAGAATAGTCTAATCTGAAGTTTCATCTTAAATAAGTTGAAGAAATAGTCATTCATATAAAACACTGGAAATAGTGAGTGTTTATATGTTGACTATATAAGGAGGGTTTTTTAGCTCTAGTCATCTCCATCATCCTAAAAATATTTGTAGCTTCGTGCACTTTTACAATTCTTTTTAAGGTGATGGAGGACTCTTCACCAGTGAAAAAAAACTCTATGTCTTGCACACCTTATCTTCTTGTTTCCTGTTCTGAATACACAACACAATTTTATTTTTAAGCATCATGACTTACATGAAATAATCAGTTTTCATAAAATGTTATGACTTGAAGCTTTTAACAAAAAAAGCTTTGTGCCAGGGGCTAAATTTGCAATACTTTTTAATTGTATCATTAATTATTGAATTTTCTCTTCATTGGGCTTTCCTTATAACTTTATCACTTCATTTTGTACATCCACACACAGAAAAAGTAAGCTATATGTTGTTTGTACAAAACAGTATTTCAATTTAAGCTGAAGGAATGGAGAATCTCATGGTTTAATTATACTAAAATTGTAGAAGTGACCTTATCATACCACTTTCGCAAAGAAATAATTTGCATTAGACAATAACTTTTCTGTAAAGGATTCTCTTTAATAGCAAAAATAACATCGGTTTGGTTTGTATAATAGCCACGAAAGTGGTCTTAATGTAATGTTCAGCTTTAATACATCAATTAGATCAATACATTAAGCACTACTTTAAGTTAAGTAAAAGTTAAATAATTCAGTTTTAGAGAAATAATGACAATAAAGCCTAAATTGTTCTCTTTAGAAGTTTGTTTTATTTGCACATCCATCTTTACAATTAACATAAAATGGAAAACAATTTAGGAACTTATTGTCATTACATTAGTATTCCAAATTAATACTTTTTATTTTGTTGCAGTAGAAACCAAAGAAATGAAACTTCCATAGTTATGTATTTGTATTCAGACTTCACAAGTGTTTAGAGGCAAACTGGTTAATATCATAGAGTTCAAACACTACATTCAGAGATATTGAAACTTCCTTTCATAAAATTGTGGTTTATTCAGGTAACATTAAATAGAATAAAAATACAAGTGAAATGATTTTATTGAAGTTATTGAATGAAATCTTTGGGTAGACTAAAACCACAGAATGCACAGACTTAGAATGGAGCTGTACCAGTGCATTCTATCAAGCTTCTCTTGCTGACAGAAATGTTTGTAAGCTTTGCTTTCTGATAGATACTGTATCCACAGAGTATTACAGAAGTCAGCTATAATTTCAGCCTCAGAGTGGCCTAATCACAATCTTCAAACTTGCTGATTTGTGCTCAACCTTCCATTAGATGCTTTCTGCTTAAGCGTTCTTAAGCAAAGGACTCATAGTGGCCTTCCATTGAAATCAGGGGTTTTGGTGTCTAATTCAAGCAAGTAAAAGACTTAACATTTTGACATGGATTTTTGTCCACCACTTTGTTACAAAAGGTGAAGACTCAAAAGCTAGACTACCAAGAACAATATGGCAGTTTCATACAACAAATTTTCCCTGCATGAGTAGTGATGCTCAAAAACAATCCCCTTTCCTGCTCACCTACTGCAGTTAGTGTGCCTGTGATCTCTATCTATTCAGCTGAGGTTAAGAGCATACTTTAATATATATGTGAGAATTCATGAAGTAGGAGCAAGTATCTTCTGCCAGTAGGACAATCAGAAGAACGTGCTCAAGTCATACTGGCTGCTACTTGACTATCAACAAAGAGCTAGAACAGGTTACTGGAGAAGTAATGTGGCTCTCTGTGATCTCCCAGATTTCCCTACTGCTGCAGTACTCACTGGCGTTACTGTGATATGGTTCACAGGGGCATTGACTTTGTGTGTTACTCTGATCTACCCTTGTCCTGGCTGTAAGAGTCTGTCTTTTCTGTGTTCTCTTTCAAGTAGGCATAGCTAAGCAATCTTCACTTTTTTGTGCAAAATTAAATGAGAAAAAGCTCTGAGTTGGCGTCTCCTATTAGGAAACTCACTCTGGTTTACCTGATGTATATCAAATAAGTCCTAAGACTTTGACCTGAGACTTAAATGGGACTTTAGTGTACAAGACAAGATGCTTGCTAATGCTTTTGCATAAATCTGAATTTTTTGCAGTAAGACTTAGCTTGCAGTGTTTTTGGTCAATGCATATTATGCCTTAATGTCTTTTGCAACTTGGAAGACACATGTAGATGTGTCTAAGCTTATCTAATTTAGCATTCTTGTGGTTTAATTTTTCACTTTGTCTTATTGTCTGCCTTTCTTTCTTCTTGAAAGAATGCCTACAGGAAATATTTTCCTGTTGCATGCATTTAGACATTCCCAGCAATCTGTTATACTAACTGTCAGAAGCTGGAAAACCAATTCATGCACTTATGTAAGCAAAATTGATTTTTATTGGTTTGTTTGGCAAGAATATTAACAGTATGTGAAGAGCCAGCAAGGACAAGTATTGTTATTTGAAGAAGAAATACCAAATACATTCTCTATGAATCCTTATTTTTGAAACAAAAGAACCCTCTGACAAATGGAACAACTTGAAGTCTTCTGATATGTCTTTCAGTGCATAAATCTGAATCCCATAAGAAAAACCCCCCTTGCATTTTTTCTCTAGATCATGCACTATCTTTAACCACTTAGAAAATGGTGTGCCTACCATGATTTTAAGTGATATTTTTCTTGAGGAATGTAGACTATCATGTTCCTCTTTTTGTTTGAGAAAGGAAAAATCATTTTTTTTTTCTTTAAAGACTTATTGTAGGAGTACCCTCCATTCTTCTACTGATATGAAGTTATCATCCTGTCCACTCAATTGATCTTCCTCTAGCTTCAAGTAATTGACCTCTGGAGATACACTGTTCCTACACACCCTACACAGCCTTTCTCTCCATCTTTCACAAGAATTAAAAACTTAAAAAAGGAAAAAAATACTGGATATCATGGTCATATTTTGACTAGAATTTAGGTTAGAAACTCACTCTGGAGCGCTCCAGCAATCAGAGGTCTTCACATCTTGAAGAACAACAAAATCATCTGCAAAAGAATAGCAAATATTTGAAGACCAGACTGGGGTCATCACAAACATGCATGCTCAGACAGAAGCAATTGTCATCCCAGTGAGAGATAACACAGTGATCAGCAAAGATTATTCTCCAACTGTAAGTAAGTATACATGAAAAAAAAACCAACTTGGTTATCCTTGACTGGGAGAAGACTAAGCCTGAGCTTAACTCTTAAGTGTTACGGAATCCTAATCTTACAAATGAATGGAAGATTTGATCTATTAGTAATTTGCCTCTGATACTGTCTCCACATCTCAAGAAGCATAAGCAGAAAGCCCACTCTGATGCAATGGAAGGTCCTATCAACATCTGTTACCTAAGCACTTAGATTTCATCTTTTTCTCAAAATCTTACAAGATGATTGCAATCATGATTGTGAATTTTCTTCTATCAAAAGGTACTATAATTTAATCATTCACTTGGTAAGACACTTCTGTAGAGGGAAATAGTTTAAAATAAGGATTCTTTGAATGCCAACTTTAATTCATATCATTAGCTACTACAGATTCATGTCAATAGCTATAACACTGAAAATAATGAGCCTATAATGAATATACATTAACTCACAGCAGAATATCACACAAAATTTGATAGATTATTTACTGTATTTTGTACTTTTTGAACAGAACATATATAATAGTTAACATATAAATAAATCTTCATAAAACTAAAAGTTGTTTAACTGATGTCTTTAAACATAAAAACAGAAACCTGTTGGGCTCATGCATAATACTGAGATTCAGAACACCAGGAATTACTCATTATTAAAATTTATTTTGTTTTATGAACCTATATTGCTATATACTAGTAGGATCAAATGAAGGTGGAGTCTTTAATTATACTTGATTTCTTTTTCCTTTTCCTTTTTGCATTGCATTGTATATAAACAGTGAAATTGTTAACCTCCTTTTTTTTTCTCAAAATAACAATAATAAAAAAAATGTCTAATTACTGTTAATAGATAATGTTGGAGAGAAATAACTGCTTCATGTTATTCCAATATTGCTTGGAGAAGGTGTTACCTAAAGTGGTTAGTCTGCATTTTGCACTTTTTCCTCTGCACAGTGGTTCAGTATGTGGCAATGGTTGAAGCAATATACTATACAGCTTGCAGATATAGTCATTTCTCACTGTGTTCTCTTTCAAGTAGGCATTCAAAGCCAGGCTAGCTGGGGATTTGAACAATCTGATCTAGAGAGAAGTGTCCCTGCCTATAGCAGGGGGATTTTAACTAGATGATCTTAAAGGTCCCTTCCAACCCAAACTATTATATGATTCTATGATTATATTCCTGCCTGATCTGCAAAGGAACATCCACATTGTCTCTGAACGATGTCATGGATCTCTACTGATGGCAAAAGTTGTTTAACTCAGGAAGGGTGGTGAACTCAGAAGAAACATAAAGCATTATTATACTTAATTACACCGACCAGTAGTAATAGATTTGTTGGTGGAATAATATAAACATTACACAGTGACTAAGCTACTTTCTTAACATAGAAAATACACTAGTGCATGTACATGCATATGTACAGTACAGAAAACAACTACTTATGTTTTCATACTTAGAAAGGATCCTAATGAGGGATTATAGCCACCAGGATGTTTTCTGAGAAAACAACACAGCAGGACATAAGCAATCAAGGAGACTTGTGGAGTACATGGAAATAAATTCCTGGTTCAGGTATTAGACAAACCAACTGGAGGTAAATTATTATTGGACCTGGTGCTCACCAATGCAGATGTGCTCATTAAAGAAGACTGGAGATAGTCTGGGCTGTAGCAGACATGCCCTAATGGGGTTTGTGATCTTTAGGAAGATATGCCAGTCAAAGTGCAAAATCAGAACCCTGAACTTCGGAAGAGCCATCTTCCAGCCGTTTAAAGGATTAGTGAATAAGATCTCCTGGGAACTATCTTTAGGGATAACTATTTAAGGATGCTTTTCTGAGAACACAAGAGCTGTTCATATCCCTGTGCATGAAATCAAGCAGAGGAGGCAGGAAACTGGCATAGCTGAGTAACGATGTGCAAGTCAAACTGAGTGATAAGAAAAAAACATAGACAGTGGAAGCAGGGATATGTGGGATGGGAAAAGTACAGGGATGCTGTCTGGATGTGTACAGGTGAGATCAGGGAAGCCAAGGCACAGATGGAACTGAACCTGGCAAGGGATTTGAAAAATAGCAAGGGACTCTACATGTTCATTGGTCAGAAGAGAAAGGTCAGAATGCATCCCTTGTGATAAATAATAAGGGAAAACTGGAAACAACAGATATAGAGAAGGCTGAGGTACTCAAAAAGTCCTTTGCCTCAGTCTTCACTGTAAGCCAGGCTTCTCATGCCTCTCATGTCCCCACATCTCTAGGCAGGGACTGGGGGAAATTGGATGGGGCCCTGGGTGACTTGATCTAGTGGGTGGCAATGCTGTCCATGTCAGGAGGTTTAGAACTCCATGATTTCTAATGCCCCTTACAACCCAAATAATTCCATGATTCTGTGATTCTGGACAATGTAGTAGAAATAGATATAGGCAATATAACTAAATGCCACAGCTGAAAGTTTCAAAGAGCAAGCTTGGAGGGTAGAAATTTCCAAAAGTCTTTTTGTTTGTCTGCAGCAATAGTGGAAGATCAGGCCTAGCCAGCATGGGTACACGAAATGCAGGTCCTGCTTGACCAACCTGATCTTCTATTATTGAGTGGTAGTATATGAGGCTGTTGACATAGTGTATCTAGACTTTAGCAAAACCTTTGACACTGTATCACACAACATTCTCCAGTAGAAACTGGCAGCCCATGTCTTAGAAAGGTATGGTCTAAGCTAGATGGAGGGCTAGGACCAGCGAGTGGTGATGAATGGAGTTAAATGCAGCTGCTGACCAGTCATGAGTTGTGTTCCAATGGGGCTAGTACTGGGGCCTGGTCTGTTCAACATCATTACTGATGACCTGGACGAGGGAATTGTGTGCACCCTCCGTAAGTCTGCAAACAACTCTAAGTTGGGAGGAAGCATCTATCTGTGTGAGAGCAGGAAGGTCATTCAGAGCAATCTGGACAGGCTGGATTGTTGGGCTGACATCAGTGGAATGAAGTTCAACAAGACAAGTGCTGAGTCTTATACTTAGGCCACAACAACCCCAGGCAACACAAGAGGCTTGGGGCAGAGTGGTTGGAAGACCATGTGGAAGAAATGGATCTGGAAGTGTTGGTTGGCACTTGGCTGAACATGAACCAGCAGTGTTCATGTTCAAACAGCCAATGGCATCCTGGCTTGTATCAGAAACAGTGCTGCCAGAAGGAGCAGGGAGGTGATCATCTCCCTGTGTTCAGCTCTGGTGAAGCTGCACCTTGAGTACTGTGTTCAGTTGGGGGCCCCACCACAACAAAGAAATCAAGGCTATGGAGTGTGTCCAGAGAAGGGCAACAATTCTATTGAAGGGTCTGGAGCACAAATCTTATGAAGAGTAGCTGAGGGAACTGGGAGTGTTTAGTTTGGAGCAGAGGAGTCTCAGGAGAATCCTCATCGATCTCCACAACAATCTGAAAGAAGATTGTGGTGAGGTGTGCAGTGGGTCCTTCTCCCGTGTAATTAGGAATAAGACTAGAGGGAATGGCCTCAAGTTGCACCAGGGGAGGTTCAGTTTGGGTATTAGGAAAAATTTATTCTCTGAGAGAGTGCTCAGGTGCTGGAATGGGTTGAGTCATTGTCCCTGGCGCTGTTTAAGAAATATTTAGATGTGCTGCTAAGGGACATGGTTATTGCATATTCTGGTTTGGGCTCTGTATTCCAAGAGACACGTTATCAAGCTGGAGTGAGCCTGGCAGATGCCAGCAGGATGCTAAGACTATGGATTGCCTGCCTTTTTGGGGAGCCTGAGGAATAGGACTGCTTCTTCCTGCAGAAGGGAAAGATTTGGTGGCACCACTACTAGTGACATGCATGTTGAGAAAATTGCACAAGGCTTCCTGTGATAGTGCATGATAGTAGTCTGAGAATTAGCAAACAGATAGAGAAGCAAGACAACTTCATGCTGCACAAAAAGGGAAAAATTTTCAGGGTGGGGACAGCCCAGAGTGGAATGGATTACTCAGAGATGCCATGGAGCATTCTTGAAGATTTTCAAGACCAGACAGAAGAAAACTGTGGTCCTCATAGTCTGACCACCTCATTGATTTCATTGCAGCAGTTTCCAGCAGAAGGTTGGACTGAGGACCTCCAGGCATCCTTTCCAACTTGGATTATTACATGTTAAACAGGTAACAGTAAGATATTTTCCTCTTGAGAGGAAGGGACGATGACATAATGATTAAAGTAGACAAATCACGTCAATCTTTTTCTGTGAATATCAAGATGAGACAGAAGATCTGCAATTGTTCTTGCTGGTTCAGCCCGGCCTCTGGAAATTTTTGAAAGTGTAGTGCTTTTTCAAAAGGAAGCTGTGCAGATAGAATTGCACACTGATGCTTTTGGTGACCTGGTCATCTCTGCATCATTTTTGTGGAATGGTGTAATTGAATGAGGGATAAGATTTGTTGAATCATTGATATTTGCACTGGGCAAACAGAAAAATATATTAGAGAATACACAAAGTTAGCATCATGAGAATCTGTATGCTTTTCTGACTAGTGGGAAACAATAGCACTTAGAAGAGAAATCAAAACGTGTTTTTATTTTATATGAAAAATTATTACACATAGAAATTATATATTTATGTATATTAAAACACCATGTACCTTACAATTAAGACAATCTGTAGTATCCTATGAAGGCAATGTGACAAAAATTGAAGAAACAAAATAACTTATTTTGTGGTATATGATTTTATTTTCCTTATTCCAGAAATTCACTGTAGGTTATTCACAAATTACATTCTTTTGCACTTCTTTCAGTATACTGAGTGCCCAGTGCTCCACTGTTTGTGAAATGTGACAGTTGTCATGAGGTCCTAAACACTCTCAATTCTTTCTCAAGTCATAGTTGTGTTACTTCATATCAGCCTGAAAGATGTATATCCGTGTCATTATTTTCTTAAACATCATTTTTGACTGTGGCTTTGAAATGTTTGTATTCACTATTACTTCTTGCACAGCCACTATGTTTTTTTTTAAAAAAAAAGAAAATAAGTTGAAATGTTAGATCATTGGGAAAAACTTTTTTTTTTAATTTATCCTTACTCCTGTGCACCTGTAGAAAAACGACTGTATATTGCAAGATATATCTTCTGACTGAGGTAAGGACATAAATTCACAAAGCAGCTGATACACTGTTAATCATCTTAACACTTTTCTAGTTGAAATAACAAAAGCTTTTTTTTTTTTTTTCCCCTTCAGAAGACCAATATTTAAAGGGTGTTGATTTATATAAATCAATAATTTATCAACTTGTTCTATTTCTCCACTGCCAACCAGATGCTTCTGGCTTTGCACTGCCAGACGATGTCAGCTGCAAAGCATAATGGCCTTGTTCTTCTTGTAGAAATAAGAACATAAATATTTAAAAAATCTTTCTACGGGAAGTGAGGGGGACTTAGGGTGGGGGTGAGAGATATTGCTGGTTTACTGTGAGAGAAATGCAGGTCTACATATTTTATGGGCTAGTTTTATCAGAAGTGGAGGCAGGGACATTGCAGTCGGATTTTTTTTATCTCCTAACACAACTGACAGACCCAGGTCTTTTCATGGCAATTTGTTGAAGACATCTGGTGAAGCTTTCTAGGGGATGAACACACAGCAGAGTGTTCCTCTAGTATCAGTTGGCATGGCAACTAGCAAAAGACTATTCAACATCCATAGGTTTCAGAAAGGCAGAAGCCTAGTTGAAAATCCATTTGGGCTCCTGTCTGCAAAATTCTCCTTTTGAAAATGCACTAAATCTTTTTTCTTTTTTTTTTCTCCCCCAAGGAAGTAGGCTGAACTAGCAAGTACAAGTCTGAAGCCTTCCATTTCAAATAATTTCCAAAGCACAGTATTAATGATTCCAGGAAGCAGAGGCCTAAGATGATAGGCAGTATCACTGACACTGTACAAAACAGAATATTATCAAAAAGCTAGTATGGACTGTTGCAGTCTTAAGGTACTACTCCAGGGAAAGATGAGATGAGACAGAGTGGAGGGAAAGATGCTGTTATCAGAGTTTAATACAGTGATTATTATGAGTCATCACAGGCAAATGACTAGCTTTGTTTCACCATTAGATATTAAAAATACAAAGTTTATTTTCCACACCATGCTTCGCAGAGTCAAACCAACAGAAAACATCCAGCAGCTACACAATAAGGATGTTTATTAAAAAAAGACTGATATAGGAAAAAGTATCTTGAAAAGATATATTCATGGTTTTTTTGCGCCAATAAACAAATGAATAAATAAATAGCCTCTGAAAACTTTGTGAATATAGGAAAGAGAAAGACTTGAACAATCTGGGTTGTGTCCTCACATAGCCTTCAGTCTAATCTGCAGATGGTAGCTGCTGTTCAACTCCTTTACTGGATTTGCAACCTGCTTCATCACAAATAGAATGTTGTAACAGCGATACCTGCTCCACAGACATGCTTTCTAAATTTAAGATAGTTTACATGTTAGAGTTCAAAAGCTAACTTGCTGGGAACACAGTGTAGCACACTGTGCGTTCTCTGAACCATGTACAAGATAAACATGGATCATCTCAAGGTGCTAGCTCAGTTATGGAAACATAATATCCCTCCTTTTTTTCTAAAATGGTTTACATAAAGTAAAGAGAATAGAAACTAACAAAGTAGAGTCAGTCTAGAATAGAAAGATCCTGTCTACTAGTAATTAATACATCTTGACTCCAGGGAGGCCTTTTCATGGGACAGAGGACTGAGGAATACGGACTGTTAAAAAAATATATCTCCTTTCCAAGACAAAAAGCAGGTGATAGATTTCTGTAATCAAGGATAATCAGATTGTTGAGGGTTGCTGATTTCAGAGTGTTTAGACTATGGCATAAATTAGTATCATTTGGGAAAGATTTGGGAAAGAAATTGTATGTATCTGTGATTGTTTCAGTGCGCATGAGTTTTGGTTCATTACATAATTATAAAGGATATTTGGAATGTTATTAGTGTAATAGATTTTCTCTTTAAATGTAAACTTAAAAAAATAAGAAAATAAATTAATCAATAAGTCTGTGTTCAGAATGCTAAGATTGACTACACTGTTTCCCCTTTACCTGGAATTCCTCAGGAAACCAGATGTAAACCTTAACAAGGGTTATCCGGGTTAAATACAATTGCAGTAAACCGTATGGCAGAGGGTAACCTGGCTCTAATTAAAGTTAAAACTTTTCCTCTTCCCCACCCCCAAAAAGTTTGCCTGTGATCTTTTCAAATTTATAGCAGGGAATAAAAGAGAATTCTTGTTCAACCTATCCCTCCTCACTTCCAAATTATGAATATGCTTTTCTTGTCTGTGATAAAGTAATGAATATAGATGCACCACAGAAGTTGAAGCCCAAAGTTCATAATTTTTCTCCATTTATAGTGACATTTGCTATCCTAATATTGTTGTTCTGCAAGTTAATATGGATTGTTTCAGTAAGATTTCTCTTTAGTCAGACATCCAGACTCCAGTGTTTCACTTCACATTTTTGGATCTATGTAGGTGGTTCAGAAAAGATGGATTCAGTCTATAATTACTTGTTGTCTATAATTACAGCTGTGGGTGCCCTTATTCACCATAAAGTTGCCAGAAATGGTTATTTTGATGCTTCCGTACTTGTACTGATGACATACAGATCATGAATATTTATGTAAGCAGAACAGACAAGTTATGGTACAACCTTATGTCCTGTTCACAAAGATTCTAGAAAAAAGGATCACCAATTACTGTTACTGATTAGATCTCAAGGATACTTCATTTCAGGAAGGAGTGAAGGCTGATGTAGACAGTTTCAGCCCCTAAGACTTGCATTTGACTTTATTCTTCTGAGGAGCATGCATTTTCTAACTTTTAAATTCAGAGAGAATTGTTTAGCTATTTTTAGAGTCAAATTTTTAGCAAGTGTTCTACATGCATACTGAGTTCAATACTGCTGAATCTTGCCCTGCAGTAGATCCAGGAGAAATTAATGAGAACTTCAAAATCTTTAGCCACTGTATGGGAATGTCAGCAGAGATCAAAGGTTTTGCTTTTTGTTTTGGGGCAGTAAAATTTTTTCAGGCAGAAATTGAGTCTTGCATATGTCTTCATATACCATAGAACAGTATAACTTACTTCTATGACTTCTTCCCAGCTTAGTCTTCCAGGTGTAACCGGTCTCCATTTAAAACCCAGATTTAATTTTTAATTAATGTGTATCAAGCTGTCTTAAACCTGTTTTCAACACAGTGTTCCCAGTCACACTTTAAACTTCAGTTATCCTTTAATAAAAATAAGCTGTTTTAAGATCTCAGCCTGCTCAGTCACTCACATACACTCATTGTTTTCTGTCCTGAATCAGAAAAGTGTGCTATACAATAAATCTTTTTTTCACTGTGATCCTTTGTAAAATTTTTACTGAAACGCTTAGGAGTGGTGGGCTCAAATGATATGATCACTTAGGCTATATTGTGGCTCTGAGTCTTATGACCAGAATTAGTGTTAGAAAAAAGATGAAGTAAAATTTTGCCTTGTAGCCTGATGACTCTTCTAGATCAGACTAAAGCCATATAGGGCCTCTGGCCCTCATTCTGTTCATTTGGCTTTAAATCTAGGCTAAGGGAAGACTTGGGCCTCCAAAGCAGAACTGAAATATCAGAACTAAAGCTTGCTAACTCAAAAACACTGCGTCCTGTGTAATCATAGAAATAGTTAAATTCAACAGGTATATTTTGATGTTTTTAACTGCGGATTCTAGCTCATAACTGCCAACTGCAACTCAATACCTATGTCCTGACTGAGGGTCAGTATATAGTTTTACTTTTGACTAATTTTCATGTAAAGAGGTATATTTGCCCAAATGAAGCTTTTCACTGATATAGTTAGTCAGCTTATAGTAATGGGGTACTTATACAAAACAACCTCACTATACCCTATTTTTATATATTGGCATGTTCATCAGGGAGCTGAAAGTTAGACAAGGAGGTACCAGAAGCATTTGGAAAGGTAAATTCAAAGAGTGCCAGAGAAAAAGATTTTTATCAATTTCAAATTTCTCAGCTGTATTGAAGGCCTCCTTGAGCACTGAAGTCTTTTACTGGATGTTTTTAATAACTACTTCTTGACCTGTAAATATGGGCTCTCAAAACAGGACACTATAAGAAAATATTTGTTATGGTCACTATTATTAATATTAGTAATCATTTTGCTTAGCTATTCAAATACACTCTATCTTATCCACAGTATAACTGGATTTGAAAAAAGTGGCTTTAATTCCTGGAAATACAAATTAATTCATTATAATAATATACTATAAGATTATTATATATATGTATACATATTATAAAACTATGTTTTTTAAATTATATTTTCTTCTCTACATTTTATCATCATTAACATTTCACTCTTTTTAACACTCAGTGCCTAAAGGTACTCTCAAAGTACACGAGTTTGGTAAAGTCACTAAAAAGAGTAGACACTGTAGAGCTGTTGAAAGCTAAAAACAGTAGATACATTTTTAATACGTTTAGCTACCGGAACAACTAACAGAGAACTGTGGCAAATTCATAATCATCTAAAGGCAATGAAATTTAGAGGCCTACTTTTGCAGCGAAGTTCCAGAATAATGTGTTATTCAGATGCAATATCTGGGGGTGCCAGAGAAAAGGGGAAAATTGTGAAAGCGTCGATAAGATTAAAGATGTGGCTTATTCTCCTAACTAAACAAGTATGTGAACTAAATACTCAGTGAAAGTAATGATATTTAACACACAGGCAGATAATAGTGAGGAAAGTCTGGGAAAGGTAAACTGTTTCATCTCAAAGGCTTTTGAATTTTACTTTACCTTCAGCAGTGGCAGTTTTTGTTCCATGATTCTGAAAGATCTGACACTGCATATGCAGCAAGTCAAAGTATTCCGTAAGTGCATTAACTTTAAAATCACTTTTTCTTAAACTAGAGATCAGTAATCACCATGTTCATGATGAAAAATAAATCAAGTAAGTTTTAAAGTCTGACCTGAATGAAGTGCAAACCTTTTGAGAGGGAAAAAATATTGAAAGAAAATTGGAAATGTAGGGAGATATGTTAATAAAGGGATGAAATGCAAAACATCTTTGTCAGAGGTAAATCATGTCAGATTAACCCTGCTATCCTGCGTTTTAAATGGCAGTTGACAGAGGAAATGTGTTCTGTGTAGTCAGTCTAGATTTCACTAAAGCATTTGATATGGTGCCACATGGGAAATTACCAATTGAATTTGATAATATGGGGCTAGTAGAAGAACTTTTAAAGTGGATAAAATGAGCTAAGTGGGAGGTGATAATGGATTATGCTGCAAAGGGAATTACTAGGTTGGAGAAATGCAATTCCATGAATAACCTAATGACCCATTTTGAGACCAGTCTTATTAAATACTTCCTTCAATGCCATGGTCAAAAACAGAGTACTAGTGATGGTTTATGACAGGAATTTTGGAAGGCATCATTAATATGGATCTTGACTGAACTATTATAAGGGAAAAATTACATGATGAATACTGTGCTGAAGTGTGTTAGTTACATTGTCATAGGAAACTCTGGTTGCACTGAAGAAGATGCAGAAAACAGTGGAATGGAGTATCTGTATTTCAAAACAGAAGAGCAGTGAAGAAGGGTGAAAATGGATATCAGCAAGGCTGATAGTGAAGAACCAGTAGACTCTTCGTCTTCAGGGCAGCTTATTTTGTGCTTTTCTCTTGTTTGCTCCTGAGGACTGTATGTTCATTATTGTTAGAGAAACTTAGCCGTTCTCATGAGCCTTTTTATTATTATTATTTTCAACCTAAAACATCCAGACTGCATACTGCAAAAACCCCATGATGCAAGTTGAGTCACTTCAAGCACTGACAATCAGTATGCTTTAAATTTTGTTCCTAGTTCAAGAAAATAATAAAAGAAAATCTTGTTTCGATACAGAGGATTATATCAATTTGCTTACAATATACATGGAAGTTGAATGCAACAACTTGTGTTAAAAAAAAGGATATTCATGCAAAAAGTTTATATAAACTGGAAAAAAGTCTTCAAAGTAGTTGGAAGAGAAAAAGATGGCTCAAAATCATTTCAGATCACATTATGAATCCTGTATTTAAGTTCTGTGAAGTTCATCAGCCATGATTTCTAGAAATGTCATAAGGGCAGAAAAACAGCAGCACAAACTCTTAGACTTTTTTTTTTACATTTTTTCTTTTTTTTCTTCTGTTAGCTAATGTAGAAAAATGTAAGAATGGGTGACAAATAACAAACAGTAATTTTAATTATTATACTTATGCAGTACTATAAAATTACAGTATTTATTCACTCTTCCTGTACCAGAAAATGTTCAGGGTTGTGTTCCAGGAAGTTCTTTGCACCGGAACTATTTGTTCTGAATAGGAATTATGCTTTGTCCTGGTTTCAGATGAAACAAGGTTGATTTCTTCAGTATCTGGTATGATGCTGTTTCGCCTTTAGGAGAAAAAATAGTGTTGATAACACACCGATGTTTTAGTTGTTGTGCAGTGCTGCATAGATCCAAGGACATTTCAGCTGCCCTGACACAACCCTACCAGTGAGTAGCTGAGAGGTACAAGGAGTTGGGAGGGGACAGAACGAGGACTGTTGACCAAAACTGACAAAAGATATATTCCATATCATACATAAGGAATCATGCAAAAACTATTAAAATTTGTTAGCCGAGGGTAGTAGCCACTGCTCGGGGATTTTTCTAGACATTGGTCAATAAGTAGTGAGCAAATGAGTTGAAAATCACTTTTTTTGTAAATAAATATAGATACTACTATCATTACTATTATTCTTTCTCTTCTCTCTTTCTTTTCTGTCTTGGTAAATAGTTTTTTTTATCTCAACTCATGAGTTCTGCTTTGTGGGTTTTTTCCCTAATTCTCTCCCTGATCCCATCAGGAGGGCCAAATAAGCAAACTGCCTTGAGGTGCACAGTGCCTGCTAGGTTAAATCACAGTTTTCTTCTTAGGAAGTAAAAAAATAAGTATGTCACCAAACTACTGAATATTTTGATCCATAAAGTCTATCTTTCATATCATAAAAATATTTCAGTTATTTGTTTGCTTGTTTGTTTGCTTACATTGTTTTAAAGAATCTAAGTTTGATGCAGGAATAATACCTCTAAGAGAAAATAAAATAGGTGAGAGGAAGGAACAGAGAAAGGATGCTGTGGCTAAGAAGACTAGCAAAATTGTATCTGGAGAGTATATTTTTCTTGAAACACTTGAAGGTGAACTTGCTAATAAGAGACTATGTGCTTTAGCTGTGCTATCTGGAGTCTAGATGAAGTGCACACAAGTACATCTAATTCATACTTTTCCAGTTTGACCAATATACAATAAATGCACATATGTGCATATTGTACATAATA
This sequence comes from Chrysolophus pictus, assembly GCA_037305975.1. Lineage (NCBI taxonomy): Eukaryota > Metazoa > Chordata > Aves > Galliformes > Phasianidae > Chrysolophus > Chrysolophus pictus. The sequence goes on from CM074614.1 coordinate 64,332,381, forward strand.
ACCGTATATATCTAAATATGCATATTATTGTTATGCACTTCTTTTGCTGTGGTCAATTTTTATTTCGTATCTTTTACCTAGGGATTTGTTCTTGGGAGAAAAGGACTATTGAGTCCATTAGTTGATCTGAATTTATGATGATAAATCCCTTGATGTTCAGCCATGACAGGAATTACTCTGCTCTAATGAGTAATAAATGTGTATAAGTCATGTGTCCCTATGGATTTCTTGGCCAGAAATTGCATTTAGAAGAAGGCTAATTGTCTTAAATTTATCCGTATTCAATACAAATTTTATTGTCACTAATTGCCTCTCTAGGTTTTGCAGCATTAAGTATATTTAAATGTATTTGTCATAGAACTTTTGTGCATGTGTAATGCTCAAGAATAGTACCAACTGCCATCATATTTAAGCATTTCAACTATTTCTGCAATTCAGCACTAAATCATTATGACTTGGAACACAATTTTCCATTTTTAATACCACAACAGATCATGTTTTAAAATTTTTATTAATGTTTCTGTCATAGAAGGTGTCTTTACTACATTTGCTTAGTAGCTCTAACATGCTTTAATTACCATGGCAGTGTTATAAGCAGGGGATACTGTAATCACTAGAGTTAAGGTTGTGTCAGCATTACAATTATAGACCACATTTTTCAGGTGTTTTCAAGTCAAATGGTACAATTCAGTTCGAGCTTGAACTATAGCATGCATTGCCTCACAGTTTTCAGCTCTGCAAAAGTGTTATATGAGGTGGAGAAGAGATTATTATTATAGTTCTAACAATATATGCAGAATTGACAGGAGAGATGCTACTGTACTAGAGTCCCTGTTCCCAAGATGCAGCTCCCAAGGCCCTTGCAAACACTGTATTTCACATAAGTGCTATTGTTTAGGATTACTGTTTATTGGAAAAAATAAAAGCTGTGATGTGCTTAAGAAAGATGGCTATGTTAGTACGTAGAATCATCATCTGTTTGACAAGTATGTTCACTGCATACCAGAGATAATGTGGAAAACCTATTGTAGGATGTCTGTTACAATTAGGGTCACAAATGTTCTGTAATGCACAGAAGTTAAACTTTATGCTTTTGATCTCACACTTTCACTCAATTTTATGGCATATTTCTATGTAGTCAAAGGAAATATGAAAACTTTCCAGTACGTGGATTTTTATTTCACTAAAATGCTAATGCATCAAATTTAGTTAGGACAGGTTAACATTTTCTTACTATAATCATTATTCTGTCAAATTCAAATGTTTTTGTTGTGGTTTTTTTTTTTTTTTTTTTTTTTTTTTTTTTTTGAGTTGGCTTTATTGTTGCTATTAAAAAATGGTTATTTTGAGGCAGACTGACCAATTTGCTACCACAACTGTTCTTCTGCAGAGGTCAAAAACAAGCCTTTTCAGGTAGTATTCTGATTTCCTAAGCCAAGACCAAAGGATGAAGAATCACAGACTAAGAACAGGATATGAGTTATGGGAACATATGACTTTTTAAAGATATTTAGGTTTCATTTCTCCCGATTTTAGGTATGGTCATAATTCACGTGTTTAAGTGAAACTGGAAATGGTGAAGAGAGAGAAATGAGGAGTGACTTACAAAATGATGAAGAACAACATATGGCTTTTCATGTCCAATCTCTGTGAAGCAAGTGGACAGAGAGTCATAAATAGACCTCCCTTTTCCTTCTCCCAGAGAAGACTGTAGCTTACAGTGCTCACATCTCGATGAATAACATCCCAAAGTTTTCATCTTCCAGTGCACCTGTCCTTTTGGACTGTCTCCATTTGGGAATAGGGCTAACTGTACTGTTTTGCTGTTTTTCATAATAATTTATTATTTGGCCTCATCTTAAAACTTTTCAATTTCTCTAAAGAACTACCTTGCCTAGCCAAAACCTTTGCAAAGCTTTCTTTCCTGCTGTTTGTGGTCTGCTCAGCTGGGCTTTATTTCAACCAACAAGTAGAGTTTAATTCAAAGAATGAGGGATTCCCTAGCTAATTGTTCCATTTAATTAAACAGTATTGCTTGCGTGCTTAAGAACTGGAGTTGCTTAATCTAGAGAATGAAAGGCTGAAAGGAAGCATGATAACACTCTTCACATATGCAAAGGCTTTTGTAAAAAGAAAGGGAATAATCTGTTTGCTATGTCTGTAACATATAGCACAAAGAATAATAGGTTTACCTTTCAGTGAGAAAGAATGTTGGATGTTAACAGAAACTTTTAAATACTGAGGATAATAAAGCAGACAGATAGACATGGGAGGCGGTAGGGTCTCCAATCGTCTGAATACACTGGTGTAAGGTGATCCTAGTTTAGGGAAAAGGAGATGGCTTAGATAATCCTTTTAGGCTTCTTTCACCTTTTTTAGTCAGCCTTTCTGTAGAAGTAAGAAAAGAGTTTAGAAATGCAATAAATGATACCTGAAACATAGTCATTTGAACCAAATAAACAGAAAGCATCATGTTTTCCTGGTATTTCTGTTTCTAAACTCTTTATTCAGTTTTTTTCATTGATGAAAAAGAAGGCTACTCCCATTGGCTGATGACTGAAAACGTGCAGTGAGAACTTTTAGTTGAAAATCGTTGTCAAAATATCTCAATCTCAGTGATGAAAATGTGTGCAGGTGTGCTCCTGTGTAACTGTGATGAATAATAACTGTCCTATTTATACTCTCTTTTTATAGTTGTTTAGAAATGTTTAGCCAAGGTTCTGTATCAGACCACTGCTATTTCTAACAATAATGAACTTTTTGTTGTATTTTTGCTCCTTTGGCCTTCTGCTTGCAATCTGTTCAAAATTCTGCCTCTTGTTTAATTTATTACTCTTTCTGCTACTCTCATATTACCCTTTACTCAGACAACTGCATTGGTTGACTCTAAAGCTGAGAATCAACTTCAAAATTTTATTGTTAACATTAAAGGCTCTTCAAACCTTTTCCCCTTTCTATTTGTGAAATCTGGTTCATGTTTATGGCCCCTCTCATAATTTATGTTTGGCTTCTGACCTGTTTCTCCTCCATTCCTACCATTTGCTGTGTCAAAATATCAGGCTTCTCCTCACTTAACACTACTATTTTGGAAGTCTTTCCCTTTGTAGAATTCTACAGCTGAATCTTTCAGATCATTTATCTCAGAAGTAAACCTTTTGCCATTGCTTTCTGTGAGAATATTATTGAGAAGTTTATTTTATGCCCTGTTGAGCCATTCTTCTTTGTTATTTTGCTGTAATCTGATATTTAAAGGTCAGAAGTTAGTGCACAACAAGGTAGTTGTGTTTATGATTATTCAACTTAGATAGCTGTAGTTACTATTCGTCTTTATAAATTTAGTTTCCAAGCACGACGCATTTGCATACAAAACCTTAATTGTTGTCCTGGAGCCTTAAATGACCTGTCATGTGGAGAGAGCAAATGAAGAAAACCAAACAAATTTGAGAACTATAAAGATCTATCATTTGGGAAAAATAATAGTAATAATAATAATAATAATAATAAAATCATCAATAAATATAACTGTGCAAACCAAATATATTTAGTTTTAGATGCAAATTAAAATCACCTATTTTCTAAGTGGTGACGGTGATGTTATAGAAAAGCAAACTGAAAACAGAATCCTAAAAAGCCTTATGCTTTAAGGAATTCTATTTTCATAAATCTCCAGGTTGCTTCATAAATCAGTTTACATCTTTTTCTGGCTACTGATCATGGAATAGGGCAGCATACCAGGTTCTGAGCTAGTTGTAGTTCTCTTCAATGGAGTTCTGTGTGTCTTCCTCACAGGCATAATCTAAAAACATTGGACTGTAAAAAGGCTGTGACAACTGAATGCCAATATCATGTGCCAATATCAGGATACAAAATCACAGAATCATAGGATGGCCAGTGTTGGAAGGGACCTCGAGGATCCAACCCCCCTGGCACATGCAGAGCCACCAACCTCCCCATACAATACTAGACCAGGCTGCCCATCCAATCTGGCCTTGAACGCCTCCAGGGATGGGGCATCCACATCCTCTCTGGGCAGCCTGTTCCAGCACCTCACCACTCTCTCTCTAAAGAATTTCCCCTGGACATCCAAATTTCCCCCTGACATCCCCCTGATACCTTGCCAGAGTGGTCGAGTTGGCTGAGGAGCAGCAAACTGATTGCTGAAGTTTTCTTGATCCTCTGTTCCTTCATCCTCCTTCCTTTTGTCCATTTGGTCAGTTGATGGTTTGTTCTTTTTTTTGTTTGTTTTGTGGCAACAGTAACAAGTCCTGGACACTGACCTCATGAATGGTAAAATTCATTCTTTTTCACATTACAAAAAAGTCCTTAGATTGTGGCATCTTGTTTCACTTCTTTTTCTTTCCCTTTTTCAAAAATAGTGTTTTGAAAGTCTTTCCCCTGCACTATTTTAAATCATGGAGACCTTTAGTGATGATTTTGTGCAGGGATTGCTCCCATACTGAAATGATGTGGATAAATGCTGTAGTTCAGTAGCTCAATTTCATGTATAATTCAGGCTTCCAGCTTGGATTATATATTACATAGTCCAAGTATATATATTTTTTTTCTGAATAGACTCATTCAAATTGAGATATTTTGAAAATTACACTGATTTCTTTGTCTGTGATCCCCAGACTGATTGTGCAAATACCATACTTATAGCAACAGCAATCATGACCAAGTAACATCTGATCTGTATAAATTTCAAAACTTTTTGAAATAGCAGAATATTTATGAATCAGAACCTTGTGAAATGTGAAAATATTTTTTTGTTTTATTCTGATATAGAATCATGCTTTTACAACTCAAATGAAAAGCTTTCAGCTTGTATTTGAAGCTATATTAAAAGAGACTCACAGCCTCATTTTATATATGCATTTGTCTTTTTCTTGATAGGAAGACATTTCTCTTTAATTTCTGCAGTGTAAGTAATCAAAATTTTGTAGACTTGAAAAGATTTTCTTAAAAATGTACTAGCATAACATGAAGCTGGATACTGACTTCCACAAGAGCAGATCTGGTCTATTATATTGAAATATACTGGCCTAACATAATTGTTCAAAAGGAGAGATCTAATTTGATGAAGAAACTATCAAAACTGTGATGTGTTTGAAACATGACTGTACACTTTGGAGCAGTTTACATGTCTTGAGTAGGTGCATAGTCACAAAGATTTGAGTAGAAACAATAATTTTCTGATTTAGACAAGACATTTTAGCTTTATAGTATTGCAGGCATTGTTGTAAATATGTCTCTGTCTCAGAATATTTGTAAGAAAATGCAGTGATTGGCAAAGAAAATATTATTGTTATTACCAAATTTATCATGAATGGATAACTTCTTGTATAAAACAGTCTCCAATGCAACAGTGAAGAAAAAACAAATACACAGTCAAGTTGCTTGAAATATATTCTGGTTCTCTATCAATTTCTACTTTAACGAGAAGGTGAACTAAACAAGTACCTCAGTTGAGACTGAAGCTGCAGATAAGCCCTTGCTTGTGATAAAATTTTGGGCACAGTATCAAATTTGAAACCATGTTTTTAATGTGCCTGACTATTCTTATCTATGTCCCATTTTTCAAACCTGTTCACTGAGGTGCTATTTGTCTATTCAAAAGTGTTAATAAGTCTAAATTATTTGAGACATGATTTTAGCCTTTCCTCTATGGCTATGAGATTAGAAAGAGAAAACAATGGGTTGTACTAGTGTCCAGCCACCCTCTCATCTCTGAAATAGAAATACATTTTTGCAAACCATCAATGTGAAAATTATATCTCCAAAAGAAAAATGCCCACACCTTTATGGAGACCTTTCAAATCACCACTGCTTGTATTTGTACTCTTTTGGGCAGCTAAGTAAACTTAGAGTCTTCAGGTCAACCTTAAGCAAATTTGAGCGTCTCCCAGATCCTGAGTGATTTTTTAATTAAAATCTCTATGTTTATCCATATACACAGCCCTGCAACTACTGATAATTTCATTGCAATTATTTCTAGAACAAAATTGTTATTTGCACAGTAGATACAGAGGGACCTTGTCTAGAGTACAAGCTGTACTTCCCTGTGAACACCTATTTGCAATCTGGGTCTGTTCCTGTCCAATTCACAGTCAGATTTTGCTTTAATTCATGATTCTGGAGGAAATTTTGTCTGAATCATGAAGCAATGATTCCTGCAAATGGAAGATGATGCAGAAAATACTGAGAGCTTTGTACTCTACAAGATAGCTGTCTAGAGGTGCTAGAGGAGTGTTGTGAGCACAGGTCACAAACTTATGAGTGCCTTCTGAGTCTTCTCTCCCGATGTCATTACAGCATCCTTCATACTTAATGGCACTCAGTACCTAAATGGTTGATATGCATGACTTAGAATTGTACATGTAATATTTTTTTCTCCTTATGTATAAGCACATCCAATGTTATTTGCATCTCAGACCAGGAAGATTTGTATCTTACAGAAATGCATAGATATTATTTAAGGAAATACTTTTTTATTTTAGAGAACGCAGTTCTAATTTTAAAAATATCTGTGCAGTACCTTTGATCTGAGACTTTAATCTGGGGCCTGCAAAGTCAGTGCTGTAACTTTCATATGGCAGAAGAGTCCTCAATGCACAGAAAGGTAATAACAGATCTTGTTATGCCCACACTTGCTATCAGTGGTGTGAAAGAACTTGGCTGGGGAGCTGTAGCATGGATGAAGTGTCCTGAGATGTCTGATTGCAATAATGGTTCCAGGTGACAGTTAACAGCTGGCACAAGTTAAAGAAACATTCATGCTGCTGAATCATCTGCTTGCAACACAGTGGCGCAGAAATGCCTGCTCTTTCAGCTGCATTTGATCTTACTATTGTTAATTAAATTTTCTTACATGAGCAAGATAACAGACTGCTGTGTTCCTGAGTCTGGAGACACTTTCATTCACTAGATCACAGGGACAAATTTTGCATTAAAAATAGTAATAAGTTGACAGCTGACAATTAATTGTTTCCTTATTAATCTCCCTAAAACGAGCAACCTGATGTGCTCATTTTGCAGTTCCAAATTTCTGCTGACAAATAGCAGTGATAATAAATACACAGCACTCATCATCTCTTTTTTCTCTTTCAGTTTGTTGTGCACTCCTGCTGAATATTAAAAAAAAACCATAACATAATAAATATAAAGTGTATTCATAACACACATAAAATCTGTTTTAAATGGCATATTCACCTCCTGCTGAATCTGAGGCCCTGCACAACTCTGAATAAAAGGCACGGGATTAGATGAGTTTGGGAAATGGTAGGTGACTCATTAGTTCACTGTAAGAAGGGAGGATCTACAACCTTCCTGTCTTCTAATAGGTGTTTATTGTCAGAGTGGATAAATACCAGGTGTGCACCTTAGAACGCGTCCTGTAGGGAATAGGAAATTGCATCTCCAATAGGCTGTCCTGCTCCACTTTACAGCAGCTTTTAATTATGCTCAGCAGAAGCAGCAAAATTTCCTGGAAAACCAGTAAAGGAAGAAGGGCATTTCACTTGGGTTGTATTTTCATTTGCTCTACTTAGATTCTAGGAAATGGCTCTGTTCTAGAGGGTGGGGGCTAAGTATTGAAAAAATTGAGCACACTGAATATATAGTCCACACTGGTTCATATACCTTATTTTATATCTCAAAATTCCGAATAGTCTAATGCTTTTCTGTGTGTACCTGAAGTAAGTCTAGACAACTTGCTCTTGGCTTATATCTTCTCATTGTGGTGTTTGAAAAAGTTCACAAATGTCACAAGCAAATTAGTTAAAAAATGGAGTCCCTCTGAGCAATTTTTGAAGATAATTGTATGCCCTAGGCATGATCTACAGCAACTTTTTTTGTGATTAACGTACTCTGTGGTTCTTTCCTAAGCTCCCAGATGACCTTGTGTTTGCCATGTACAGGTACAGACTGCTGACATATGGTAACTGAACCCTTCATGGCTTTACTTAGATTTAGTTTACTTCCCTACAGAGGTGAAGTCACCTAACTGAACTATTATCACCTTAGGTGCACTCACATATATTATTTCAGTTCAACTAATTAGTTTTAATGTGATTTCACTTATCTTAATTCGGACTAATATTTGCCAAATGTCTTTATACAGACAATTCATAAGCAATAGTCTGTCTTCCATTATAAATAATTCTAATTAGTCTCAGTTTCTTTTTTTTTTTTTTTTAATTCTCTCCTTACGTTTCATCTTCCAATTGTGGATAGTCTCTTTTGACATTCTCTAGGCCTGAGCTCCTTATATAAATTACACAGGTGTCCATTTTTCTCTTTTATCTCATAGAAGCTTGGCATACAGTCTCTACTGGTTTGGAATTAGCGTAAAAACAAAGGTTACATTGTTAATTGGAATATTCTTGTAAATGCTCTTGATAAAACTGTGCCAGGCTCAACTGTAGGTAACCTGCCATGTATTTGATTTAGTTTCTTGGGGAGAAAGAAATAAAAAATAAAAATAAAAAACTTCAATTTAAAAAGTGCATTCTGGTTTAACATTTGCTGGCTTATTTGTCTCTTTGATCAGAAAGACCACCACAGTCTCAAATATCACTGATCTCTCATGCACTTGCTCACTTATGTGGGTATATTTGCGTGTAATAAATCCTAGAACTGAATGTAGCTTTTACTTAGAATTTACTCCTAACAGAACCTATATTGTGAACTTTCCCTTTTCTTATCGTTCCATTAAGGATCTCCATCTGAAATTGCTCTCAAATTTTTCAGTATCCCTAACGAGTGCAGATGAGGAATTATGGGCTGCTGTTGCACAAATTTAAGGTCAGTTGAAAAAAAAAAAAGAAACAAACAAACAAAAAAACTTTAAAGAGAATAAGAATAAACAGATTTTCTTTTCTTTTCTTTTTTTTTTGCATATCCCAGTTTCACAATTTTTTGTTTTTCTTTTCCACATACTCCAGATGCAAATGAGCTTGCTACCAAGCTCAGACATTACTCTGTGAGATCTCACCATAGATTAATCAATTCTTTCTTACTGAAAACAATATTCGATTAACAACAAGGCTGCAAAAGTATGCAACACTTGAAGCTACTTTTGGAACAGATCTATTCATCACTGCTGGAGTTTGAGGTTCTAATATACTGTTCCACCAGGAGTGTCCACCAGCAGAAAATGACCTGCATAACAAATTTTGGAGGAGTGGGTCTGCTCCAAGAGCAACTCTAAACTCTCCTGCGCAATCTTACAAGCACTCCAGTACTGATGAGACTTCCAGGACTCTTCAAGCACCGACAATCTGCCCAGCCACTTGAGGCACTGGCATAAAGCTGCCTGTATGGCATACCTACGGGATAAACATGTTTCAGAGGTAGAACTTAATTAGAAATTAGTAAGAAGCTTACTTATTAGCAGTGCCATACTCTATATGTATGGCACCAGAAAGGTATAGACGAGCTTAAAGACCAGAATAAATGAAAAAAAAAAAAAAAAGAAGAAGAAGAAGAAAAAAAAAGCACTTAAATGCAAGAATAGTGTCAAAAGATTCTGGAAATAAACTAGGTTTGAAAGGAAAGTCCCAAATCGCAAGCAGAGAAATGACAAGGACCTCCATTTTCCTGACAACTTCCTTGGGGAAAGGGAATTGTTCTCAGGATGAGTTATGCAGCACTGACAGCTTGTCTGTCTATTTTACGCAAAGCACAGTGCCTCATTCATCTTGATTTTCTCTGTAATTTTTTGCTCAGTGAAATAATTAGCAGAAATGCTTATTTCCATATAGTAGTGGTCAGATGATTTAAAAGAATAAAAAAAGGAAGAAAATCTCATTTTAAGAGATTAGATATTTTAGCAGAATATGGAATAAAATGACCTCTAGCTAATATCATTTTGCAGTTAATATTTCCTCAAAAATTAGGTTTTCTTAATCCAGGTCCATGATCTTGTCATATTTATGATTTTGGTTTTTTTAGAGAATTTAAGTTGTCAAACTTAAATTTGAACTCAGAGACTTCAATTTATACAGGACATAGAGGACAGTGAAATTCTGAAATTTTATACATAGTTTGTCCCATATAGTAATTTGTTCAGAGATTTGAGATTATGGAGATTAGACAAACCACAATAGCTGCTTATGATGTACCTATAGCCACAGCCAGCTCGACAAGGTGGGCATCCCCCATCCCGACCATCCTCGGCTCCCCAGGTGCCTCTGAGTAATAGGTTTGAGGCCCTGGAACTCGAGGGAGAGGTGAGTGGAGGTGTAGGGGGAGGACAACCTGTGAGGTTGCCTCAGGAAAAGCATTCGGCCCCACGCCTCAAGACTGCCTCCACCCAGAGGGACAGAAGGGTGGTTGTTGTGGGAGACTCCCTGCTGAGAGGAACGGAAGACCCTATATGTCGGCCTGACCTTACACGTAGGGAGGTGTGCTGCCTCCCTGGAGCACGGGTCAGAGACATTTCTAGGAGACTTCCTGGTCTGATTCGCCCTTCCGATTATTACCCATTATTGATAATTCAGGCTGGCAATGATGAAGTTGCTGAGAGAAGTCTCAGAGCTATCAAGAAAGACTTCAGGGGACTGGGGCGGGTAGTCGAGGGAGCGGGTGTGCAGGTGATGTTTTCTTCCATACCTTCAGTGGCAGGGCAGGATACTGAGAGGTACAAAAAACACACCTCATAAATAAATGGCTCAAAAGTTGGTGCAAATCCAGGAATTTTGGTTTTTTTGACCACGGGGAAACTTACTCAGCACCTGACAGCAAATGAAAGTAGTCTGTCTCTGAGGGGGAGGAGGATCTTAGCTGAGGAACTAGCAGGACTCATTGACAGGTCTTTAAACTAGGTATGAAGGGGGAAGGGGGCAAAATCAGGGACACCGAGGTTGAGCAGGTCATTTGAGGGCTTGTACCGAACCTGATGGGCAATGACGGTGAAGTACAAAGGGACGGACTGAGGCAAGGGGGTGTTGGGGATGCTGCTGTTCTAGGGGAACCTAGATCCTCTATAAAGGTGGTGAGACAGAAAGGTGAGCTGAAGTGCCTTTATACCAATGCACGCAGCCTGGGAAACAAGCAGGATGAGTTGGAAACCATGATGTGCTTAGAAAGTTATGACCTTGTTGCTATCATGGAAACGTGGTGGGATGATTCCCATAACTGGAATACCACCATTGAGGGCTATCAGCTCTTTAGAAGAGATAGGCTAGGTAGGAAGGGTGGGGGAGTAGCCCTCTATGTCAAAGAGTGGATAGACTGTGAGAAGCTTCCTCTGAGAAACAGTCAGGAACAGCTTGAGAGCCTGTGGGTTAGAATTAGGGATGGGTCTAACAAAGGCCAGCTGGTGATAGGAGTATACTACAGGCCACCTGATCAAGGGGAGACTGTTGATGAGGCTTTCTTGCTTCAGACGTGGGAAGCTTCGTACTCATGGGCTCTTGTCCTGATGGGGGACTTCAACCATCTGGATATCTCCTGGATAGACCACACGGCAAGTTGCAAGAGGTCCAGGAGGCTCCTGGAATGTGTTGATGATAACTTTCTGGTCCAGGTGTTGGACAGACTGACCAGAGGTGAAGCATTGCTGGACCTGCTGCTCACCAATGCGGAGGAAATAATTAATGGTGTTAAGGTTGGAGGCAGCCTGGGTTGCAGTGACCACGCTCTGGTCGAGTTTGTGATCTCGAGAGATGGCCTGGTGAAGAGTGGCATCAGGACCCTGAATTTTGGGAGGGCAAACTTTAAGCTGTTCAATGGACTGTTGGCCGAGATCCCCTGGGATGCTTTCTTTAAAAACAAAAATGCTGAGGATAGCTGGTTACTCTTCAAGGATGCCTTCCTAAGAGTGCAAGAACTCTCCGTCCCTCTGAACAAGAAAGCGGGCAAAGGAGGGAGGAAGCCGGTGTGGCTCGATAAGGACCTGCTGAGAGTGCTGAGGGTGAAAAAAGATGCGTACAAGCTCTGGAAACAAGGGCGTGCCACTTGGGAAGAATACAGGGGTGTCGTCCGGACTTGCAGATGTAGGATCAGGAAAGCCAAGGTGCAGGTGAAACTGAACTTGGTGAGGGACGTGAAAAACAACAGGAAGACTTTCTATAGGTACATTGGCCAAAGCGAGTGTACCTCCTTTAGTAAATGTAAAAGGAGAACTGGCTTCAATGGATGGAGAGAAGGCTGAGGCACTGAATGAGTTCTTTGCCTTGGTCTTCACTGGTGGCCAGGATTCCAGTACTTCTCCTGTCCCTGAGCCCTGCATCCCTACACCTCTGTGTGGGGACTGGGGTGGTAAATCCCCTCCCGCTGTGAGGACAGAGCAGGTCTGAGACCGCCTCATGAGACTGAATGTGTACAAGTCTATGGGGCCGGAGGGCGTGCATCCCAGGGTTCTGAAGGAAATGGCTGAGGTGGTTGCCAAGCTGCTCTCCATCATATTTGAGAAGTCGTGGCTGTCAGGTGTGGTCCCAGATGACTGGAGGAAGGGTCACGTCACTCCCATTTACAAGAAAGGGAGCAAGGAGGACCCCGGGAACTACAGGCCGGTGAGTCTCACCTCTGTGCCTGAGAAGATCATGGAACAGATCCTTCTGGATGACATGCTTGATCACATGAGGAAAGGGCGTGTGATCCGTGACAGCCAGCACGGCTTCACCAGAGGAAGGTCATGCTTGACCAATCTGGTGGCCTTTTATGATGGAGTGACGGCATCAGTGGACAAGGGAAAGGCAACCGATGTCATTTACCTGGACTTGAGCAGGCCTTTGACATGGTCCCCCACCACATCCTTATCTCCAAACTGGAGGGATGTGGATTTGATGGGTGGACCACTCGATGGATAAGAAACTGGTTGAAAGGCCGCAGACAGAGGGTGGTCATCAATGGCTCTATATCCAGGTGGAGGGCGGTAACGAGCGGCATCCCCCAGGGGTCTGTCTTGGGACTGGTGGTCTTTCACATCTTTATGAATGACATCGATGATGGAATTGAGTGCACCCTCAGCAAGTTTGCTGACGACACCAAGCTGAGTGGTGCGGTCGACACAGTTGAAGGAAGGGATGCCATTCAGAGGGACCTCGAGAGGCTAGCAAAGTGGGCCCGGATGAACCTGATGAGGTTCAACACGGCAAAGTGCAGAGTTTTGCACTTGGGCCGGAGGAATCCCAGGCATCCATACAAACTGGAAGGAGCAGTCCTTGAGAGCAGCCCTGTGGAGAAGGACCTGGGGATCTTGATAGATGAAAAACTTAACATGAGCGGCTCAGAAGGCAAATGGTATCCTAGGCTCTATCAAAAGAGGAGTGGCCAGCAGGGACAGGGAGGTGATTGTTCCCCTCTACTCTGCTCTTGTGAGGCCTCATCTGGAGTACTGCGTCCAAGTCTAGAGCCCTCAGTACAAGAAAGACAGGGAACTGTTGGAGAGGGTCCAGAGGAGGGCCACAAAGATGATAAGTGGGCTGGAGCACCTCTCTTATGAAGACAGGCTGAGGAAGCTAGGCTTGTTCAGCCTGGAGAAAAGAGGGCTGCGGGGTGACCTCATTGCAGCCTTTCAGTACCTAAAGGGAGCCTACAAACAGGAGGGGAATCAACTCTTTGAAAGGGTTGATAACTGCAGGATGAGGGAAAACGGTTTTAAGTTGAGGGAGGAGAGATTTAGGTCGGACATCAGGGGGAAATTCTTTACAGAGTAGTGAGGTACTGGAACAGGCTGCCTAGAGAGGTTGTGGATGCCCTGTCACTAGAGGTGTTCAAGGCCAGAATAGATGGGGCCCTGGGCAGCCTTGTCTAGCATTAGGTAGGAAGGTTGGTGGCCCTGCATGTGGCAGGGGGGTTGGAGATTCATGATCCTTGAGGTCCCTTCCAACCCTGGCAATTCTGTGATTCTGTGATTCTGTGATATGGATACTGAACTGCACTAATTCAACTCAAATAGTGAATATTTCTAACAGATTATGTGCGAATAATTCATGAAGTTTGATCACAAAGTCAGTATCACTAAAATAATTGCTGAAATTTTAAAAAAAAAGAAAAAAAAAAAGTCTGGGTGGTATTTAGTTAAGGTCTTTGACTTTGGAACTTGATTCTTCCATTGATCCCAAAAGTTAGCTGGCCCAAGGTCACCCTGCAAGACAAATTTATTACCTTTTCTTGACTAAAGAAATCTCTTAGAATGAGGTGGACTCAGTGTCACACTGAGAAGGATTACTGGGTTCACATCAGATTTCACTGATTTTTGCAAATTTTAAGTACATCAGTCAATATCTACAGTAGCATATTTTATAAACCAGACACTACATATTTTTCTAGTGAGTGATGAGTTATCATTTTTACCTTAGTTTGGTCTGTTAAGTGATTAAAATATTTTTTAAAGTTACTTTATAGCTAAATTCTTCTAAGTCTGCTCTGGTTAGCAGCATGCAACTCTTTACTTTCAATATACATAATTTAATAGTTTGGTTGTGCTGTTGGCTGTGTGTCCTTTGATGAGAACGAATTTTCAAATTCTGTATAGAGCTAATTGGATTTCTCAGTGAAGCCAACCAAAATGACCAACCCAAGTAAAAGACTGAAAGATTTTCTTTTAGAAAATTCCTTTTCCTCCTCATAGCAAAGTACTGCTTTAAGTTGGCTAAATATGTCTTTTTTTTCCTTTTTTTATTTCTTCTCTGAAGTACAGCCTTCTACTCTTCAGAGGTATATCTCTACAGTCACACTTTCAGAAAAACTCAAGACTAGTATCATAAATTGTATAAAATGAGATGTACACTAGTGTACATATTAAGAAAATTCATTAAACTGATTTTATTCTAGTTTTCCAATTTTCATTGAAATGAATCATTCAGTGCAGTATATAGAGAACTTGGCCCTTTTGGTAGTCCCACCATAAAACCGTAGCAGTTCATAACATAACATGATCCAAATAAACTGATTGACTGACTTCTGGAGAAGACAAGTAGATACATTCCCATATACTTCTGTGGTACTGATAGCAATTTTTAAGTTCATTTTTACTGATGTTCCTCATGTATTTTTATGCTACTTGTTTAATACACTTTTTCTTTGAAAGCTGCGTGTTGAAATAGTCATCTTCATCAGCAAATGCATTCATATGCTTCCATTGGAAACATCCACATGAATATGGTACTCAGAATTAGTCAAGATAAAACTTGATAAATATATGAATGAGACAACTTGACAGAAAAAAAACCTGCAGTACATTCCTTGTTTGTAGAAGCCAAATATGTACCAATTTCCTTTGTTTATAAATGTCAATATTTCACTGAAAATCATATAATATTGGTCAGTTTGATTTGTTTTCAAAACTAGTAGGAGTATATGGGCATGGTCTGAAAAAATACTTTAATGTATCAGTTTAGAAGCCTGCTCACATGCTTGAATCGTACCAGAGATGTTAGCTAACATACAGCTAGAGATATCCAGTTGAGTAATATTGAAATAACCCAGAAAAGAGATTATTATCTTCAAATCATAGACTTATAAAATGGTTTGAGTTGGAGGAGACCGTATAGTTTCAACCCTGCTCCCATGGGCAGGGTTGCTACTCACTAGATCTGGCTGCCCAGGATCCCATCCAGCCTGGCTTTGAGTTGCTCCAAAAATGGGGGCAGTCCAACTCAGTCAACATTTCTTCACAGGATAGGTGCTCCTGCCCTTTGACCATCTTCATGGCCCCCCTCTACACCTGCTCCAACATCTCCACACCCCTCTTATACTGGGGTGCCCAATAGTACTCTAGGTGGGACTTCAAAAGGTCAGAGCAGAGACGGACAAAAACCTCTCTCTCTCTGCTAGTTACCCTTTACTGTGATGCAGCCCAGGATACCACTGACCTTCTTGGCTGCAAGCACACACTACTGGATCATGTCAAGCTGATGATATAGTATTTAGACTGAAGCTGTGATGTTGGAGCTGCTGATAGCTTTTTCTATGGATTTCCTATGGATTGGTGGTCTCCTTGTGCTTAATATGGATGGAAAGAACTGACTGTCATCTGTCATTTTAAGACCACAGGTGTGCAGTACCCTTGTTCTGTACTTCTGATTTTCACCATTTTGGTACAAGCAACTGCAGGATTTGTGGTTTACAAGATGTTACATAGGTCTACTATGTATCTGGCTGTTTCTTAATGCCTTTTCATACTGGCATAGTAGTCAAAATTGTTTCAGACACAAATAATGTGCAAGCAAAAAAAAAAAAAAAAAAAAAAGAAAAAGGAGAAAATGTCTAGACCATTTTATCAAGTCCTAGGTACAAGAAGGTCCCTAGATCTGTACAGGAATCTGCAGTTAATATTCTTGCTTTGAACATTCCTCCTTGTTTATGCTGGCAACGTAGAATCTGTATCCTGGAAAGCTTGAAAGTAATTTGTGCTATTTGTGTTGAAAATATTATGCTTTTCTACTTTTATATTTTCTATTAATGGTTTCAATGTTATACATATGTTACTGCAGTAAATATACCAACTGAAAAAAATACATATCATTATCTGAAAATTTGAAAAATAATTGATTTTTAAGTATTTCTACAGACAAAGCAAATCTCTTTGGAAGTTGGATGATTAATATTCCTTGTAAGAATACAATTATTGGTTGTGTGTGTTTACATGTTGGTATCTTCCTAGATAACCAAGTGATATTTTGTCCACTGATTTCATTATCTAAAATATAAAATCCATAACTTAAATCTAAATATGGAGGCATTATTCACTTTTCTTTTGATTGGAATTTCAAGGCTGCATAATTCAAAGCTTTTGAGATCACATAGATCATGAGCAAGTTATGTTGTGAAAAAAAATTGTAATGTTGAATGGATGATTAAGGTCATTTGTCCAGTCTTTTTCAGTATCTCAAAAGACATATAATGGAAGTTCTCCTAGCAAATTTTTTTTAAGTATGCTTTTCTTGGACTCGACTCTTGTATTCACAAACAGCCAAGTTGCTTTGTCCATGCCTTTATTGTTATTCCTTGTGAAATATGGGCAATACATAATTTATATATATTTATATATCTAACTGTTTATACATACATATTCAGAGATAGAAAATAATTTTTTAACTCTAAATGTTACTTTATAGAATTTTCAGTTAGAAAAGACTGAAAGAATTGATCTGATTGTTCAGGAATTTTTCAAGGTACAGGTGCAAAAAAACAAATTAAAAAAAAAAAAAAAAAGAAGCACAAAGCAGCTAACAGCCTTCAGGCAAGACAATTTGAGTCTTTCAAAACAGTCTCTGCTTGAAGTACTACTTCATTTTACAGTATAAGTGAAAGAATTAATGTTGCTTTTAACCACCTGTGTTTTCCCTTTCTTTCCACAAGTGTTTCTTCTTTGCCAGCAATTTGTAATGATACAACTGTAGAGTTATTTGAGACCTTTGAAATAATCTTTTTTGTCTATCTCATATTTTAATTTAGGGACCTGTCATTGGTTACGTAAAAACTATCTTGGCTTTGCCTTCTTTAGTGGTGTCCAAACACAGACTAAACTGGCACCTCTATATTCAAAATTGCCCTTCCTGTAGGTATACTGGAGTGGAAAAATATTGAATGAACCTTTTATTACTTAGCTGACTATACAAATCCCCAAATACTTGCTTACAAATATTTTGTTTATTTCTTTAGCTATTTTGCATTCTGAATATCTCTCTTTCCAGGTTTCCATAGCAACTCTTGTACAGCTTGATCATTAGAAAGAAGTTCTCTTTAATTGATTTCCTAATGTATAGCTTAATAGTAACTGCTAAGCAGTCTTTTGTTTCCAGGTCATATTTAAGGTTCATATATTTGCATAAAAACATCTCATTAGTTCAAACCAATCATTATTAGTAATTTTCTTCCTTTAGTTTTTTAATAACTAAACCCTCATTGAGGTTTTCCAAATAGCAAATATTTATAGCTCGTAGAAAGAGCTTTCTCTGGGAGCCTGGGTGCTTTGTTTTTATGAGCAGCAAGAAAATTATAGAGCTTCAAAATTTTGATCACATAATACAAAAAGAAGGTGTCTTTTTCTCCAATTGAAATTAAAATAGACTGTGCTAACTATAGGCCAGAGGCAGCATTTAATGGCAAAGTTGTAGTGTATTAAAAGCTTGTACAAATACAAATAACAATGTAAAAATAAGCAAGAATAACTGAGAATTTCCCTACCCTCACTGGCATTGCAAAAGCCAGAAAAATCTTGTGCTAAATAGCAGATTTGCAATGGAGTCCTCACTTGAAAGAAAATCAAGTGTAGATATGTAAACATGTAGATATTACTATTTACTTGACAATAGGACAAAAAATTTGATATCTGTGATTGTTAGATGAAGAATTGAAATTAATTATATGTTTCTCAGAGAATAAATTCTGATCATAGCTACAATTAATATGGGTATAAAATGGGTTTTACTTGACAAGATCCATTGTAAAAACATACTTCTATAAATGGACAGTTTGTGTCATCTTTTTCTGTACAGAAGAACTGAAACATAAATTTGGATATATTGAAAATGGAAGATCTTCTAGTTAGGGAAATTGTGGGGAAGAGGGAATGTCAGCTTTCACTAATTTAATAATTCTTTATTTCTTCGAATCTTCTGCAACAGATTTCATACTCTACTATAAAACAAGGTAATACTGAAAGAATAGTTTTAAAACAATATCATCAAGCCAAAACACATAAATATAGGTCACACCATCATGCTAAGCTCCAGAAAATGTAATTAGCACATATAATCTTTTATTCTTTTTCCCTTTTCTTTTTTTTTCCTCTTGCATCCTTGACCTCTGTGTGTCTTTATAGAAACTAATAGCATTAACATTATGCTACGATTAAAAAGCTAGACAGCACAACAATGCTGCTTGACAAGATATTTTTACAATCCTTTTTGATGTCATTCTGTTGGGATTGAATGTCCTTTGAACTCTTGCAAATTAAGTGGATGTTCAATGGATGTATTCTCGTATGGGCTCTCTTTGTGTTATCTGTTAGGTCTCTTCTGCTGTTTGGAATGAAGGATTGGTTTCCATTTATCCTAGCACCTATAATTTTGTTAAACAGTAATTATTTATGCATAACATGGATTTCAGAATTGGGTTTAAAAAACAAATTTACTATCACTTTGCAATACGCTAAATATATGTTTTAAACAATTTGTATTAATTCTATGCAAGCTAAGCTGATAAAAATGCATGAGCTTTTGTTTCCTGCACTGTGTTCATCATTTAATATCAGAGTTTAACCACAACCATGAATTCTGCCTCCAGAATATCAGTGGTGTAATATCTTTACTGCTTGTATTATATTTTGTATCCTCTCATGATGCTATACAGGTACAATATCAGAAAGACCGAAAAGTTGTGTGTAAATTATGTGTGCTATCTAGAGAAAGCATCAAAGCTCTTAATGGAGTAAAAAGAAGAGCATTATCTTAGCATGAGTTCCTTTTACAACCAGGTTACTGCAGAATTAGGAGATATGATTGGTGCATTTTCAGTTGAAAAGACATATAGTCATTGTTAGCATAAGATCTCTTCCCTCTGTGAAAACTGAACAAAAACCACAGCCATATGAACATTTATTATATAGAAATGCAACTGAATCACTTTTGCAAGATGGAAAAGCCAGAAATAAACACAGAATTCCTGAGGAATGTCATAGATGGATATGGAGTGGAGTGGTTTGACACTAACAGGTTCCAGCAAGGCGAGAAGCATCAACCTGGATTAAAGCAGATAATAGAAGAACTGAACAACACAGTTACATTTAGATTTATGAACCAAGAACAGGAAATGTAGTTAAGCTGCAAAAACACAGAGAGATTGAAACAGGAGCTGAAACTGCTGATAAAAAACAAGTTAGGTTTCTGATGGTTATATTGCGTCATTTTGCCATGCCATCAGAAATCTGACATGTCCAGATAACAGATAGGTTAGCTGTGAAAAAGACTGAAAGAAGATGGGAGAATGTGGAAACTAAATCATTATGAAATACTAAAGGGAAATAGAAATGGAGATCTTTAGTTTATACACATGCAGTGGATGGTTTGCTCTTGAGAAGAAGAAACAGATTTAGAAATTGATTAATTTATGCTAACACATAATTTTAATACATAATTCCCTGAAAGTAGCAATTCTCAGGATAAAAAAAAAAAAAAAAAAGACATAATTTATGTTTCAGAACATAATTTGTGCTTGTACTACTTTTTCCTTCCTGAAACAGTTGCCTATTTTTACAAAAGATAGAAATTTTAATTTCAACTCATTGTTCTATGTGATATCTTGTACGTTTCCAGTGCACAATTCATTCACAGAATTGAAAACAGACTTACTCACTCAGACTTTCTCCAGCAGTCATCAGTTTAAGTGCATCACAAACTTTACTGGCTTAATTTGTCAGATGAAAGGCTATTACTTCCATTTTATGAATGCCAAGATAAGTCCTAAGGAATTATTTTCTCAGACAGATTTCTATTTCCAGAGAGCTGAATAAAGATTAGGTTCAAGCTTGTTGACTTGATTTCAAGTTTTGAAAGAGTGGACTCCTATAGTGGACGCAAGGTTGTTTTTTTTCTGTCCATTTCCTCTTGCACTGCACCTTCTGTCTCACTTGTTCAAACCAAGGCCTCCTGCATTTTTTTCTCTATTGTAGCACTTTCTCTTCATTGCATTCTTAATTACTTTACTTAATCTGGCCCATTCAAGTTTCTCAAGCTTCAGATCTCACTTAAAATCTCCTTCCTATTTTAGTTTTCTCCTAACTTTTTAAGCACTCCGTTGACATCCCAGTATTGTTGGAAAACTTTGTTCATGATGGAGCTGTGATGTAGGAGGAAACAATGCACAGTGTACCCAGAAACTGCAAGACAAGTGAGCTTGGATAAGAAGACAACAAAACAGCATGGCAAGTTCCTTGCAGTTTGAGAAATCTTACGGAAGGATGGAGCAGGATGGATTCCGGCTTCCTGAGCCCCAGAACTGCCAGGCTTCCAGCAGTTAAGAAGAATCCCAGCCAGGATCACTTCCACAAGAGCAAGTAAAAAAGAAGTAAGGAAGCTAACACAGTCAGTGTTAAACAGTCAGTATTAAGAGGTTCACTGTGTTATTCCTGATACATTCATTGAAGGTGAGGAACGTGTGGTCAGTAGGAAAGATGCTGCAGTGACTATAATCTAAGGATAAAAGGGAAAGCACAAGGGAGGGAAAGCAGTAGCTTTCCTAGAATGCTACCTCTGGTAGCAAGACTGAAACTGTGTGTATCCATACCTATTCACACAGAAAAAGAGGATCAGGAGTATGACATTGAGAAGAAAAAACATATTCTGCTGGGGGGGGTCTAGTCAGGATCCCTCAGTGTACTGGGTTGGGATCAGAGCTGTAAAGGGGGGGAGGGGGGGAGGTGGAAGAAGTCACAGTGTTTAATGACTGTCCTGTGTAGGCAGAAGCATTCATCTGCCAGTCGGAGCTAATATCTGGAAAACATTAATCAAAATTGCTGAGAATTATAGCTCTTGCATCTCCTTTAATGTTGATGTATACATGAAGAGCTAAGTAACAATGGATTTATATTTCAGAGTTTTTTATTAGCTAACCTAGCTACCTACAAATGTTGAGATTCATATCATGGACTGGAAGCATTGAAGAAAAGTGAAGATCATTGAGATCTGGAACAGATTGCCCAGAGAGGTTGTGAAACTTCCTTCCCTGGAGATATTCAAAAGACATCTGGACTTGATCCTAGGTAACATCCTCTAGAAAGCCATGTTTGAGCAGGGAAGCCCAGCACAGCTCACACTACATCCCAGGCCCTGCCACCATGCTATCATGGCAGCAGCTTTTCTCCTCCAAGGGGACTGGTATGGCCCTGGGCACGCATCCATCACTCAGCAACAACCAAAACATCAATCCAAGACAATTCCTCTTCACTCAGTGCAGCCCAGGTAAGGTTGGACAACCACTAGATTATCTCCAGAAGTCTCTTCCAAAACATGTACCATTCCGTGATTCTACGATTTTGTGAATGGAAATAGCTACACCAGTTGTCAACTGGTAATCATTTATTAACACCAACAGACAACTGGCGACAACTAGGAAAAAAAAGCAAACACTATTATTAAGAATAAGAAAGCAATTCTTCAATAATTTAACACATCTTTGTGTATACCTAGGAAAATTGCGTAGATTAGCAAAGACAATTTTTTTTTTTTTTAATCCTTCCCCTCTGTTCTGTCCTGGTGAGGCCTCATTTAGAATACTATGCCCAGTTCCAAGTTCCTCAGCTCAAAAAAGATAGAGATCTCAAAGGAGTCCACTGTGGTCACAAAGATGATAAAGGGCCTGGAGCATCTCCCATATGAATAAAGGCTGAGTAGCCTGGGTCTGTTCAGTCTGAGGAAAAGAAGACTGGGAGAGAGATCTGATTAATGTTTATAAATATCTAGAGGGAGATGAAGGGAATGGATGAGACCAGGCTCTTCTCCATGGTGTGTATTGATAGGATAAGGAGAAACAGCCTAAAACTTGAACATAGGAAGTTCCGTACAAACATGCAGAACTTCTTTACAGTGAGGGTTATGGAACACTGGAACAAGTTTCCAGGAGAGATTACGGAATCTCCATCTATAGAAATATTCAAGACCCATCTGGATGCTTATCTTTGTGATCTACTGTACAGAGCCTGTTTTAGTGGAGGGGTAGGACTTGATGACCTCTTGAGGTCCCTTGCAACCTCTGCTGTTCTGTGACTTTGTGATTTTCTGAATTAAAAACTCTGAATTAAAACTTCATAACAGAAATACAAAAAATTTATGTCAGTTATCAGACACAACTACTACACTTTGCTCAAGCATAACTTGTCTGTTAAGCTTGTCTAAACTGTTCCAAGTAAATTGTTACACAGCAAGAATTACCTAGTAATTATAGAGTCAGAACACTAGCGTGCCTTTCCTGCCAATTTCTTCCCTATTTAGCAAGAGAAGAGCTGTGTTTCACTGAAAAGTTACTGCTACTGGATAGCTCTGATCTGGCATGCTGCTGTTGACAATACATGTTCTGAAGCCCCTAGCTCGAGAGTGGGAATTGTAAGACACAAAACTAGTTCATACACACATTAAAAAGAGTTACAAGAGAAGGTAGGAGGCAACCTTAGTAGAGGGTGTTTGTAACATGTAGCTTGGCAAGTATAAAGTAAATCTATAATAATGTTAACACAATGTTTACTATATATATAGAGGGGAAGATGAGATACAGATGTCTGTGTGTGACCTAAGTCACCCAGCAGCTTCCTCCTTGCCATATCACTCTGCAGAATGAACTTGCAAAGAGTTTTCTTTGAAATGTAGAAATAAAAGAACAAAGCTGTAGAAGCAAGCAAGATATATTCCCATCAAATTTTGAGAGAGGATCTTGAGGAAGTTTTGTAATTTCTGAGCTAGTAACTATATAAACTGTGATAGCAGTATGACTAATAGCAATTAATTTCCTATATGTAACATTCCACAAATTGGAGCATGCATATAATGTGTATAGCAATCTAGTTAAGAAAACATATTTGTTCAGGAAGTAGAGATCTGATCTAGTGACTTCCTCAGCTTCCTACAGGATCTACTGTTTCCAAACTCTTCCTTCTCTGAATGATGGGATAATTGTATTTCATGTTAAGATAGGTTGAAATACCATTTAATTTCCTCCAGCCTTCCGCCTTCAACTCAGAAAAGGACACAAAACTGAAAAATCAGAAAAAGCACACACTGTAAGAAAGGATAATATCTTAAGCATAATAGTTCAAAAAAGTGTTTTATAATACATCAGACCTACCTCAAACATTGCAAAGTTCAATAGTGGAACTATGTACCTGATAATCATGTTCACATTCTTTCCTCACTATTGTGATACATTTTTGGTGCCCACACAGTTAATTTCAATCATATTACTGCCCAAAACAATGAAAACAATATATCGATAAAAGAGATAAGTATCTAAATCATTTACAAAATGAATATGTAAATTCCTGATAATGTTGAATGAAAAGAAAATAATACATTTAAAAGAAAAGAAAGAAATGCCAAATCAATAGAAGTAATGTTCAAAAAAGAAAAAAAAAATAGAAATGCAATTTTAAGAGCTGGAGAAAATCAAAAGGGAGAAATAAGTATAAGGTGTAGTTAGATGATTTTTAAAAAGTATCATAAATCTAAATTGCAATTTAGAATATAATATAACAGTTCAAAAAGACTGTACGAGAATGAACACGAGAATAAAAGGAGCGAGATGGTGGGAAAGAGTCAACGATCACATTAAATGCTACAGTGAGAATTTCAAAACGAGAGCACAGACAAATCAGAAGTCTGAAGCGAACAAAAGAAAGGTAAGAAGTGTCAGTAGTAAGCAAGACTAAAATTACACTGCTGTTAAGCTTTTGGTCACACTCACAATGCTTAAAGGAACAGTTTAAAAGACCACCATATTCAAAAGTCAAAACTACTAATACATAATGCATTCAATGCATATTTTAAGCATCACAGTAAATGTCCTGTATGCTGTGCTTTGCATATGAAATGTTGTTTTATATACTTCTGTATTTCTTGAGAAAGCCAAATATAATTTTTGTGAAATCAATTTGTACAACTGCAGGTTTTAAAGTCAGAAAAGTGTGTTAGATTATAGCTTTAGAATTTGTGTGAAACTGAAGGCAGAAAATGGTACATCTTCAGCCCTGCAGTTAGTCTGATAATATCTAAGGTCATATGCTGCGTGATAGGCTTGAATTTGTAGGCTACCGTAACATTGTAATAGTTAATACTTTAAATAATAGTACATATCTAATTAAACATGCCTGGAGAGTCTTATGCAAAGGTATTTACCAGTAAATCTAAACAATGCTACATCTCCTCCTTTGCAGAATGTCTGGAAATATATGAATGGATACACGTGCTTTAATTCAACCTGACTTACAGATATCTGATTTATTAGAAGACTATCCCTGGTTTTCAGTTATTATTAGCCATGAGGAGATCAATTCACTCCACCAGAAGTACAGCTGAGACAGAAGAAAAAATATAGACAAAAAATTTTTACAAATACAATGAAATCCTAAGGGAATAATAATGTAATAGTAATAATAGTAATAATAGTAATAATAATAGTAATGCAATTATGCTAAACTGATGTGAATGGTTTTATATAATTCTTGGTAGTTCAAAATCAATAACAAGGAAATATGTTTAAATTCTAAATCGGGATTAAATTGAATGATATTCAAGACAAAGATACATCATTTAGACTGATCAGTTAAAGCCTGCTGAGTTGAACTGCGTTTAAACTGAGAAACTAAAACTGAGTTTTATTTTCTTTTTAGTTGAAAGCAAAGTGAAAATAATCTGAGGGATCATATATTTTGCAAGAGCATGTAGATGATTAGAAATACGTATCAGAATCAAGAACAATTAGTGTAGCAAACAAAATCAACAGGTGAGTGGTACTAATTCTTCTCTAATTTAGCTATGTAATCAAAAGCTTGTAAGCTGTTCTCAGGATACATTAAGGATAAAAGCTGAATTTGAGAAAGTTTTAAAAAGCATTTTCTATGTAAAGACTGAAGTGTGCTGAAGTTAGAAGATATTTTTGGACTCCTAATATCAGGAAGCAATCAGGTTTGTTCAGCACTCAAGTACTAAAACTCTATTGCTGTTAAACTGTAAGTGAAACATAAATATATGTATAATATAAATTCTTAATGTCATTCAAAATACAAATGTGGCATTGAATCTCATCCAGCAAGGTTTTTGACTGACAGCTCAAGCCAGAGTTACCAATCTGAAACAAAAGAAGAAGGAGAAGAAAGAAAATCTAGATTGATGGAGCAATCTTGCTCCTATTCAAGTCAATGAAACACTCTCATTCAAACATGATCAGGCTCCTTTTGTGCTATATACTAAGTACATAGGACTCTCCATCCTTGTCCAAGGGGCTTACCTGAAGAAATATGAAATTTAAAATTTCTCTTGATCATTAGACATCAGTACTTGTTCAATATAGTCATCATTATTTATACTTTTATACACTCAGCACAAGAGATTTTAGTATTATTTAATTAGTTGATAAACTTTATTCTTTTCTGAAACTTTACAAAACTGCTAACTTATTTGCATTTGTTTATATTTGAAGTCTTTTGGTACTTATTTTACTGAAATCTTTAGTTCTTACTATTTCTCACTCTGAAATAAAGAAAAGAAATCTTTTGTATTCAAATGACTCATGGGTTCAGTGTAAAAAAATCCTTTTGAATTAAGCATGATTTTCTGGTATTGGTAATAACTTCAGATTTCTTTCCCATAGAAAACTAGATCTAAGCACATATGCATATTTACAAAAAAAAATTTATAAAAAAACATATTGATTTAGCATGATGCAAATATATGTAAAGGAGCAACTCTATCTTAAACAAGGATGTGATGAGATTTTCTCTGTTCTACCCTCTAATATGAGAGAAAAATTGCAGTTCATTCTCCGCTCTTAGCAGCTTGTTAATAATCTTCTAGATAAACTTAAAATCCTTTTCAGTGTTTCTCACAATTTCTTTCTGCTTTTGTGCATGGACAGAAGAGTGCCAGTCTGCACATCTATTTCTTATTTAAACTTATCAACACTAAAAATGGAAGAACCACACCACATAATTATTCTGATCCAGTCAACGTGCTCAGAATGCAATTAAAACCATGTATTTTTAGGACATGTATAATGAAGACACCTCCTTTACTTTAGCAGAAATGGGGCTTTATTTCAGGATTAACCTCCAGCTTTACAGGCAGTTTTTCAGATCTCTTATTCCTACGTCCATGTAAATAGTCATAATTTGCCATAAGAAACTAAAGTCTTTGCATAAATCAGGCTAGGACTGGAGAGTAAATTCAACAGATAGCTCCAAAACAACAAATAAAATATTGGATCATGTCTTCTCTTCACTCTAAAAGTTTCACTAAGGAAGTTAAATCTCCTCACTCCATCAAGTGTACTTGCAGTTCAACTCTTTTTTTATATGTATTTTTTTATTTTGCTGTTTTGTGTCACTTAGATGTTTCATAACCTGTTTTCAGCTGCAATACAATTGCAATAGGAACAGTCTAGGGGTTATAGTTGTCCCCTCCTGCTAAGGGGGGACAAGAGAGATTTTTGTCTTAGGCTGAGGAAGTATTTGAATATAAATCACAACTCTGTGAGCAAATGAAGAAATATATTAACATTTGACATTGGGCGGTAGCTTACTAGAGGAATAAGAGGGCTTACCTGCATCCCTAGGTTAGATATATGAGAAATTGAATGGAGCACGTTTGAGGAATTCCCCTTAGCTGATACTTCTCTAAACAGATTTCAATAGCTCCCTTTCTAGACTGAATTTTATGAAAGTAAAAATTTGAACTGCCTTTCTCTTCTCTAACAAGACACCAAACATTACACCTGTAATAGGAACAGGTGGGTCATTGTCTTCATGCACTAATGTTACCAAGAATTTGATTTTCACTGCAATTATGTCACTGCAGTGATACTGAGATCTCAAAGACAATATACATTCCAGCACAAAAGGTGAAGAGATCTGTCAAATCCAATTTAGAAACAGAGATATGGTGCTTGCAAATAGCCAGAAAGATCTTAATTTAATGAATTTTAAATTAGTAAAATGCACTTGGTATAGAAAGCCAAATCAAATACTTTAAGCACATTTATTTTCACTCTTAGAGCCTGATTCTTAGGTGTAAAGTATCATACTGATTTATTTAGGATGCCAGCATATACTCTGACAAATATCTTTTTTTCTATAAATCCTTTAACACTGAGGAGCCTCCACATCTATGGGGCACTTAGCAGTGACTGGTTCCCACATAAATCAAGTAGAGTAGAACTAAGAATTTTTCAGATGTGATCAAGACATTCTTCTAAACTCTTGCATTGTGTAAAAAAAATAATAGCATTTAGCACTCTAATATTACAGCTGCTGATTTAATTACAGACTAGATTTTTTCCAAAAAATTCTTTTAAGTAAATGTTTTTGTCTATCTGTAAATTAATAAATTTAGATTGAATTTAAAAAAAAATCTTAATTTCTAGATTTTACATTTGGAGGCACCCTTAACTGAAAATACATATTTCAAGCGCTCTGTGAAATAAATTCGTAAAAATCCATTGTAAACTCAAGGAACTCGGATACTTTAGGAATATTTCAAGTGATTTGGTTGTCATTAGGAAAGTATTAATAGCTATTGTTTATAACTGTTGTAACTACAGTCACAGACAGTTCAGCCTCTCAGGTCATTCTCAAGTAGTCTCTGGGGAATTCAGAGCAGCTCAAGCACTGCAGCAGCCGGGGTAATTTGCCTCTACTGCCAGATGTAGCCCATTCACACAAGCAAGGGCAGGCCATGCACAGTCTGGCTTTGCTGTAGTATGACAGGCTTTGGGGCAGATTAATGCGCTGGGAGGCTGCATGTTTCCTACGGAAGCTTGTGCCAGTCGGTGTCAGGCCGATGACTTTAAGGTGAAAGATGATGACCTCAGCAAATGAAAAGGAAAAAAAAAAAGCGCACACAAAGAAACAAAGACAACAAAACTTTTCTCAACTTCTTTATGTCATTTGTTTTAGCTTAGAAGAAAGCTGTGTTTGGAGCAAAATTTGGAGCAAAATATTTTGGTGAAAAATGTTTAGTCATTGGAGTAACAAATGTTTCTTAATTTCTCTATTGATTTTTTCCTGCTCACTTTTGAAAGACACGTTGTACAAATGCGAACAACACACCCGGTTTCTAATCTCAGTGTCAAAACCAGAATTTTGATGTGAGTTGTTACTTCTGATTTATCTTGCTTTCCCTCCCTCAGAAAGCTTTGCCACTTAACAATGACTGGCTAAAAACATAGTAACTTTGTTATATAAAGAAGATATGGAATTCACTGGAATCTTTCTTTAAAACACATGCTAAAACTTCTTTTATCAGCCCAGTCTGTGTTGTTTAAAATAATAAAAATTAGAACAATGTTAAATTTCTTTGGAGAGCTGTTAAGTCACATATTAAAAATTATTTTAATTTTTGACTGGATATGTATGTTTGCCTGATAACTCAGTTTTACCCAACCAGAAGGCTTTTGTTCTTGTTTGTAGTTTGCAAACACTGGACTGTAAATGTCTTTCTGGATCACTGGGTGATTATAATCTGGGATTATAATATATAATTACATCACCGTTGTTTTAACATTTATTTTAAATGGTTTAAAAGTGTTGGTGTTCTGTCTGTTTGTTTGATTCACTCTGTTGTTGCCACCTTTTAACTCTGAAAGTTTCACTTTTTTTCTGTTTTCATTTGACATGCTAGAAGAAAATACTTTTGAACTGGAAGAATGATAATTGAAGTAATTCATTAATTCTTGCATTTTTTTTTCCCTTTTCTTTCCTTCTTGATAGTAAGGAATAATGAAAATACTCACTTTGTCTCTTTTGATGAAAGTCTAATTCTTTCCCAGCTCTTTTAACAGCCCAGTCAACCTGTGAATGATCAAAATCTCCAAATCCCTATCTTAGTTCCTTTCATCTGTTTATATCTTTGCACATGGCAGGAGCTTTTTACTAATTCCAAAATCACTGAATTTCCATTTTTCAGTAATTCATCCCATTTCTGATACTTCAACCCCTCAGAATCACCTGCTTATTCCCAGATGATATCCAAATACAATTTTTTCTTTGATAACTCAGTTTTGTTTGCTGGCTTCATTCATGTACTATTTTAGAGAATTATTATTATTATTATTATTATTATTATTATGACAAAATATCCTTAATGGAAATAAACAGATTGGTCCCAAGATTTATCTCTAAGCTCCCCACATAACCTTTACAGAACTCAGTAGTTTCTCCTTTCAAGCTTTTGTTGTTCTCTGCATTTCTTCATGCACCTGACAATTCCTATCTTAATCCCTACATTCTTTAAGTGAAGTAGTAATTTCCTGTGTGTCACTATATCAAATACTTTAGTAAATCTAGCTTATATTTCCCCTGTGTAGAAAAACATCATTATCTAAAAGGTATATCAGATTAGTCCAGCATGATCTGTCTTTAGCAAACCTGTGTAGATTTTCTACTATTGTATCTAAACGTCTACTTATTCAACTCTTTAAAAGCTAAAGCGTAGCATGCTATGGAGATAAGATTAATCACCTCTCCCAACTTTTTTCCATCCCTTCTCTGTTAAACCAACTCTTATATTTGCTGTCCTGTAATCTTACTGCAGCACTGTGGCCTGATATATTTGTTTAACTTAATCATAATCAAAGCTTAGTGCTCTGTCCAACTAATAACTTCAGTAATGAGTGAGATCTTCCAATTTTATAAGGTTTGAAAACAAACTCTCATTACAATTGCATTGCAGTTACATTTCCACTTTAATTTAAGCTGGACTAGTTCAAAATCCCTCAAACAAATATTATTTGTACTTTCTGACTTTTTACAGCAACTTTCTCTAGATATGTTTTGGTGACAAGTAGCATCACTGCTTCCTAATTCAAGCTTTAATTGATAATGAAAATAATAACAACTGAACACAGACAATGCATCGTTATGAGTGCGAACACTAGCTTCTCAGGTCCACAGAGACCTGAAAAGGACTAGAGATGACTGGCACTTTGCTCAGGCTGTTCTGCTTAAGACTGAAATAATGTCTGTATGAAATTACTATCACACGGAAGGGTTTTGGAATAATCAGAATGTCACCAATGGATTTTCCTGACGTATAACAATGAGAAAAATGCACCAGAGTCTAGAAGAGAAGCAAAAAGGACAGGAGCCAGCTTGTTCAGTTACAGCATTTTGGACTGACGTTGCCAACCACAAAAGTGTTTTGCCAGCACTCTCCTTTGAACTTCAGCTTGGGACTTTCCCATCCAGAAGTAGAGTTTTAAATTTAATATATCCTAATGGATTTTACTTCCCTTGGTTTGTCTAGCCAGTTGTTCAATACATGTACACTGATAGCACCTGTGGCTTCCTGTTGCAAAGTATTTTGTGGCTTAACAGAGTTTCATGAAGAAACATTTCCTTTCCTTGACTGCATGCTGTCATATTTGATGGCTGCTAGCTCTTGCCTGGGGATATATAGTGAGCATTCTCATCCCTATTATTTTCCCAGTGTCACTCATCGTTTTCTGGACTTCATCTTCTCCTTCCTGCTATAGAACTACTCCATATTCTTGAGTAAATTTATATCACTTACAAAGAGCATGTGAAATATTTAAAGCAGGAGAAATAAAATAATACATTTTACTTGAGCCAATCTTAGTTCTCTCAATAAGCAAAGAGATGTTTGAAAAACTCAATTATGACTAATTTTATTTTTTTTTTTTATTCTGTGTGTCCTTATTACTGTTATCTGAGTCAGTCTGAAAACCTGTATTTCAAGCAAAATTCAAGATAGATCAACTGCATTTCTGTAAGATGTAAACAGAGACAATCTGCAGGTGCAGTGCCTCTCTGCGAACAAGCAGAATTGCTATAGCAGTAAAACACAACTGTTCCTTCCTCAGTGTCCACCCAAAGCTATAGCTGTTCTGGTTCACCAAAGTCTATAATCAAACTATTCTTTACTAGGGTCATCTTTTTTTTAACCTGAAATACATACCTCAGTAGGGACACAAAAATCACCAGTGACACAAGGA
This sequence comes from Chrysolophus pictus, assembly GCA_037305975.1. Taxonomy (NCBI): domain Eukaryota; kingdom Metazoa; phylum Chordata; class Aves; order Galliformes; family Phasianidae; genus Chrysolophus; species Chrysolophus pictus. The sequence continues at coordinate 64,364,043 of CM074614.1, forward strand.
AACTTAATACAGTGCCATTAATACTCCAAGTGTTTGCCTACATGTGTCCTTTAGTATTTTCATCTCGCACTACTCCTTTTCCTTCGATGAAAATAATTCCACAATCTTGAAAAAACTTAGCAGAGCATTGAGCAAGATGTGCCAGATGAAGCTATGTGTAGTGTTACGGAAAAATTCTCAGCACAGGATTTTACTGAGCTGAAACCAGAGCAAATGATCAGGCATAGGACTCCAAGAATCTTATATGATGTAACTGTGCTCCTAAGTATTGTACTGAATACAGAATCCTGAGTTAATATAAAAAACCATCTAAAAGAATTTCCCTAGCTGCAAACTTTGTGTATACAGGTTCGTGCTGAGATACTCAGTGTGAAATGTTTAACACATACTTTTAACCTGCACATGAAAAGGAAATAGAAGTATGTTTCACTGTCACATTTGGAAGGTTACTCTATTCTTCAGTATGCCATGAATAAGAAACAGAAGATAGCATATGAAGGACATTGTTCAAAGCCTGGGGTAATTTCTAGACTGACAGAATGGAGCTAACTTTGAGTGCTGAATTTAACAGGGGTGATTTGTTACCTTTCAGTATAAAATATTCATCTGTTAACTATGAGCAATAATTAGCTCAAAGTACAATTAGTACAATAACTTCCAGTAATTTTGGTCAGCTAAAGCCCACATTTTGCTCATAATATTTAATAAAATATTTAAAAGTGTGACTACTTTTATATCATCATCTTTAAAAACCACACTAAGTTATTTTAATCAATATACTTGTTTTAAGTAAAAGCCATTTAATCTTCTGACTTATACATTAACCTTCCATTAAGTATTAGTGAAGAAGTTAAATGCACCTTAGTCAATAATGCTAATGCAGGAACTGTTGTATTACCTATGGAGAAATGCGTATTCATATTATGTTAAAGTGGCTATCCTTAACGATTAGCTATTATATGTCAGGAAACTGATCATAAATTTGAAATATTTTGTAGGAAAATGAATTATAATGTTGAAACTGAGTTCTCTGTACTGTAATAATTCTGAAATGAGGTCATCTACTTCTCCTGGTCAGTGCTTTTTAAGACAATGATATTGAAGTGATGAAGATACCCTTGATGATACTTTAACCTCACCTTGTGGTTTCACATCTTGGTGGGTAATAAATGAGACTGGTAATTGAACTACCCTAAACTGAAATATATGAATGTACTTGCAGGTATATGGCAAAGTTGTTCTAACATACACTCTCATAACTCCATTTCTATCAAGGAATGCATACATGTAACAAAAATTTTATCATAAGATACGTCAGTCACTTTTCTATATTTTAGACCAAATCGCAGCACCAAGAATACTCATGAAGTTCACTATGTATGCTCTGTATGGCTTTTCCTATCTTTTTTTTTTCTTACAACAGACTTTTTACTAAACTAGTTTGTTCCCCAGTATACATTTTTATACTAATATAACAAACTGCTTTCACAGTGGTCTACTACTTGCTTACTCCTTTCTACTGGCTGCACACTGCTGATGCTTTCCTTATGTCAGTCCTAGTGTCTATATGAATATTGGGTGAGTTAATTCAGCTGACTGATCCAGCAGAAACCTTTTTATGTGTTAAAAGAGAATAGTTTTATACTGGATCTGCCATCGAAATTGATTTGTCTTTTGGTTGCATATTCGCTAACACCACCATAAGAAGGGGGTGTGGGCAGATGAGGAAGCAAATTGAAGCCACAGCTTTTGCCAGCAGTTCATTTGTGTGTTGACTTAACCATGAGGTCAAATGGCACCTACATAATACATAGTGCAGGTAAACATGGAAGAGACACCAAAAAATTGTGCAGCTGCTCAGTCAAGACATCTATAATAATATATTGTAATACAGACTGTTTCAAAACAGAAGAGAAAAAGGTACATGGTATACATTTGTTAGCACAGAAAATTTTGCCTTTCTTTTGAGGATGGACAGTTGAGTAGTTTTCAGGCTTCACATTTGTCAAAAGCGTTGTTTTCTCCAACCTTTTATGATCTTTGATTCAGCACTGTAAATGATTAGTTCACTCACTTTCACCTCTGTTTGTTCTTGCTGTATCATTTGTGTGCCTTCTGCTGACTATACTAAACTGTATCTGCAAATCCAGAGGCAAATCTAGTGCTCCAAGAATGAAGTTTATATATTGGAAAAAAATATATATCTCAAAGGTCTAATTCAATTTATTTTTATAGAGTTATATGTATATGATGTATATGTATATGCTAGAAGTATGTATGATGTATATCTTCCATATTTTAATAAAATAGTGTTTTAAAATATTTCTGTAGTTTCTGGACATTTTTTTCTATTTCACAGACCAATTCTAATTTTTTTTCTCAAAATATTCACATCTGTAGTTTTAATTAGAAAGAGTTTTAGATGGTATTATGGAACATTCATGCAATTTCAACACTATCTGAAGTGTATTCATGCTCTTTCCATAATACCAAGATTTTCATTCTTTAATCAATAAAATAAAAATCTGGACAATTATTTTCCTTCAAAGCAATAGTAAAATACAAATCTCATAATAGTAATAATAATAATAATAAAACAACAACAAAATGCACCATGCATGTGCAATAGGAAAAGAATGAGAAGTTCAAGGGCACTGGCAAAGTCTCACATCCACTCAATATGAAATGTTTGTTTGATCCTGTGTTTTATAACGCAAAGCAGAAAAAAGCCAAGTGAACAATAAAATCCTATTCCACAGCTCTGAACATGTGACAGTTCAGTGCTGTCTCCACTGTTTGGATGTGGGTGATTTGAACCAGTATCTAAAACAAAAGATTGTACAATTTCTCACTGTCAAAATCTACTTTCCATTAACTGATTGCCCTGATGCTCCCAGTTTCCCCATCCTCAACAACAATCTTTATTCTGTTACCCTCCTAACAATCAAAATATCTTCTAGTCTTTCACCTAATTTATCCCCTCCTTTATTTATATTCTTAAATTTACTATTTACTTATTTCACATTTTAAAGGTAAATTCTGCTTTGTTGCATTCATGTCTTGAAAATTCAAACATTGTTTTGGCTTTTTCAGGGCAAAATTTTGAGTGTACTTTAACCCTTGAAAAAAGTCTAGTATACTCTATCCCTCTAGGAGTTAATTTTTTAGTAGTTTAGGAGTTAATTTTTTAACTCCTAGAATCTCTTTTTACTAAAATGCACAAAAATAAAGGGTATTTTTGCTTCCACATTTAAATAAAATCATGAATAATATTTTGCCTTCATTTACTCAAACTTGGTCATACATCAGTGATTGCAGCCTTAAAACTGCTTGCACACCACCTCTTTTATATCACATTTTAACTGCTAAGTATACTTTATCTTTACGATCATTGTCTTTTCTTCTGTCCAGTAGCTGGATAGCAACTGTGTCATAAATAACTTCCAAGAAATTAATTTTATATTAATAAAGTTATAGCTTAGTATCTTACTACAGAAAAATCCCCACACAAAAAAAGACATGGGTCTCTTCCTACAATTATATGAGCTAATGTAGTTGAGAGTCAAGGCCAAGTGCCTTTCAGGCATGTAAGTCCCTGAAAACTCATCAGCTTCTTGCTTTATTCTGTTCTGAGTTTACAAGGAGCACTTCCATCCCTTCAGATAACTACTACCAAATATTTTAAAGATATGTATGTGACTGTCATGTATACTCACGTGTGAGTTTACTTACTGCAAATTAACATACCCCAGAAAATTGATACAGACAGTTTTTTAATGCACCCTTGACAAAGTGCTAATATAACAAGATTTTGTAGCCTGGCTGAAATTTTTTTCTTCTTTCTCCCTCTCCTTCTGTCTCTTTTTTGTGGGAATAGGGGAAAGAGAATGGAGTAAGAATAAGTAAGTGCTGCTTAGCTTAAACTGATGTTTACAATATATTGAATTCCACTGAAATTTAAAGCAGAAGATATATTCTGCGGGGAAATAAAAATCATGGAAGATATTTTTCATTCTACACTTATAAAACAATTTTCATGCCATACAGAATTTTGAAGCTGTTTGTGTTAGAAATCTGTCATTAGTTGAGACAGATTTGATTTGAAATCAAACTCTGTCTTGGAATGGAATAATTTCAAATAAGAGATTTAATTTCATATCCTGTAGACATTAAACTTTTCTAGATGACCAGCAGTAGAGAAGATGTATCAATCAATTTTCCATTCAATTTTCATTGGAAATGATTGAAAAAAAGTTCTAACGTCAACTGACTAGTGTACAAATACTTTCAGTTCTTGCTTGTGTCAGTCCTGAGTTTGTAAGAGCCACAATGGGGCAGAAGAAAGGGAGTGAAGATCAGCATCAGCATTTAGTTAAACCATTTAGCATTTGTTTTTATCTGAAAGCTAGGTGCCAAGGTTCCTTCCTTCTGGCTGAATTTCCTGGCTGCCTGCCTTGTCTACAGTAGAGAAAGCACAGAATAAATACATTATTTACATCGAAAGTAATGTTTTGAATATATACACTAACATTCTAAAGTAAGAAAATTCTCTATCAGAATCAAAATAATTCCAAAAAAATTCAACTCAGAGTTTTAAAATCTCTTCAACCTGAAAACCATGAGAATATTTGAAACAGTGAAATATATAATCAATTGGTCTTTTATCTACTTCGAGGATATGCATAGACTGAAATAATTCCTCCAAGACAGCACACACTGCTAAAAAGCTTGAACTCATTTCTACTTCTGCAATGCTATTAATTTTATGTTTTCTTTAAATCTTATTTTCCTTTAATGACTGATACTTCTATTTTCAAGAAGAAAACTAAATACACTGATGGAACTAGCTAAAAAAAAAATGTGTTTAGAAGTTCAGTAGTGACATGAAGTGTTTGATGTGAATGGAACCTTATTCTCTGCGCACCTTGCATGGGGGCTGCTCTGAAAATAGTGCCTCCTATTTTACGATATTGGCCCAGAATATCAGAAGCAGATGCTGGTAGTATGGAAGTAGAGAATGAACCTTCCCACCAGTATTGTTACATTTTTTTGTCTTGTGATAAATGACAGCAGAGAAGAAGTCTGACAGAATGGCATCTGACGTAGATGATAAAAAGGAGCTGAATTAATCTGTGTGTAAAAATTGGCACCCACTGACATTTATCAATGCTTGCTGAACGTTGATAGAGACCAAACAGTAGATTTAAGCACACTGAGGCAGTTGGTGATGTGTTTCAGCAGTGGTGATAGTAACAGGGGGTTGTCTCCTTTGGTGAAGATATTTACAAGCACAGTGTGCAAGCTCTTGTTCTTTGCTAGTGAAAATGCATAGCTAATGGTACTGAATATGTTTAAAAATAGTTTTCTGTAGCTGAGACTTCACTCTATTGCACTGTGTTATTGTGCTTTTCTTACCTGCAGTTTCCACAGAAATATATAGGAGGCATTACTTTTAGAGCAACCTACATATGTATATAAAATGCCTTGTAATCTCATAGCATGAGCTTACAAGTAGAAGGAGATGATGCCTGTTATTACTACTATTCTTTCAAAACATTTCAGATTTAGACATTTTACAGATAAGAAAATTATGATCAAATGATAATATTTGTAATTTAGAAAAAGTTTTTATGTAAGATTCAGCATCATTTTCCTTCTAATGGAAACTCTTATAATAAACTGCAACTCCAAAAAAAAAAAAAATCAATTTATAAATTCAGCAAGAAATAGCTTCTTGCTCAAAAAATATGATAGCATTACAAGGAATATGTGGCCAGTATCCTGAAATTCTTTATTCATTCATTTTAAGAAGAATGCTGAGACTTTCCATCCTCAAAATCAAAGAAAAGATGGTAACAGAAAGAGATATCAAAAAAGATACTTTGTGGAGATTTAAAGTATATGGACATTCTAATTATTAATCCAAGTGAGATTTTCTTACACTGATGAAGTACAGTAAGCATGTAGCAATTCAAATATATGTCAGAATTCAAAACTTCTAGGGATTCTCTCATCATTTGAGGTTTATAACTGTATGATTAATACTTTGATGAAACAAAAACGTTGGTCAGTATCATCTTGCTAAGAAAAACTACAGGAAGCACCAGTTCTTATAATACAAGACTATATTTCTACAAGAATTAATTAATTTTACATCTGTTGCATCAACAGATTTTATGGAAGTTGAATAGTGCCATTCTTCACCTCAGTACTATGGCATACAGAGAAAATTATTTGTTTAATTTTTACCCATTAAATACATGCAAATGAAATGGAAACACTTATTTGAACTTCTGAATTCTGACAACAAAAGAGTATAGAGAGAATATCAGGAAAATATTTGTGAATTAAGAAAAAAATCTCTGCACAATATTTTTCAATCCTAACTGCACAGGGACTGTAATATTTAAGGAAATTGAACTGCTTATGCTATGCTCTAACTCAATTTCAATGATGTAATTGTTTTCTGAGCAATTCTGTGTAGCACACTCCAAAAGTAATGCCTCCTATTTATTTCCATGTAAACCATATCAGATAGAAAGAGCTCAATGACACTGCACATTAGATAAAATTCTCAGCTGAAAAAAAGGAAGGAAGGAAGGAAGGAAGGAAGGAAGGAAGGAAGGAAGGAAGGAAGGAAGGAAGGAAGGAAGGAAGGAAGGAAGGAAGGAAGGAAGGAAGGAAGGAAGGAAGGAAGGAAGGAAGGAAGGAAGGAAGGAAGGAAGGAAGGAAGGAAGGAACGAGGGAAGAGAGAAAGAGAGAGAGAGAGAGAGAGAGAGAGAGAGAAAGAGAGAAAGAGAGAAAGAGAGAAAGAGAGAAAGAGAGAAAGAGAGAAAGAGAGAAAGAAAGAAAGAAAGAAAGAAAGAAAGAAAGAAAGGAAGGAAGGAAGGAAGGAAGGAAGGAAGGAAGGAAGGAAGGAACGAGGGAAGAGAGAAAGAGAGAGAGAGAGAGAGAGAGAGAGAGAGAGAGAGAGAGAAAGAGAGAAAGAGAGAAAGAGAGAAAGAGAGAAAGAGAGAAAGAGAGAAAGAGAGAAAGAGAGAAAGAGAGAAAGAAAGAAAGAAAGAAAGAAAGAAAGAAAGAAAGAAAGAAAGAAAGAAAGAAAGAAAAAGAAAGAAAGAAAGAAGAAAGAAAGAAAGAAAGAAAGAAAGAAAGAAAGAAAGAAAGAAAGAAAGAAAGAAAGAAAGAAAGAAAGAAAGAAAGAAAGAAAGAAAGAAAGAAAGAAAGAAAGAAAGAAAGAAAGAAGAAAGAAAAATGTGTGGGTTTTTTTTTTTACATATGCAGTGCCATTAGTTTTGCATTTTCACCAGTGAGGAGCAAGAGCTTGTATGCTGCACTTGTAAATATCTTCACCAGTGAATGCGGAGGCATTACTTTCAGAGCAGACCTCATACAAAATATACCATTTCAGGCCCTAGTTAGTATGTATCTAATCCGAGGTCTGTGACTTTTCCCACTAAACTTAATGGAAGGTCATAGAATTCTGAAAGATGGATACCTCCAGACTCTTCCTTGAACCTTGTTTTCATTGAAATCACACAACTGCAGAAAGAAAAGACGTAGGTTTATTAGCTGGGGTGCCACGGCGGAAATAAATGCACTTGCTTTTTCTAAAGTAAATGGGAGTGAAAATATTTGCAGAACTATAGTCCTTCTTACAGAGACAACTTTAGAAAGCTGACTTCTTATGATAGTGTTAGTGGTTTTGCTTCTCTTTCATTAGTGAGAACAGTCTTCTGGTCAGAAAGGGTGTTTTATGTCCAGGATTTTCTGCTGATGTGATACATGTTGGAAGAATCACTGAACACAAAAATTGGCTCTATTGCCGTATTCTCCAGCTGAATTAGATTAGATAAGAAAATGGGGATAACTCTCTCTTTAGCAACCAAGGCAAAAAACAGTTGTCTGGGATTTAGCACAAGAAACTGTATTGTACTTTTAAGCACATTTAAAAATATTAGAACAAGCTTATTAAGAAATAAATGCAAATGTTTATCTCAGTGTATCTTGCATATTTTGTAGAATCATAGAATCATAGAATGGTTTGGATTGGAAGGAACCTTTAAGACCACCACGTTCCAACGCTCCCACTAGAACAGGTTGCTCAGAGCCCCATCCAGCCTGGACCTGAACAAATCCAGGAAGGGGGCACCCAAAGCCTCTCTGGTCAACATATTGCAGCGTGTTACCACCCTCGCCGTAAATAATTTCTTCCTAATATCGACCCTCTTCAAGTATATAGCCATTTCCTCTCTTCCTGTCACTACCTGCCCTTATAAAAAGTCCCTCCCCAGCTTTCCTGTAGGCCCTCCTTTATATACTGGATGGCTGCTTTAAGGTCCCTCAGAGCCTTCTCTTCTCTAGTCTGAAGAGTCTCAACTCTCTCAGGCAGTCCTCGTAGAGCGGTGTTCCAGCCCTCTGTTCATCTTCATGGTGGTCCTCTGGATCCACTCAAACAGCTCAGTGTCTTTCTTTGTGTTGGGGGCCCCAGAACTGTACATAGTAAATTATTTAATATCTGTCCAAATTAGAAGCAGTAGGCATCCTCTTTTTTAAAATGGAAACATTTCTAGTTGGTTCTTTTAGGACTCTTGTGAACAGATAAGGAAGAAAGTGTTCTCATCCTACAAAACTCAGAGAGATTTAAGAAACATCCCCATTCCTTTTTAGGAAGGTAGTAATATTTTTTCCTTTTTTTGTCTAAATATGAAAAGCTAAAATGTCGAGTTATCTTCTACAACTTGCATCTACAAAATTGCAGTCCAGCTTCTTATTAAGTAGTTTTTCTGCTCTTGAGTAGAGTGGGCAAATAGACATATGGTCAACAAGACAAATTTCAATTCCACGTGGCTTTCCTCACTCTTCTTTCTCATTTTAGTCATGATAAGAAGTTTCTTCTTTAACATATATTTCCTAATGATGCTTTCTTTAAATTAATAAGTTTTTAAGTAGCTCAGTGTTTATTTTCCTCTGTTGAAATTTTAACAATCTTTTTTTTCACATCAATATTCTTGTTCAACTGGTACTACTGTTCTATGAGATAAGGATGCTTCAAAATAAAAAAAACTGTCTGAAAAGCTAGAACACAGAGGGGAATCTCATTGCATCATTGCATTGGTTGATGTTTGTGTACACAGAGGAATGTTCTCAGTAAGAATTTGGAAGTAGTGCTGCAAAGTGATGGTGATCCAACTTACAGTTTTCCACCTGCAATTTAAAAGTTCATGTATACACAAATATGTTTCCCATTGACTTCAGTAGGACCACAACAGACCTGCCAGCTCTTGCAATTTTAGTGTGAAAAGAGAGAAAATATAGGAAATGCTAATGTGAACTACCGTCACAGAGAGTGCATAATTAGAGGGGAGGGCTTAATCAAGGGAGATAGAGAGAATATGGAACAATTTATGATAAAAATGACCAGGAGATTATTTGTGTGCTATAGTTGAGGCCAAGAGCTAATGGTGAAAAGATAACATCAGTGCCTACAAGGCAGAAACAAATTCTGTTTCTGGAAGTCCAAATAATAGAGGAATTTTTTTTCAAATACCACAAAAGTGTGGTTTTGGAGATGGTTTTAAGTTTATTCACTTATTTTAATTGTAGCATAGTATAGACAATGAAGAGAACTTTAGATCTTTTGGATAATAGATATATTTTTTCCATCCTGAGAGGTAGGAGCTCTGCTTTGTAGAAATAATGTGTCATTAGAAGGCCACTCTCAAAACATATAGATGTCATATTTGCATATATGCTTGTTCTCAGACTTCCTTATGGACACTTCAAAAAGCAATACTTTGAAAGGGAAAAGAACAAAAATTACTCCCAGCACAGTAAATTAGTCATATTAATTTAAGTTCTAGTTAAAGATTTATATATTATGATTTATATTTTATTTTATTATACAGCTATGCATATATTATTATTTCATGTTTGTATGTATTATGTAATAGCTCATTTATCTGCTTTTGGAATTGTTATGGGCTGGTATTTAATATATATATGTGTGTAGATATATAACACAATTTTCAGAAGCTTCAATTTCTTTTTAGTATAGTCTTGTTATTTATGTTTTGATTGCATGGAATTTATGTTGCATATATTCATATATTTACTGATTTTATTAGAATTCCAACTTTGAATGCAACTGGTATTTTGATGTCTAACCCCTTTATTAAAATGCAGCATGATATGTAAAAATTTAAAAATTAATTAGCGTGTATCATAATTCCACAGTGAACCAGGTAAAGTGATATGCTTTTGTATGCTTAATATTATTGAATCGAGGAGATATCCACATAATAAGGAACAGTCTTTAATGCAGCAGTCAATAACAACAGCAAAATTCAAATTGATTTTTATTGATCAATCAGCTGCAGCTTGTACATATTTCTCATACTAATAAAACTGTTCTACTGAGTGTAAAATGAAAAAGGCAGTTCTGTTGGTTTTTTTTTTTGTTTTTTGGTTGGTTTTTTTTTTCCTGCATAATATTGATGTGTGCTAAAAATAGAACAGATCAGCATCTATGAATGAAGAGAATGGCACATACCTTCATTCAGACTAAACCTTAATTAAAGTGTACGGACATGCAGTGTTGTTTACTGAGGTCACATGTACCTCTCTTTTCCAGAATGCTTATTTATAACTGTTATGTATCTATCTAAACACACATATATATATTTAATATCAATTCTCCTTTGTTATTATTTTTTTGAGGATGGGCAAATCACAATGACACATTATCATTAAAAACTGCTTGGGAGGACTGAAGGGATTTTACATATTTTGCAGAGTGACAAGAAATAGGGAAATGACCTGAATGTATGCAATGCTTAAATGTTGTCAGATATTCATCATATTTATATGCTTTTCCTGCCTCTCTGCCCAGGGTGATTTAATACTACATTAAAGTAGAACCTGGGAGGACATCATAAACAGCTCTTGTTTAAAGGGCATTGTGAAGGAGAGCCTTTAATCTGATTGATGAAATAAATGGAAAGTAATCTATCCTCTATTCAACAGCTTGTTGATGATATGAAAGAATTCCTACTCAAGCAAGCAAAGCTTTAAAGAGAAAGACCTCTTTCATCCTGTCAGCCTCTCATTTTTAGAAAAAGTTAAGTTTTTCATCATGGTTCAGGGGAGTTCTTGTAAAACGTTCATTGAAAATTTAAGAGCAATTACAGTGTCAGACAGCTAGAAAAATTGCTTTTACTGAGTGAGAGTTCTCTGACAGATGCATTGTGGGAGAATTGATTCTTTCTAAGGGATAAGTGAATTGTCATTGTTAGTCTCTTCTCATGACATCTAGCTAGATGTCATCTGCTTTGTAACAGAAGATTTGAATCAGACATCTGTACTCAACACTAGACAGTGTCTAGATTAGTTCAGCAAAGAAATAAGCCTATACTCTGCATGGCATCAACTGAGCTTTTAAAGATTACGAATGAGCAAGATTTTGAGAAAAAAAAAAAATTTGAAAAAATCAAAAACAAAGCTTTATAGCCACTTCAGAAAGCCTGGATGTTTAACCTGTAAGGAAGTCTGTCAAATCCTTGAGGAAACCACATAGAGAAAGATCAATAGAATACCTACTGGTTCCATTAGCTTGATGTAAAAAGGGGAAGAGGGAAACCAGCTCTTCCACAAGAGAAGCTACATTATTCCAGGGATTAAGCGGGATCAGTTCTCTTACAGAAAAGAAGACGAGAGAAAAAAATGAAGATTCTTGGTGGGCCAGAACTGGAGTGAAAGGGCTTGTCAGGTAATCTAACTGACGATGAGAGCAGTTTGTTGAATAGGAGGTGTCTCTAATTAGGTGTTCATTAGCATAAGGGTAGGTGCCAAATCTAATCTTGAGAACGGTGTACAAAATAGACTGTCATTTACCCTGCAATCCCTGAGCTTACTTCTTTGTAGTATCTGCTTACTGAATCTACTTCTGATTTTTACGTGACTTTTCTATTTGGACTGCAGAGGTATATTCCGTGTGTAAGAATGTCATTGGCATTTTCCTGAAATAGCATCCAGATTCATTAAGTATTCACAGTATTGAAATGTTATGTTGTTGAATATAGTGTGTATGTATGAGGTATGAAGATGTATCATTTAAAAAACAATAATATATCAGTTTGAAAGCTTCGTGTTTCAGTGCTTGCAGCTGTTTTGAATCTAACCTTAGTTTAAAAAAATGATTTGCAGTTATCTATGCTTAAAATAAATTGACTAAGTACCAAATTATCATGAAAAATAATCAGTTAAAATATGCTCTGTTATGTTCAGACTAGTATATTTTTAACCAGTTCAAATTTCAGTGATTTTTTTTATGGATGAGTCTCAGGCAGTATCATACTTTTGCATTTTAGACTCTATTCTGTATACATCGCGTATTTAAAGGAATGCATACTGACTCTAAGTTAAATATTGAAAATTCTTTTTACATGCTCAGGAATTAAACATTAACGCATTTGTACTTCTTCATATGTCAAATTACTTAATCATTTAATGGGAAAATATTAGCATTTATACTTAAACAAACTTGCGCATTTTGAATATTTTTATTTTTTGTTATATATGTCTTTAAATGCTCAGTCATTTTAACATGAAAAAATCCAGTTCTTTAGGAAGAGCAGGCCTGATCTAAACTGTATTTGTTTCCCTTAGAACATCATTTTAAAAATTTGTGTGCTATTAAAATGTTCTTTTTACGCCGTGGAAATGCAAACTCTCAGGATAATACTTTCAAGAATTTTTTGATACTAAATATCACTGACCTATGCTAGCTTCAGTATCATTCCAGGCATTTTTGCCATTAAGATTCCATAGATCTCTTTATCATTGTCCGTAAGTTGCTTGGATGAATCAATAATGACAATGAAAAGCAAGCTATAAGTCTTCAGAAAAAGTCTTACTAAATAGGGCAAAATACAAAATTGGTACAACTTCTTAGTAGCATTCCATTCAGAATTCTAGTTACTTGTATTTTCACCTAACTAGCAAAATGTCCTTTGATATCTCACCGGTACTGTAATGTATTTTTTGAGTGTTCAGATCTCCTGAAGCATTTTCTTGTTAAATGTATGGCAGAATATATTACTCAGGATCACTAAATCTTTGCAAAACATGTTTTTTTAGTATTAATGTTTAAAAATTATATTTTTGGAAATACTTTCATGACTAAATTTGTTTTTGCAGCTGTTATATTCTGAAAGTGTATGTATTTGTAAGTAAATCAATTGTTCTGTTTCAATCTTACTTTAAGGAAAATCAGGTAAAAAATTAGTTTTGCAACATGTAGTAAATTATAATCAATATTGCAAACAAACAGATTCACTGATTGATAGTAAGAATATGATCAAGCTAATGGTATTCTCACTGCTGTCTCTGGATCAAGCCCAAATCTGAAAGCCATATATGGTATTATTTCTAAATACTGCTTTTCCTCCCCACCCCAAATTTCTCCTTATAGTCGAAGGGATGGAAAGGAATTGTTTTGAGTTTTTGACTTGGAATATTTTTAAGAATGATATATTTCTCTTCTTGCTGCACATTTCTGATTGAAAAAGTTGTGACAGGTACAACTTCTACATTCTGTATGTATAACAGACTGAAAGTGACCACTGTATGAATGCTACTTTGCAGATAAAGTGTGTACTAGAAACGTTTGTTTTTTTCTGCTATCTAGGCAACCTAGTATTTCTCCAGGAATTATTTCCAATAAAAATACAGGGTAATATGTTCTTTGAAAAAACATCTTTACTAACATAATGCATAGTCTTTGGAGAATTATAGCTGAGAAATTATTTCTCTTATTTAGTAATTTTTCTCATTTACTGATAATTGCAGATGGAAAATCTTACTTTGGGAGCATTGTTCTGAGGAAAGATTTAAAATGAATTACCAGTTTAAAAAGACAACTTAAAAGGTAATTTATATCCTCCTATTCATGAGATTACAATTTTAAGTACCCATTTCTCAAGAGGCTTTTTGTTTTCCTGTTAATCTTGTTCTGGACCAGATCCCTTTCTCAGTTTCTTTTCTGACAGCAGTATAGTAATACTTCTTCACACCAGGAATCTGTTTCACTACTAATATCTAGAAGAACAGTCATGTTATTTTCATGTTTCACTATGTTACAGAAATAATAAAACAATTTATAGCTATCAAATAGTCATCAAATATTGCAGCAGAAACAGTAACTTTTGAAAAGCAGTGTCTGTATCATAATCACTAAATTTAAAAAAATAAAATAAAAGGAAGTTTATGAAATAGTTTAAGTTGGACTATATGGCTTCATTCTGGAATTTAGCTGCCAAAGTTGAATGTGATGAAAGGCATCTGTGGTTGTGTTTGTGTAAGGTTGTCTTTAGTGGCAGAGTGCATTATCTAGCGTCACTTTATGAAACTTTCAGTGGTTCAGCCTTTTTCTTTTCCAGTATGTGTGTAAGAATTACTTTAATCTTTTTTTCTATGAGAAAAGATAAATATTATCTGCTGTATATACCTGATGAAACACTTATCTTTTTGATAATTAATGAACCCATTTTAAGTCCATGTTAAGCTATCCATCTTTTGTGGTACTGAAATGGATGACAGTGTGATTATGTCTTTGAAAGATAAGTAAATGTGTGTGCTCTTAGATCATCAGGCTTTTAAAATACCAGGAAAGGAGAAGTATAGCAAAACCAGGAGTGTTTTTTAATCTTGACTTATAATACAGTGGTTTCTGTGCTTTTTTATATAAATGTACATTTTACTGCACTACGTATACGCATCAGATTTCACAGGCTCTGCAAATGATTGTATCAATATTTTATTTTCCATTTATGCCTTCCTTTTGTATTGACAAAATAATAAATATGTAGTATACTGAATATTACATGACTGAAAATTGATTTTTGTGCATATGACAAAAGCTTTGGTAAGCAATGAATAAGGCTACATTTTGTATAAGAATTCTCAATGCCATTACAAGTCAAGTTAATCTTTGATTTATACTTCAGTATTCTTGTCAATATAAACTGGCTTACAAAGACACATTTAGAATGATAATTGACGGATTTCTCAAAATACCTTTGTCATTGAAGAAAAGTATATACTTTGACTGAATTTCATTAATGCAAAAGTGTATTTTTAAGAAGTCAAACAGATCCTCTTAAATGTCTTAAATGGTATAATTTTGGCCGTCTGTATTACAATATGGAATAATGTCCAATTATCTTGTTTATCATGGCTTGTGGAA
Source organism: Chrysolophus pictus (assembly GCA_037305975.1). NCBI lineage: Eukaryota > Metazoa > Chordata > Aves > Galliformes > Phasianidae > Chrysolophus > Chrysolophus pictus. The sequence continues at coordinate 64,379,284 of CM074614.1, forward strand.
CAGCTTACACGATAAATTCTGTTTATTAAAGGCAGAATTATACTGTCAGCTTCACACATGCTTATCTTTGAAAAGTGACTTGCAGACCACAGTTTACCCTTTTAGAGGAAGGAAAAAAAATCAGTGGGAAAAGGTCATTGGACTTCTGGACACTTGTATCCTGCACGTTATGTGATTCTCTTGTATGACACCTATAGGCACCAGTAGAAAAACTGCTGCAGCTTGGAGGCAGTATGTAGCTACGCTTTGGCAGTATATTTATACTCAATTCAAGACCCTTTCTGTTAGGGATATAGCTGCATGTGAGTTTCCTGTATCCATATTTCCATCAGACAAAATTCCATGGCTGAGAAAATAGTTACATTTTAAGACTGTTGGCAACTATGTTTCATATGGGGAAATAAATTTTAAAAAAAGATAAAAAGCAACAATAACACAGCTATTGAGTTTTAAATTACCTGAAGCTCTCCATTGTGCCATCTAGAAGGTTAAGAATGGTCTTTTCCAAAGGTCCCACTGACCTTTTTTTTCTGCTTCTTGGAAAGTGTCAGAATATCCTGTCTAAACGTACCTGAGACCTTCTGCATCAGGATTAATCTAATTTGTCTTGATCCCTGGCTGTTCATCAGAAAGATGTTAATTACTGACACTTTATGATGGAAGGTATCCCTGTGCTAATCATGAAAAAGGATAATTAGGAAACGTGTGATTACAATCAGATTTACACAGGTCTGTACATTTTCATGAAATATGAATGGTACTGATCAGCCTTTAAAATCATTTGCGAAAAATTTTAAGAACAGAGGAATCAGATTAAGCTTTTGTTCAAAGTTTAATCTGTTTTACTACAGATTGATACTAGGCCATTAAAAATTAGTGCATTACGCAACTAACTAATACATAAAAACAGAATTCCCTGTGCTATAAATATGGTATTTGAAAAAAAAGATAGTAAAAAGATAATTGATTTTAATTCCATAAATTAAACAATGTGTGAAAAGTTAACTAAATATAATATAAGATTTCGGACAAGTACAGTTTTAAATGGTGTGAAAGAAAATTGCAGAAAATTGAAGGCTATCTTCAAAGTTAGCTAGTATGCCTTTCACTAGTTTATGATAATTTGGCATTTCAAATTACTGTACATATTCTGAATTAATCACACACCTTTAAGACAAAGCAGCCTGACTTGGACTTAACAGACCCAGTGAATCACTTGTTTACTGTGTTTTTTCCATCAAATTCGTCTTCTTTCTACAGCATACTATAGTCTTTGATCATTTCAATTCCGTTCTATTAGAAATTACTTGTTGAATATATAGAATCTCTGGAGATCTGGGGTATCTATGCTTTAAACATAAATTCTTGGAGTCTGATAGCTACTTTTTGTATAGTTTAGTAGCAGAATAACAAATCCATTCAGCAGATTGACAAATCTTTATTTTAGAATAGAGTCTAATTTGTAAAATCAGTAATTTCCAAATATATATATGATTCAGATTTGTAAAGTATGCTCTGCTTTAAAGGTTAAAGACAGTAAGTTAAAAAATAGGCATTATTCACAATCAAAATCTAAAGGTTTTTGCCAGAAACTCTGCACAAATTTTGCAAAAAAAATAACCATTAACTTATTGCTTTTTATCTGAGCAAAGCCCATGCTAAGTATAGCATTTATCTCCAACTTAGTAAGTACATACTATATATATGGTACTGCTTAATGTGACAGGACATGTGATTTCTGTCACTTACAGAATACTAACACAATGTATTTTTATATTGCAACATTTATATTTACCTCTTAACATTTTTAATATAGCCATTATTTGAATTTTCTTTCTCAGGAAGGGCCCAGTTCTAAGATCTAAGGGGAAATCCTGAGTCACATTAAGTAAACCTAATTGAAATTACTGAACTCATGAAATAAACAATATATACTGATCAGTACTTTCTGGGACTGACGTTTTTGGGGACTGATGTTGCATAATTTACTCATGCTTCTGCTGATTATTATTTTTCTTCAAAGAAAGCATTTTATTCTTAATTATAAGTGTTGGGTTTGTTGTGACTTTTTTTCCTCTGTACTATGAAAGTTTAAAGATCACTGAATCCCTTGGTTGTAACCTTACAACTGATCAAGTGTCTTCTGTGGCCACCACCATTTTCCTGTGTCATTGGAGTGTCATAATCTGGTGCTGGCTTCATATCTGATATCATCTTTGTTCAAATTTCTGAACTATTTCCTTTTGCATCAACTTCTTTTTTTTTTTTTTTTTTCCCAAACTTGCCTTTTACAAAACATCTTTTGTCTGTCATTTTCAAAATTGACAAAATTATTTATTTCAAAAGTTCACAAAGTAATAAGTATCTGTATCAACATATTCCACAGGCTGATGTGATTTCTATTAAAATTCTGTCTTTTGTACAGATGGAGCAGGGAAAGGGATAGAATTTTTCTTTTTACTGTCCATAATTCTCTCTCTCTTCAGAATAAGGAAAATGTTGTTGTTATAACAGTTTTAACACACAATTCAAGAGACCAAAGTTCAGTTATTGTAACTTAGGTCACCAGCCATGTCCTGAAACAGTAAATATCAAAAAGTTTGCATGTTTTGTTTTGATTAAATATGTTTTTTCTGAGCACAGGTTTACTCTTTCTACATACGTGTAAAGGATCTAAAATATCATCACGCTTTTTATATTACTTTCATGCTTACACAGCTACTTTAATTAATGTTAAGCTATACCATAAAGAGTTATTAAGATGAAAAACTGATCTGAATAAGATTCATGCAACATACATATTCATTTCCAATACATTTTGAAGTACTGTTCCATGAGCAATTTTGCTCATAGACTATAAACCATTTGCTGATAAAGTATGGAAATCTCTGCTACTCAAATGTGATGGCATGTATTAAAGACACAAGAGTTGTGCATCTGTTTTAAAAGAAGAGCATCTCACATCATTTGTGAATATATAGTGTCTGAAAGAATCATATCAGAAATTGGATGATGCACCAATCAGAACATCTGCATAAGTACAATAGCAGCACTGAAGTTTAAAAAATATTAGGTCTAAGAGATGATAGGTAACAGCATTACAGACCCTAAACAAAGAAATCCTATTTGGCTTCAGGGCATCTTTCTTATGTGCTTTGGTCAAACAAGAAGAAATCTTTCATTATCTCATGCAACATCTGCTGTAGTACTAGGTACGTGTCGAAATTTCCACCACCTCTATCAGTTTTGGTTGCAGCAAAAATAGAAAAAAGAATAAAGTGGTCATTCAGTGGAAAAAATTATGGTGTAATAATCAGGCAGATAAAGACAGGACAGAAAGAGGATCCAAAGAAATTTTTTCCATATTTGAGACAATACACAATTATACTTTTTCATTATAATCTTTCAGGAAAGTTTAAAAAAAGATTTCATCATCAAAAGAATCAGCACCAATTAAAACATAACTTATGTTTATAATATTATCAAGAACTTTGTGAGTCTGTCACTGATTACAAATTGCCTCCTGATATGAGGTGATCACTGTGAGTATCAGAAACTTTCTATCCCTGTTCCAGTTGAAATGGTAAATTCCTTTGAAAAATCTGTATTGAAATTCCTTAATTTCCATTTCAGTTCACTTGTCAAAAGCAAAGAGAGTGTTGCCATTCTTGTACTCAAAGGATATGAGGTGACACATCTGACAAGCAGAAATAGATTGGAAGTAAGTCCATTAATATATGTAAAATCGTTTTGTAAGTGATCATTTTTAATATACACGAGGGATTTACACCTACACATCCAGAGAAGAATATACTCACTCTGAATGTGGCTCTTGTCCCCCTCCATTGCATATAATTAAGTCCTTTCTGTTTTAAATAATTTCTTCTCCAACCTTTTTATCCTTGCTTGAGATATTTTAAAGCTTTTGACCAATATCACTTATGATTGGAGGAAAACTATATTTAAAGGAGACAAAATCTCTGAGTCTGAGTAATGCAGTAGCACAGTCTAGAAGTTTACTCTCTGACTGGAAAGCAAAAATTCTCAAAAAAACCACTTCATTTGTCCAATGGAATCAGTGGAGAAAATCCTGGTCCTAGTTTATCTCTCATGTATAACTTTGAGCAAGTCACTTTGCCCTGTTCCGGTTCTACTTACAAAATTTATTTTAGGAGAAAAATATCTCTTCTAATAACAAGTTTTGATAACACAAACCCAACAGTGCTCCAACTGCAACTACAGCTTAGCTCCAACATAACACTATGATAATAAAAATTGATAACGGTATCTTTGGGAAAAAAAAAAAAAATAGTCTGGTTAAACCCTGAAATCTCAGAGGGAAAAAAAAATTACCTACCTATAGACGCCAGTAGCTTTGAAGTGACAGTGAACCCATACAAATACCTTCCCTCTCACAAGAGAAAAGAGAAAAATGGAATTTCTTCCCACCTGTTTAACAACAATGTGAACAGCAACCTGGCCTCACGCAAAATTTCTGTGTCTCTATGTGGGGACACAGAATGTCTCTATGTCTTTCTTTGCTGAAAAAGATTATACAGCTAAGAATTCATTAATCTTCAGTATTCTGCATTTTAAATGGGCTTTGCATTGATTTTTATTACAATCAGAAAAGATCCATTTATAGAGCAGCAGGTTAAGGAAAGAATGCATCCTGAGCAAAACCATCTAATGGGAGAAAATATCTTCATCCATCCTATGCCTTTCCTAGTGAAAAATGGTCGCATTTTCTCCTTGGGAGTTCTTGCCTTGACCCTTTATGAAATTGTTTTTGCTAACTTCTTTTGTTGACCTTGGAAAATTATTACATGAACAAAGAGATTGCACCTGAAACCTTTACTTTCTGGCTTTTCTATGCCCTCTTTTTTTACTTTTTAATTCCTTTTCTGCTTTGATGTCCTGTTAAATTTTTCACAATATATATTCTGCTACACAGAAAATACATACTAAAAATTAATGTAACAATGCCAATTATGGAAAAAAAAAGTAAATGCTGTGAAACTTTTATTAACTTCTTCATATACATGCATTACAGTGCAGTTCATAGTTTCTTTATCATATTCTATTTTTTCCTTAGGAAATATGAGACCATTCATAGTGAAAGGCTGACAAAATCTCACTAAATGAAAACCTCATTGCTTCTGTAAGATCCTAAGAAATATTTCCGGTGTTCAAATTCTTCTTTTAAGACAGACTTTTCTTTAAATCTAGAATGATTGAGACTTCAATGGCTTTTGAAGACCTCCAAGCAGGAGACTTCACAGCCACAAAGGGCAACCTAGGCCCAGAGTCATCTACAAAGTGTTCCCTCTTGCTGAGATGAAATACAGTGTTCCCTCTTGCTGAGATGAGACCTGTTATGTTCCAGTCTTATCCTGTCATTGGACAACACCCCAATCTCTTTGAACCTTGCCTTCACATATTTTTATAATCTGGTGAGATCACCTCTGAGCCTCCTTTTCTCTAGACTGAACAGTCTGGGCTCTCAAATGTTCCTCAGAGGAGAAATGGTCTAGTCTCCTTGCCAATATTTGCTGGACTCTTTCTGTTATGCCTGAGCATCCTTGTACATGAGCTAACAGAACTAGACACATCACGTTTATCATAATTGCAGAATATGAATCTTGACACGAACAATGAATGGATGTATACAGTATTGATTCGAGATCTTATTACTTGTTTCCTTTAATTCATTTCTAGCTGATAGGCAGAACCTGGATGAGAATGTACAGACAGAAGGAAATTTAGCAGGAAGTAAATAATGAAATTCATACCTCCTCCCCCACCCAAAAGAAAAAAAAAAAAAAGGAAAACAAAACAAAAAAGTAATAATTGGGTTTTACAAAAATGAATCTTACTGAAATAACCTATATTAAAAATTTACAAAGAGGGATAACGAGCATAATAAAAAATCACTGTGATTATATAAAAGAAATCTAAAAATAATTAACATCATGGGAAATAAAAGACACAGTTAGAATAAATGTTAGGGAGCAGTTCACAGAAAATGTATATAAAATCAGAATGATTAAGAAGGATAACAGCAAAGAGAAAAAATGGTAGGGATAAAAAAAACTCTAGAAATTCAGTGATGAAAGAAGATGATAAAGAAAATTTAGATTCGCTTAAACCCCTTACTTTATTTATAAATTATCTTAATAAGTTACTTTGATTCCTACTTTATATTTGCTGATAAGCATCAAATAATAGAGATATTTCAGATATTTAACATCTAATGTGACCCGAATGCCCTTTGCAGGAAATAGTAGAAAAAGTACAAGGGACAGAGGTATAAGCAGTTAGTAAGGTCAAATAAAGATTACTTTGGAATTTGTAAACAAATAGCTCTGTCCTCATGCTATTAATTATTATCTTCTAGAATGTCAGATTTAATTTCAAACAACAGAGAAAGAAGCAGTCAAAATCAGCCTGAGAGAGGCCATGCTGAATTTTGCATGACCAGTCAATACGTTCATTAGGAATTTAAGTGATAGAATAAACAACAGACAGAGACACAGAATACTGAGCAATATTACAATTGCAGAATGGTATGGCTGCATGCTCAGAACTTTGTGTAACTAGTTCAAAATACCTGACTTAACTCTTCAATATAGACATTATTAATTAGCACTGTATGTGTTGAAACAGTCCTAACTGCCACTAGACCGTTTAAATGGTTTTGCACAGTATTATAGAGAATGTCAAAGATAAGCTAAAATCCAACTAATCAAATTTTGCCTTATTTGCAGTGCCATCCTCTCATTCACTGCACACCTTTGTTTTCTTTCTCTAAACTTGTATGGCAAGCTCTGTAATGGTTTTGAGAGAACTAGAGAATATCTCCTTTTCAGTGCCTCAGTTGCCATAACAATGTTATTCTAAGGGCATAGAGTATTCCTATACCCAGATTTGAGACTACTTCCATGGTTGCTCATGACAGTAGTATCCTGGACTGCTTCAAATGGGAGATAGCAGGCAGGGTCAGGGAGGTGACTGTGTCCCTCTATTCTTCCTTCATGAGGTCCCATCTGGATTACTATGTCCAACACAATACAGGAGAGAGATGGGGATGTCGGAGTAGGTCCAGAAGAGGGCCATGAAGATGATTAAAGGGCTCAAGCACCTCTTCTATGAAGACAGGTTGAGGAATTTGGTTCAGCTTGGAGAGGAGAAGGCTCCAGGGAGACCTTATTGTGGCCTTTCAGTACTTGAAGGAAATGTATAACCGCGAGGGGGACCGACTTTTTACACAATTTGATAGTGATAGCACAAGAGGAAATGGCGTTAAACTAAAAGAGAGTAGGTTTAAGTTAGATGTTAGGAGGAGATTTTTTACTCAGAGGATGGTGAGGTCCTGGAATAAGCTGCCCGCAGAAGTTGTGATTGTCCCATCTCTGTAGGCATTCAAGGCCAGGTTGAACGGAGCCCTGGACAGCCTGATATAATGGGCAGCAGCCCTGCCCATGGCAGTAGGTTTGGAACTAGATGGACTTTAAGATTCCCTCCAACCCAAGTCATTCTATGATTTGATTATACTACATTCTTATTTTTCATGAAAAAATCTATCTTTCACTTCAAGTTGTGAAGTCTTTAAATAACTGTATATAAAATATTGAAGAATTTTGAGGAGGTAGAGTGGAAAATTAATTCATTAAAGTCACTTTTTCCTTTCTCTAGATAAAGTTAGATGTGCTGAAAATAATTGTAAATCCTCCTGTAAATTGCTGAAGTCTCCACTGGCACTGGGGAAATGAGGAAAAGGTCAGCACTTATAAAAAATGACTGATACTGAAAAAGAGTACTTCAGACAGGATCAAGAATTCAACCCAAGTTTGCATTTTAGGAGAGTGATGAGAAAACAGGGAGTTTTAATGGAAACTGTTCTACAACTCTTACAGGTGTTACTAGATAGCTGCCAAAATTAAATATTTTATGTATCTCAGAACACAATTTATGTTTTTAACTGCTCTTAAAGTTTCTTCCAAAGAATTTTAATAACATTGTTCAATATTTCTAAACTAGACATAACTGACAAAGGAATATTCCCCTTCGGAAAAGTGCCCACCTTTTCCTTCTGATGTGTTTAATCTAATAATAAAAGTAGCTCATAATCCTATGAGCCCAATGAATTTGAAAAAATCTAACAACAGTCTTCTCTTTCTTCCAGAATCTGTTTCCTAGCAAATGTCACCAGTGCACGATGTATTCTTTCTCCCAGTTTTTTCAGATATAAAACCAAAATAATTGTAATAAACTAAACTTTTTTTTTCACTTCCAATTGAATTAATTTCTTATTCATCCAAAACCAAGTGCTTATTTTAGCCCATAAAAGTAGTTTCAGATTTTGTTAATGTCTGTCATAGATTAGGCTTTTATTTGACAATAAATCAAAAATTTCTTACATTAATGGCATGTATCTTCTTTTCTTCTTATGTATACATTGAGACAAATAAAACCTTGTAGTTTCACAGTTTCCCTTAAATGTTCATAGAAATTAAGAGAAAAATTAGAAAGCATCTATTACCCATTAAGCTGGAAAAAAGAAAATCCTTTTCTACTTTAGGAATGAAACGTTAACTATGTAATATTAACGATATATCAAATATCATTCGGGTGGTGGGGGTATAGTGAATAGAGGAGAGGGAAGCAAGATTGATGTTACATATTATGAGTTATTATCATGAAAAGAAGCCAGAATTTTACAGAAAAATGACAAATCTAAGCACATTTATTCTAGAAGGAATGTGTTTCAGTCACTATCAGAATATTTTTCTGAATATTTTCTTTCAAGGAAAATGGGAAATGTTCTAGTTACATTATTCTGAAATAAAATGTTTCTTGGACATTCCTAAATTCTCAGAGAAATAAAAAAATATATTACAAAATTAGTTGAAACAGAAATTCTGGAATGTAAAGACAACATTGCATAAATAGCTTCTTAGATGACATATACTTAATTACTGTCATCACAGTAGTATTATGCCTTCTTTTGTAAAGCTGAACACTCCCTTCAGTTAAGAGAATAAAAAGAATTGTTGATAAACAAGTGTCAGATAAATGAGCCATCAAAGTTCTATGATTTGGACACTATATAGAGAGTATGTGCTAAACCTGAAATCCTTTATCCAGTGATACCATTTTGCCTGACATTATAAAGACAAACTAAGTATTAACTGTCTTTCTGAGACTTCTACTTGTTAAATAGTACAAATATCACTATTTTCTTAACTTCAACACTTAAGGAATGTAATAACATATTATTTTCTTGCTTTGGCAATTGCACTAACTCATTCAAACACAGTAAATTTGTGATTTAGGCTGGTAGTCAGTGAAAAATCAAATCAAATAACTTCTGAATAAATAGAAAAAAAAGTTAGTCGTGTTATTTTGTAAACAAATTTTTAAAGATTACCTCAAAAAATAGCTAGTATAGAGCCTGATATAGCGTCCAACCGAAATAAATACATTTGAATCAAGAAATTGAGAGAAAGGAAAGAAGATTTCCAGCTCCAGTGATACCAGCCATCAGATCAAGGAAGTCATCTTATCATGGAAAATTTTACTATTGATTCTCCATGCACTAAGGATTTCACACATAGTGAATATTAGCTTGAATTGTCATCTGCTGTAAAGATAATCCTGAGTATTATAGCATTTGAGTATATGGCCCACTATATGTTATGGCCTGACCAGCCTCCTAGTATAAATACATGCAAATATTATCGAGATAACATTTTTAATATTATTTTAATTTTAATACATTAGATTTCATTGATTAATGAGGCTTAGCATGCAGATGAATTAATTCTTTTATCAACTCTAATGTAAGTATAATCCCATGTAATATGTACCTATATATCACTATGAGTAAGACGCACAAAGCAAAAGACTACTTTTTTCTTTTTGTACATCATTCAGGATTGAAAGCCAAAGCACTTTCTTTGTTTATGTTAAATTTTTTAAGAGCTTTTAAAAAATAAGTATTTAAAAAATATATATGAAATAGAGCCCAATTAATCAACAGCACATAGAAATTTCATACTCTTTGTCTGTGTAGTGGAATTTCCTTAATTATAGCATTCTCAGTGGGAAGTTTCTGCTTTGCAAGAAGACAAAATCATGGCTTAGTTCTCTCTTCTGATAAGTATTCTTTCCTTTCTTTGCAGCACTTGAACAAGAAGATAATGTTGTTTATAACTGAGCCTGTTTGCGGCTCCAATCCAGAAGATTCATTTTAAATACTAGTGCTTGAAGTTAAACATCTTGATAAGAATTTAGCTAGAAATCTTCCATTAAAACTCATCCACTAAAATGGCCTGAAAATTTCAATCTGAATTCAGCTTCCTCTGTTTCCTATAGACCATCAACATTCTACAAGGATGTTTAATGGACCACAAGCAAACTCTATCCACACAATTTTGACACCAGAAATGAGATAATTTGTGATATTATTTAAAACCTAGATTGAGCATCTGAACCACTGCCAAGTCCAAAGACAGTCTAAGCTGTTTGTATTATCTGTGCTAAGGGATCTGTCCCTGTGCACAGCCAGAAGTTTCCTGCATCTGACAAAATGGAACGTGACCAAGCCCGTAACGTGGATTGCTGGCCTGAGGCACAGAACCTCTGTGTGCCTCCTTCTAAAACAGCTGGAAGGATCAAAGTCCAAAATATGTTTCCTGAGCAGTTTTGGGCAACATCCCAAATGCTAATATCACTTGGAAATATAGCAAAAAGAAGAAATTTTTCTGTCACTGCTCTCTGATTTTTCTCACTCTCTAACTCCAAATGCAGTAGTTTGGGGTGTAGAGAACTTGCCCAGAAATTCCTATTTTTTCCCTTTTTTCTCCCAGAGCGCTTTTGTATCCCAGCTAGTGCATGCAGTCTGGATGAGCAACCAGCTGGCCAAAATCTTTGTTGGATTATAAGGTTAAAAGGGCCACATTGAATGGGATAAAGCCCTGAGTAATCTGACCTCTCAGATGCCCCTGCTTTGAAGCAGATGTTGGCATAGAGATATCCTCAAGTTCCTTAAAGTCCCAAATCCAAACTGAGTTGTGTTATGATCCTGTGAAAAACTGTGGAAGAGTCTTCCACTGGCATTAGGGTGGTTTTTACACTCTTGTCAAAGATGTGCTTTTGGGAAATTATTTGTTCATTCAGAAAAAAAGGAAACAAAAATAGTGAACACTGCACCTACCAGAAGAATGAGTATAGAAGCTTGTATTTTGGACATCACTGTGATGAAATTTTATTGTTGTGTCTGTTATTTTGTATCTTTGTTCTATTCAGAATTTCACTGGATTTACAGGAATCACCATACTGTGATTCTGACATTCTCACAATGTGCCTATCATAGGAAATGGGACAGATTCTAGCTCCTGGACTTATTCTAACTAAATGAAATTTGAATTAGTTCCTACATATAAATAGATTTCTCCAAAATAATTAATTTTGAGTAGGATATCTGCTTGGGAACAATAAGGAAAAGCCACCAATAAGATGTGAGTGGATTTGAGTCACTTAAGGTTAATGTTGAAGTCAAGGGTAGTATATAAAGAATTTTATTGTATTTTTTTATTTTATACACTTAAAATATTTTGGCATTCTTTAGATTGTGGCTCTCATTTTCCAGATTCTTGCCCTTCAGTAAAACACAGAAACTACAGCTAATTAATAATTAGTGAAACAGGTAATGTGTCCATATTTTGCTTTACTCATGTGTTGGCTGGAAAAAAGATGTCTATGTCACAGAACACAGTATTCTATTCAATTATTCAGGTGCATGTAATAGTCTGATTGTACCCATCCCTTACAGGAGATACAAACTTCCCTGAGGACTCTATTCAGCAGAGAACTGAAATTAGGTGTCCAAAGTATTTGAATAACACGGTAAAGGAAAAAATATAATTTTGAATTGTTTCAATATATTTTAATGAAAAAAAAGTCTTTCAATTTGAAGAGTGTCTGATAAAATTTATTAATCGTTTCAAACAAAATTGCTTTAAAATTTCCTTAATGTTGCTCATTTAGCTTTTTTATTCCAGGATGAAAAAGAAAAGATTAAATGTAAAATTTTCCATGAAATGTGATTTATGAATTTCAATAAACTCTGTTAACTAGTTGTCACATACAGGAAATGTAAATGGAGAAAGCTATTACAGTTTTGTTGGTTTAACTTTGCTGTAAAAGCCTATTACTATTTACCAGCAGCATTCCTTTTAAGTTGTGAAAGAAAAGAGTATGTTTTGAATAATGCCTAATTAAACATTCTGATTTGAAGATTAAAAAATACCTAATTTTCTTAGCCATTTATGTCTTAGTAGGAAAAATCTGTCATGACATTTGTTTACAGTCTAGAGTCTGTAAATTCAGTCTGAATTTAAGATTGTTCAGAGTCTGCAAACACAGAACAGTAATGCAAATCTTTAATTCCCAAGCATTTCTAGGAAGAAAAAAAAAATTATAATCCAATTATAAATTAGTACTTAATCTTTATATGGTTAGTTATGAATGGTCATCTGGAGGACTATATCTCTCTTTTCTCTGTTTGATCACTTATTTGTACTTTGGATGCTGCTAATTTGCACTTAATTTGGGTACAAAAGTACTTGTGTAATTACCAATGATTTGTTAAGATTTACCAGTGTATCATAAAGAATGATAAGAGTTTAAAATATCGGTAAGGTGACATAAGGTCACCTAATACATAATTACATTTGACAGGCCAATTTGGGATGTGGGGGAGGAACGGACAGTGAGAGTGGAAGCAAATGTAAATCCTTCCCAGTATTCTACTGTGACACAAAGAATGGAGGAGTAAATCTTTATAGGAATGGGAAAGTAGAAGCTGAAATTTCCAGGTTACCTAAGGATAAACAATTACATAAATTTTTCAGAAGCTGTCATTATCCAGACTTGGACTCCTCCAGCTTGGGTTCTTCATTTGGTAGTTCAGAAACCCACTAATATTGAAAAGTCCAGGAGTACCCAGGTCCTTTGCCTGAGACTGGACGTGAGAGAAACATGCTGGGAAAAGTATCAGATTCAAATGGCTGAGAGATGTGACATAAAATTCATCTCCTGAAGATGTCTCATTTGTAGTTTCTTTTGCAACAGGAAAAAAAAAAAAAATAAAAGAGTACTTATCTCAGAAGAATACGTTTCCCATTATGAAGTCTATGTGATAAAGAAAACTAGTGTTTTTCAGAAAAGTTAGCAATATATATATCCCCAGACTTCACTAATCAACATTAACATGTGTGCACAAGCTTAGATAAAATCCTGAATTTTGTCATCCTTACAAGTCACAGAATATTCATCATTCATTTTTACAACCATATATTTCACACTTCTCTTTCACAGCGGTGCTGAGCCCTTGATCTCAAGGCATATAGATATACCTAATTTGAATTTCCATACAGCCTCAGACAGAGAAATAATTCCACCTACCCTTGCAAAAAAAGTTAGAGCTTGGATTAAACATCCTTTAGAGTATGTCACAATGTGTCTCCAACAATTTCTATTTGACAAAAATAGCCTTTACACCACGGAGTGCACATGGAAAGTCATATTGTAAGTGTACTGGCTATGTATTTTGTAGGAGAATGGATCTAATTTTAGAATTAAAAGTATTTTCCCATATTGAAAACTTTGTGCTAAACATCCTACACATCTACCAGCTTCATAGGGTAGAGGCAATATTGCTTGACAAGGACCTAAGCCTCAAGTTTGACACTCGAGGGAGAAAGCAGTCTCAATATTATAAAGAATTATTTCTTCTCATTCTCAAAAATGAGTCAAGTTAGTCTGAAGACTTTTACCTTGTTTCCCTAAAACAGTCTGTTCATTTGGTTTTCCATCGTCTATCCTTGTGCAGATCATAAAGTTCTATGTTTAGCTGAGGCGATCTGGACACGTGTCCAATTGGACAGAATGATCAGACAAATTTCTTTTCAATAACTAAAAAAAACAGATAAAAAAACAACAACCAAAAAAATCCCCTTAGCATGGAGTAGCTTTGTATTTGATGTAGTAGTAAAAGTAATGTAACTTTGAGCAGACCTGAGCTGCTGCAAGTAGAAGGACTTTGTTTTCTAAATTAGTATATATGCTTATTGGAGAAGAACCGGAATTCTTGACAGGAGAAGAATGGACACAACGTACAGAAGAGAGTGTCAGACACAAACAAATCACAGGAATCTGCTTCTAGCTTTGGGTTGAAGTGAATGTAAAATCTCTGCCAATGAAAACTGTTACCAGCAGTAGTAATCTACACAAAATGCTTGGCTGCCAGCCGACAGCAGTTTTCTTGTGCCAGATTCCCATAATGGAGATAGTATGGACCTGTTACACAGAGCATAAAGAAATAAATGCTTTTGTTGTTGTTGTTTTTGAGAAAGCAAAGCTGGAAATTATTTTTTTTTCTGCAGCTAGTCTTGGCAGGGCCTGAAAACCAGCTGTGCACAGTGAAGCACCTGTACAATGAAGCAAGCAATAACAAAAAGCTATCAATAACTGAATGAAGGCACTCTTTTTTTTTCTGACGTTTAATGTCAAGTTGTGAAACATTTTACATTTTCCTAGAGTAAAGTTCCTTGATGGCCCAGAAACCAGCTGCGTACAGTAGCCTACCTCTGCATTTAAATGAAGTGAAACAGGACAAAGAAACAGTATGTGAACTTGGAGTCTTTATTTCTGCCCTGTTTAATGACAGTTGGGCAAATATTTTCATATTCAGTGGTAAAAATCACTCAGCAAATCACATTGCACAACATGCAATGCAGAATTACAGGGTTTACACCTCTTCGTCAATAAAACAGTTGTTTTACAGCAGGTGCCGCAAAACCTCCAGGGGAACTGGAATAGAAGTGAAAGGTAAAAATACTGCCCCTGATTCTTAAGTATACTGCATTTTCATTTCATAAATGGGAACAGTCCTAAAAGTCAAATCTCCTCTGGACCTAGGGACATTGTAGTCCAGAAATCAACATTACAGAATATGAATCTTGAATTTTCAGTACCTTTTAGCTTTATTTTCCTTAAAACTAAAAGTCTTAGGGGTACAAAATAGCTTACTAAAATCTTAAAGTAAATAGTTTTGATTTAAAAAACAATCACATGCATCAAGATTGATTTGATTCGTGAAGAAATTGTTATCAATGCTTACATGAAGAACAGCATTTTTTCTCTTTTCAGAGTGCACCACTAAACACCACTTGCAGCAATCTCTCATGACCACTTCACTCACGTATATATGTTTTTGCAAGCACTGTAATTGGCAGGTATGCATCATATAGTACATAAATACCAGACAACAGGGACTGGTTTATTGTTTGACTGATGCAAAGTACAGCTGTGCAAGGCTGACTAATCCAGCATTTCTTTGTGACAGTTCATTATGTAGATTCCTAATACTAGGGCTAATCCTGAAGCACTTATTCAGGCAAAACTCCTACTGCATGTGTGCCAAATCAGTAAACGGTCCAGGTTCAACCCAATAAATGCTAGGGCCTGAGCAAGCTGTCTGTGGACCACAGTTGAAGCAGAGCTGTGAATGGCTCTGAATGGCAGCAGTCAACCACTTCATAGACTTTCTACCACTGATGTTCTGAAAACCAGCAGACATGAGATGAAAACAAGCCTTTTCTCTTTGCTTGCAACTTCATGTTCCCTAGAGCACCTGCCCAGGCTCTATGGAACTGAATGCCATCTGAACAGGCTATCAAATAATAGATTGGTTGCATTTAGTCATAGTCCTTCACAATGACTTTATTTGAAAAATAAATTATTTTGGAAGTACAGTACATGGTAGTGCTAAAAGAAATTAAGAGAAGTTGGGTGGGATTTCTCTGCTGGTTGCACACAGCTCTCACTGAAAGCACCATTATATAGAAATGATTATGTAATAATTGGATGTCTCTAGAAATTACTTTAGAAAGATTTATATCTTCAGTTTGCACATAAAGAATTCTTCAGATTACGTGTTGGGATTGTATTAGTCTTAGTTACAGAATTACATATCCACGTTATAAAGATAGTACAAAGAAAGGAAAAATTTAGGTGGATGCTGAATAAATGTTTCATGAAGATGCAGGACGGCTATATAAAGATGTCGAGCTTATAGAGTGACTCCAATAGAAAAAAAAAAAGAAAAAAAAAAGATGTTTTCCACCTTTGAAATAACTTTTTTTTTTCCTCTACCAACATCAGATTTTCTTTTCTATAATTATTCAGTTTATCGGTTTACTTTTCAATAGTGTTAGGAGACGTTTTTTGTGTGTGTGGGCATATATGTGAAAACACATCTAAAATTTTCATATATAAAAGTGGAAAGAAAAGTGAAAAAAACTACATAAGCCATTAAATACACACTTTCACAGCATGTGCAGCCTCGAGATTAATAGATGGTCAGCAAAAGCAGCATTAGTGATGGTGCACTACAAGAAGAAAGCTAGGATGGAGAAGCATAATGTCAACATTCTAGATTCATGTTACAACAAGAAATGAGTTAAAAGAAATACACACAAGATCCTAAGTGAATCATACTTCATATTAGAGAGAAATGAAATAAATCTCATGCTAAACTTCGGCCCATACTAGATTCATGCTGTAAAGGACAAGAAAACATGGTTTGATATTTTGTTTTTCTAGTGCACCTCAGACAGATCAAACTGCTTTTTTGAGCATTTAATCATTTCACTCTTTGTAAATGTCTTGAATAATCTTGATCCTATAAACTCATTTCTTCCACAAATCAGATAATGTATTTTCATTCAATATCTGTATTTTTATATTCTATATAGAAACTCCAGTTTATTAAAATACCAAATGAACTTAAAGTTCATTTAACTTATGTGTAAGTTAAGTGTGTTTTCCTTTTTTTTCTCCTTTCACTTTCTGACAATAACATCATTACCTTTATCTAACAAAACCAGTCCATTTTGTTCCTTAAATTTCTCACATTTGTATTTGATCCTGAAACTCTTTTTGAGGTAATTATATGATGAACTTCTTGTACAATAACATTCATTTGGATAGATCAGAGAAGTTTCAGTTTAAATTCTGTAGATGCTTCTAATTTCATAAGATATACATTTATTTTTAAAGAGAAAAAAAAAGAAAGCGGTCAGAAGAAAGGCTAAGTAACAGAAACAATCCTTCTAAAATAGGACATACATAAAGTTTACTTTGAGTTTAATTCTTCTGTTCATTTTTTGTAGACATATATTTAACCTAAACTTATTTTCTTTTCCTCTAATGCTCTCTTATTTCACATTTTATTTATAACACTGTAACTTATGGTGTTTTTCAGCCACCTCTTTTCATTAAACTCTATAGCCAATGCATCACGCTGGTAAAACTCTACAGCCAATGCATCACATTGGCAAAATTAATTTGTCACTGAGCAGCCTGTTTCCACCAGAACTAGTTTAGAGGGAGCCAGAAATACAAGGCAAACAGGAAAGCTTTAAAACACAAAAAGTCTTATTGAACGTGTTAGAACTTGGTGGAAAAAAAAACACCTAAATGAGTCCTTTAGTAGACACAGCTTTTCCTTAATTCAATTACAATGTTGTTTAATTTTCATCTTATTTTAAGTGATTATAGTTGTTTCTGTAGATTACAGCTGTGCAAAATCACTAATGCCTTTGATGAAGAGACATATGATTATTAAAAAGCAGATATTATTGTGTCTAAAATAGATCAAATCTTTTTCAGCTTGAAGAAAGTTACAATATTACCACATTTATTTGATAAGACAGAAGAGAAGGAATAAACACTAATCTATCAAACAATAAATTGCAAAGTTAGAAAGTGATCTGAGTAGGTGCAAACTGCTCAAAGCTTATTAACTGGCAGTTTTGGCATTGCTCTGATTGCCTTGCAAAGATTCTACTTATATCTGACATAGTGAATGAAGGTAATGATATATGCTCCATTCACCAAAGAAACATGTTTTGTTTCCCAACTCGGATTCCTTACGTTGCTGATACCTACATCGGTATAATATACACTAGTATTATTGTAAAACAAGAGTTTATTACATGGCTAAGTAAGTTGATCTTTGTAAAAGTGCACAAATGCATTGAAATAAAATAAAAACTACTTAATCCAATCTTCTCTCATACAATTTCTTTCAAGGAGAACAGACACAGCCTGTTAAAATAACAAAGAACGTAGAGTTTCCATTCACATTCACAAAGTGTCCTCATTCAAGCCCCCCACTCTAAAGCTACCTTTCCTCTCCTCTCAGCTTTCTTTGGGGCAGAGAAATGTGATTCCATGGAACAGACAGTGATTTTGTTTTATGTTAACTGGCAGAGTTTTTCAAGCTTTGCAGACCTGGTGACACTTAAATGGCCTACACTTTGGATTGTCTTGTTGTGTGGAAAAGGTAGATAAGGGGAGGAGGAGAAACATAAAACAGGTGGGCAAGGGCAAAGTGGCATTCACAAACGTTTCTTAGATCAGAGCCAGGTTGAGGATCATTTCGGCAGTGAAACAATTGCTGTACTGAAATGACTTTGAAGAAGGTGTTATATTACTTACAAAGTCCTGAGGATTCAGTAAAACCTGGCAAGCACATCACACAGAAAAAAGTAAGCGCTTCTGAACTTTTAGCCAGGAAATCAACAGAAGCTAATATAGTTTAATGACAATTAGTCTAATATGTGCTGCTTGTAGAACTGCTGCCAATAATACCATGTAGTCACTGCTGTAAAATGCCAACGTCTTTGTCTGTGTGAGGGATTAGATGGGATCTTTTAGAAAAGTACTTGACATGACATGTAGGTCACTCCTGAAATAGCTTTATAAATTCCTTCTACAGTGTATGGACTGCAAGATTCTTAGTGGAAAATCTCAAATGTCTATTTGTATGTAGATTTATCAGTGCTTTATCCTCTGGCATTTTGAGACTCCATAATAAAATGGTGTATTTTCCTTCCTATATCAGGATATTGCTTTGATGCACACCTGGCTTATTAGTACAGCCAGAAAAGTAAGTTTTTAATCTAAACTAAAATGTTATATTGCAGTAACTGCGAGCCTGTCTGAATAGTTTGACCTTTTATTTTATTTTAATTGATTTAGCTTTAGGGAATCTTACTGGCAGATAAAGTCTCAGATAAAGCTGACTTTTGAATAAAGCCTTTACTTTTCAATCCTAATGCCTACTCCCTCTTTTTTCCTTTTTCCCATCATTGTCCCAGTGGATCAGACATAGTCACAGTATTAAAAGGAAAGCCTTCTCAACAAAATCCAGGAAGGAGTTATGGAATGGGCACTGAGATATGTTTTTGGAAGTGGATGAAGAAAGAATTCTATGACATCTTAGACTGAAAAATTTTCATTGCATTTATCTCCTAATATTTTTCAAATGCATTAAAAAAAAAAAAAAACCCTCTATAGATGAAGATAATATGACTTAGAACACATGGTAAACTGAGTATCAGATTACTATTACTATTATTATTTCTATGGTGGCTGCTCTGAAAGTAATGCCTCATATTTTATTATATTAGCCCATTAGTGGTATGGCAGTATATGTTGAACTTTCCCACAAATATTTCGTTACATGTTGTTGCCAGGCATCAGATGGAAGAAGAGGGGAAGTCTGACAGAATGGAAGTGCATATGGAGCAAAGGTGTGTCACTGAATTATTGCAAGTGGAAAGAATGGCAGCTACTGGCATTTATCAATGCTTGCTGAACATTTATGGAGCCCAAACAGTGCATGTGAGCACAATGAGGCAGTTTCAACAGTGGTGACAGTGACTGTGGATCACCTCTGCTCGTGAAAACTTTTCTAAGTGCTGCATGCAGCTCTCGTTCATCACTGGCAAAAATGTATAGCTAATGATGGTGATTACGTTGAAAAATAGTATTTTGTATCAGAGAATTTTTTTCTATCAAATAATGTCATTGTGCTCTTTGCTTGTAGTTTTCATGGGAATAAATAGGAGGCATTAATTTCAGGGCAACGTGCGTATCATTTAATGACATCGTTAACCATATTGCTTTAAAATACAACCTCAAAGTAGCCATATACAATGTTTTTTTCTGACCTAAAGACATCCCACAATGTGCTCTGATCTTGTTAGATTTCACAAACTACTCTAACATACAGATTACCTGAAAGAAAACTGCCCTGACATAAACTAGATACACAACCTACTAATTACCAGGTCACAGCTAAAGCACACTGAGTTTACAAAGACTGTTTAATAAATAGCATTCCTAATAACAAATCCTGATTCAAATATCACAAAGTAAAAAATAATTTCCAGCCTGGTAATTTTCCTTGTGAAAAACCTTATTAATTTTTAAATGTATTTCAGACTAATCTAATGGAGAGAAAACAGTCTCATATGCTCACCAGGTATAGGCTTAATTCTTTGATTTGCATGTATATGTGGCATGCATACATGAATATAGCTATAGTTTATATTGTATTCCAGTTCATGAAACAGCTGGAAACAAATATCACCCTGTAAAGAAGATGCCTATAGTAACTTGGAGTTTAACTGGGCATAATGATGAGTCTCCTGGTGAAATATGTAGGGCCAAGACAGAGCCAGCACTTTGGTTTGCACTGGCTTAAAGTATGAATTTGCAGGCAGAACCCAGGAGGTGGCAGGTTCTACAGCATGCTAAGTGTCATGCCTAGACACTGGACTGAGAAATGTGAGGCAACCCATGCCTTGCTGCAGGTCTGGAACAGCTCAAAGGCTGGATGTCCTCACAGGAAGTAGGTCGTCATGGCAGGCACTGAACCACATTGCACTGTGACTTTTGCTCCGGGGAGGGATATCGTAGCACAGCCCTCAAATGTTTATGGATTAAACATCATATAAAGTGTACTTTCAGGAAAGCCAACCACAAAGCTATGCATTTCACTAGTAGTTTCTGGACAAGCTGCTATAAAATTACAGGCCTTTCTTTCCCAGAGCTCTGGATTAGCTTTGAATGTAAGGAAGGGAGAGGGAGGTATTTCTTGCACTGCTTCTGGGGCTGGCGTCAGCACTTCTGTCACCACCACCACCATGAGTAAGCAAAGATACAGGCAGCACAGCTAGAAAAATGGCTGTGGTCCAAGTAGCACATTTCTTTCAAACACACACTCGGGGCTGAGAATATTGAAAAACAGTTAGAATGTCTGGTTAATGTTTTGATCACCTCATATGGTCCCATATATCGCTTCTTTTTTGTGTATATTGGTGGCAGAATAACAAAGGAGCTCAGAGATTCCAGCACCATTCATATTCATTGTTTTTCCCACTCTATAACTTTGATTATGCACAGTTTTCTTAAGAGAAACTACTAAGCAGTAATCATTCAAGGGTTGGTAGACACAATGGGGCCACTCTTGGAGGTTTTTTCTGCTGGCAAAGTTCCTCTTGAAATCAGGTGAAGGAAGCAGTTGTTTTGTTTAAGAAATGAAATTGGTTATTTTGAGAAGCCAGACATTTCATCTGAAAAATGTCTGATGAGTTAATTTTGTTGACATTAAGGAGTTTCATCCCATTGATGTGGAATTTCTTTCAAGTAATGAGTGCTAGATTGTACTATCCCTTCAACACAGATATTTTGGCTTTCTTTCTGACTAAATGCTGTTTTAAAGTTCTCAACTTGTTCATTTCCTCAAAGATTGTAAGAAATCTGTGACAAAAATAGTCTTGAATTACTTGTTTTCTGGTAGTACTAGGCAATGGAGATTACAGCATATGCTCTACAAACACATCAGCATTAGTCACAGAATTTGTGTAATGTTCATTAATTAGCAGTTTCCTGTAGGGAAAACAACAACAAAGAAGAAGAAAAAAAAGAAAAAAAGAAAAAAAGAAAAACAAAAAAACCACCAGTGGCATTAAGCTCTTATTTGTACAGGATTTACTGTTCTAGAAAATAGGTCTATGGAAGAGAAAAAGTGTCATGTTCTATCACAGCCTTAAACTTCAACTTAAACAAACTGGTCAATAGCCATAACATCTGTTAGGCAGTAAAGTGTCACATAAAAGGGAACCTTCTAGTCACCTGAAATGTAATAGCATGTATTGATAGTTGGTTTTTCCCCCCCTTTCTAGTAAACACACAATGCCAAGGTGCTTTGCCCAGGATGCTGAGAGGGAGTAATTACTTAGTTTCAAAAAGGGGAAGAGAGAAAGTAAAGAGATAGCAAAACCTTTCATTCATCCCTCACCCTAAGGCATCTCATCTTCCTAATGGGTATAAAGACTAATAGTAGCATTTGAAAGAGAAAGTTAGCTTTATTGTTCTAACCATATCTTAGAAAAAATATATAGATTACCTGCACTGTATATAAAGGGCACAAGTATGAGACTTCTGCTGGTAAACATATAATTTATCTGCTATTAAAATCTATTTAAAGAAGATGCTGGTATTGCTAGTGTTTTCAATATGTTTTTTTTCTAGTAATGTATTATTCCAAAATGTTAGTCACAGAAGCTGAAAAAGAAAATAATTTTTTTCTATGTGATTTTCTTCAGAGAGATAGGAATATTCAAAAGCCTGCAAATTAGAAAAAAAAAATTAAAATAAATTTTATATGTTGGAGCCTTAACAGGGTTTTTTTCAGTTTCTTTGTTAATACCACTTTTGTTACGTGTGTATGAATCACTTGTTCAAAAGTATTCTATTTTTAATAAGTGCTTTTAAATCTATCTGAAGAATTAGCAAGTGATAAAATGAAGTAGTTTAGTTTTTGATACAACTTCAAAATTCTAAGCACTGGTAATTATAATAAAATAAATACAGTAAGAACACAAAATCAAGACTTTCTGTGCACCTTGCAGTGCAATCATAACAGGAGTGGTAAGAACCATGTTCTGAAAACCTAAAGGATTCTTATTGGTTTTGGTTTTTTTTCAAGGAGGGAGAGTTAATGTATCAAAGGAATTCTACCCTGAGGTGCAGTCAACATTACAGACATATGAATGAAATAGGCGGGTTTTGTTTTTTGTCAATTTTAAGATGTGAAAAGTGTGTCTATTTCCAAAACTACTGAAATTTATCACTAATATTTACTGACAAATAAAATATAGAAGCCTACACTTTTTCAGAGTGATGCGTCTGTTGACTAGCAAGCATGACTTTAGATAAAAATCAATTGCACATACCCTACATACAATCTCGGTGCAAACATGCAGTGAAACCAACTTCCTACTTCGCTGCCTCTGTCTGCTTATTTCTGCTTCTTCAACCCACTGTTGTGTCCAAACTTCTATTCTCTGAGCTTCATCAGGAAGATGCCGCTGGTTAGGCATGCACTGGGTATGTTTTTTTAAACCCTGACGTGACTAGTACACTTTATCCTTACAGTTATATCAGCTAGCTGAGTGGACAAGCAGTGGCAGTGTTATCTAACCGGACTGGTCAAGGGACTGTTTAAGCCAGCATCTCCCAGTAAATCTTTGTTAAACAACTCAGAAAATGAAAATTGAAATTCTGTGCTAACGTCAGAGGGCAGTTGTTGGCATCCTCTACTTAGCACTGTCATCAGCCCAGCGAGGCTCAGTCCTGGCCTTCTATCTTGACCTATGTTTTATTTGAGTACAATGACAGTACTAGCTTAAGAGAAATGTACATTAGGAAAGCTGCTTTTCACCACATGTACACTTCTTGCCCCTTCTTTATGCCATGATATTCATTGCCTCTCTAAATTAATTTGCAAGAGATCTGTAGCTGAAGGACAGCTTAAGCCACAGAAAAGTTTGGGTGAAAATATTTAAGTTTCTATTACATTAAATGCCCTTAAATAAAAAAAAATAATAATAATAATAATAAAGAAAGAAAAGAAAGAAAAATTGTTATAGATTGTTATATTATTAAATAATGGAATGTGACATGTCAGAAAATGTTAAATATTTGTAATAAGTTTGCATCGTGCTGTGCACTTTCCAAATGGATCTATTATGTCTGAGATTTGTAGCTACTTATTTTAAGTGATAAGTGTCATTTAGCATCATGTGTCAAGGAAGTACCGTGTGTTCCTCATCTGCCTTTTAAGAAGTTACAAATGACACTATTCATCTCATCACATGGTAGACCTGTTGCATCTTGTCATTACACGATGCCTGCCTGCTCTAAATGTAGTAGAGATCCATTTTCCTGTATTCTCACTCGTGTGCTTCAGTTTAACTGAATGGGGAAATCTGCTAGAATTTTCAAAAACACTTAACTATCTCATCTTGAAGTGTAATCTGTTTACGCCGTGACCAGATCTCCTCAGTGCAGTCTAAACACAGAAATTGTTTTGAAATACACTTAAGTAAAATACAAGCTGATCCCTTTCTCTACAGCTTTTACGTATTTTACAGCAGAGCTGAAGATGTGGGTGTACTTCAGAAAAGCCTTAAAAACAAAAACATACATGAACACATGGAGGATTGCAGCTATAAGATAAATAATTGAAACATGTTGGGAAACTGTTTGTGAGCTATAAGTGAATTCATTGTGCCCGCTGGGATATTTACCAGATGAAAAGTGTGACAATGACAGTACCCTCGTTGTTTAGTACATAATTTAGAGTATTCGTAATGAATATTTCATGTAGCATCATTTGTGTATGAATTGTAAGACATGTATATCAAGATTCACTAGGGGCACTGTCAAACTCCTCAGTCTGAAATAAGCACTTATAAATTACTTAAGAATATTGTAGAAAAAAAGGGATTACTGCATGCTCTGTTTTAAGCAAATTATTATAGCTTTTCTGGGGGACAATAAGCAGTATTGTTTAGCAAAGAAAAAGCACTCTGAAACAAAGAAAAATAAATAAACTCTTAGTTTGCTGAAAAAGTTTCATTCCTAGAAGTTCTCTAGAAAAAATTTTTAAATGCATGTATCTTTAAGAAAAAATGACCAATAGTAGCTTTCTGCAACTGAAAGATTTCTATATTTTACAAAGCTGGTGGAGCTTTAAAAGTATTTGTTAAAGCAGTTCAAAAATAAGAACTGATTATCTATGTAAATATTTATATATCTCAACAAAGTAGGTGATGTGATTGTTTTTACCTAATGTGCAGGTTATTCAATAATTAGGTTAAGCTTCTTTTTAATTCTAAAAAGAAGTTCTAGAAAAATAGACTGATTATACAGTCTTTAAGGATAACAAACATATTAATGGAAATTAAGATCTGATTATGACCAGTTTAAACATATATATCTACTAGTTAATATGCTCAGTAGTAGTAACTCAACCAGCTTAAACAATATATGCCAGGTTTATCTCATTCTAAATTATAGCTAAAATAAAAATCTGTATGCTACAAATCAGTATCTATCGACATGTATCTATATGTCTCTACAAATCTGTCTGCACATCCTCCAAAAGCAACTGTCTAAAATGAACTGACTGACTCTCCTCGTCTTGTCTTCATAAGTGTTATGCTTTTCTGAACATCCAGTGAATCCAGTTAACTATGGAACATTTATAAAGTGTGTAATTTCCTGGAAATCTTTTATAGTTTCACTAAACGTATTTACAAAGACCATATTTTTCTCCAGTTTCTGCAAAACACTGTCTTTAGCTTGGCAGGCTAGTGCAAGTTTCCACAGGGATACTCCTCTCTTTTTTCCAAGAGGAAGATCTCTAGAACTATAATTTCCTGAGCAAAGGCAATTTACATCTATGAAGCTTGTTTTCTTCTCTATTTTTTTTTAATAGCAGTTTTGAATTGATTTGATTTAGCACCATTTCGAGGAATCAGCTGCAGATCTGTAGTGAGGTGAAACTAAGCATTTCCATATAGTTTTACTAATTAGTGAAAGTTTTAACACCTTTTTTTCCAAGTAAAAGTATTCATGAAGAATGACCCTGAGCATCAATACATAAACTATTTTTCAAAACATTTTAACAACTTATTCGTGAAGTAGGTAAAACTTGATATTTCAAATAATTGCCAAAGGCCAACATTCAACAAATCTTATTCTCAGCTTAGAGTGCTTATTTAAATCTGTTGACTTTACAGGACTCAGATATCTGCTTAAGGACATGCTTCAGTCAATGCATGGATTCCCAGTGGAGTCTCTGGCCTTGCTCTTACAGTTTCAATGATGCCTGTTGGGAATGGTGCCAATAAACTCAATCTTGAATATCCACTCAAGTTAAGAAGAACTCTTGTACTATGTGCAGAATGAGGCCATGTGCAGGGAAGCAGCTCCCAGGTAGTGCCTGGTTCTGTGAAACTCCACACTTTTCCTCTTTTTGTGTGTGTGTGTTTTGTGTGTGTGTGTGTGTGTGTCGGAGATGATAATATATTAGAGGGTGGGTGTTTTGGTCTTGATTGTTTTTTTCCCTCTCTTTCTCTCTCTACACTTTTACTAGGAGTGAATATCACTCTCATCGTCTCAGTCTCAGCGTGGATCATACTCTGCTGCACCCAGATGTCCTCTGCTACAACTAAGCAACTCATGAGGTTTGTGGGACTTTTTTGTTTAACCTCCAGATACATTAATTTCTTTTCATTCAAAGTCAATTTAACTTTAAAGTATATTTGAAATAATCTAAAATAACTTTAACATTTCAATGTCATCAAAACTATAGTAATTATTAAAGTTTCTGTGTATTAAAAAAAAAAAAAGAAACAACAACAAAAAAACCACACCTCTTTCATCTAAGCAAAAAGTTTTATATATTCCTTATACTAGTTTTGCTTTTTGAAAATACTGCTTTGGCTACTGATTTATTTCCTTTTTCTTCTTACATGTAAGTCAAGATATTACTTGGCAACACCCAGATCCTCTGACTGATCGGTCTATTGATGATAAGGTCTGAGTTTTAATCTCAGTTTTTCCATTGATTTTTTTCTTACTCTCCTCATTTTTAAAGTAGATGTGATAACACCTTCTTAGAGGTATATACGAATTAACTAGCTAGGACAGATTTGTTTGTCAAGTTCAGAAGAATTGTTTTTTACAGCTCGTAGAAAAAAATGCCATATGAGCATGAAAAGCAACGATCATGATTATTTCTGCAGATAACAGTCAAGTTCTTTGCATTTAAAGAACTCTCAGTTTTAGACAAGAGACTCATTTTGTAACCTTGTTTATACTCTCCAAACGAATCTTGAGAATCTGTGCATTAAAGGCAGATTAAAGGAGTAAGCTGGTTCATGATGTATCCAGCATCTGCAGTATCTCCCTGAATGAGGGAGGGTTGTGAAAGCTGCTTCGGCAATATAAAAAGTAGCAGTGACTTTTTATTAGTAAAAAATATATATACTTTCAGTGCAGATATAACTTATCTACAAGCCAATATATGAAATTGCTTTTCTTTAATATTTTTAAGCCTAAATCTAAAGCACAAACTTAGCTCCATTGCATGCAAAAACTCATAGAGAAACAGAATGACTTTAAGAGCACTTATGTAAGCTGTTAAAAAAAAGGAATTACTGAAATATTTAATAAAAAGTTTGAAGAAAGTTAGGAACTTTTTGTTTGTTTGTTAATTATTACTAGTAGATTTGCTTATTTAATGAAGGAAAAAACTGAGAAGTAAAAGACAGTAAGAGGAGTGGAGAATTTATATATGATAGGATTCCACAAGATTGTATATAATGAAGGGAAATCTTACAGCCAAATTATTAAACATGTGCCTAAGGTTGGAATCAAAGCTTCTGATATGTTCAGACAAACAAAAGTTTCCCCTCACAAGCACACAGCTTCCTGCTAGAATTGGCATAGTGGAAAAACTTTTCTATTCCAGACATCTCAGAAGATATTTGCTCTGTTTTTAGGTATCTGTAATACAAGCAATACAGCATCGGCAAATTGGAGACAGATTAAATTTTATCTATTTTACGTTATACTGAGGCAGCTGTTAGAAATTCTGAAGGTTGTTCTAAAACACTTTGCAGATGAAGTGACAGGTAGGAAAATGTGTACTGAAGAGATAAAAAATAATAAATGATATAAAGGAGCAAACACGTGTTTCTTTACTTACTCTTTCTCCAGATTCCTGTCCATCTTCCTTTTGATGTTTCCATTTTCCTTTGGTAAATACCTAGTTGTAATATATTCTTGCTGTACTATTGAAGTATTGAAAGATAGATCTCACAGGAATATTTTATGTGTAAAATTTTTTGCGTTCTTTTATAACAGTCTGTCTCATATTTCTAATCTATACCTTCTGATTAGTGCACTCAAACAAAGTCTTCCTTGCAGAATATCAGTGCACATTTTATATGGGATAATCCGACTTTTTGAAGCATAAGATATCAGGCAACAGCTTAGAAGCACAAGGATTTTGAAGATATTCTGTGTAAGTGTGCAAAACAGTGGAAAGGGATAAGGTGATCTTCACAAGAACAATGCAAACTAAGGGTTATAGCGATCTTCTGATAAGGAAGGGGGAAAAAAATGAACAACAAAGGCCACTTACAACAGAATGTTAATAGCTTCATGTCACTTTAACTCTGACAGCTCTGAAGTGAAAGGCCACTAATCTCTGTTTGTAATGTGCACAACTGAAGAGAAAAAGTAAGTATTCTTACTTAAGTCATGGATAAGCATTAACAGTCTGAAAATGAAGAGAATGTTCTGTAACTTATTTTAAAGTCAGCAAATACCTTCCCCCAAGCCCTTGGATGGTGGGTATTTTTCTTGCTTTTGTAATAGCCCAAGTGATTTAAATGGAACTCTTCTCTCAGGACTGCTGAGTTCACAATTTATTGTTACTTGGGGAATGTTAGTATTTACCTGCTCTGAATTTTGAGTGCTAATACTAATGCACACTTCCTAAGGATTATTTGACAGTTTCCTAAATACAAGTTTGGAATGTCTTTATTTTTCAAAATAAACTTTAAAGCACTATATGGAAACAACTACAAAGACCACTTTCAATCGCTCACAAAAATTGAATCTGGTACAAAAACTGTGATTGCTTAGGATCTAATTGTTTTTCAGATGTTGATTCATAAAAACCTGATTTTGATTTTACATTCAAACCTGTGGAAGAATATTCTAAAGATATTAAAGCACTCTCTAAAGTTTCCTGCTCAAACTTCTCTCTCTCTCTTAAGATTTCTCACAGAAGTCTCAAATTTATGTTCAGCAACGTATAGGGCAGCTTATCTAAGATCACTGCATGTAAAGGAACAAGAACAAACTCCTTGCTCTTCTCTGGTTACATAGCTACACACAGATATCATGCAGAACGAAATGCACTATTATTTTATTCACTTAAACCTAAGTAAACACCAGGCACAGTTAATAGAAGTATTCTACTGGATGCATTGCTGAATATGTATTTAAATCAGGTTATTTGAGCCAATAATTTTAATAACAGTAATAGTAATAATAATAATAATAAATTAATACTTATATTATTGTTGTTATTATATTTTGAATAAGTATTTTAAAATCCTCAAGACTTACGATTTTGTTTTATCTTGATTATTTTCTTAATCATGTTTTCCTCCTATTCATGCCTAACAAACTGCGTTCTCATCCACCTCTGAAAGTTGCCTCTGTTCACACATATAAATATAGCTTCAGCAAGAGAACCGTTCATTACATAATATCACATCCTTTGTTCTTTTAATTTATATATCTCCCTCTTGACATTTGCAAGTAGTATGTCTCATAAATGTAATCTTCATATTAGGCTTGGCATTTCTTTAACTTTAGAGGGACATGTTATACCTAAGTGTATGAGTTTGAAGAGACTGTGTATAAGTAAAATTCAGTAAGTTTATTTTTATTATGCCAAAAAAATACATGATACTTTTTTTTTTTTTTTGTGGCTGAGTAAAATAAAAATAAAAATAAACTTAAAATACTTAAAGTACTCATTTCATAAAAATTAAAATTCAAATAAATAAAAGTCACATTTTATGACATTTCTGAGTTGAATAAAATTGAATAAAACAAGAAAATCTACTTTCCTTAGTTTATGGGGAGGTTGTTTGTTTTTTAACCATCCATTCATTCCTGAACTGTTTCATTGTAAAGACTGAATAACTAAATTTTTTACAAAGTATTAATCTGCGGGAAAAAAAAAAAAAAAAAAAATTAGTTCCATTAACTAATTTATCATTTCAACAATTGTTTTCTCAGAGGCTTAGTCAACAATTTCTACCAGTCACAGAATCATAGAATCATTAAGGTTGGAAAAGACCTCTAAGATCACCCTGTACCTCCCCTGATGCAACTTGAGGCCATTCCCTCTCATCTTGTCACTGTTACCTGGGAGAACTGACTTTGTTTTCTTTGGAACCATTGAAAAATATATACTATCCCATGTATTTCTGAAATTATTCAAGTCAATTATAAGAAATTTAGATGTTCATGAATATAGAATTTTCATTTCTTCATTTTTTTAATTAAAATTATTTAGGTCTTCTTTAAAATTTAATTTAAATAAACAATTCTTTAAAATATTGTGTATTTCTTTGGGTCAGACAAACAAGTATCAGGAAAGTTGTTGGCCAGTTTCCACGCTGTTTGTTTGAATGCTATCTTCTGTTCGACTGTTACTGAATTTTTCATAGTAATATTTTCTATTCAAATAATATTTTTACTTATAAAATGTGTTTTTTATTTATCTTCATAGGTCCGGGTGACTTGAAACTTGTATAGTCTTCAGTTACCAGGCACTTATTTGATATATTTTATGTCCAAACTGTGTATATTTTATGTTAGTGTTGTTATGTTGACGTGCCAAGGGCTATTGAATCAGATACTCTTAAATTCTTATTTCAAATTCTATACACTGTAACACAGTGCAACTGGAAAGCATAATAAGCTTTCGGGAAGAATGCACTCATATTCAAAACAGAAATAGCATTCACTTATTTTGATCTTATGACAATTAACCATGTATAGGGTTAAATTTCAGAAACAAGTTAGATTTTCTTATTTGTTCAGATTTTACTTATTGTTCTTCTTTTTCTTTTAGTCCTACTTTTGTTCATTAGATGCAGTAATATCTCCCTTGCCTGTGACAATTTCCATTAATATCTCGAAAGCAGCTATTAAGTATCATTACAAGAAGAGATTATAGAAGGATACTGCGTACAATAACAGTGAAGATAAAGACAATAGTCACATTTTCATTTATTTCTTTGTTCTAAAGATGTAAATCAAATTTCAGGATCTTTCAAGCATTCTTTCCTCTTTCAAAGCATTCTAAAAAGAACCTTCATCACCAAATAAATTCATCTCTTAGGATTATCTCAACAAAGAGAATACTGCTCCTGTCAGAAATTTTTTTCTGCCTTGTGGCCTCTCAGAAAAATAACTGTCGGGAGAATAAAGAAATTTATTCAACTATATGCTTTTTAAATAGGTTTGGGGATTTTTGTTTTTGTTGAGTTTTTCTGAGGGAGTGGAGGTGAAGATGTGCTTTTAATAAAGCTATTAGTAGTGCAGAGATGCTTTGAAAGCATTCATCATTAAAAGCCAGTTTGTCACATCATCTAAATATTTGGTCAATCATATTTTAGAAAATTATCTAAACATATCTGTGGGAAATTAAATATATGTAATGGTCACTCTGACTTTCAACACTATGAAGGAAAATTATTAACTCAAAAACTTTCTGTACTGGAAATACTGATAGCCTGACACCAAGAATCTTCTGAATTAGGTTCAGGTGTATGTTTTTAAAAACAGCTAACACTTACATGTGAAGTTATTTATTCTTTGTCAGCATTCAAGAACTGAACAATTGGAATTGATTATTGGGTTATTGATGTGTTTTTATACAATCAATTTTGGAGGCCATAAGTAAGAGCATAAGTCCTTTGGAAGCAAGGGAAAAGAGACAGTGAGCTCAAGAACAACCAATCTTACCTAAAATCAAAAGAATCTTCCAAAGGTACCTGGCTTTCCTAATCCATTCCATAGGAAGAAAACATTTGTCCTTGGAAGAAATATAGTGTTCAGAGACAACAGCGTTTCTGAATAATTTCAAGCCTCTGTTCTGTGAACATGGAATGATTAATGGATACAAAGATAGAAAAATTACATACAAATACTGGTCCCTCATTTAGAAAATATTGCTTCCAGTATATTTTCAGTATTTTCTTTAAAACAAGCAAACAAACAAACAAAAAAAGATATTTTCTCAACAAAGCAAAATTTCCACAAAATGGTATTTTTAGAAAATTTGATAAAAGGACGCTATTTCTATGTGTATTGGGAGAAGATACTTGGACATTTCAGTTTTTCAAGGTAGAAATACTTGTCTTTAATTAATTCCACGGTAATTTGATCTCACAAGGTAAGAGGGAAGTTTGAGTTAAGCTATTTT
Source organism: Chrysolophus pictus (assembly GCA_037305975.1). NCBI lineage: Eukaryota > Metazoa > Chordata > Aves > Galliformes > Phasianidae > Chrysolophus > Chrysolophus pictus. The sequence goes on from CM074614.1 coordinate 64,411,580, forward strand.
GCCAGTTTTTAATTTTGACTGCATTCAGAGTATCATAGGAGTTGGAAGGGACATTTCAAGATCAGCTAGCCCAGTCCCTCACTAAAATATTTTCCCTACATTAGGCTGCAAAAGAAAGTGTCCAGGAGGGTTTTGAGTATTTCCAGAGAAGGAGACTATACAACTTCTCCAGGCAGCCTGTTCTAACTTCTTCTCATGTTCATATGAAACTCCCTGTATTGTAGTCTGTGCCCATTGCTCCTTTTGCTATCACTGGGCACTATTGAAAACAGCCTGGCTTCATCCACTTGTCTCCCACACTTTGTATAAGTACTGATTAGATTTCCTCATAGTCTTCTCTTCTCCAGGCTGAACTGTCCCAGGTCTCTCAGCCTTTCCTCTTATGGGAAATGCCTCCGGGTCATGTTTGTAGTCTTCTGCTGGACTCTCTCTAGAAGTTTCTTCTGTCTTTCTTGAACAGAGGGGCCCACTTCTGGACACAGTACTCCAGATGAGGCCTCACCAGGGAAGAGTAGAGGAAAAGGATCACCTTCCTTAATCTGCTTGCCACACTCTTTAATGCCCCTCAGGATACCATTGGCCTTGTGGCCACCAGGGCATATTGCTGGCTCACGGTCAACCTGTTATCCACCAGGACACCAAGGCCCTTCTCCCCAGAACTCCTTTCCAGCAAGTCATCCCCTAATCTGCACTAGTTGCATGGGTTATTCCTCCCCAAGTGTAGGACCTTGCCCTTGCTGAACTTAATAAGATTCCTCTTTGGTCAACTCTCCTGCTGGTCCAGATTTAGCTGAATGGCAGTCACTCATCCCAGCTTTGTATCATCAGCAAACTTACTGAGGATGCATTTTATCCCTTCATCCAGATTACTGATGAAAATGTTGTTACAAGACTGGATCCAGTAGCAACACCTGGGGAATACCACTAGCTACTGGCCTTGAACTAGACTTTGTGCCACTGATCACTGCCCTCTGAGCTCTGCCTGTCAGCCACTTCTAAATCCACCTCACTGTCCACTCATCTGTCCCATAATTCCTAAGCTTATCTAAGAGGTTGTTGTGACAGGCAGTGTCAAAAGCCATGCTAATATCAAGGTAGTCAACAACCGATGCTCACCTCTCATCTACCCGTTTGGTCATGACATCATAAAAGGCTACCTGATTGTTCAAGTGTAATTTAAACTTGGTGAATCTATGTTGACTACTCCTCATACCTTCTTTTCTCCCACTTGCTTGGAAATGATCTCCTGAGTGATATGTTCCTCCAGCTTCCCAGGAATGAAGGTGAGGCTGACTGGCCTATAGTTTCCTGACTCCTTCTTCTTGCCATTTTTGAAGACTGGAGTCCTCAGGCAACTCTCCTGTTCTCCATGATCTTTCATAGGTGATAGAGAGTAGTTCAGCAACCACTTCTGCTAGCTTCCTCAGCAGTAGTGGGTGCATTCCATCCAGTTTAATGGATCTGTGCGTGTTCAGTTTGCCTAGACAATCTCTGACCAGATTCTCCTTGGGTAAGTCTTCCTTTCCTCAGACTCTCTCTCTTATTTCCAGGGTCCTGGATTCCTGAGCTGTAGCAGTTTTAGCAGGAAAGACTGAAGCAAAGGAGGTGTTCAGAAAACCTGCCTTCTCAGTGTCCTCCTTTACGAGGGCATCCACCCCCCTGATTCTGCCCATATGTAGCTTGCAGCATCATTCATGCCCACATGAATGAGAGACAGTGGAGAGTAGTCCATGCTCTTCATAGACTGTGGCACCCTCTCAGCAGTGTACTTGATCTTGGCTCCCAGGAGGCAGCAGAGCTCTCAAGACTCTGTCAGACCAGGAGAGGGGGGCCCTCTGTGCCTTTTAAAAGGGTGTCAATCACTACAAGCACACAGCTTTTACTTTTATAATATCTACTGCAGTCTGCTGGTATAGTTTCTTCTTGCAGATTTTCATGACTGAGCAGTGTGCACTTGCAGCCCAGAAGGCCAACTTTATCCCAAGCTGCATCAAAATAGGGGTGGCCAGTAGGGTGGGGGAGGAGATTTTCTGCCTCTTGGCCTTCATGAGGCTTCATTTGGAGTACTACATCTAGGACTGGGGCCCTCTGCACAAAAAAAAAAAAAAAAAAAAAAAGAAATCGTGGAATTGTTGGAGTGGCTCCAGAGAAGGGCGAGGGAAATGTAGTTGAGACACTATGTTATTTCCACTCCTTACCTGAGAAAACCACATTCAGGATTCAGCAAGAAGGTAATAATGAATATAACAATTTCACAGCCTAATTCCAATTACCTATACAAGAGACTCTCGGAAATAGGCAAGACTGCTATCCATAGCAGCACTGCAGTGGGAATGACCAGCATAGAATGACAAGAGCTGCAGCCACAAGAAGTGTGTATCTATGTGCCTGAAAATGGCAAGAGCTACAGCACTTCCTGCACAACCTCCACCTCTCTTGTCCCAGCCCAGCACACAATTTAGGTGGGATGCAGATTCCTGGACTTAGGTAATGTAACTTCACAAATATTTGTTGCAGGCCTTAAGATTTTCTACTGAGTATTGTTTATTAAGTTGACCAAATCCACCCCAAATCATGATTTTCAAACTGTTTGCTAAGGTGGTTTCAATTCAGTATGTTGTAGTTTATTTTCCATGCATTTAACCAGAAGTGGTGATATTTAGTTCCAGTCCCAGATCAGATTCAGAAAGTGTACACTTGCATGTCTTTAGTGGGTTGCACTTGTCTAATAGCCAGTAGTGTCACTCAGACACTATATGACACCCCATCATCCTCAAAAAGACAAAGAAAAAATGAAATGTAAAAATAAAAGATGAGGAGGATCACATAAAATCATCATCACAGACAATATAAACTCAACTTGGGGAAAATTAATTTATTGCCAATTAAATAGATCTGGACAGCAAGAAACAAATACAAAAATTAAAATTCCTTGTATTAAAATAACAAAATTAAAACAATGTCAGTACAGCCTTCTACTTCCCAAGGTACCAGAAGGCAGTGAGATATGCAGGGTATGAACCCCGCTATGGTGTTTATGCTGATCATTAAGAAAGGAAAAAAAAGTGAAAGGAAGAAAAGAGTAGAAACTATGCAAAGAGATAAATTAACACACAAAGTTTTTTGAGAATGCTATCATTTTATTTATTCTATCGCAATTCCATCTTAGTTTTGGAGGCAGATGACCCTTCTGATCTTCACCATTGTCTTCTAACCAAAAATTTATCAGTGACTAAACTTTGCTCACATAAAATCCATTTTTACTTTCAGTTTGTTTCATTAAATCCCTGCTTTGCAGTCTTTTGTGAATATCTTCACATACGTGCACATACCTTCTTAACAATTTACTCAACAGTTTTTCTAATACCTGTGTATTTATAATCTTTCATAGACATAGAAGTGCTAGATTTGAAAGGGACCTCAAAGATCACTGAGTTCCAATCCCCTTGCTGTTGGCAACCACTAAATCAAGCACTAGATCAAGTTGCCTCGGGTCTCATCCAACCTGGCCTTGAAGTATACCTTGCACACCTCACATTTCTGATGTGCTCATTCAAAACACACAAAAAAAGCACATCTCCCAGTAATTTAGCACCTTGAATATGTTTCCTGTAAAGGATCCAGAGAAGAAGATAAATATAGCTTTACCTCTTTTTCTTGGCTGCATAGTACTGCTGTAACTCAGTTATTTGAACTTGTACAGCAGAACTTTGTGTGTTTTGTAAGCTTCTGAAACACAGAATTTGGGCATCTCTGTAGTTAGGACCCAAACTGCATAATCTAGTGCTGGACCAGGATATGTGTATTGCTATTAAGCCAATGTATCAACGTCCCTATAGAAAACTGAACCTTGAATTGATTGATAAACTTAAAAATATGTTGGAAAACTTCAGTTTTTCACTTTATCCTTTGTGTTCACTAAAAAAAAAAAAAAGAAAAAAGGAAAGACAAAGAAAATAAGAAAAAAGGCATTATTTTCCATCCATGGCAGCCTTCTAGATGATTAAAATGCAGTCAGACTGAGAAGGCCAACTTGGGAAATATAACAATAATGACTGTTGGTCTGAGGTTAAATAAGCCAAAGGGTTTCAGTCAGAGCTTCCAGCAATTACTATTAAATCCCCGCACATGAGACATCCAGAGTTATTGCTGCTTTTGAAATAAGTCTGTCATGGAGAACTAGACTGCTTGTCTTCACTGACATTTACGGTCGTATTGTAGCATGTTCCATTCAGAAACTTGATTTGGAGAGGAACAATGTTTTCATGAAATTATTAATAGTGCTTCCTAATTACAAGTTACATGTTTGCTGCATCACCTGCAGCATATACTTGAAATTATATGCTCAAGTTATACTATATCAATTTTGTAGTAAAAAAAAAAAAGGTTGTATTAATTCAAAATTTCTTTTCAGTTGCATTAACATGAACAAGAATAAATATTTTGTATTCATCAAAGTTACTCAGATTCATGCCAATGTAAAGGGAGAACAAAGTGTGATTTTGTGTTCAGAGCTTGTTCGCATGCTTCTGCCTGCTATCACAGCATACAAAATGTAAAACCAGAGCATTTCATGGAATACAATCCACTTTTGTTCAAATGTAAAGTAGAATTCTTTGTTGATACAAAGGTGAGTAAATGGTCACTCCAAACATTATAAATATTCATTCAAGCAGCTAAAATATATTCAGGAGTTGAAATGAAATCCTCCTATTATCATGAAAACTGATTTTTTTAATACAAGTCTGTAAGTAATACTTCAGGGAATATAGAGATTTGAAAGCAGGTATTTTCTCAGTCACAAGCATAGGCTGCAGCTCATCACTGAAAAATCAACTTATGATTGTGGTTTTTTAGGTGTATTGCTCAGAAAGGTTTTTGTTTATTCTCACTGGCCTGCTGCTGTCCTCTGTTATAACTTACAAGTATGCAAGCAGTCTTTGTTTAGGAAACTTCAAAACCTATTGGCAATTTTCAGCAGTAACACTATGTGATTTCATTCTTGCATACTGTCTTTAGCAAGTACTTCTAAGGAAAAAGGATTTTCAAGTTCACATGAAAGGAGATGCTGACTACAATATGCTGTGTCTGATGATAGTGTTAAACTTAGCTTTGTTCCTCCTTGGACTGTGTTCCTTTGTTAGCATGGTCCTTTCCAAATGTTTTAGCTCTTTGACAGAGATAACGTGTCTGGAAGCAGATTTTGCTGCTTTTCAAGAATGCAGAATGACGCTGCTTTTCAAGGTTAAACACAATTCTTTTTACATAAATGCTTTTGTGAATAAGGAAAAAATAGCATGCAAGCCACAGGTGGGAAGAAAAAGGTGGATCAGGATGGAGGAGCTTTACTCCTTTAGTAATTATCATACTTTGTACACCTCGCTTCATCAGATATCACCTTTTCTCTAGAATGATACATAGTGCAACAATTAAAACTCTAATTTGTATGAATCTTCAGGCAAATAAATGAAACAGAATTATTCTTAAAACAGCTAAGGAATCTGTTTTATGTCATATCAGTCTAAATTTTATTCTAGAAACCTGTAGCAGAAATCTATGCTAACTATGAGCAGAACAGCAATAACTCTTCCACAAAGCTAAAGTAACAAACATCCACGAAAGAGTAGGACCTACAAAGTGTGTTCTTTTTCTCAGCCTTTTTACCTAAGTGTTATTACCCTGGTGTATCCATAAGGACAAAGTGACATAATGCAGTGTCCTTTATTCCAGGGACAGGAAGAGAATGTAAAAAAACATGTTAAGTGACACCATGAAACACATTCAAATCAAGTCTAATAGTTTTTCTTAAGACTAGGGATGAGATGTAATCCAGTGATGCCATGTATTTTTTGAAGGTATTCTTTTGAAAAATTGCAATATTTTAAAATAAACAAACAAACAAACAAAAATACTATAAGTCATAAATTCATGTACCAACTGTGTAAATTTCCATGTAAATCAAAGATTGTTCTAACACCATTAGTATCAGCTCCATGGCTGTTTTCAAAACAATTGCAGATAGAGTCAAATATTACTTAACAGAATCAAACATTAACAGAAATGAGTAGCAACTTGAGATAAGTCCAGTTTGTAAATACCTCAACTAAATAATAATCAAAATACTATTTACACAACTTTTTGTAAGAAGGTTTCCTTTTCTGAGAATAAAAAAGCTGACTGCTATCTTTTCTGCTGCAGTAAACATCAAACATTTCGGCTTCTTGTTTGTTTTTTTTCTTCTGCATCACACAGGAAAACACAGAGATGAGAAGAAAATCAAGCAGACAGGAAATTCTGTACTTGCCAGAATTTTATTTTCCACTGACACATTTTTCATTTTAGGACAAGCACTGCTCCTTGCATAACCAAGGCTGGTAAGGCCCAAAAGAAAAGATGGAAATGAAAGCTATCCTCAACACTGACCATGCTGTCTGTGCTACTGGCTTGAGGGCCTGCTCTCCAGAGGACTTTGGTGGCCCCATCTAGGGCATCTCAAGGACACCGCAAAAGTTCTGCAAGCTGGCACACGTATCCTCAAAGGCAAGACTGGGACCCATAAACACCTTCTGTCCACACACAGTTCCCATTTATTTTCTGTCTCTGTTCCAGTTTCTCTCACAAAATCTTCTAGTGGAATGATGCTTTCCCTTATATCGATTCAGTTTCCATGGCTGTGTCAAAAGTTATCAGAGGAGGTAGAGAGACCAGAGACTTTATGGCATAAAAAGGAGAAGAAAGGGCATGCCTGGCTGAGTTTGTGATCTGTAAGCAAATGGGCATGGAAAACAGAACAAGTCAGGATCCTGAACTTCAGAAGAGTGAACTTTCAGCTGTTTAAGGAATAATTGAATAAGATTCCCCAGGAAAGGTGTCTTAAGGGACAAAGGAATGGAGCAAAATTGGCAGTGCTTTAAGGATGCCTTTCTGAAAGCACAAGAGCTCTCCATCTCCCAACATAAGAAACCAAGCTAAGGAGGCAGGAAACCAGCATGACTGGGCTAGGATCTGCTAGTCAAACTGAAGGAAAAGAAAGACAAGTACAGGCAATGGAGGCAAGGATGTGCCTGTGAAGAACACAGGAATGACATCCAGACATGCAGAGATGGGATCAGGAAAAGCAAGGTGTGTGTGGAACTGAACTTGTTGAGGTACCCTGTTCGGAAGAGACTGACCAAGGAGATCATACTTCCTGTGATAAAAGAGAATGGAGAACTAGCTGAGGTACACAATAAGTTCTTTGCCTCAATCTTCACAGTCATGTCCCTGAAACTTTAGGAGGGGTTTGGGGAATTAAAATCCCTCCAACTATATGATAAGGGAACATCTGAGACCACCAGATGATACTGAACCTGCACAAGTCTGTGGGGCCAGATAACAAGCATAACAGGGTTCTGAAGGAGTCAGCTGATATAGTGGTCATGCCAGTCTCTATCATATTTTAAAAGTAATGGCTATCAGGCAAAGTTTTCCAGTGAATGAAAAAAGGAAAAAACACTCCCTTTTTTTTTTCTTTTTTTTTTACAAAGAAAGAAAGACCTGGGGAACTACAGGCTGGTGAGCCTCACATTTGTGCCTGGGAAGATCATGGAGCTGATGTGGAAGAGATGTTAAAGCGCACGTGAGATGAAGAGGTGATCCAAGATAGCCATCATGGAGTCACCAAAGACAGACCGTGCCTGACCAATCTGGTGGGCTTCTATAGTGGAATAATGACATCAGTGTTCAAAGGAAAGGCAACTGATGCCTTCAAATTGGACTTCTTGAAAGACTTTTGGTGTCACACCACCTGATCTCTAAATTGGAGAGATATAGACTTGAAGGCGACTACCTGATGCGTAAAGAATTAGTTGCATAGCTGCAGTCAGAGGGTTGTGATTGGTAGTTCTGTGTCTAGGTGAAGGGCATTCATGAGTGATGCCCCTTAGGGATCCATCTTGGGATTGGTGCTCATCGATATCTTTAATAATGACCTAGATAGTGAGATCAAGTATACCCTCAGCAAATTTTCAGATGACACTAAGCTAAGTGCTGATACAAAAGAAGGAAAGAATGCTATCCAGAGGGACCTGAACACACTTGGAAAGTGCGCACGTGCGAACTTAATGCAGTTCAACAAGGCCAAGTGCAAGTCCAACTTGGATTGGGACAAACTCAGATATGTTTACAGACTTGGAGAAGAACTCCTTGAGAGCAGCCCTGAAGAAAAGGACTTGGGTGTTCTGGTGAACAAAAAGATAGAACTGAGCCTGCAGTGTGTGCTTGCAGCTCAGAAGGCTAACAGTATCCTGGGCTGCATCAAAAAGGAGGTGGATAGCAAAGCAAGAGAGGTGATTGTTCCCCTCTGCTTTGCTTTCATGAAATTCCCTCTTATTGTATTGTGTATTGTGTCCTGTTCTGGGGCACCCAGCACAAGAAAGAAATGGAGCTGCTGAAGAGGGGGCAGAGGAGGGCCACAAAGATGATCAGAGGGCTCGAGAACCTCTCCTGTGAAGAAAGTCTGAGGGAGCTGGTCCTGTTTAGACTGGAGAACGGAAGGTTTTGGAGAGACCTAATTGCGTCCTTCCAATACTTATAACAGGAGGGAGGCTGACTTTTTACATGGTCTAATATTGATACAACAAGGGGGAATGGCTTTAACCCAAACATGGAGAGACAAAGACTAGAGGAAATTTCTTATTCTTTGGATGGTGAGGTTTTGGAACAGGCTGCCCAGCGAAACTGTAGATGCCCTGTCTCAGGAGATGTTCAAGGGCATCAAGGTTTGATAAAGCCCTAGGTTACCTGACGGTAACAACCATCAGGTTGTTACCATCCACACCAAAGTGGCTGACAACCCTGCCCACAGAAGGGATTTGAAACTGAATGATATTTGTGGCCCTTCCAACCCAAGCCATTCTATGACTATGATTCTATGATGCTTTACAGAAGGTGAAGGATGATTGTAATGAAAAAATCTCTAAAAAGATTGAGAATCTGTATCAACATGTTCCTTAAGATACTTTGGTCTACTCTGATGTAGGAAGAACTACAACCTCCAGAATGTTCCAACATCCTCCTGGCATCCTTATGTTGTTATTCTATAGAGTTATACATATATAGTTATTCCCTAAATAGTTCTTCTTCCCTATATAATTATTTAAAATGTTTCTAATGTTTCACAGTCACTCTGTGGTTATCACAAAACACAGATAGAAAAGCAATTTATTTTCTCACTTTCATTATCACGTTCATGCCAGATCAGAACTCCTTGAGAAACACTTTTTCGCATGTGGATGATCATAAGATATGTCCCTCTTCCCAATTCCATGTAGTGGTCATGATATGCTCAAGGCCAAAAGAAAGGAATCATGAAAATCTGTTTTCTCGAGTTAGATATTCCCTTCTTTCCCTACTCCACTAAAGGAAAAACAGTCACTTTTTGTTGACTTTTTTCATTTCATAATTCCAGTTTATTGAAATTTGTCACAGAAAACTTTGTTTCACTGCAGAGCTTTTCACAAATAAAGTGAAAATGACAGAATGGAATTTAACTTAATCCTCTCTTCTCTCTTTAATATTTATAACTTTATGATTCTTGGTGTTATATAATTAATTTGCTATGAATAATAATAACTTCTCTCTTGATGCTGATGATTTTACCAAGTGGTAAAAAGCTAGTTCTTTGACACTGGAGTGCTGTCTCTGAACTTCATATTGTGCATTGTTCTTCTGTGGAAGAGGGCAATGGAGCTGACTGCAATTGCCTATCCTTACTCACTAGACTGATTTTGAAACCTGATATTTCTTTTTCATTTCCTGGAATATTTCAGCATTAAAAAGAAAGATTTTTGTTAAGTGAAAAGGGATTTCAGATGTTTCATTTTCTCTTCTGCAAGAGATATAAGTGAAATAAAGATCATCACCCTTCAAAAATAAGAAATTTTGAAGTATCAGAACATAAACAAAGACAGAAATATCCGGTTTGGCTATTTTCCTTTAAAAATCATCAGGAATTCTGTTTAGCCCCTTATTTAATGTGATCTTAGCAACAATTCAAATGAATAATTGGACCTGAAATTTGTTCAAATGTACAACATACTAGGAAAAAAAGCTGATATACACAGTAACAATTATGCTGAAGTAATATGAAATTATATTTGATTTAAGATATTGACATCTCAATAGGGCTGTACATTTTAAAATACATTGGTATGATAGAACAGAAGCTGAGAATTGTTAATTGCAAGAAATAATACTTTATGCCTGCATGCACATGTATGATGATTGTTAAAAGAGATCTCATGTATCCCTTCTTTCCTAAGATATTGTTTTAGCCTGAGTTAAACGCAGTATCTAATTGCCAATTGCAATGCATTATGTTTATATAATATGATATTTATTTTTTCCACTTGAGCAGATAGAGTAGGTATCTATTTATATTATCATAATGTTTGAGTCAGTTGAGGCTGATTAGTTACACTGAAAACCAGCAAAAGCAAATGAATCTCCTGAATAAAAATCGACATGTCTGTGGCATGTGAATGCAAACAGGCTAACAAGAAGGGAAATGCGTTCTTCTATATTAAAGTCCTGGTATTCTTCTGATAGAGCCTATTTAAACCAATAAAACTGTAAAATGTGAAATTCATCCAAGTTCGTCTTTTTTCCCTTCCCAGATAACTGATGATCTTGGCATTGCTTAGCAATAAATAGACACAGAGATACAGCCCTTAGCTGAACAGAGTGTGTTATTTCATTTTGCAAGGTACACGTAAAGTGTGTCCCTGTTACCACATTTGATAGAGTTCATTTGGGTGAAGAGGCTCTGCTTTGGATGAGCTGTGTATTCCACTAATGAGTATTTTCTATATATTGCTTCTTATGAAGAACTGACAGCCTTGTAATAATCTGTTTTGACAGTATTTTCCTAGAAATATTGTGTTAAATATTTTTAGACATGAGGGATCATGGACATATGGATATAGTGGTGTGTGCCTTTCTAATTATATGCATTATACAATTTGCCATTGTTGGAGACTGTTGTACCATCTTTCATTCATTTAATAATGCTTTTGCAAATTGGCAGATAGCATTTGGGCTAAAATACACACGGGGTTTTTGCAGGAATAAAACATGCTCTGCCTTTTCTCTAGTGTAGAGCAATTTGTCAAGTAATTAGCCAACCTAATTAAATTTTTGTAGCACTAATCAAACGAATATGCTAAAATTTTCTTTGCACAGCCAGTTTGCTGTCTGCTTGCATTTAACTTGATGGTTTGAAAGAGGCCCTACTATGTCTGCCACTCCACTTAATCACCTCATTTGCATTTTATATTGGTAAATTAAATTAAGCACCAGTGGCTTTTAGTATGATTGACTATGGTCAGGGCTGTTCAGATGGGACTTTTTCACAGAAAATTAGGCACATTTTAATATAAGTGAGTCTGTGCTTTCAGCATTCAGCAAACTACATTCACTCAGCTAATTAAAAGTGCTTGTTGCTTTTTGCCAATGTATGATAGATTTATCCAGCTGGTGTGTCCATTTTCTTTTGCATAATTTCTTGATGGAAGTTTTTTATCTTTATACATAATAAGATTGTCTAAACAACACTTCAAACCAATTTGAAAGAACTATATAAATAATATTTTGCAGAAGCTATTTACTTTGAAAGAAATACACTTGCTGCTCAGCAAACTGATTAGGCTATATATCTTTGTTTTTACATCCTTCTAGAGTATAATCCTTGACACTAGGAAATTTTCAGCTTTCACTGACCAAGAACACATCCCTTTCACAAAGTCATGATGAAAAGATGCTGACATGTACCCCTAACCTTTCTCTCATAGTGCAGAGTTTGATCCTCCTGCAGAGCAGGTCACAATTCTCACCCAAACTCTTACAGATGCAATTGCTTATAGAATAAATTTATTAAATCTATAATGTATAAGTGTTCTTTCATTATTTATTATCTCAAAGAATACTTTTCCATACTTAAAGCATTGCCTGCAATGGGAATGGATATTTGTCAGACAGTCTGAAACAAATATAAAAATGCATTGCCTGATGAGCTGAAGTTCAAATATGTGCCTATAGCCACAAAATAGAAAAGCTAACATATTTAAAAAAAAAAAAAAAAAGTCAAGCTTTCATCAGATTCTGGGAAGAGATTGACTGTCTCTAAATTGGCAGTACAACAACAAATAACAAAATAAAGGATTAGAAGATGTGACCTCCTTTTCCTAACAGAAGTAGGTTCCTTGTGTATATATGCCCATAATTCTGTCATAAAAGGACTGATATTACAAAAAAATTAATGCTGCTGACTGAGACCTGACATGAAACAAAGTAGGTGACAAAAAGATCATTTTATTCCCAGCCAGTAAAATATTTGGTATCATCCAAAATTACCTGGCCCCAAAGTGCTTTCAAAAGGAAAAGCACCCTTTGATGGGTGGTAGAGAGCCATTGGTTTGGCCAGAAGTATGAAGGTTGTAATGGAAAGACCAAGTCTGTGTTTTCTTTAGACATCTGATAGACATGATTGGCAGCAGGTGAGGTAAGGAATGGAAGATTCAGCTGTGGAAACCTCAGTGCATTTGTCAGAGAATTGAACAAAAATTTTAACATAAAATGCAAGAAGTTTATGCATTGATCAAAGCAAAATTCTGCCCTCCAAATGGCAAGACTTTTTGCTGAGGTAGCTGAGACTGCTCAGACAGTTCTGTCAATAGAACTGTGACAGAAGTAATTTAAGAGACGGAAAGAGGGCAATCTTAAACTGTGTAGCTATTGTTAAGTAAGCATGTGTCTAAATCTTTAGTCATGCAATTAGTTTCATTGATCTGGACTAAAGACTCACATAAAAAAGGCTGAATTTTTTGCATCAGGTACTTTTGGATGAATTTTTTGGGGGGAGAAAGAATAGTGTTAAAAGTAATATGATGGAAAGAATAGAAGACAATGATAGAAATATAGGAAAACCATTTTTTTTAGTGTTCAGGTAAATACAATACAATAATGCACCTAACTTTAGTGCTCTAAAAGAGGGACTTCATTTAAAAATGAGATTTGCATTCGTCACCATTAGAGCCAGCACAGTGCTATGCGTTAAACTTTTTGAGGACTTTCAGAAGATTAATCTGTAAGAATTCTTCTGCAATCCTCAAATTATTAGAAATTAAGGGCCATATCATATCACTCTCCCTAATGTGGAAAACTGTCCTTGGACATGGAAATAGTGATTTAGCTGTAGAAGTTATGTAGTGGGGAAAAAAAATTAAAGCCCATATAGGTCTCAGAAGAGAAGCTCAAGCTGAGCCGTTGGCACACAGTGCACAAATATGACAGATGTCTAAGTACTGTAATGCAGCTAAATTAAACATTGTCAGAACCTCTTTGCTCTAAGCTCGTAGAGATTATCACGATAAGAACTTGGTCTTGTTCTTGCCTAAACCTACCTCAGTTAAAAAGGCAGTGGTTAATGCATTGTGCATTTTGGTACTGGGATGAAATAAAGAAAGTTATGCTATATCTTGTAGGTACAGCTTACTTAAATGAGGTGATAGGATGAATTCCCTTTCCTGTATCTTACTGTGCCTCAACTGATTTGATTGTAAAAGGTCTCTTTTTTACAGTTCATCATGATCTTTGTTTTTAATAGTGGCATGGTGGCACAATATAGTTCAAAGGGGTATTCTGATTTATATTTATCAATTATATCCTCATATATGTTTGCAAATGCTCTCATTTCAAAAATCCTCAGAGGTGTTCAACCGCATTGTAACAACTAAAGAAAAATGCAGATGCACAAAATCAATTTATTAAATGTTCTGAATTTGATATTCCAAGTCTCTGGCCTTTTCATTTTGTTTTAATGAATTTAAACTCAATGAAATGTTATGTTCAGAATGTTAGTAGTCAAGTCACACTCAAGAATATATCCTGAACATCCAGTACAACTGAACATCATATTGATATAAAATTAACATTAAATAGAGCATATTATCATTAGTTAACAATTATGTATTATTCCCTGAACTTTAACAAACAAACAAACAAACAAACAAAACCTATGTATTCTTTCCCACTTTCAGATTTCAAAGTAACAATTCTGGCATTCACCTCTCAGTTTCCCATCTCAGATAAATAAATAAATAAATAAACAAACAAACAAATAAATAAATGCTTAATGTAATTTCTATGACTGTAAAGAAGTCACAAAGAATTTGTGACCCTCCATCATTATTTTCATTGATTTAATCAGGAAATATTAACATATGTTATATACGTTATTTTTACCAGATAACACACTTCCTCAGTTTATGAACCTGAATTAGTCTGAAAACTTACCTAAAAATCTCTTTTATTTTGTGCCAGTTCCTGTAGATGAGAATCCAATTCAGTAGCCTTTCCTCATAAAATCTACTAGAGTTTAAACCCTGATCCTTGTGTCCCAAATTTACTATAAGCATAGAAATGAGCTACAAATACTTTCTGCATAATAATATGACATTTATTGCAATTCTCTGCTTCTAAACTCATATGTTTGAGTTAAGAAGACAGATTTCCATCTCTTAGCATAATTTGGAAGAAATAAGGATCTCTCTGAATTTGGTCTCATTTGCTGGCATTAATTTCCACTTATCCAGTTACTCATTTAATATGAATTGTGAACTCTTCAGGAACTTTAAAGTGCAGCCCTGTTGACTTCAACACAAGCTTATTCTGCATCAGATTAACAGATCGAGCATTCAGTGAGAGCTAGCTGACTACTGGAAATTTGCTTCCCGTTCCCCATTATTCCCATGAAAACAACCTTCTAGTACAGTTTTCTGTAGTGATTTCTACCCCTTCTCTCAGCTGAGGATATGCTTGTCTATTTTGGAGGGTCTTTTGAGTTTATGATGAGAAGAAAGAGTTTAAATCTTAAAATGCTGAAGTTTTCTCCCTCTCTTTCCCTATAATCTCTTTCTGTCATCTGTCTGTGTGGAATCTAAGTTCAGCTCTCTACCGTTCGGTGAATTATTACTTCACAGTTACCATACAATAGAAAGTTTGTGTTTGTAAAATATCTTTATTCAGATTTACATCTGCAGTTCAGTATGTAGTGTGTAATTGCTCATACAGTTGTGTGTGTCTAAATTACAGATAAAAGCCAATTCGCTTTTGCAGAAGTGTTGCAACTTTCTGAAAATGCCCCCCTTGAAGACGCAATACATATTGCATAGCATCCTGAGCTACACTTAACACTCAGTCAGAATAAAAAAGGAGTAATTTACACAAAGCAACAAGTGACTCCTATATGCCAAATGGCATGGTTTAAAATGTATATGTGTTGCAGCAGGCTCTAAGCTGTGTCAGCTGATCACACACAAACAGCAGCTACAGTAAGCAGCTGCTGTCAGATCTAAACAATAGCATTTCAAGCAGTTTATTTAACTGAATTAATTCTGCAAGAGACAACAGGTTTCTTCCTATTGTTAGGGGCTAGCAGTGAAGCAGAACGTCCGGCATGTCTCTCAGTAGTGAGGTTGTTTGGTCTCTTTGTGTGGTATTTATAGTGTGGTCTGGTTAATGTCAGTCTTCACTTTATTGGTATTCTCTTAAATCCTGAAATTTTACCCAGACTTTTACTAATAAACCAAATCTTCTCATAGAAGTGATGTATATTTTCCAGAAGGTCCCAGAAAAACTTTCAAATCTTTTCTAACTGTGTGTGGCTTCATTTCATTCCAACTCCTTGTATGTACTATAGTCTTTTTATCTTTTCTTCCTGATATTTCTTCTACTGGGGACATATTCTTTTATGCACAAATTTTTAAATGTGTTTTTATTCCATAACTTCTTTTTTTTTTTTTTTTTTTATAACAGTCTTAACATAGATATGGGAAAAGACAGACTTCTTGCATCATGTAGAGATAATAAAGCAAGCACAATATTCTCATAAACTGAGTAAAATGTGTTCAAAATATCATTTATTAGACGGGAAAGCATAGCTACATTGATTATATATCTATATATATACATACCTAATTGATATGTTTAACATTTTAATTTCTGGAAATAAATGAATTTAACTCAAAGACAGGCTAAGGCACAGCCCACTTCCACTTGACAAAACCAACTTTAAAAGTCACAGTCAGTTCTTAACCTGATTGTAAAAACTGTTCTCAGCAAACTTAGTTGTTTAGTTCTACCAGAAATTTATCAATAAGTGATTCCACCTCTTTCCCTTAATTTTCAGGCAGTTTTCCTATGGTCAGCACACCAAAAATGGCAGTTATTAAGTCAGCAGAATGTCCCAAATTTTGCACTTTTTTGTTCAAGGAAAATTAAACAAATTTTGTTTCAAATATCAAACAAACCTTAGCCAGTAACAGTAATCTGAAAAAAAATTATTTTGAATCATAGAATCACCAAGGTTGGAAAAGACCTCTAAGATCATCCAGTCAAACTATCCACCTACTACCAATATTTCTCCATTAAACCATTTCCCTTAGTATCTTATCTGAACATTTCTTGAGCACTTCCAGGAATGATGACTCATCCACCTGCCTATGCAGCCCATCCCAGGGCTTTCAGAGAACAAATTTTTCCTAATATCCAACCTGAATCTCCCCTGGCACAACTTGAGGCCATTTCCTCTAGTCCTATCGCTAGTTATGTGGGAGAAGAATCCAACTCCCATCTCACCACAACCTCCCTTCTGGTAATTGTAGAAGGCAATAAGATCTCCCCTGAGTTCCCCCAGATTAAACAAGTCCAGATCCTTCAGCCATACAATATTAATATACCATTACAGTATTTGATAAATAACTTAATATCAAAATAGCGTTAATAAGATGAAATTGGAAAGGTGGGGCAAACAAATATTGAAAAATAATGAGATAAAATTAAAGAGTACCTTCTGACAAACAGCTTACTGCTCCCCATCTTTCCCAGCTCTTCCCCCCCTCCCCACCCCCTTCAGACTGATCATAGTAAGAATGAGTCTGCTCTCTGTTATGCTTAAGAGATGCTCATAATGCATGGTGAAACATGGGTAAAAGACTTAGACTCATCTTGGTAGCATAGCCAGTATTTCTGTACATTTACTGTTAATTGTTCAGCAAAGAAAATGTTTCTGGAGGATATGGTCCGTTTTACACTCTGAGTAACTGAACAGCTCTTAAGAAGTTCACATCCAGTATGTCTGTTCCAGACTCTACATGACAGGGTAGGAGAGGGTGGGTTACCAAAAAGTCTTGGTTGGAAGATGGGAGTCAGAAAGAGATTCTATACTACCTGACTATATGGAATTTGGCAGTCTATTCCAGGACTGTCTGGAATGTAGTGACAGGACTACTCTGGCTATTCATCTATTTTCCAGCTCTCTAAATTGCAAGGCCTTCTGGCTCTGAAACATGAGATAATATTGATACATAATCTCATAGACTAAGAAGGCTGAGCATCCTTCATTATAGCGTTGATTGTTCCAATCATATCCATATTAAAGTCTTATGGGAAATGAGTGGAAATTTTGTGTCAATTTTTTTTCAAAAATCTATTACATTGTTCTCTTTTTCTTCATCTTCTCTTAGCTGCTGAAGGGAAAATTTTCCTTTTTCTAGCACCAGATTATTATCTTATTCAATTATCAAATTCATACTTCTTAAAAAATATGCAATTTTCCATTCTAAGACTTTCATATGTCATTCCACTTAAATGTATAAAAATATTAAAGATCTCCCAGTGTTAATATAAAGTATTTCCTGGTATTCTATACTTTGATATGATAAAGATTTAATAATTCTCCAGCTTACAATGACAGATAGGGGGAAAAAAAAAAAAGAAGAAAGAAAGGGAAAAAAAAAATCAGTGACATTTTCAGTTATTAAACTGTAGTGATTTTACCTTTTTTACTTTGGAAAATCACAGTGGAAGTGCTGAATACCATGAAATGCTGTGAAGTATATGTGAATTTAATGTACCTGTAGATATACGGTCTATATTCAAATATGCATTCAGCTTCACTAACAATATGCTTCGATGTCAGTGTATTTAGATTTCTGTTTATTATCTTATTTACTAAATGATTTTTTTAACAATTCCTGCAATCCTTGCAGATTCTATGATAGACATCTGCAAAGGCATAATCTGTCTTTCATTTCTTAGTTCTGACTGTTCACAGGCGCATCTGGCTGTGTGCACAGGAGGTTGCATAAGGCTCCTCGGAGGTAGCTGCCTTCCCTTCTGCAAAGTAGTCTATGGTGCTTGAGCCCCAGTGCTCAAGTATCCACTCAAGAAAAGGCAGTATCAACCACCAACCTCTAATAAAATTCTAACTCATCTGAGAGAGCTTTGGCTACCTACGTTTCTGTTTAGAAGTTCTGCACATATATGTACATACAGTGAATGTTCTTCAGCCCCATGGTGCTTTAATATTAATAATAAGGAACTAACCAATTTTTCTTACTCTGTTTTTTTCTTTTCCTCAGAAAGGAAAAACCTGGACATGTGGAAATAGCAACATAAGGCTCACAGACAGTGGTGGTCTTCCCTAAAGAGAATAAGAGATTCATCTGTGATGATGTAGCCCAGATATTGCAGCAAGCCCCCTCCTGGCTCATGCAGTTGTAGGGAGAAGATTCTGGCCGGTAACAGATGTGCAAGGTAGCATAGTTCATGACGGGCAGAAACAGTAAGCTGTGCACATACAAGAAGCTCTGCTATGGAAAGTATCATAGTTGTTTTAATGCTACTATCCAAAAAAGCTGTTCTGTCCACCTGACAAAGTCAGCTTAATTAGTCCAGTAGATCCACCAGTTGACATACTTGTTATCCTTGCACCAAGTCTTTGGCACATTATATATATTTGGAGCCAAGTAACATAGAATTGAGGGCAGATGTAGCTTGGAAAGTTTAGGATTAACATCAGTAGGAAAAGAATGATTCCAGCAGCCTTTAATGCTTCTTTCTGGACTTGCCTAAGAGAAGAAAATGAGATACTCTGAATTATCCAAGAAAACAATCTCAGTTGAAACCTAACCAAAGGGTATTTTAGCTTTGACATAAATCAAGAGGCTAAGGAAAGCACAGACATTGGCAGAGCCTTTGAATGTTTTGCTAACTCGTGCAATCTATGAACTGCTCTGTTCTCACTAAGAGTCACCTCCTGAAAGTTAAATTAAGCCTGAATTAAACCTCAGGATATTAAATCCAATCAGCTAACTTCCTCCAAAGAAAACACAAGACAAATATCTGCACTACAATATTCAAAATAAGCCATAAAAATGTGGTTATTACATGCATTGATAAGGCACAGAAGCTAGGTCCAGGAAGAAAAAAAGCAGTGATTCTCTGGCATATGAACAGATCAGGAAGAAGTATTTTCCACAATGATGGTGCCACCTCCAAAACAATATTTCCTGTCAGTCAACAGGGTAGACTGTCTTAGCCAGGTCTTACTGCTGTTGCAGTAGTTCATCCCTTGGAACTGCCTGCTGATACCTCAGGAGGCATGAAGTCATGCCCATTCCACAGCAAAGAAAAGCACTAAATGGTCTGTGTTTTCATCAAGAAGATGGAAGCCTAGAATAACAGTAATAAACCTAGGAAAACAATAATTAAAGAAATAGCTGTTTTCTCAGTCCACCTGTCTTATCAGGAAAAGCAAAATTTTTTCATTCCAAAATGTTGTTAACTAGAAGGAAGATCCAAAACAAACAAAAAAAGATCTCAGAGTTAACCAAACTACTTTGTTGCTTCCAAATGAAATGCTGTATTTGATAACTTTCTAAAGTTTTTGCATTACTAGCATTCTGAATTTTAACTAGTGTTGACAGCTTTATTTTTTATTTTTTTTTTTTTCCCAAACCTCCTTATTTCTTCTCATTAGAACTGTCTGGAAGTAAAATTCAAATTTCAGGACATTTTGTATAACTGATTTACCTATCAAATCTGCATAAAGTCAAAATAGCAGCTATTCAAAATGAAAACTAGAAAATCATCCTGTAAGTGCTAAGAGAGCTACTTTTATTTTTTAAGACATATTATACTAATTTAAGCAGGTGTTTATTCCTAGGTACTACTTATAGGCAGGTTTTCTTATTAGGAAATCATCTTGTATGCATTTTTTGCTGTTATTGACATGAGTATGTGAGATCCTTAGTTATTACAGTAGCAGTCATACTAAGAGCTCCAATTCATGTCTGCCGAGAGTAATGTGTGTTGCACTGCTAACACTTGTGAGAAAATTGTGGACCCTTACCACTGCTATTGAGTGGTCTAGAAGGGGACTAGAAGGGACTACAGAAGAAGACATATGTGTAACAAAGATTGTTTGTTCTGGAGAAGGAGTTGCAGAGAAAAGACCTCATTGCTCTCTATGACTACCTGAAAGGAGATTGTAGCAAGGAGAGTTTTGGTCTCTTCCTCAGGTGACAAGTGACAGGACATGAGGCAATGGCCTCAAGTTGTACCAATGGAGGTTTAGTTTGGTTATCAAAAGGGATTTATTCACAGAAGGGCTGGTTAGGTATTGCAACAGACTGCCCAGGAAGGTAATGGAGTCACTATCCCTGAATGGATTTAAGACATATGTGGATGTGGCTCTGAGGGAAGTGGTTTTGTGGTAGACTTGACATAGTGACAGAGATGACAAAGCAGATCTTACTGCACTTTTAAAATAAATACTAATTACACCAAGACTGGAAATACACTTATGAGTCAGAAGCATTGGAAATGAAAACAAACGAGTGTACATAATGTAATTCCAGATGATTCTGAAATAGAAAGTCATGTTATGTAATGAAGTATGTACAAAATTACCTCAGAGCTATCTGAATTGCATCTTCACTGTTTTCATCTGGGGAATAAAAGCAGCGGCTAGTAGATTGTATAGTAGCTTGTGAGAGACAATGAGGAACTAATTTATACACTGTGGAGCTGCATTTCACTCAGTTTAATTTAAGTATTGACAATTTAGTGATTACAGTGTAAAATTAGAAGAGATCAGACTCTGGAAGTGTTTACACATTTAGTTGCCTGAAGTTGACAATGTGACTGTTTAAATAAGAAACTTCATTTATGGCGTGGTTGAACAACTATGTCCTATCTTCTTGCAGGGTCAATTTATATTGTTTTGAGCTTACCCTGACAAGTGCACAGGTAGGGCAGAAGGTGGCCTGTTTTCCCTCTCCTAGGAGTACTAAGGAGCAGTCTTCTTTTGTAACAAAAATAGTTACTACCTGCTGCAATATCCAGGCTGAGGCTGAGTCACAGACAGGGCATCCACAACCATCTCGGGTAGATGAGTGCAACAAGTACAGACCTTTGACTGTGGAGAAATCTGGAATCTGAAAGTACCCTGAGGGCAGAGGCAGCTGACCAGCAGCCGTGTCTTAAGTCCCTGCCAAGCTAGTTTTCAGCCTTGAAAAGACAAACTGCAACAATACATATGATGAGGGAGACCAGACCTTCATCTCTGCTCAGAGGAGTTGTTTCCTTCTTGCCCCTGAAATGCCACTATATGACGGATACAGGGCTCTGGAGCTGGAAAGAGGAGAGAGTGGTTAACATTTCAGACCAGGAAAAGGACAGCAACATCACATGGGTCCAACCAATCAACCATATTAGAAACAATGCCACAAAAAAATGGAAGGTGTATTAGTCATTGGGGATTCCTTGCTGAGAGATAGAAGCATCCATTTGCTACTCGGATAACCCTTCTAGAGAGAGTTTTGCTAACTGTTGGGGGCCAGCATTTATGATAATAATAAGAGGCAAGCCTTGTAAAACCAGAGGACTACTATCTATTCCTGTTCTTTCAAGTGAGTCTCACCTCTATACCTGGGAAGATCATGGAACAGATCCTCCTGGATGACATGCCTGCTCACAGAGGAGTGAGCATGTGACCCGAGACAGCCAGCATGGCTTCACCAAGGAAAGGTCATACCTAACCAATCTGGTGGCCTTCTATGATGGAGTGACAGCATTGGTGGACAAAGGGAAGGCAATCGATGTCATTTACTTGGAATGAGCAAGGCCTTTGACATGGTCCCCATCACATCCTTATCTCCAAATTGGAGGGATATGGATTTGATGGGTGAACCATCCAGTGGATAAGAAATTGGTTGAAAGGCTGCAGAGAGTAGTGATTAATGATTCTATGTGGAAGGCTGCTAATGAGTAGTGTCCCCCAAGGGGCTGTATCAGGACCAGTGCTCTTCAACATCTTTATCAATGACATCAATGAGAGAACTGAGTGCACCCTCAGCAAGTTTGCTGATGACACCAAGCTGAGTGGTGTGGTTGACATGGTAGAAGGAAGGAATGCCATTCAGAGTCACCTCAGCAGGCCTGAAAGGTGGGCCCAGGTGAATCTAATGAGCTTCAACACAACAAAGTACAAGGCTCTGCACTTGGGCCAGAGGAATCCCAGGCACATGTACAGACTGGAAGGAGCAATTCTTGAGAGTAGTCCTGCAGAGAAAGGCCCGAGGGGCCTGATGGATGAAAAACTTAACATGAGCCAGCAGTGTGCTCTTGCAGCTCGGAAAGCAAATGGTATCCTGGGCTCCATCAGAAGATAGATGGGAGCACCTGCAGGGAGAGGGAGATGATTGTCCCTTTCTACTCTGTTCTTGTGAGGCGCCATCTCGAATAATGTGTCCAAGTCTTGAGCATCTAATACAAGAAAGACAGAGAGCTGTTGGAGAGGGTCTGGAGGAGGGCCACAAAGATGATCAGAGGGCTGGAGTGCCTCCACAACAAAGACAGACTGAGGGAGCTGGGCTTATTCAGCCTGGAGAAAAGAAAGCTGTGGGGTGAGCTAATTGCAGCCTTTCAGTACCTAAAGGTAGCCTATAAACAGGAGGGGAGTCAACTCTTTACAAGGGTAGATAATGGCGGGACAAGGGGAAATGATTTTAAGTTGATGGAGGGAAGATTTAGATTGGATATCAGGGGGAAGTTCTTTACTATGAGAGTGGTAAGGTGCTGGAACAGGCTGCCCGGAGAGACTGTGGATGCCCTGTCCCTGGAGGTGTTCAAGGCCAGGTTGGATAGGGCCCTGGGCAGCCTGGTCTGGTATTAAATATGGAGGTTGGTGGCCCTGTGGTGGAGGGGTTGGAGATCCATGATCCTTGCGGTTCTTTCCAACTGAGGCCATTCTGTGATTCTGCGATTCTGTGAGGCTGCAACAAGGAGAATATGAAATGTCAAAAGAGGCTCAACGTTTCTTGGAAAGATGTTGAAGGTTGGGGGATTGCAGGCAGTGTTCTCCTCTGTCATAGAATCATAGAATATATGACAGGATATATTCTAATATTCTCCTGGTTGGAGACTGGGACCCAGGTAGAAGGTGGAGAACAAGTCAGCTGTGTGGTTGGTGCAACAATCAGAGCTTTGAGTTCTATGATCTTGGGCACACCTTTGAAAGACAAGGCATGTTGATACTGGATGGGACACAACTGGATAAGTAGGACAAGACTGTTCTAGACAGCAAGCTGGCTGAACTGATAAGCAGAACGTTAAACTAGATTTGGTGAGGGAAGGGGAAGAGAAGGGGATGCTATTGAGTAACAGAGAAGGGACAGAGAGCACTATTAGGAATAAGCAGAGAAAAACTTCAAAATTGTCTCAAAGGAATTAGAGAAGGCTCCTCCAATAAGATAACATGGCCAAAAGCCCAACTGAAGTGCCTCTGTACCACTGCATGTAGCATGGAAGATAAGCAGACGATGTCAGAAAGCATAGTGCAGTTAGAAAACATGATAGTAATTTGGTCAAATTACTATCATGGAAAGCTGGTGGGATGAATCACATTACACTGCAATCAAGGACTACAGGATTTTTATAAGAGATAGAAAAAGCAGGAGGGTGGGAGACGGGCGGAAAGCTGTCTTTTTTCTATCCTTTATGGATAGAATGCCAAGAGCTGCCTCTGAGAAAAGCCATGAACAGGCTAAGAGCTTGTGGATAAAACCTAAGGATCAGAACTATAAAGGACATCTGGTGATCAGGGTACTTTTATGGTTGCATTTCCAGTGTTTCCAACTCATAATTGTATTTCGAGTCTTGATGTAATTAGTGTTCATTTTAAAAGTGCATCAGGGTCTGCTTTGTCATCTCTGTCACGTATTGCTGGGAAGAATAAGTAAAAGGTCAAATTATGTCTTGAAACTGGACTAATTGCTAAACCTTCAACACAGTCCTACACCACATCCCTATCTCTAAGATGGAGAAGGGTGGATTGAAAGGGTGGACTATTCAGTGAATAAGGAATTGGTTGGATGGTCACGATCAGAGGGTTGTGGTCAATGACTCTATGTTCAGGTAGAGTACAGTGACAAGGGGTGTCCCTCAGGGGTCCATCCTGAGAACAATACTCTTTAACATCTTTAGCATTGACCTAGGCAGTGAGATCAAGTGCACCTTCAACAAATTTGCAGATGACACTACTCTTAGTGGTGGAGTTGACACAATAGAAGGAAGGATGCTATCCAGAGGGACCTGGACACGGTTGACTTTTCACATGAACTCCAGAAATGCCAAGAGCAAGGTGCTGAACTTGGGTTGAAACAATCCCAGATATGTTTACAGACTGGGAGAATTCACTGAGAGCAGCCCTGTGGAGAAGAACCTGGGTGTTTTGGTGGATGAAAATCTGGATGTAAGCCATCAGTGTGTGCTTGCAGCCCAGAAAGCGAACCATATCCTAAGATTCAACAAGAAGAGGTGGCAAAAGAGGTGATTGTCCCCATTACTCTGTCCACCTGGAGTACTGCATCCAGGTTTCTGGTCTCTAGCAGATCCCTGGATCTTTTAGATTAGTTCCAGAGGAGGGCCACAATGATGATCAGAAGGTGAGAGCACCTCTCCTACAAAGACAGGCTATAAGAGTTGAGTTTTTTAAGCATAGAGAATAGAAGAGTTTGGAGAGATATCATTGCTGCCTTTTAGTATTTCAGGGGAGCTTATAAACAGGAGGGAGAGTGACTTTTAACATGATCTGATAGTGACAGGACAAGGGAGAATGATTTTATACTCAAAAAGGGGAGATTTAGATGTTAGGAGGCGTTTTACTCAGTGGGTGGTAAGGCCCTGGAAAAGATTCCAGAGAAGCTATAGTTGCCCCATGGAGGCATCTGGAGGCACTGAAGGACAGATTGGACAGGGCCATATCTTGAATGTCCCACCCAATCTACTATATGATTCTAAGATTTTTCCACACCAGCTTCAGATGTAAAGATCCACAGAATTCAGATATGGATTTTGCATGTGAATTTATAAATATGAATACTAATAAGTAACAATCTTCTTCCTGATCCTCGATCACAATAACTGTGGAAACATCTACATATGAAAACATCGGATTTGTATTTAAATAACATTTACATTCAACGGATGTGTTGGTTTGTTGTTTTTTTTTTAACTGGAATATGAAAAAATATCAAAGGAAAGGTTAATTTATGGTAGTGATAATTTTTGTAGTAGAGGTTGTAAATTTGCTACTGTAAATCCAAGTGATCTCAATAATTTTTAGAAGATGCCTATTGGCATGGATTCTGAGACAACATGGAAGTCAACTGACAAGAGTCCATTTGTCTGAGTTTAATTTCATTTCTTCCAGTATAGTCAATTCTGTAGCTATTGTTGCTATTATCAATCATATTAGTTACACTTATGTAAGGAGTGTTATATTATTATCAGTTACAGTATGAGTTTCCACTGTCCTTCTTTCATTGCATTTTGCATCTTGCTATCTTCTCAATTTCTTCCTCTTTACCTCTTTCTTAAGATCATCATTTTCTCCCTCCTCTTTACTTTTGCTGTGCATGTCTGTAGCTGTGGGGAGCAGAGGAGAGGAGGCAATCACCAGCATGGGCCATGGAATACTGCCAAGCCCTTGAATACAAGCTGCCAGTGCATGAGAAGCGTAAAAAACAAAGGTCTTTGCTCTCAGCAACTGGGCTGAGTGAGGCTACAAGGTATTGAAGACTAGAAGGCATTCTGTCTTTTTCAGTGTAGAATTTGCTGACTGAGGCATAGAGAGCCAAGATAGATAGCCTGAAAAACTTTTACTTATCTCTCTTAACTCAGAAAACCTGCATGATCTCTGGCTTGAGAGGTTGCAGGCTATATTCATAAAAGTGATATTGTCTCCAAAGTGTGTTACCTTTCCTTGCTGCCGTTATCTCCCCCAACATAATCTTTTTACAAATAAATGCAAGCTATTTACTTGTAGTTTGCATGAGCTCTACCACAAAAGTTCTAAAAAACAATGTCTACAAAATTTGCAATCTTAAAGTTAGCTACTTATGAGGCTTTAATCGTACAGTGGATAACATAGTACTGTAAGCAGTAAAAACACAAAATAGCATATTTGCCCCGCTCTTTACGATATACATGCTATTTATATACCATAAAGTACTTGCTATGGAAGTACATTGCCATCTGATAAAAAATGCAACTTGTTAAATTTTATGGGCCAGATTCAGCTCTAAGCTACATGAGCAAATCCAAAGTAATACCACTGTTTTTCCATACTTCATATGGTACTTCATACCCCTATACATCAATATAATCCAGCAGATTCTGGGGCTGCATATTTTAATTGCACACTTCTGAAGATTTTGTACCTGTTTTTTAACAATTAAGTTCGATTTTTTTTCATCTATTTCTCCTTATACTGTGTTTATCTAATTCACTAGTTTTTCAAATAAAATGTATATTACAGAAATATAGACTGTAAGTGAGAGACATGAGGCTGACACATGGTATATATCTGCCTCAATACAGTTCTCAGTTGATACTATTTTGTTGCTTTTTCTAAGATGTAGAAAGGAGACAAATTTTATATTTCTGCTTGAAAACACATTTATATGAGATGTTTATGCTCAAGTACGATACTTTATTTTTAATACATATGAATGTGTCAATGTATACATTAATATGAATATATTCTTTTCTTTGTGCGATTTCTTTATTAATCACCAAAGTACAACTACAGTAGTACCTTACACCTTTATTTGATATCTTACTTCAGTTTACTGTTTAACATCACTCTTCTTCAAGAGAACATACATGTAAGTATGTTCTAGTTTGGCGTTTGAACTTAACCTTTTCTTCAGCAAAAGTACTTGGAGTCTAAAGGTGCTACTCCTGGAGATATTACTGTGCCTAATATAATTTCCTTTTTTTTTTTTTTTTTTTCTATTTTACTATCAGTTACTAAGCGATACAATTTAAATGTCAAAATAGCTATGTGATCTGAAAGAACTGAGATTATGTCCTAGAAATATATAAGCTTCCATTAAAATAAATAAATAAATAAATAAATAAATAAATAAATAAATAAATAAATAAATAAATAAATGTTAAGTACATAAGATAGGAAAAAATGCTTGCTTTATAATAATCCACTCCCCTTTGTATGAGTATTTATTTTAAGCATGTTTGATTCTTTTTTTTTCATTTTTTTCCCTGCTTTCCCATCTGACAAAAGAACATATAGAGAATTATTTCGGTGACATGGTAAGAAACAGAATCTAGTCCAAATAGAGCTCAAAAGCACTTTGTGGAGTCTCAGGTTACATAGGTGCTCAGCTTCACTCAGACTGATACAATTGTCTGTGCTGCCTTCAGAACTGACTAGCTGGTAGGTGTTCCCACAAATTTTAGATGAGTGTGAGTTCATTTGGCTTGACAAGAAATACACTCTTTGAGGTTTACTGCCTTGATCATGCAGATGTTCAAGCTGCCCAGATGTGCAGATTAGTAAAAGCCCATTTTCACTCAACAGACACTGACTCTTTGTCCAGTCCACCCTACAAGCCTTCAAAGGAGCTGGGTGAGGGCTTTTACATACCAGCTCTCAGAGGGGTGAGCAAGTCATCTTACAGCTCTCAGTGACAAGAGGATTTTGGTTTGCAAGGTCAAGGAGGTTGGCCTCTTGTGAACTGGAGTAATACAAACCTGGGTCATGACCCTGTGAAGATTTGTGTACTTGCTTACTTCTAAGCATGCAATTAGATCCATCTATTGGAGTGGTGCTGTCTGCATATCTGAGTTTAAGCACAAATAACTTTGTGCAATTTTAAGTTTTAATGTGTATAATACGAAAGATATTTTGGAGAAGAGTAATAGTTTCTAGATCTCCTTTATATTACAATCAAATATTTTTCAGTAATAGTAATTCAGATTTACACTGTATGTAGTACTATGTCAATCTGAAACAGAAGACCACACAATACATATGTCTCAGGCTTTAAATTCCAAGTTCAAGTTTGATGTAGACCACGAATAATCTTGTTTCAGAGAACACCTTAGAATTATATTACTATCTGTAGTTTCAGCTCTGAGTAGATTTGGCTCTGCTTTCACTTGCGTGTCACAGGTCATGACCAAGGTGCTAGAGCAGAAGTGTTTTAAGAAGTTCATTTAATCTTTGCCAACACACTATCTATCCCTAGCTAGTGTTCATACATAATTTTCTTGATTCCAAATTTCCAAAATAAATTCATCAAACCTCAGTCTCAGTGTGAAAGGAAAAACCTATATTTGTTAAAAAAAAAAAACTTATTGTTTCTTCACTAAAGTTACAAATACAACAAAAACAAAACAAAAGAACCTGAAAACAAAACTTCTCCAGTAGAATAGTTTTATTTTAAAAAGATGGGTATACACAATTCCAAGCATGCCTTGTTATTTATCTTCCAAGTGACTGTTTATTTCTCTGGAGTTCCATGCCATATAAATTATACAGCTTACAAGAAAGAAAAAAAAAAGGAAAAGAGAAAAAAAAAAATTCCTTATCAATGAAAAATAATAATAATATTGAGATGAGATTATGGTTTAGAATTTCTTTCAAAATTCCACAGGCAAAGGCCCTGTGATCTCTTCCCGCATAGCCTATGCTGCCTGTGATAGACTTGAAAGAATTTCTGATTCAGATGCATCCAGCCACCAGATAGCAGCTCAGTTTAGGAGTGAAGTCTTCTTCGGATGCAAAGCAGTAAAACTTGGACTGGATGGAACATATGTTGAGGAAGAAATGAATAAAAGGAAGTGAAATTTAATTTTCACCTGGTTATATTGCCCAGAGTGCTTTGTTTTGGACTTTATGTCATTTAATAGCTATTTAGCAGCACTGTAAAATGCAACATGAGCTGGAAGATGAGATGGAAAACCACATATTGTATGTAAGGATTACAATGGTAGAATAGAAATATAAAAATATCTACATTATTAAGGTATACAAAAAATACTTCCTAAAATATGAACCACAGAAATAAAACTGTGTTTTTATCTAGCACAGCTTAGCTCAAGTGAAGGCTTATTTTTATGTTCATGACCATGCCCACATCCAGATAACTGAATATCAGATACCAAATATATGAACTTTTATATATATATATATATATATATATATATATATATATATATATATATATACCTGTGTAAGTATGTGTTTGTGCTTATATATAAATATGTGTGTATGCATATGCATACATACAAATACTTTTATGATTCAAGTTAAGACTACATCTAGCCCAGGGCCCAGATAACCAAGCTTTCTCAGATTCAGGATCAAACAGAAAAGAGAGTAAAATTATAAATAACTAAGTTACTGAAAGATTTAGCATGCTCCTTTGATACATGTATAAATTGATATGTTCACAGAAGTGTTATCAAATTCTAATGGACATATTTTGAAGTATTTAGAAGATTAATTCTATTTCCATCTATCATTCATTTCAGGATAAGCCTAAATACAGAGAGGAAAAAAAAAGTTTAGTAAAGAGAAAGAATGCACTCTGCTTTAAACATATCACCTGAAATAAACTATTATTTAATGCTTTTTTTCGAGAACAGAGATTTAATAAAGAGCTAGAGGTATCTTTTCTTTGTCTGAATGAAGCTTTAACAGGAAGGAGGCTAAGAAGTTAAACCAAAGCAACAATAGCACTGCAGTGAAAGAGGCATGTTCTTTTTCATGCACATTGTTCCCCCCTGGAGACCTGTCACTCATTAGAATAAATGTACTTTGACTCATGGGTGGCGATGTATAGCCTTAGCTTAGCTTGAATCCTCTCCTAAAGGCTGAGTCCTGCAACCAGATCCTGACAACTTCCCTGCAGCACTATAGCATGTTTCACTAACATGAGCTGATAGGATTAGCAGCAGGCAGCAATTACAAACTCTTCTTTGTGAGTCTTGAAGAGTTTTGATTTCTCTGTCAACTGATGCTGTATTTCAGATATCTTAGGCAGTAAAACCTAAACCTTGAGTACTGAGATTAGATTTGCTACAGTTCAGGGCACCAAAACAGCAAAGGATACTAAAAGGTTGTTTAAATTGAAATACTTCTATTTTGCTTTAAATATTGAAAGTAGCAAATTACTGGAGCAATCTGAAGGCTTAAATAGAGTTTGCTAGTAATATTGTTAAAAACTGCTTACAGCACTTCTGAACCCATATCCAGCAGTTCTGCACCCATGGAAAAAATTAAATGGAAGATGTGAGTCTACAGAATGTGGAAAAGAGACACAACCACTTGGGAGAAATAGAAGAAAGATATCATAGAATGGCTTGGGTTGGAAGGGACCTTTAAGATCATCTAGTTCCAACCTGCCTGCTACAGGCAGGGATACCTCCCACTAGACCAGGTTGCTTGAAGCCCCATCAACCTGGCCTTGAATGCCTCCAGAGATGAGGCACCCACAACTTCTCCAGGTAGCTCGTTCCAGTGTCTCACCACTCTCACAGTAAATGCAGTCTAAATCTACTGTCTATTACAGTTTAAAGGCATTTCCCCCAAACTTGACCTGCTGCTAACCGTCATTAAAAAAAGCCCCTCTCCACCATTTCTGTAGTCTCCCTTCAGGTACTAAAAGGCAGCTATAAGGTCCACCTGGCGTCTTCTCTAGACTGAAGCACCCCAACTCTCTCAACCTGTCCCCTCAGAAGAGGTGGTGTAGCCCTCTTATCATCTTTGTGGCCCTCCTCTGGACACACTCCAACAGTTCAATGTCCTTCTTGTGTTGGGAGCCCAGCACTGGACACAGTTCTCCATGTACGGTCTCATGAGTGCAGAGTAGAGCGCTGGAATCACCTCCCTTGATCTGTTGGCTATGATTCTCTTGATGTAACCCAGACTATAGTTGGACTTCTGGGCTGCAAGCACACATTGCCAGCTCATATTGATTCATCAGTGGACGCTCCCAAATCCTTCTCCTCAGTGCTGCTCTCGAGCCATTCTCTGCCCAGTCTTTATTTGTGCTTGGGATTGCCCCAACCCAGGCGCAGGACTTTGCACTTGGTTTTGTTGAACTTCATGAGATTGTCAGCGGGTCCACCTCTCAAGTCTGTCCAGGTCTCGCTGGATAGCATCCCTTCCCTCTAGTGTGTGAACTGCACCATTCAGCTTGGTGTCATCTTCAAACTTGCTGAGGGTGCACTCAATCCCAATGACCACATCCCTACAAAGGTGTTAAATACCACCAGTTATAGGACTGGTTCCTGAGGAGTGCCACACATTAATGGTCTCTTTTTGGACACGGTCCCATTGACCACAACCTCTGCATGTGATTATCCAGCCTATTCCTTATCCAGTGAGTGGGCCATTCATCAAATCCATTCTTCTTGAATTTGGTGACCAGGATGTCTGGTGGGACAGTGTTAAATGCTTTGCACAAGTCCAGGTAGATAAATCAGTTGCTCTTCCTTTATCCACTGATGTTGTAATTCCATCACAAAAGGCAACCAGGTTCCTGGAAAGATGGTGGAACGTGTCATTTTGAGCATTATACGCAAGCAAGTGAAAGGGTGGTTATGAGGAGTAGACAATATCTATTCATCAAGAGGAAATCATGCTTCACAAGTATGATAGCCTTCTACAATGTCATAAGCAAATGGGTAGATGAGTGGGAGAGCACTGTTGTCAACCCTGACATCAGCATGGCTTTTGACAATGTCTGCCATATTAAACTCTTAGGTATGCTTAGGAAGTGTGGTAAAGACAAATGGACACTGAGGAGGATTTAGAGCCTGACTGGCAGAGCTCAGGTCATGACCAGCAGTGCAGAATCTAGTTGGAGGCCTGTAGCTAGTACTGCTCTCCAGGCATTGGTGCTCAGTCTGATCTTATTCAACATTTTCATCAATGACCCTGGATGAAGGGATGGAACACATTCTCAACAAGTATGCTGATGATACAAAGCTGGGTGGAGTGGCTGACACACCAGAAATCTGCGCTGCCATTCAGTGAGACTTCGACATGCTTGAAGAGTCAGGCAGAGAGGAACCTCATGGGGTTCATCAAGGGCAAATGTAGAGTCCCACACTTGGGGAGGAATAACCACATGCACCAGTACAGATTAGGAGATGACATGCTGGAAAGGAACTCTGTGGAGAAGGACCTTGGTGTCCTGGTAGACAGCAGGTTGACCATGAACCAGTAGTGTGCCCTGGTGGCCATAAGGCCAATGGTATCCTGGGGGGCATTAAAAAGAGTGTGGCTACCAGGTCAAGGGAGGTGATCCTCTCCCTCTACTTTGCCCTGGTGAGGCCACAATTGAGCACTGTGCCCAGGTCTGGGCTCCTCAATTTAAGAAATGTAGGGAACTTCTAGAGTGAGTCCAGCGGAAGGCCACAAAGATCATCCTGTGTAATAAAAGGTTAAGAGACTTGGTATTGTTCAGCTTGGAGAAGAGAAGACTGAGAGGGAATCTTATTAATGCTTGTAAGTATCAAAGGAACGAGAGTCCAGAGAATGGAGCAGGGCTTTCTTCAACAGTGCCCAGTGACAGAACAAAGAACAATGGGCACAAACTGGAATACACTAAGTTCCATATAAACATGAGGAAGCATTATTTACTTTGAACTGTGACAGAATACTGGAATAAGCTGCCCAGAGATGTGGTGAAGTCTCCTTCTCTGGAGATACTCAAAACATGCCTGAATACTTTCCTATGTAATCTGCTAGAAGGAACCTGTATTAGCAAGGGTTTGGACAAGATGATCTTGAAAGGTTCCTTCCAACCCCAATAATTTTGTGATTCTGTAATATCCCAAAGTGAAAGTCTACTAGTCATGGAAGAACTTTGGACTTTTCCTGTCTATGAAGAGATTTTTATCCTAGAGGTAAGATTTCATTCACACATGAGGTTTTAATATTAAAACAAAGTAATATTTATTAATAAGAAGAATATGTAAATAAACAACAGAAGCATTCAAACTTGATGCAAGCTGCATAAGAACTGAATATGAAACAGGAAAACCTTGGACTGAAACATATGTTGTTATTTTTAATCTATGTGAATATTCCTGAAGATAAAGAATACTAGTTTGTATTCTAACTATATATACAAACTTAGTTTAATTTGAGATTTCTCCTGATGAAGAAGTATCCATTGCATGAAAATAACCTAGATATTTTCTACACACTGTGGGAACCACAAAAAAAAAAGCTTGATTATTTGGCTTCCATTGGCTTCCACTCTATGCCAATCACTTTCCG
This sequence comes from Chrysolophus pictus, assembly GCA_037305975.1. Classification (NCBI taxonomy): domain Eukaryota; kingdom Metazoa; phylum Chordata; class Aves; order Galliformes; family Phasianidae; genus Chrysolophus; species Chrysolophus pictus. The sequence goes on from CM074614.1 coordinate 64,445,064, forward strand.
AAATATTGGCATTCAAACAACCAAGAATTGACCTTTCAGTACTGTGCTGTACCCTGTGATAGACATGTGTGAACCACCCAGTTCTAAAGACACCCATGAACTGACGCAGATAGCTAGCTGCATATTAACAGTATTAAAATAAAATGGTATTCCATTAAGCTAGTGAAAGTGTGTGTACAGACCTAGCATGCATAGGTTTTAGAATAAATTAGGGTCAAACACCTTTTAGACACAGTCTGTCAAATGATACGTTAATAGTCCATGAATGCTTCCATATGACTGTCTGAATCTCATGAAAAAGTTTGTGAACAGAGAAATAAAATTTCATCACTCACATAACTGACACTCCAGTCTGCTGTTTCAATTATATTTCCTAAATCTTTGAGATTCCCAATTCTGTTGAGTTTTAGCTTTCTATTGTAAACCTCACTCAGAAATGAAATGATTTTGCCAGAATAACAGAATTGTATTCAAAATCTTTGAGGTTATTAATATCTTATTCTTTGAACAGTAAACTGTTTGTTGAGAAAAGGTGTAAAACCTGAGCAGTGAGTACAAACTGAAGGATTTAGCCTGATGCACTTTAGATAAGTGAGTAATATTTTCTTCATTTTGCCTGTATATCTAAAGTCAGTTATATCAGCTTACAAGAAGATCTGTAAAACAAAACCTCATTACATTTTTCAAAACTTGCCATTTTCTCTCTCAGATTTAAGAAGAGAATGATTTGGCAATAAATTCCTTAAATGCATAAGGTTGTACTCTTTAAACACTATTATAACTACATGAATGATGAGTTAAAATTATAAGCTAGATCTAAAGACTCTGAGGTTTGAACACGTAATTCCCTTTTAGAACACTGCATTAGTCTCATTTTATACCTAAAATACATGACTTCGTGTATGTCTGCCTGTGTATCTGCCCATTTATCATTCGGTATCTTTTTTACAACAATAATAGTGACATTTGGAATGTACCAAACATACTTATCAGAAACTTAATATGGCTTCCACGTAGTACAGGACTTTCTGGGACAAACAGGTTGTTCTTGACAGCTTGGATGTATGAGAAATCTGTCACAAATTATCCATTTCAAAAGGAAACCTAGACATATCTTGTTGCAGTTCCAGAAATGGAACAAAGCAATACTTCATGGTTAAGAAATGGATGTAAGCCAGCAAGCAGTACCCTAAGGTGAAAAGTCAGATCTGCCGAGCAACTCTTCAGTTTCCAAACAGGAGTCTTCCAATCCCAAATAAAGAATAAATGAAAAAAAAATAAGGGCAAATTTAATTTTTAGTAAGAAGGTATGCTGATCTCAGCAAAGCACTCCCTGAGCATGGCATAAAGAGAGCACTCAGTGTAACAACTGAAGAAGCATGCAACAAATCTAAAGTAGCCTCTTATTTCTATACAGCTGTAAAAGCTCTGCAGTAAGCCCCTGAAAGAGAACATTTATGTGTTTTATGTTAATTTAAAATGCTTGAAAGCAGTCAAAAGGGAGGCTTAGTTCTGAAAAAATCCTAGTCTTAAACCCCCTTAAGCCAGGGCATGTCTATGATGCTTCTTTAAAAAAAAAAAAAAAAGCTACTTGCAGTTCTTTTGTTCCTTCGGAAATGTTAGGTATCTTTCATGCAGTTTTGTTTTTTTCCTTTTGCCTTTTACAGAGTGAGGCTCAATTTTCTCAGTATCTCTAGAAATCCTGATAACCTGCGATGCCTTTCAGTCAGTAAAATTCTTCTCCTTTTTTCTGTGCAGAAGATCCTGCTCCCATGAGCCTGTGCGTGTGAGCATTAAATGCAAGTGGAAGACCTTCAGAGCATGTTCCTGCCTTACTTCCAGTCCTTGCCAAGAAGCTCTTGGCAGGGGCTGTGCAATTTGTCAGTTTTTCAGAGGCAGCAATAGTGGCCAAGCTTTCTTAGGTCCTCCCTTGTGCAAAATCCAAAGGAAGCCAGTGCAAGGCTCCTGTGTTTCAGGGTTGGTATTGAGTTTGTAAGATCACTCCACAGGAACTACACTGACTGGAGACCAAAGGGTTTGTATCTTGTCTCTCTGGTAAGTTTCTCAATGTCTCCACCCCTTTTCCTCAAGCCTGCAAAATTAAGAAATTGTGCTTTAGGAAGATCTAACACCAGCTGGAAATCTGCACACTGAAAGATACAAAATTTCTGTCACCTTTGGAAAAAATGCTCTAATCAGGATTTTTGTTCTAAAAGTTATTTGAATTAGAGGAAATATTCTATGTTTTTTTCCTGGAAAATACCAGCTATACTAATGGTACTGCCCATGGAAACAATATTACTAATGAAAAGGATAGAACTCCTGACAGTCTTTTATCTTTGCTGCTGAAACCAACTGGTCACCAACTCCTGAATTCAGTAGTTGATTTTATAACAATGTGAAGGTTAATGGATTGTTTCCTACTCCTTTCCAGAGCAAATGTCAGCCGTATGAAAGTTCATTGCTCACAAGAACTCAGTCTAGAGTCCTACTCTCTGGCACCAGAAGACTAATAGACTAATGCATTAATTCACTGAGTTTCTCTGCCCTAGGACTGCTTGCATATTTTTTAACAGGAACTATAGCAGCAATGGCATTCCATCTTAACTTCACTTACCCTCCAACTATGTTTTCAGAATGCATAAAAATCTCCATATCCTGATTATTGCCATCATAAATATAAGCTACTGCAGGAGGGTAAGAGAGGGGAAAAAAAAAAAAAAGATTTTTGGATTCAGCTGATAAACATAAATGCACTAAAAAACGAATATCCTAGTTGGTCGAACCTATGAACAATTAATTAAGGGAATCTTTGTTTAATTTTTCCCATGAATAATCTGCCTTATGTATATGCCCACAATAGGTAAGCAAGAATTCATGGTTTTTTTCCACTGAATAGTTTGAGATTCATAACAGAGCTCATCACTGAATGTACTTATTTGACAATGCACTGAATATTACTACCCCCCAAAATTTTTCAACATGACTGGAAAAAGTCTTACTAACAGAATAGATGGTATCAGGAAAGTGCTGATTTTATTGGAGTGAGCTTCTATTTTTCATGTGCTAAGAAAAACATATCAGCCCTGCAACACACAGGAAATAGAAGAGGACAGACATACAGTTGTGAGTTAATAATGATAAGAGGATGAAATGGGAGATAAGAAGCTGCATCTATGCCACTGGTAAGGAAGATGAGAAATGATTTTGGTTCATCGTTTTCACGTCCTAGAATTCAGAGTTAAGTTGTTGCACTAGAAAAAGGATATTACATCTTTATTCTTTCTGAAGGATATTATTCACTGGCCTGGAGGAAGAGGGAAGCAGAGAAAGAACGGCTTCTTGTTCCAGTGATGAGTGATGAAGTATCACTCACATAGAAAGCTGAACTTAGTTTATGAAAAATTCAGGTCACATGTGGAAATAGTGAAAATTAAAGGAATAGATACAAAACTGTTTCTTGCTGTGTCTTGGCTAGTTTGTTTTCAGGGACATCTGAAAAATCTGAAAGTTAAAGAATACAACTCATGAAGTCAGCATGTGACATTTTGCATTTGAATACTTTCACTTTCAGAACAGCCCACAGCTTCAGTTGAGGTCAAGCCCATTAGCAATTGAGCAGCTCTGCTTTTTCACTTTGAGAGAAATACCTTGAGATGTAATTACATTATGAACAGCTAAAACAACAAGTGGTGGGGAAAAAAAATAGGATGCAAATGAGCACAACCTAATTGAATTGCTCATTTGCTTTTACCTATTCTATGGTGTAAGGAATAGAGTAAATCCTCTTTTCTGTCATGCAGGATGAAAGTTTATTTGAAGTTGGAGTCTATAGCTGCCTTTTCACAGTAAATTGACCTTGTTCCATGCAGCCAATGTCATAATGCTCTGCTTTATCTAGGCTGAGAGAGAGAAAATCGCAAATTGCTTCTGCATGATTAGTTCTGCCACTTCAAACGTGTTTCTTCCGAGTTGGCTTCCACACTTACTGCTAGAGATATGTGCCGCTGGGAAACCCTAATCTGTCTCTGAAGTCCTCTGATTTAGTAACCCTTCACCAGCCAGTGTGTTATGTCACTGAAATGACTCCTGTTGAGAACAATAGAAGCAGTACAGAAATAATGAAGTAACATTATAAATATCTTCTTGAAAATCAGAATAACTTTTATCCAGTCATTTCTGGCTTAACAGATGGTGGTTGCTTCAGAGCAGTGGACCTTTCACAGACACGTATTGTTTCTGCACTTTCACTTTTGGACAAAGCATTTTTCTTTAGTTTATGCACCGTGCCTTGATGAATAAGTAAATGTTCTTTTTTTTTCACTTCAGAATACAGAACAATATATATTTAGGGCTTTTTCCAAACTTGGCATTTGAATTTTTGGTGATTTATTGATCTTCTTCACTCAAAATTCGGATATCTTCATTATTCAGTTTTCTTCTAGATAGTATGTCAAAAATAAAAAATTCATATTCATCCAAAGAAAAAGAAAACCCAAAACAAAAATACCTGCTGTTGAAAAAAAAATAATAATAATAATACCCACATATATATATATATATATATATAAAGATATTTATACATATAAAGATATATAAAACAAGATGAAATTACTATATGGGGTTCCAGGCGGGAAGTAGCCATTAAAACAAATTTATGTTTGACAGAATACATGGAACTGGGATTTTTGCCTCCAAAGAGAAATGTCAAGGATACTACAGACATTAGTACTAGAAACAAGATTGTCTCACTATGTGGTTTCTTTATGCGTGTGAGGTCTGCACAGTTGTAACTTTACAAATTCTAGCACTAATAGAGCAAAAAGTCAGTTTCTCGGAATTAGAATGCTTTTCCTAACTGCTAGCTCTTTTCACATATTACATATTACATATGTCATACTAAGAGAATCACAGAGAGCATCCACTGAAAATCAAGTTTGTGTTCGAAGTATTTAGGATAAAGTCATAGGCTTTGCTTGTATGTTCTATTATAATTGAAAAATCTGAAAAATCTATATTTATAAATTAATTTTTACTGTATTTTCTTGCTCTATAACATGAGCACATAGAGTTAAATTTGTATTCAGCCATATTAAGAAAGTAGAACTTACTCACAAAAGCTTTATTTGATTAGTATTGAAAAAAATACATATATACATGTACACCATCATTAGCAAGCATTTACATAGAAAAGAAATTTATTTTTTAACAGAAGCCAATCACTGCAGTTTGTGTGCTCCCAAAATCTCGAAGCCACTTACTCTATCACTTTATGAATTACAAGCATCTAGTGATCTAGTGATTTTTTTTTTCTAGTGAAGTAGAGCAGCAGTAACAAGCTGAACATGACAGGTATTTAAAAATAAATTGCTTGATACAAAAATGAAGAAGAGGAAAATGCCAACTTCCTGTGACAAGATTCATGCTGAAGTGGTGTTTTCAGATATTTTTGACCAAATCAGGATATAACAGTTTAAAGGTGAAAAAGAGTGTGGGGAATCTGCTTCCTGACAAATAAGTCTTGTATCAAAAGATTTTGCTAATCAGTCAGACACAAAAATGGCATATGATGTCAACTTCTATTAAAGGTTTTATAAATTATGACAGCCTGAAAAACAAAGAATTGTTTTCTTAGCAGCATTTCTGTTGAATTTTCTGTCTTATTCCCAAGCTCTAGAATCAGAAAAACAATAAATCCAATTTGTTTTACAGTCATTGGTCCTATGGTCTATGCCTAGGACTGGGTGCTAGAAAATAGATTTTAATCCTAGATCCACTTGGAATCTCTCATTGTTTTAAAAACACCTCAGATATATGCATATTCATAATGATATTTTTCTGTGAATTTGTAAAAGTAAAATAAGCACTGATGAACGCATTACTTATTGTGGTGCATCAAGAAGAGACTGGAATTCAAAACACAAAAACACAAAGCAGTTAATTTATCTGATCCAGAATTGACTTCAGAGAAGGAAGCAGATCAACCTACTGTGGCAGTTACAAACCTCTGAAAGACATTTTGCTACAAGTAAGTCAATTTCATTATTCCTGTGAATTTGCTAAACTGTGCGATGATGAGTATATACAATTTTAACAACTTTACTTGGGAAAAATTTCAGAAGAAGTTTATTCTGAAAAATCCTCATAAGCTTTTTGGTTTTCTCTAAGTACTATAGAAATGGAAATGGACTCATTCCTGAATCTCACTCTAACAATTTATTGTTATTATCATTGCTGTTCTTATCACTTGCCCAAACATAATGATAGCACTCCAATTCAAAAAACTTTAATTAAGTATGAGGTACAGGGTGCAAACCCTACTCAAAGACCACCAAGTATCTTTTAAAAAAATCTTCTTCATCTATCAGGCTTAACTCCTTTACCTGTACAACTTATCTACATCCCTTATCTGAAGTATGAACACAGATCACATAGTCTCTGCCTACTAAAAGTGAAAGTAGGAAAGTTAGCCAGTTCTCTGGAACAAGAGAGTAGCTTGAGTCAAATGCCTCAGCATGGGATACTATCTTTGTGTCTCCCATCCCTAAAAGCTCAGACACAGTATTGAGGGGAGAAGTCAGTGCTAAACGTCTTGCTGATACGATCTGGGAACAAAACTTGTATCATTTCACAAAACAATATACCACTGAATGGAACTTTCTATTACATTATTGCTTTAAAATTTTACTGGCAGCCTCTAAATAACTTTTCAACTATCCAGCAACAAAGTTGTTAAACAGAATCTGGCCTGCACTTGGCCTCAAATGTAGATATTCAGCTTGCCATACAGTTGGACTACTAAAAAAGGAAAGAGTGAAAAAAAAAAAAAAAAAAAAAACACCTACACAGAGCTTTTGCAATTTTTGATTTCTTGAGTGAAAAATTTCTGTTATTTTCATAACTGTTAATGAATGTGCAAAATACATTAATGGCCTGACATTTACTGTAGACATGTAGATATATACATATTAAAATAGATTCAGATAATAGTAAAAAAAAATGTCAGTGTTTAACTATGTTTATGAGGCAGCAGAATTGCACATTTTGGTGCAGGTTGTTTTCAGTTCCTGGGTGCATGGTTAGAGGATTTCTGATGACCTGTGAATAAATTCTAAAGTCTCAAAAGCAGAAATTGATATTTTTTATTTTAGTGGAAGAACTTACTTCACCCACAGTAGCATCATTTAAAATCAAAGTTTACTTATTTTTGTCTATATTAGAAACATAATCCTTAAATTCAGTACAGCATTTTTAGTATATCCCACACAGTTACTCACTGTGGACATACTAGCTGATTGGAAATGGAGCCAACATCTCAGATTCAAAACTGTCATCTGTTATTAGCACTGACCCTCCAGTCTTGTGCTCCAGGTTATAGGACTCAATAATGACCATGTAGTCCATACTCTGCTTACATATAGTTGTTTGAGGAGTTCTTAATAAGCAATTACAAATGGAATTCCTGTTCTCAAGTAAACAAAGGGGAGTAAGACTTCCACATCTGTGCTAAAGAAACTAAACACAATTGTTCTTACATACAAAAACACAAAAAAAATCACAGCTTTTGTGCTTTGATTTGAAAATCTAGACTTCTGTGTTAGAACTGGATGGGGTTTTTTTATTTTTTTTTCCCCACACTGATGTTGCTCATCTTAGGAATGTAGACAAATTGACAAAAAAAAAAGGGGGGGGGGGGCACTCTACAGGACTTCCCAGACTGTGCTCCTTCTGCACATCACTGCTTCTGTGCAGAGTAATTCAAGAATTTAAATGCAGCTTGGTTTTGACTGGCTTAATAAAATACAGAATGTTGGGCAACATTTGTGCTGTTACTAGAAAATCAGTCATTTCAGTCAATGCAGGAATTTACAAATGTTGTGGAACCATATCACTTCTATTTTTACATAAGGAAATGGTGTCCTGTTGAGGCTAGCTGTGCTAGAAGGTAAAAATGCAATGTTAACACTTGGCTATATGTCAGCCACCAGCAACTATATTGAGGTGAAACTGGAGGAAAGCTGAACTTCTCCAAAGCTGTCAATAATATTTAATAAGTATTTAGTATTTAGTTTTAGGATGTACTTTGCTTGATTATCATTAAAGATATCAGATACAGTATGGAGATCTGAATATAGGTTAAAAATATTCTTTACTAACATTATATTTGGGATCCCTTTCTGCTAACATTAAGATTCCACAGTAGTTAACTTTCAGTGTTCAAGTCTGGACCTCATCAAGTGAGTATAATTTCTATGCTATTCAGCATCAGCAGATAAAGGAAGATCTGATGTCATCTATCCAGACTTGTGCAAAGCATTTGACACCGCCCCACCAGGCATCCTGGCCACCAAATTGGAAAAAAATGGATTTCATTGATGGACCACTTGCTGGATAAGGAATAGGCTGGATGGCTGCACTCACAGTTGTGGTCAATGCTTCAATGTCCAAGTGCAGTCTGGTGATGAGTGGTGCTCCTCAGAGATCAGTGCTGAGACTGGTGTTATTTAACACCTTTGTAGGAGATGTGGACATTGGGATTGAGAGCACCCTCAGCAAGTTTGAAGATGACACCAAGCTGAACGATGCAGTTCACACGCTAGAGGGAAGGGATGCGAGACCTGGACAGACTTGAGAGGTGGACCCGCTGACAATCTCATGAAGTTCAACAAAACCAAGTGCAAAGTCCTGCGCCTGGGTTGGGGCAATCCCAAGCACAAATAAAGACTGGGCAGAGAATGACTCGAGAGCAGTGCTGAGGAGAAGGATTTGGGAGTGTCCATTGATGAAAGAATCAACATGAGCTGGCAATATGTGCTTGCAGTCAGAAGTCCAACCATAGTCTGGGTTACATCAAGAGAATCATAGCCAACAGGTCAAGGGAGGTGATTCCAGCCCTCTACTCTGCTCTCATGAGACCATACATGGAGTACTGTGTCCAGTTTTGGGTCCCCCAACACAAGGACACTGATCTGTTGGAGTGTGTCCAGAGGAGGGCCATAAAGCTTACCAGAGGACTGGAGCACCTCCCCTACAAGGACAGGCTGAGAGATTTGAGACTCTTCAGCGTGAAGAAGGTAAGGCGCCAGGCCTTATAGCTGCCTTCCAGTACCTGAAGGGGCCTACAGGAAAGCTGGGGAGGGACTTTTTATGAGGACATGTAGCAACTGGATGAGCGAAAATGCCTTTAAAATGGAAGAGTGTAGATTCAGATTAGATATTAGGAAGAAATTATTTCCTGTGAGGGTGGTGAGGCACTGAAATATGTTGCCCAGAGAGGTTGTGAATGCCCCCACCCTCAACGTTTTCAGGGCCAGGCTGGATGAGGTTTTGAGCAACCTGGTGCAGAGGGAGGTATCCCTGCTGGTGTCCCCTCCCTGCATGGGGTTGGAACTATATGATCCTAGATTCCTTTTCAACCCAAACCATTCTATGATTCTGTGATCAGTGATTTTTCTGGATCAATTTGCATCTCCTCTATGTTTAAGCAAGCCTGAGAATCACAGATCCAATCAAATTCTCCTGTTTTCATTTCAATACCTTAATAAACAAAAACATTTTTGTGATGAAAAATATTTTTTCCCTACATTTTTTATGAAGTTTACATGTTAAAATGGATGGAAGGGGAGCAAGTTGAGATAAATTCAAAGCTTACATATTTTCAGCTTCAGCTTCATTACAAACTTTCTTAGAAATCTAATAGCTTTCACTGATGACTTTTACCAACTACAGCTCTCTGAAAAGCAACAAAGAGCCCGTAAAGTGCAAGAAGCAACTGCCATTTCACATGTAAATGTGTACATACTGTATGTATATTTGAGACAAAATGTATCTGATACTTTTCATTCTTCAAACATGTTTTACTTTAGTTTATATCTACATCTGAGCGTTTTCCCCCGTCATATGTAACTGGCTACTGCAGTGATTATTGCAAGGTGATTTCTGCACTCCACATGCTGCCAGGCAAGTTAACATAGTTCTATTTAAGGGAGTTTTCAGATTTTGCCTCCTTTTCCACCAGTTTTCAGATGGACTTTGTTTTTCATGAACCAATGGTCATGAGCGATCCTTTAGCCCACAGAGCACTACTGCCATGCAGTTCACACAGCAGTGGCTGTGGATCAAATCAACACTTTGAAAATCAGCACTCATTCCTTAAGTGCTAAGTAGAGCCTTTATGCAAACTGAATAACTCTAATGGTGAGGATATCCTCAATGACCTAACTCCTACTTGTGAATTGAAAATTAGGCCTGAGAAGGCCAATTGCCAGATAATGTCTTTACACTGGAACTTGTGTACAAACTGAAAGGTTGAAGTGCACCCTTTCAGCACCAGGATTCAATCCCAGCACAGACAGCCTACTCTCACAGCTCAGGCCTGAGGAGGCCCTGGTGCTGCAGACTCTCAGCATTCTCAGCATTCAACAGGCACATGGGGAGCCTTAAGTGTCCTATTCACCAACACATCCCAGGCAGTCAAGTCTAGCAGGGTCGGGTTCCCCACTGACAACAAGCAGCTCAATTCAGGCCAAGGAGATTTAAAGGGAAAAAAAAAAAAGAGTGACATGTCATCTCACACTGTGCTGTGGCCACTTTAGCTGAACTGTGAAGCACGGCTCTTTTGAACACAGAAAGTTTTCCTGATAACCCTGTTGGAGGATGATAATGGGAGAACAAGTTATGTTGAAGAAATGCACCTTTTTTAAACCACTGGCACTTCAAGTTTTGCTCGCCATTTTAACCCATGGTAACTGCTGCAGCTGAAATTGCCTGTGTGCAAATTATAAATTTATCTCAGATAAGATTTCATGAATCTCCAGAGGAAAAGGGATCTAGGCTCATGCTTTCAGAGTGACTCATGGTCTGAGATGCCTTTGGTTTTTGTTTCCACAAAAAGGCATGCGCTAAAAATCAGCACGTGCTGAGCACCCTTCTTCTGAAAACAGACACTAAATATCTGACTTTGGGCTGCCATTCAGAAAAATCCTAACTTCAGTAGCCAGTTAAGCTGGAGTAACTGTAACTGATGTCATTAAGGCAGCTAGACCACATCCATACTTTTGTTTCAGAAACTTGGTCATTTAGTGTGTACTACCAGTTCTGCTTACAGGGTCACGCATTTTACATACAGTTTGATATGACTGTTTTGTGGGAGCTAGGCCTCTGCATATGCCAAAACAGCTGTGGCCTTCTACACAGAACCCCCGAATGGGTTTGTAGCAGTTACTTTTACCTAGTGAGCTTTTGAATGTTTACGTAGAGCAGCCTGTTACTTTAAAACTGTTTACTAGAACTTCCTAATAGTCTCTAATAGATATATTAGATAGTCTCTAGTCTATTCAGTTTTTAGTACTCATATTTTTAACACATCTAATTAGCTGCAATTCAGACGTCAAGGGTCTGTTCCGTGGCAGACAGGTCAATGTCAAAAGGAAGGAAACACCAGAATGAAGAGTTCAGAGTGTGAAGGGCAGATTTCTCTGTCGGAACTGTAATAAAGGTAGAAAAGCCAAGAATTGAATCTTTATACAACTCAAATTTTCCTGGTATACTACCAGTAAATCTTCCACATCAAGGAAAGTAAAACAATTAAATCAAATTGTCCCTCTACGTTCAGATTTTGGATGATCCTTCCAGCACTGAAAACTTCTTCACATTCTTTGATACTATAATGGAAAACAGTTCTTTGAAGGAAAAGTCTGAATTTCAGATGCTGAACTGAGCTATTCATTTGCTGTTAACACTGTGAGTAAACTGTCCCATCACTGCTCATCTGGAATTGCAATGTTTTCCTAAAATGAAAAGGAAAAATTAGAGATTTGGGCAGTATTTCAGTCAACGTGTTCCAACACCGTTATCAGCTAATTCACTGATCTTGGTCATGTCACTTAGTGTCATTGTTTTTCAGTTTCCTCTTTTTGTACAGGATAAAAGCATTGCGTTTAAAAAAGTTCTTTACAATCTCTATGAATAAAATCAGTATTGCTTAACAGTTTTTATTCATCTCTCTTCTAATAGATTTACACTTCACTATTCTAAATTTATTTGAAGTTCTTAATTTGCTAAAACAGAGGATAACAAAATTAGTTACAACTGAAACAGCCAGTTTTGCTCTGAACACTTTTTAGGCCTGTTATCAGTGGAGGCACTTATATTGCCTTCATCGCGATTATATCTTAGCACTTAGCAGTCACTAATGGTTTTTATCCTCCCACTACCTCTCCGTGATAGGGGAGGATTGGTGTTATCTCCTTTACTCAGGTGGAGAAGTGAGGTCCAGGTTAACAGTGAACAGAGAATCACATCACACATTTGTGCCTGAATCAAATGTGTCACCGATGCGTGCCAAAACCATCTGTCTTGGAGGGCTCTTGTGCTTCTCGGAACAGCACAGATCACAAAGTCCAGGACAAAGTATGTGACATCCAAGGACAAACTCCTCTTGGTCAAGGATAACATACTTCCAGATAAATTCAAGGACTAAAAATTGTTAGGAAATGCTGGAAAGCTTTCCTGTCAAAACGCCGTTGCCACTAACATAATGATAAAGACCTTCCTGACTTTTAGTCAGTAAAACCAACTCTTGTGCTCTCTGCATCTGGGAACACAGCTAACATTGTCACAGAGAGTAGCAGAGGATGGCAGCTGGAGTTTCTGTCCACAATGCCACTGGCTAGCCAGTGCTGAGGCAGTTAAAAACCACACTAGTTCATTTAACATGTCCTGATTTGCTCCCCTGACTGTACATGCTGCCGAGAGTACCTATCCCAGGCTAGCTGCAGTGAACAGTTCACTGTAAGAAACAGTTCTTTCAGAGAATAAGGCAAGGATGTTTAGATAGTTAATTTGTTTGTTTGTTTGTTTGTTTAAAAAAAAAAACCTACATTGTGAAGCAAGAAATTGGTGACACTTTGAAAAGAACACCCTTTCCAGTTCTGCTAATCATTGCCTCTGTCCATGCTGTTTGAAGCCCACAATCTAGCACTTCTATCCTTCTTCTGTAATGGATCCAAACCCATTGATACCATTCCATTGGCTTCAGTGGACTCTACATCAAGCTGATCAGTTGTCTTCTAATAAATATTATTATCTTTAAGGTCACCATTTAAATGTGTTTGACCTTTATATAAGATAGCATGTTTTGATGGGCAAACATTAAAATTTGAAAGAAAAAAAAAGTTATACTGAGAGGTAAATCGTGTCTGAATCTCAGCGTATATGGATTTGCATAGCACTCACCTTGGGACTGCAAATAGGACATAAGTGGACATTACACTGGCAGTTTCAGATTTTAAAGACAGAATTACTCAAATATTTCTTCAAAGGACAAATAAGAAGTCACCTGGGATGTCTGTGCTGCATGTAGTCTTGCACCCATTTTGTAATTGCAGACTCACTTGTCAGCCTTGCTGGCATAAATTTCATGACTGAAATGTCATTCAAAATGGAGAAAACCTTTGTATTTCAAAGTTAAAACAATTTGCTTACATGCCATGACAATGCAGGACATATGTTTATTTTGAAACAACCAGCTACAAAAGTATTTTCCACTAAAACTAGGAATGTCTAAGGATTATGTGTGCATGGCTTAAAAGATTTTTTTTTTTCTTTTTTGAAAGAAACACAAAATGTCTGCCAAGCTTAAAAATGACATGGATCATGTTTCTATGTCTGTTAGGTGATGCTTACTGGACAGTCTGGCTCTTGTCAGTAATTCTTCAACTACTTTGCTGCAGCGGAATTACTGTATAGTTAGCAGTTGGGATTGGTGGGAGGGATTCTTTGTCCCAGTTGCATTTAAAATTACATCTAATCTTATCAAGGAGCTTGTCATTGTTTCTGGCTGCCCATAGCAGGTACAGTACTGCCTTTGTTTAAGTCTGTTGCTTTACCAAATAAAGGCAAGAACTGCTTGCTTTTGCCATACGAACAGTCCAATTGATTTCTACAGGAATACTTGCATAAGTAAAGCAAACATAATTTGGTAATAAAATTGATTAAAAAGAATCTGAACAAAATATTCTTTTAGAATACATGTATGTTGACTGAAAAAATGTTTAAAGAGACAGCTAAAATGCACAGATATAGTTAAAAGGTAGATACTAAGTCTAAAGCAAGTGGATGCATGAAAGAGTACATCAAAATCATGAACTAGAAATTATTAATTTAAATTTGTCTTTGAAACTGTTGTATAGACAATAAAATATCTAAAGAGATGCATAACAGGGGTTTTCTCCAAACTCTAAAACATTCATGCATTTTCTGTAAAAATGGTGAGTGCCACAAAAGTGGGAAGGTGGTATGTCTAAAATTGAATGGATATTTTCCTGCCTCCTAAGGAACCTCTTAAAAAGAAATATAAAGACAAAAATAATATGCAGATGTAATGCCCATTTCTCGCGCTGCTTAACAAGGAGACAATCCTGAATCTCTTTCTGTATTCATTGGATGTTTAATCTTCAAGGGCTAGTTTCTCAGCTGGCACCATTTATTTTCCCCAGCTGGAATTGCGATAGGCTTAATAAGAAAGTAAGCATTCTGAATAGTGCTAATGCCGTCACTTTAAAAACTTGCCCTGACCAGTACTCAGCAGATTATTAACATTGTAATACTAATATTGAAAGAAATAATACCAAGAACATCCCACCAGTCAATAAAGATTCCAAGTTAAATCAGACATAAGTAATTGCTATTAAATTTAATTCACTCTCTATTCATGTCATTTTATAATTAAGACTCAAAACGTAACTTGTTCAAGCAGGCTCCATTTAATGTTATGAAAGAGATAGTGAATTAGCCAGAGTTGTTTACATACGTGCAATTCTTCCCAGCAACAGTTCTTTTCCCATGCAGTTATCAAGTATTTTAAAAGAGTTCAGGAAGAATCCAAGTTTAAATAAATTTATAGAACTTAAGAGTTTAGCATGTTGAGTAGTTTTCCCCAAAATTTTAATGTGTACAATTCATCAGAATTTTGTGATTTGTTTCCTTAGAGATCAAATTAAACACTGGAGTTCCTACTCAGGGTAGTTGATGTCTCTGCAAACAGTTCTGTAACAGGTCTGCTCAATGTAACACTTACATGAATTTTATCAAACATTGCTGATAACTGATCAGTTATGGACAGATGGGTTTTCCTTACCCTTGAAAAACAATCCATAATTTTTTATGTTTATCTGAGAGAAGACTCTTGTTATTCCACCTCTCATTACAGATAGTGTGTACAACACTGTACCCAAAAAGGCGTAAACTTTCCTTAACACTGAGGATATTAAAGTTGATCCTAAATCAAAGATTTCATTTAGAAGCCTAAAATTCAGTGAAGTAATTCCAGGTGCTATTGACAAAGAGATTAGGATTAATGAATTAGGAAAGGAAACAGAGAAACTGTGTATGATAGCAAACAAAATACCACAGGGAGAAATGGCAATGTATTTTTCTTAAAAATAAATTACCAGTGAATGATACAGACGAGGAGCAATGAACATACTAAAATGTTTAAGTTAAATGATAATAAATTCAAAGAAACAATTTCCATACAGTATTACCAAAATAAATATCTGAGTAGAAGTCACAGAGTACTAGACTGCATATGGATAGTTAAAATTTCTGTAGCTACATGAAACAGAAAAAAATATATATATAGATGCTCTGATTTCATGTTATGAATCAACCACTACCTGAAAAAATGTATTGGCAAGAAGTTGTCTCCAGTTGTTCACTGGGTGTAATTTTTATATTTCTGTACAATGGAACTAGTTAATATCTTGAGAAGCATATAAAAGATGTATGGGTTCAATGTACTATGCCAGCTGCAATAAAAACGACAGTAAAGATACATAAGTTATGTTCTTCTGTTTCATCTTTATCTCTGATTGCTATACTTAGCTTTGCTACCAAGAAAAGCATATGAAAATATTTTGTATACGTGTCAAGCAGAAAACACAGAACAAAGCACCATGTCTTGTGAAAAATTTCTAGGACATTTTTAATCAGTCTCTAAAATCTTATTAGAGAAAAGTAATTTTCCATCTGCAAATTATTCTTAAATATCTCAGTATGTATATTGCCAATAAATAGAATTCTACAGATAAATATAAATTTCATGCAATATAGTAATGATATTTCATGTTAAATAACAAAATGTACACTACTAAATTCTTGTTACCTCTATGTTATCCGTTTTCTTTAGTTGTTTTTCTTGTATGTTTGTTTGTTTTCTAAAATAAACCTATAGAGGCTTATACAATCTCATCTGTTTTACTTTTGGAAACACTAAAATTAGTCAAGTTTAAAGTGTTCATATTGGGCAATCTATGAAAACTAACTTGTAAACTTCATGTCAAATGATGCTGGATATCTATTAAATCAACCTCACTAAACATCTGAAATCAGAGCATACTTGTTTAGGTAAATAGATAAGCCTCTCCCTTGTGGCTTCCAGTTTGAAATATTGACATGAGCTATTTTACCTGAGTGTTTGTGTTATGTACCAATTCTGACTGGAATTCAAGAGTTCTGAACTTAATCTATTACTCTCTATGCTGCAGTATGACAGGCAACACCTGGTGTGTACCAGTGTATTGAAAAAAAAAAAAAAAAATCTAACAGATTACTTTTGTCTTTGTTACTTTTGGCCAAAAGTTTTTCCATGCTTTATTGGTTTCTCACATCTTTGTTCAATCTTGGTAAAAAATGTAGTGGGACCTTGAAGTAACATACAGTCCTAGCTTACAGAGCATGGAGTTAAACCTGAACCGAAAATTGTCTAATAGAAGTTAGAATTTTAGTAGTCTTATATTGAAAAAGTGTGTTCAGAATACCATATATTCAAACTTTGTACCATTTTATAGATGTTGAACAGGTATCCCCTGTTCTCACCCAAATTATGGACCCTGCAACACCTTGGACTTTCTGTACGTCTCAGTTACTTCACTCTCATGTACCGTCTGTAGCTAACATGAGCTACCAGGACTCACTGCCACCTACCAACAGGTAATTTATATCATCGCATTTAAATTCAACTGTACTTTTAACCCACTAGCCTAGAAAATTGAAGGAGAATCTGAATAAACTCAATTAAACTTAACATTTGTGAACTTACACATCATCTTCACATCAAAAAGTATTTATATCACTTCTTTGATGTGTTGGTACATTTACTGAGTATTGCTCTTAATATGGCATCCAGAACAGCTAGAAGACATGGAGGGTTCAGAATATTCTTCTTCTAACAGATCTTGAAATATTCTAAAGTTCTGTTCAATATTGAAAGGAAGTGGTATGAAAACATCTTCTTATTCTACACATCTGTTCTTTGTGAATATTTGGAGTCAGAGTTGTATCTGCAGCCTACAGAAATAAACTGTACACTTACTGTATTTTTCTTATTTTAATCTCGTAGAGCATGCACAGCAGAGAACAAGACAGATCCTCTTACTTTCCAGTTTTCTAACAATAAGCAGGATTTGCATGAATCAGTAAAAATGTCAACAGTGTCCAAGAATAAAATAAGGCACTAATGTGTAGGAAAAATAGTTTTAGAATTGGAAATATTTCTAATGAAATATGAGGCAAATATTACAACGTATAGTTTCAGACCTATATGTATTGTTCCACTTAGCGGTGGAAAACACTGTACAAAAAAATACAGATTTGGCAGATAATTAATAATACTCTATTAAGAATTGACCTTGCCTTGAACTTGTGTTATGTGAGAGGATGTGTCTTATATTCCAGAATAGTTATGTGCATCTAAAAGTGTTCTGCCCAGAAAATAAATCAATTCTAGATTCCAAAATGTAAATAACTGTTTTTGTTCATTTTTGTTTTTCTTTCTTTCTTCATTACATTAAGATGTTTATTATTAGAAACAAGAAGAATTTCTTCATGTTAGTCAAGTTGCTGAAAATTGTTTTCATCAGTTACACAAACATATATACAAAATCTACAGTTAAGTCTACTTAGTCCATGTTCTGGTATAAGTTAGTAATTATTAACTCCTTTTATGATTGATATTTTTAAGATCATAGCCATTATATAGGGTTTTTAAAGGTAGCATTTAAGAATACAAATCCAGCACAAACAATGTATTCCCACTACTATTTAGCCTTGTGGACAGCCTGTACCCCTTCTAGAATGCTGGGTTTCCTACGGGAGAAAGAAGGAAGAGAGAAGGAGAGAGAGGGAGGGAGAAAAGAAGGGATGAAGGAAAGGGAAGGAGAGGGGAGGGGAGGGAAGGGAAATATGGATTAAAACTTCTGAGTTTTGAAAAATAAGGGTTTCAAGTATCTGTTGGTTATCTTTGACATATCCTACTAATGTTTAATAACACTTTCCAAATACATGTTCTTCCAAAAGATAAGAATTCTCTTAACATAAAATTGGTACTATAATCTGTGGTTAACAGAAGAACCCTCAACAAAAGCTCACTGTGAAAAGAACATAGCAATTAGTTATAGTAATGTCAACAGTATTCATGCACTGAAATGTCTTTTGGCCTACAGTATTTTCTTTCCTTACCTGCAACCCACCATTACTATAAGCAAATTCAAACAATATAAATTTTTACTAAAGGCTAAGTGCTTTACATAAAATTAAAGCAATTTAGTCTAAAGCCCACTGTCATGAAATTCAGTCCCAGTTTTGTCCCCTTTTCACGAGCAAAGAAAGTGTCCGTGCTACCCAACACACAGAGACATCTGGTGGCTGATGGACAGGCTGCAAAGAGATGTTTCAGCTGGGAGAGCTGGAGGACCAGCAGTGGCTTTCCTGGAGACATTCCCCTATAACCCTCACTTCTATGTCCTGTTTATTTGCCTGTACATTAGGACCTCCAGCATTGCATCACTTTCCCAGGGTTAGTAGTTTTCCTTCAATCATTTCACATAGTCATGGAAACACAGAGTGACTTGGGTTGGAAGAGACCTTAAAAATCGTCTAATTCCTATCAACCTGCCCTGGGAAGGGACACCTTCCTCTAGACCAAGTTTTCTAGAGACCAGCAGGACTATTGGCTCTGGTTATTCTCAGTTTCTGACAAAGTTCATCGGCTATAAAATGGGACAACTAGCAGCCAGGCTCAGATTGAAGTTATCACACTTCAGTACACAACCACTTATCTTCCACTCATAAAGTCCTCACAAAATACACTTAGCAGATCTTTCATGATTAATTTCCATATGATCCTTCATCTCTGAAATGGGTGCCTATGTATTAAACCAAAAACTTTTAGCATTGAATGGAAGTAGAAGCAGGACAGATACAGAAGTAGAACAAGCCAGATATCAAGAAAAATAATTACAATTTATCTGTCTCTCTGAAAACACTCCAAAACTGACCCTCATGCATCACAATTTAATCCCTGGATTCAGACAATAAAATTATATTTGCCATAAATATGGTCATGTTAAAAGAAAAAAACAACAGTTTTTGGGCAGCAAGATTACTTTTCTATAACTTACAGAATGTAATTATCTTTCTTGTTTTAATGTAAAACAATACTAGTGGTTCTTCTTGTGAATTCGAACTTGTGAATTAATTCTTGTGAATTAAGACTGTCTTATGGTTTCAGGCTGAGGATAGTAAATAGGAGATCACTTAATAAGGTGGAACTAAAATATGACTTTATTACCATTCCTAAATTCACCATACAGATGTTAACAATGTCTTCCCCACAAAGAAGTTTTGTATGGGTTCTAGGCAAAGTTTTGTATGGGTTCTAGGCAAAATACTTCCAGACTTTCTTCCAGAACTATGAAAAATGTTTTTCATAGTACTGTCCTGCAGAAGACAGTGAAACTGTAGCATTTTCAGAAAATGATTCCTGAATCCTAAGCAACCTCTGGGAAATGGAGAGGTAATTTGCAGACAGCTGCCAGACCACAGCACTAATAAAGACAGGTGTTCACTGCACTGAACAGAAATGGAACTACTCTGGCCCTTCATTATTATTTTTCACGTTTGAAACCTTGATTTGATGAACCAAGGTTTCATCAGAAGGTACTCATCAATTTGATGAGTGCTGAACGTCAAATCCTTCTGGCTCGCTCAAGGAAACATGCTTAACAAAATCTTTACTCCTATTCAGTCTTGCCTTGGAATAATCTCAATAAATCATAAAAATGCTGTAATAATGCTGCTAATAGGAACCTTGCTTTTCAAATAATTTATTATTTCTTCCTGGCTTTCCCAACACTGGTTTTGAAACCTTTAAGCTATCCCCTGTGTGTTAGCCACTTCTCATTACTTGTATTACTTGCATTACTGGCCACTACAAGCTGTTCAAAGTGATGAAGCAGGATCTGCCTCCTTCGTTTTATCCCTCTATTCCCCAGCCACTTCTCACCAGTGTAGGCAGATGTCAGGAGGAGGCTATAGGTGTGGTATGTATGCAGCCTTTCACAGTGGCCCATCAGCAACACACTGTGTCTGTGAAGAAGTATAAGGCTGAAAACACAAACATTTCATAAGAGAGAAGAATTTAATTTTAAGAAACAAAGCCTGCAAGTCAGAAGTTGTTCATTATTTATGCTCAGGCTGTTCATCTGTAATCCATATATTCATACAGAACAACTGTTCACTGCTTCCAATGTTTCTTAATTTACCAATGACTGAATCATTGAAGGTGATTCCCTTGTGCTGGGTCTGTTGTCAGCCTACATAGAGTTCAAGTATCTGGGCTCCCTAGAACAAAGTGTAACAGAAAACACAGAGACTTTGTGCCAAGTTTTTATATCTCAGTCTCTCTTCAATATCCAGGTTTGACCTATCTTTATAAGACTGTCTAAATGAAAAAATACATATTTCCAGATAGAAGTATTTTGAGGAAATTGAAAATAAAGATCTTTCTGTATGATCATCTGTAACAATAGAGTTGTTGAAGTCATCACAATTCTGTGTTACTGATGGTTCTTTTTATGCAGACAACCATTAGGAAACCAAGGCAGATTTCTTTTGATTTTTTTCTTTGCTTTTTCAATGATTAGATCTGATCACCTAATTCTTCAGTCCTACTGAAAGCTTTCTGTTGTTATAATTGTATTTATTTAGGAAGGACTCCTGAATCTCAGTATCAATGTTTGTTTGTTTGTTTGTTTGTTTGTGTGTGTGTGTGTGTTTGTGTGTGTGTGTGTGTGTGTGTGGCTTTCCTTTCAATTTTTATTCAGAAGATGGTGAGGCACTGGTATATTCAGATCAGAGAAATTGTAGATGCCTCATCCCTGAAGGCATTTAATGTCAGATTGAAAGGGGAATGGCAATCCTGCCCATGATGAAGATTAGAACCAGATGATCTTTAAGGTCTCTTCCAACATAAACCATTCTATGATTCTATAATTTTCTTTTGAAATAGAGTAATTCAGATCAGTTCACTATGAACAATTTTGATAACATAATCATTACACTTCTTTTAAATACCAAAAAAAAAAAAAAGAAAAAAAGAAAAAAAAGTGCATTTAATAAAATTTTAATAAAATAAAAAGCAGGACATGTAAGGGTCTAGCCTCTGTCCACTCACAAGCCTAAGGGAAAAAGTTGAGCTTTCCCGAGTCTCTACATAGAATCATTAAATCATAGAATCTTTTGAGAAAGAAGGGAGTTTTAAAGGTCATCTAATCCAACCCCCCTGCAGTGAACATGGACATCTACAGCCTCACTTCAATGTCTTCAAGGACAGGGCATCCATCACCTCTCGGGGCAACCAGCTCTGGTGCCTCACCACCCTTATTGTAAAAAAACGCTTTCCTTATGTTCAACCTAAATCTCCCCTTTTAGTTTAGTTTAGTCTCTCCCATCACAACAGACCCTACTGAAGAGTCTGACCCCTTCCTTTTCATAGTCCCCTTTAAATACTGAAAGCCTGCTATCAGGTCTCCTCAGAGCCTTCTGTTCCTCAGGCTGAACAGCCCCAGCTCTCTCAGACTCTCTTCATAAGAGAAGTGTTCCATCACTTGGATCATTTTTGTGGCCCTCTTCAGGACACATTCCAACAGATGTATATCTCCCCTGTATTAAGGACTCCACATCTGGATACAGTACTCCAGGAGAGGCCTCATGAGTGCAGAGTAGAGGAGCAGGATCACCTCCCTCACTATAATGGGCATGCTTCTTTTGATACAAGACACAACTTGCTTATTGGGTTGCAAGGGCACATTGCTGGCTCATGTTTTGAGTTCTGCCACATTTTTTTAATTAAAGACTGTAAGTTCCTATTGCAGCTATATGCACATAATTAATTATGGCCTTGCATTCTATTCAAGCTTACCTAATTGCTTCCTACTTTCACTGCAAATCATGGAAGTAACATAACAAGAAAGAGAGGTGTTATTGCGCTACAGTAGGCTTCAGTATTAATGAAAAACTCATCCAGGTTGTTCTCAGTGGTCTTTCACATTACTACAGATATCACAGAACACTGCATAGTCTTCTAGGATTTTTGCATTCATTTGTGAACCAAACACCGCTGTAGGCACTTGAGTAAGTGCTTAAGATACATGCTGCTGCTGAAAACATCATATACAGAGGTCACTCCAAAAGTAATGTCTCCTCTATACCCACTAAAAGCTGCATCTTGTACATTTTCTTTGATGAGGAACTCACAGGTCACCACTCCATGCCATTTGACTCCAGCTCATAGTGGTGTCACCATGTCTCTTCTCTGGTAATATTGCAACCCAGGAAACGTCACCTTCAGCCTCTTAATGGTTCAGTAGGTCCTGACAAACTTGCATACGGTGTCCTTTCTATTCCTGTGAGCGTTCATGAGATCCACCTGGCACAAACTCCGTGATATTCCAGTGTTGTCACCATCACTTCCAACACAGTGAAGCCAATATTCAGCTCCATACACAGTTCCCTGGACATCATCTTCCTGTTTGAATGGATGAGCTGATCAAGACACTCTTCATTTTCTGGTGTGACAGCTGTGCTTGGCTGACAAGAATGTGGTTTGTCTTTCACGTTACTGCTGAAATGCAGCACCCACTCCCTCACGGCGCTCACATCCACTCTTTGGTCTTCACAAGCATTCAGCAAGCATTGATGAATGATAGCGGGTGCCATTTTTTCCACACGGCAGAATTCAGTGCCTCATCTTTGCTTCATATGCACTTCCATGTCAGATGTCATTGTGTCAGACTGCCCCTCTGCTGCCATTTGTTACATGGCAACAAAATGTAATGGAATATTGGTGGGAAGGCTCAGCTTCTACTGCCATACCACCGACATCTGCCTCTGATACTGTGGGCCAACATAATGAAATAGAAGGCATTACTTTCAGAAAAGACCTCATGCTTATGTGTGTTCCCCAACTTAGAGACACTGATGTCATATAGTTTGAAGCCTTTTAGAGTAGAAACAGATCATTCTTAGCTGGACAATTATCACTCATATAAAGATGCTTGAGTCTGAAAAAGTGGCTCAGAACTTTCCCTCTTACTAACCTTGAGGATGAATTAACCTTAGAACAAAAATATTACATTTCAGTGTCACCATAACTGATGAAAGACAATTCATCTATTGCTTAGATTGACCTGGGAGTAAATACATTATTAAATAATTTTTGCATGGAAAAAAGATATATATTTTTTAAAGAAGACTTGAGGAAGGAAGTGCAGGAGAGAATATAAAAGAAAATATTTTTAAAAGGCTCCAGAATAAGTTTTTTGTTTATTTTTCTTTTTTTAATGAGAGATATTTTATTTGAATTTACTGACTAAAAAAAAGAAAAGAAAATGTATAAAATCAAAATGTCAGACTAGTAAACGTAACTTTTGGTCTGAATCCAGCCAGTTTACCCAATCTGTAGCTCTTTCTTTGAAACTTTCTTTCATGGCCTGTCCTGGAGACCCCAGGACATTTCGTTATTTCTCCAAAAGTTTTACATATCCTTATCCTGTCAAATAACTGGAGGTGAATCCATCACATAACCAATGCAGCTTACTGTTATCACAAGGCGGACCTGCCTCTAGCCACAAGCAAGGGCCAATGTGTCCATAAAGAGAGCATAGTCCAGCCAAAATATTGTCCTTGTGTTATAAAAAGCAGGTAGTTATTTCCTCGTGTGAGTACTTAAGCATGACAGCTGTAGAGTCTTGGATTTCTGCCATAATCAAGAAATAATCAATCACTGAAGGTAGAATCTGATAGTTTCTTCAAAATGAAACTAATATTTCTCTCTTTCAAAATTTAGACATCACGAGACTGTAATAGGCAGTTTATTTCACTTGCTGTGCTGATAATTCATACATAGTACAGCTGTTAATTTGCTGATCTGAAGCTCCAGGGCTTGCTGATACCGTGCACATTCCTCTTTGTTTCCTTTGGTTATTTTGTGTTTCATCATCTCTGAATATTTTTTTCCAATTCCATGTTTCATAATGGGAAGAAAGTGAGCTGAAGAGCTACAGTGATTTCCATTTAAACTGTTCTCTTTTTATCTGCACTACAAAAACTAACATCCCTTTGCTAACATTTGCTTAGACATTTTTGAAATCATAAGAAAGGAAATTATGGGAGTAAGAATACAAAAATGGAGCAAAATTCTCTTTTTACCATAAAGTGTGCATTGGAAATGAGTGAGTTTCCTACTGTTCAGAACATACATGCGAACAGTAGGAGACAATGAATGCTCTAAGCGCTGTCTCCTGCCTGCCGACACAGTACAGCAATCAGAAGCCAGAAGGCTGTTTGCCTTTTCAAAAAAAAAGGAAGTATTTTTTGAGAGCCTGTGGCAGAGTTCTTTATTTTCATTTCTCTGATAATGCTTCACAATCTCATTGGACTTAAAGAAGTTAAATATTGCTACCTTTTCCTCTGTTCCTTCTGGGTCTAGGATAGTACCATTGCTTAGTGTTTTCCCTGGAATATAAAAGGTTTAATGATGCCATTAGTTGCACAGAACATGCAAAGACTTCTGTAATTCTCATTGTATTTCAAAAAATAAATACTTAGTTTTTGCTCTTCTTTGGTGAGGGGGCAGATTTGTTTTTTCTTAACCACCTGGTATTTGCTAATGTGATTTTTGTGGAGAGCAAGGGTCAAAGAGGAAGAGAACAAAGTATGTATGGTAGGTATACAGGAGATAAAACTGATACAATTGGCTCACAAAAAAACAAGTAGAGTTTCTGTGTGTGCTGGCATTACTCAAGAACAGAGATAGGCAAAATATCAAGTTCCAGAGTGCATTAATCTGAAGTACAATCCACAACACAATTAATGTTTAACCTAATCCAAATGTTTTGCAGTATTGCCAGCTCCAAACCTTCAGAAGAAATGAGATTAAGCACCTCAAATCTTGAGCTTCCTATAAAAAAAAATAACCAATTTTATTTAGTGAATACAGCTAGTTTCTTAGTGTTCACCTTCTGGTTCCCAAACTATTAGGCAATTTCCTTATCACAATTGTGTTTTTTTGTTTTTCTACAGCTATAAGTACTAGAAACTGAAGGCCTTTATGATTATTTGTTCAACTGATCAATTGATTGAATAATAAATAAATGTTAATGCTCTAGGAAAATTATCTAACACACCTGGAGTTTTAAGAAAATACATGAATTTCTTGGAAGATGTATTGTGATTAAGAGATTGATGAAATTCCACCTTCAAAGTTCCTAAAACTTCATTTAAGTGCCATATTTTATTGTCCTAAAGTAATTTTAGACTGACAAAATGTTAAAATATGGCAGATTGTCCTTTGAAAATCAAATAATGATGAACATGCTGGTCTTCAAGAAAAAATGAGAACATTCTGCAAAGAGACTGAAAAGAGTGGCATAGCTGTCAGGATGAACCTAATACGAAAAGCCCCTCAAGTTTAAGGGCTTGTGTCAATTAGAAATCCTCTGCCTACGCCACCTCTGAGGACCTGTTCTCCGAGCCACTGAAGCCTTGAGTGAAATTCAGTCACAGACAATCAGCACAAGACATATCTAGCCTTGTTTTTGTAGAAAGCTGAAATGTAACAACTTGGTAAGTAAATAAATAATTAAACAGAGAAACAAAAGCAAAAAAAAAAAAAAAAAGTAGAAAAAAGTAGAAATTCAGTAGTTCCTTTTGTTTCTTGGATTAATTCTTTACAAAGACAACATGTCACAGCAGCATCATTGCAAAGGTTGTGTATGCTGACTTCTGCAATGCAGTAAGTGCTTTTTTAAAAAGAAGAAGAAGGAGGAAGAGAAGGAAGAGAAAATTCATATTTGAATTAAAAAAACAAAAACCTTCTACAATTCATAAATTCATAAACAAGGAGATAACCTTGGCATACTTGTTAAAAAACTCTTGGTTAATTAACTTTTCTCAAAAAAAAGGTTGTTTTTCTTTAATTCACTCTAGACTTGGGAAGAAAAAAAAAAAAAAGAAAAGAATAGCCAAGGTTCATTACTTCTCCACTCTCACTTGGTTCAGATATGGATTCAACAGAATTTAGTAAAGGAACAAAGAAGGGTCAGAAGTTCTCCTCTGAGCATAAAGGTCTTGGTGGGTCACAGCAGGTAGGAGCAATTTTTGTAGCAAATGGAAGAAAAACAGGTAAAATAACTGGCATCATGCCCAACCACATCTGATGCACCAGCAAATTGATTCTTTTTAAGAGTATCAGCTGAGAAAACAAGTGGAAGTAAGGCGGGATAAGAACTGAATTCCTGCCTATGAACATGTAAGTTCCGTTCTCTATCACACACTCACACCATTTTTTGCATTCTTAAACATAATCATGATACCTATTCATTATTTCTCTCAACCCTAATTATGAGCTCACTGTCACAGTAAAAAAGCACTTCCAGTCCTCAGATCATATATACTTTGCTCCAAATAACAAAATATTTGCTTCGAACAGTCTGCATGCCAAAATAGATATTTGAGACTATTGTTTTAGTAGTTTTAGCAAAAGGTGGCTTATTTGACAGAATTGTATATTTCCCCTGGGGGGGAAGTTGTTTTTCACAGAAAATACTTCTTTTTCTCTTGGCAGAGTGGTTATTTCAACTCATTTGCTTACATATATTTTCAAGACTTCGGAGCTCTCTTGTACCTCAAGAGAAAAGGCAAAAATGAGGACAAGGGGGAATGGTTTTAAACTGAGACAGAGGAAGTTTAGGTTAGATATTAAGAGGAAGTTTTTCACACAGAGGGTGGTGACGCACTGAAACAGGTTGCCCAAGGAGGTTGTGGATGCCCCATCTGTGGAGACATTCAAGGCCAGGATGGATGTGGCTCTGGGTAGCCTGATCTAGTGCTTTGTGACCCTGCACATAGCAGTGGGATTGAAACTAGGTAGAAACTCAAGCCACTCTATGATTCTATGATATTTTTCACTTAGTTTTCAGTCTGTTTCAGGCCAGAGACCTGACTAGATTCTCTTCTTATACTTGTATTTTCACAGTGGATGATGATACATAATTTTATTGAAGCTTTACTTTCAGAGATCATTACAGAACTAGAGAATATGATGTGTGAGGAAATACTGATCTAACTGAATTTCTTAAACCTAGAGGACAGGCGATTCAAGGGAACCTGATGAAAGTCCAATAACAAAAGTGGTTACAAAGATAGAGATAGCATCTTCACAACAAATCATATTGACAGGACAAGATACAATGGGAACAAATTGAATTGGGATAAATTCTCTCTGGATATAAGAAAAATATTCCTCATTGAGGGAAAAATTAAATATTAGAGTAGGCTGCCCAAAGAAGTGGCACGAGCTCCATTGCTGGAAGTATTGAAGACTTAGCTTAATGGGGCTATGGAAAACCAAATGTTTTCAACCGAAATTTGGACTAGTTGTTTTCAGGATATCCATTCCCACTTTTTAATGGCTTTTGAATGATTCAGTTTTTCTTTTGCTTTGGATGTTATTTTTCACATAAAATTACTCTTACATTCTAAAATAATTTTTTTTAAAAAGCATTTTAACTACATGAGAAAGAAGATGTGTGTGATGTATAGGTGCTCATTCCTTCTGCTGAATTTGCAAGAGCATGAAAGGGATATGTGAAAGAAAAATGAGAAGTGGTCTTTATCTGACTCAACTGTTCATGTAATTTCCACAGGAGAGACATATAATAAGGCTTTGAATTTAAGCTACACAGCCTCTGGGTTCCCCCCCTCCAGTTATCAGGCTGCAACTCGCGTCACATTACACTTATAAAAGAGTGGGATTACATTCCTCTAATGGGACAGAATTAAGCCAAAGGAGGTGGAACAGCTTTCAAAGGAGTAACTTCAACACAGGGGGCCAAATTCTACTCTCAATTACACACATGTGACTGCCACAGTGATTTCAATGGGGATACTCAGGTGTAACGAAGGGCAGAGTGCCTTTGTCACACGGAGCAGATGTGAAAAATCCAAGCGTAGACTAACGGTGAGCACCTCTTTTTTTAACAGCTACGATTTTGTGGCAAAGAAAGCAAAGGAGATTTAAATAGAAGCACAATCTACTGAATTGTATTCAGAAGTAAACTTCCCTTCCTTCTAGATTTGTTTTCATCTTCTTGTAATTTTTACAACATACAGGAAATTTACAGCAAGAAACTGAAAAATGAAGGTGAGATTCTGGCAGGTGAGATTTTCAAAGAACTAGAATTCCTCTGCTCTTTGAAACATTTGTTTCACTTTCATCACCACAGCATCAGGAGTGTTAGGCTTCATTGAGGTTGATTTTATGTCCTTCTATTTTAAATCTTGCAGCTTTAAAGGTCATTTTTATTTGTTTCAGAGGACTTTTTTCCTTCTTATCCTTATGTTTCTGTTTTTAAATGTTTGAAGCACAGTGGAACAGTAATGAAGATTTAAAATACAAGGCTCTGTTTTTGTTTTAATACAAGTAAAGGAGACTTTAACATGATTTCATCTTGGCTAGATAGATTTTGCAGCAAATTTTATCCATGCAATCTCGTAAGTTCAAAAATTTTAGTCCCCACTAGAAATTTTCCACAGTAAGGTGCATTCACATAGAAAGAAAGGGGAAATATCAATAGAAAGATGAATAGGTGACTAGAACATTTCTGTCCAATCTATTTTCTGCCTAAGATTAGCTATCTGATCTGACATACCAGCACATACAGAGTCTCACAACACTATCCTTGTTATGTGACTAGATTAGCAGTGCTGATGTGACATGGGCAGTACAGTGCAGCTACCTAAGTGCAGAGCTTTGATTTTATCCCTAGTCTCAGAGAAAGTGTGTTCTTCTACCTCCCTCACAACCAGGTATGGCCATGTCATTGGAGTAAATACGGAAAGGAAAAGGGAAGATACTGTATACTACAGAAATTATTCCCATTGCTTTTTTTTTTTTTTCTTTTTCATAGAAAGCTTCCTGTAGTTCTTCAGTCAACTGATTTCACAAGTGTTTCAAGAACTGACCACCTCTACATCCTCACCATTGTGGTATGGATTAGGAAAGTGAGAAAGGAATCCAAAGCCGCAAGAAAAAATACATCAGTCGCACATCCTTCGGTTATTTGAGTAAGCTACACCCAAGCCATACTTGGAACATATTCTTTAAAAAGTTGAAATTGAGAAAAAAATGTCTCAAATAGTACCAGCTCAATAATTTCTATGAGCCTCCAGAGACAAGCTTCATCTCTCACTATGCTTTACCCTCTGTAAATTGTATATTTTATCAAAACTGCCTCAGGGAGAAGTCAGGGGAGGTCAATTAAAATTAGGACATTATGAGATAATAAGAGAAGATTCTTTGTTGCGTAACAAATATTTAAAATTAAAAATGATATAGGTTTACCTTGGAGTGAAGCATTGCCTTTTAAGGGGCCAGGCTGGAATGTAGAAGATGTGTACTACAGGCCGACTTACATCATTAAGCGTAGGACGTGATCTCTCCAAGAAAATATTGCCTCTTTGCTGTATTTTGCCAAAAACAAAAGTGGCCATGCAAATATCTAGGAAAAACAGAAGATCTAAGTTGTCTCCAGGCGAAGCTTCAGCATTTGCTGAAGCCATCTGAAACTGCTTCTCCACTAATCTATGGAGAAAGTATCATATGCTTTCTCTGTAATGTATGATGAATTCATACAAAAATACCAAATACAATCAGTAAAAAATTAGCACTGAATCATCCATTCACCTGATAAGAAAAATAGCACTGAAAATGTATAAGAGAAAAATTAACTATCATCTCACTAGAGGAACAAAGCAATATATTCACAATGATGTATTCAGCAGAAGGCAGAGAAAAACCATTCAGAAAATAATTTCATAAATAATGTTTGAATAGTACTCATCTTAACCCAGCTTCACACAGCTGTCACTAAAATTTACCATACCTGACTGACCTTTACCATTACGATTAAAGCTAATAAAAAAATCTACTGGTGTTTTATAACCTTGTCAAAAAAAAAAAAAAAAAAAAAAAAAAAAAAGCATAGGGCAAGTGAGTGAGTAAAAATTTGCAATACTGACTTAGAGTCATAAATATTACTGATTAATAAAGTGTGGTCCCTGTGATATACCTTTAACTATTCTTTATACTGTTTTATTCACTTGGGGCTTGTTTGTGCATGGCTGCAATTATTTGTATTGTGTCATAGACAGGCACAGACATATTCTCAGGCTCTTTTGGGAAAATTCTGAATAACCTCAAATCTCAGTAATATTCATAATGGATTAAAATCATCAATGCCTTCTTAGATTGAGCAAAAATTACAAATATTTTGCTTTTACTTTTCTTGAATTTTTAATACTATATCCTGTCATTTTCCATGATTTTTTTTAAGAACTGAGTAATTTCATCCAAAAATATTACTCAGGAAAAATGCCCAAGACTTTTTTTGGTTGAGATGGCACAGTATTATTCTTCTCAGCAGAGAATAATAAAAAACATAAGCTCCAGAATCATGAATCAAGAAGGTACTTAATAGGACTCAATAATTAAAATGTTGAGCAATGTACAAGATTTAAGGAGACAGCATTTTTGTCATTTGTTCATATTTTGAGATAAATTCATACTTTGCATTGAGTGCTCTCCTCCAGTATGTATTTGGGTGACTCCTGTTACTCACAGGAACTTCACAATAAGGGGTAGATATTAGTCTGTAGATTTATTTTCATATAATAACTGAATTCAAAGGTAGCAAGCGTGGAATAATTTATCAATACTATATTTCTGTGAGGTCAAGTAGAATGTTTTGCAGTCATGTTGGCTTAGAAATTCTTATTAAACTAAGAATTCTTAAAAGATCAGTAAAGGTATCTGAGATTAGCCATTACGTGACAAAAATCTAATGACAATATTGAAGTTGTTACTTTTGGAGATGTTATGCTTTCTTCAGATAACTATAAACAATTCCAGAGACTTAGAATTCCAGAGAAATAAAAAAGAGGATCTCCTTTTTCAGAACAATAAGGAAAAGTCTGGGGGAATCATATTAAGAAGTAACATGCCTTGGGAACAATCAAGGAAACTGTCTGCTGAAGAGACATTTTATTAGGTAAAATATTGTACATGTTGGCTGTAGAATTTTTCCTAATCCCTTTTCTCTGCTGCTCAATCTTGCTACAAAAGAAATACTTATTTAAGAAAGTTGACCAGCAGTTAAAAAGTCATGGAAAGTACAATGCAAATAGTGAGCCAGGTTACTTAGAGAAATTTTGATGAAGAACTGGTATAGAAACAGGTGACAGGAGGAATTCTGTTCCTTTCTCTAAGTTTGCAACCTTCTCTCATTTTCTCAATATCAGAAAGGAAGGTGTTGCTCCTCTACTCAGCCCCTCTATTTAAAGTGAGAACACGACAAGCTACATTATGTAAAAACTTAGAGATGAGGAAAAAATGCCACATGTCTGAAAAGAGTCTGGGATAGTTCATAGTTACAGTAGCCTGTTGTATAAATTTTACTAGTTGAGTTCTAAACATCATAATTCAATATATTTTTCCTTTTCTCCAATGGTTTCATTTGAAATTGTCTCTTCTCCTAGTGTTTTATTGCTCCAGTGCATAAGAGCATACTGTTGTGGAAAAATTCCTGATCAAATGTAGCATTATGCATATCATGACAGAGTAGACACAGATCCTGGGATTCATTCTTCGCTGAATTGCTTCTGATCTAGTAATTTACTTGTCTTTGAAAAATCGAGTTAATTTATTTTGGTGGCAAAATCCATACAAACTCTTCTAGTTGCAGTCGTATCAGCTTATACCAATTCAGTTCATACCTAAGTTCATACATTTGGACAAAATCCTGAATGATAAGGAGGAGGCGTTGCCCTTATCAGGGTATTTGAAATATGGTTTCCTTAGGAATGACCTTCACTGAGGGTACATTCTGTGCATACAAAGAGCAGAGTCATTAATAAATTATATACAATGTAGGACTTGAAAAATACATAGAAGGCAGACAAAGCTTTGTAGTTTAAAAGGGCTGCATAGAACTGTTAATATATTATGTGACCTGAATGAAAAGGTACTTACTATACAAGAAGTGTTTTTATAAAATCCATTATCATTTGATTGGAAATCAAAATCAAAGAGATAATTCAACAAAATAACATTGCCTCCTGTTTTTTATGAGCTGCTGGAAATAGAATAGATTTTTTGAAAGTTATTTATGTTATTGGGAAAGGGAAGGTAATAGCAAATTTTAGTATTATTCTCTATTTGGAGAGTTCAGACTAAAAATGCAGGATGATCTAAAAAATATTATACATTTTTAATATGTATTTGAGAAAATATTTGAATGAGTATTGAGGCTACTGTTTATGATGTTTTGGCAATATCGTTCATTTGAAAGAGGTTAGACATGTTTTACCACATTTAAATATTAAAATTTAATTTCACACTGGATGTTTAATCCCTACTAAAATTGGATAACTTACTAGTAACAAATAATGAGGAACTATGCGGACTGAAAAAAAATCTTTTAAGGGGAACTTCCAAGAAAGTTCAAGAACTTCCACCTCCCCTGAAGTCCAGAAGGGCTCTGTCAAGTATCATCACTTCTATACATATGAGTGAAAACTTTATTTTAATACAGATACAAGAGTCTATAAATACCAGTCACTCAATCATCCTGACAGTGAACTTGGTAAGCTGACCTGTGCCATGCAGTGAGAAAAGACTGAGTTTTGACCATGCTAAGAATCACAGTAAAAGGTCGTGAGAGATTCTTCTATTCTGTCTCTTTCAGGACAAAAAAAAAAAAAAAAAAAAAAAAAAAAAAAAAAAAAAAAAAAAAAAAAAAAAAAAAAAAAACCTCAAGATATATACAGAGAAACACATTTCTAATTGATCCTTCTGGGGACCAAGATTTGTCTGGATTAATTGATTTTATTCCTTTTGGAATCTATTTACATCTTGGTATCCATTAATAACCATGTGACACTGAGCGCACATAGTTATTAATTTTATGTTGGCTGAAGAAATGCTTCCTTATAGCTGCATTTGTACCTGCCTGATAAACTGGTGTAGCTCAAGAGACAGACTCTTTGTTCTTTAACTTCCCTATATGATAATGAGCACATCATTTTATGATAGAAGAGCTCTCATTGTCTTTTATAAAAATAATTTAGTAACTGTTGCCTTAATTGAGGTAAATGCAGTTTTCTTCTGAGAATATTCTGGATCTTTACAACAGATCTTTAATGATTTACCATTTCTTTTATACATAACACTGTAGAACAGGATTTTTTTTTTTTTTTCCAAAGTAAAAAAGTCAAAGTGAAATAATGTTGTTACTAAATTTTCAGCATATTAGATGAAGGCAAAGAAATGCACTCTGCTTTCACTGGTATTTCCAACAAGAAACAAAATTAAGTACTATTTTCATTTCTCAAACGGACTTCAGAGCAGCATACCTGCTTGTTATTTTCCATCTCCTCCTAAGGAACATTCAGTGGGTCCCATTTCCAGTGAAGTATTGTTTAAGATCATGTATATAACTGATTTTCCACAGTGGAAAAACAATGGTGGCGACTCAGTGCTCTATCACTTTTATTAATAACTATAGCTTATGTTGAGTCTCATTGCCCACACAGAAGACGACAGATTGCTGAAGATGTATGAAGTGTAAGGGTAACTGGTCATGTCAGTGTGTGACTGCTCTTTTTCAGTGACTTTCTTGTTTCCCTACCTGTTATTGGACTCTGAAGATAAAGGATTTATTAAACCATTGCTGCTGCATGGAGCTGAAGCCTGATTGATGCCTGCTCCAGACAGTGGCAGAAAAATGCTGCTTTTGAGGTAATCCAACTTCTAGTTTGCTTAATGAAATAAAAGTCTCCCTGGATGTTTGTTTTACATTGCATCTTACAGCATATGACTGAATCAGACTCAGACAGATAACAGATATTACAGGTCAAATTTTGATTTATACTGAACAAGTTGTATTCACACCAATGGAACTTTGCAGTATGAAACTGTAAGAAGTACATAACAACCCACATCTGCTACATCCCCAAACACAGAGAAAGTAGGATATATGTTTTTATATTTAAAATATGAAGTGCTTAGAATATGAAGTGCTAAAATAATACTTTATCTTATTATGTTGGCCCACAGTATCAGAGGCAGATGTCGGTGGTATGGCAGTAGAAGCTGAGCCTTCCCACCAATATTCCATTACATTTTGTTGCCATGTAACAAATGGCAGCAGAGGGGCAGTCTGACACAATGACATCTGACATGGAAGTGCATATGAAGCAAAGATGAGGCACTGAATTCTGCCGTGTGGAAAAAATGGCACCCGCTATCATTCATCAATGCTTGCTGAATGCTTGTGAAGACCAAAGAGTGGATGTGAGCGCCGTGAGGGAGTGGGTGCTGCATTTCAGCAGTAACGTGAAAGACAAACCACATTCTTGTCAGCCAAGCACAGCTGTCACACCAGAAAATGAAGAGTGTCTTGATCAGCTCATCCATTCAAACAGGAAGATGATGTCCAGGGAACTGTGTATGGAGCTGAATATTGGCTTCACTGTGTTGGAAGTGATGGTGACAACACTGGAATATCACGGAGTTTGTGCCAGGTGGATCTCATGAACGCTCACAGGAATAGAAAGGACACCGTATGCAAGTTTGTCAGGACCTACTGAACCATTAAGAGGCTGAAGGTGACGTTTCCTGGGTTGCAATATTACCAGAGAAGAGACATGGTGACACCACTATGAGCTGGAGTCAAATGGCATGGAGTGGTGACAGCACTCCATGGAGTGGTGACCTGTGAATTCCTCATCGAAGAAAATGTACAAGATGCAGCCACTAGCAAAGAAAGTGGTGTGTTCTGTCTTTTGGGATAGGAAAAGGGTGATCCTTCTGGATTTCCTGGAACGTGAAGAAACCACCAACTCTGCTACTTCATGATGCTGAAGGCTTGAAATTCCAGAGTCAGGACAGAGAACAAGACAACCTTTCTCTTGCAGCATGATAATGCCAAGCCCCATGATGGTTCAAAGTCAGTGGTACACACTGTCAGTCTTGCTGGACTGTTCTACCACACCTGTCGTACAGTCCAGATTTGCCACCTTCTGAATTCTATTTGTTTGGGCCAATCAGAGATGGACTGAATGGGCAACATTTTCCTAGCCACTATGCTGTCATAGTATCTGTGAAACTGTGGGTCACCTCTGCTGGTGCAGATTTTTATGAGTGTCACACAGGCTCCTGTCCATAGCAGGTGAAAATGCGCAGCTAATGGTGTTTGAAATGGTGTTGAGAAAGAGTGTTTTGTAACTAAGAATTTATTTCTATCAGTGTTACTGTGTTGTTTGTAACGGTTGTAGTTTCCATGGAAATAAATAGGAGATATTACTTTTGGATCAATCTACATATGTCATTTTCATCTGCACATTACAGCAAATCTTAGTCTAATACATCATAACAATTAACAGTGTCAGAATACTGAGAAAGGGTAGAAATAGAAAACAGTTTAAGTAAATATCGTGTTCAAATGAGAACTCAGAAGTTAGCTGAAAGAAAATAAGGCTACGCATTTACTGAATGTTTAAAACCAAGAAAAACACAGTCAAGCCCCACAACAACTTTGCAGCTTAGAGGGATAGAAGGGGTGGGGTTGGGTTTTCAGTAATCCTTAATAAATTACACAATACTTCATAGTCTAATATGATGCTCTATAATTCTATAACGTGTAGAATCTCCAAATCTCATACAGACAGGCTTTCTGTGGGAAAATCAGAAAATCCACAATCTTTTCTTTACAACTTTGAATCTTGCTAGGGGCAAACAGAAAGAATGTTTTGGTGATTAAGTGTAGGATAAATTCTTTGTCTTAGGGGAGAGTTGGCTTGGTCTTTAGAAATATGGTATTTTTAAACATCCTGAATCAGATCTTCGATGTATGCCCCAACCTTAGTGTTGTGGGTGTGGTGCGAAAGACAAAAAGCTGCTCATTTAAGGCTTTGTTACATCTACATGAGCTCAAGCTTTGTGCAGTGTGCACTAGGACGGAGCAGTGTACCAAACCCAAATAGAACAAAAACAGAAAGTAAAAGTGCTCAGTTATTTATTTACTTTTAAAATTGTTTTTAGATGGCACTGAACTACTTTGTTGCATATAAAAATATGATCAGAATGAACTGTGCTTCTGATGATCCTTAAAAACCCAGTATTCTGGGAAAAAAAAAAAAAATGTTGCTTCTCTGTTTTGCCCCTCATTTTTGTTTTTTTAATTTTGAGTTAATATTGGTGAAAATAAAGCATTTATTTCCACATGGAACTGAAACTTTGTATTGGCCATTCACTTCCCACCATCGCTTCCCATCAAACTTTAAAAGATCCAAGAAACTGATCATAAACCTTAGTAAGACT
Source organism: Chrysolophus pictus (assembly GCA_037305975.1). Taxonomy (NCBI): domain Eukaryota; kingdom Metazoa; phylum Chordata; class Aves; order Galliformes; family Phasianidae; genus Chrysolophus; species Chrysolophus pictus. Next base: position 64,481,842 of record CM074614.1, read on the forward strand.
CATTTGCAGTCTGTCACAGCTTTCTATTGCCAAGAGATTTCTTCTGATATTCTGGAAGGCTGCTTCATTACAAATTGCAATTGTAACCACAATTACACCTACAGTGTGCTTTTTGACAAGGCTCCTTATAAATAAGAGCTTCTGGTGTTTGACTCACTCAGTAAAACAGAATAAAGCAAGGATTAACAAACTTAATCTGAAGAGGCAAGAGTACCCTGGAGCTCTCGGTTTGGCCAATGGCTTGCAGGGAAATAACTGCTCAGTTATTCACACATGACATTGAGCAGTTGCATAGCAACTGTAACAGTTTCATAAATTCTCAATAAAATAGTTGTATCTCTGGCATAAATAAAATGGGGTTATGGGAGATGAGCAGGAATGAAATCTAACTAGCTCCAGAAGAGCTGGAGGAACTACTAGTACTCTAGGAAGAAATGTATTAGTTATCCTCAGTCTGAAGGGAAAAATTGGAATTATAGCTATTAATGATACAGAAATAACATATTAGAAAACCATACAGAAAAAAAAAAAAACAAAAAACAAAAAAAACACCTCTAACTTAAAAAATTACTTCCCAAAGATGGGTTCAAAACCTTATCTATTCCCATCTTTCTCAAATTAATCTCCCTTCTCCTGCAACTTCCTCTTTCTAAGCTACCCAAAGAACTTGGTCATGTCCTGTAGGTCAACATATTCTGGCTACATTGGCAATAGGAAAGGTCAGAGAATACACTCAAAAAGAGAGAAACAGAAACTTTCTGACAGGTGGTTCACTTCCATTTACAAATTATAGCTGTTCCACTTCAGCATCAGGCACAGGTTGCAGCTACAGGCTGCAGATAGATTCACATGCAGGAGACATGTACGCTACACAACTCTGGGAAGTCTGCCGCTGTGTTCTTAGTAAGATACTTAATGACAAGAAGTGGCAGGCTGATTGAGCTCAGACTAACCTGTTTCTTCTATTGAAGATACTTTTGAAGGCTAAGTGCTAGACATTTATGTCCAACCTTTTTGCTTGCCTGGGCCACACTGAGTGAAGAGAAATTGTCTTGGACCATATATACATAGGTTACCCTGAAACTAATGCCTCCTTTTTATTTCCATGGAAACTACAACAGATACAAAGAGCACAATAACACTATTTGAATAAGCAAATTCTCAGCTACAAAACACTACTTTTCAATATAGTCACCCCATTAGCTGTGCATTTTCACTAGAGTTGAACAAGTCCATTCATGCTACGCTAGTAAAAATCTACACCAGTAGAGATGATCCACTGTTGAACTCACCACTGCTGAAATGCACCACCCACCCCTTCATTCTGCTCATGTCCATTGTTTGGTCTCCACGAACATTCAGCAAGTGAGGTTGCCATTTTTTCTACACGAAGTAATTCAGTGTCACACCTTTGCTTCATATGCACTTCCATGTCAGGTGCCGTTCTGTTAGACTGCCTCTGTGTTGCCACCTGTCATACAGCAACAAAATGAAAGAGTATATTGGTGGGAAGGTTCAGCTCCTACTGCTATACCACCAACACCCACCTCTGATGTCAAGGGCTGACATCATAAAATGGAAGACGTTACTTTCAGGGTGGCCCTCATAAAGTATACATTGTCATTAACATACAAGCATACAAATTAGCACATACAAGAGTGATGTGAGCATGCCAAGGCTACTCTGCAGTGAAGAGCCACTGCCTTCATAGCATGGGGCAGATGGCAGGCTGCATTGTCAGCCATGTGGGACCGCGTAAGGCTTGCAGACTGTGGATTGGACACTCCTCTACTAGAGCATGGATCACAAGAGTAAGATATTCAGAGGAAACAATAACACACCTGGATAGAAAATCATAGAATCACAGTAACACAGAATCATAGAATCGTAGAATGTTTTGCATTGGAGAGGACAGTTATAGATCACCTAGTACTATTCTTCCTATCAAGAACAGGGTTGCCATCCAAGTCCCACCCACCCAAAGGTCCATCTTTTTATAGTACTTCATAATCCTCTAAATACTGGAAGACTGCAATGAGGTCTCCTCAGAACTTTCTGTTCTCCAGACCAAACAAGCTCAGCTCCCTCAGCCAGTCCTTGTAGGAGAGGTTCCCTTTGACCATCTTTGTGGCCTCTTCTGGACCCACCCTAACAGCTCCACATCTTTCTCACGTAGTGGGACCCAGACCTGGATGCAATACTGGAGGTGGAGTCTCATAGAAGCAGAGAAGAAGAGGACACAGCCTCACTGGGCAACCTGTTCCAGTGTCTCATCACCCTCACAGTAAAGAATTTCTTCTTGATATCTAGTCTAAATCTACCCTCTTCCAATTTAAAAACATTTCCTCTCATCCTGTCACTACATGTCCTTATAAATAGTCTCTCTACAGCTTTCCTGTAGCCTGCCTTCAAGTACTAGAACACCACTATAATGTCTCCTCAGAGTCTCGTCTTCTCCAGGCTGAAGAGTCCTAGCTCTCTCAGTTTGTCCTCATAGGGGAGTTGCTCCAGCCCTCTAATCATCATTGTGACTCTTCCCTGGACCTGCTTCATTACACTGCAAACATGAGGGCAATCTTCCAAAAAAGAATGGAGGCCTTGCTGCATGAGGCCCATGAGCAATTTATGTACTTACGTCCAAAACTGAGTTCCTAAAAACTTTGTTCAGTTCATGATCAATCCAAGGCATGTGACCCTGCAGAGGTCTCAATTTTCACCACTGGAATTCCTCAAACACCTGCAGCTTTGGCTAGGCCTAGGCCCAGATCTGTCTGCTCCTAACAGGTCATAACCTTGAATAAAGTCCTTCTTCCAAGCGAGTTCAGATGTACTTTCCATGAGATTGTGCCTTCATACCCTCATTTTCTGTCTCCAGTGTTTCCAGTGCTTCAGTGGGCAAGATGAAAACACCTCACAGCAGTCACCAGTCTCTTACATACAAGCTCATCTCTCAACAACCTACAGCTCACATATTACAGACCCTCCCTTGGCTGTGGCCAGGACGCACGCTTGCCTTTATTCAGACACTGAAGGAATTTGAAACCAGCTCTGTCACAGACAAAGTAAATGCTGTAGCCACTGACTACTCATAGAATAGGGGAAACTACTTCCCCAGGCACCTTCCGAAAGATAAAAATAATACCCTCCATCTCTCAGAAACACAAACAAAGAAAAAAAACATCCACAATAGAACATAAGTGCCTGCTATTAAGAATATGACTTCTGGTAGCACTGAGGTCTACATCCTGAAGAAGGGTAGCATCTGCTATATGTTCCCGTGTTCAATCAGAAGCAGCTGTTTTTCCGTGAATACCACTCAGAAGCACTTAGCTCTCCCCATCCACTCTCTAAGGCATGAGATGCTTCTCGGAAGCCTGCATTCCATTACAGAGCCAGATGTACAAAATTAGCCATTATGGCTTGTACCCTGCTACACCAAATCTCACCCCCTAAAGCGGGCATCCCTTCCTGTGCCCTGGACCTCAGCTATAGTGTGAGTGCTTGTGCAGACCTGACACAGACAGTGCCATGTGCTGAGTCTCACCTCAGTATTTTGGACAGAGACCACAAAATGCTTGCACAGGCCCCATGCTGGCTAAGGAGACAGAGAAGGCCAGGCAAAGCCTTGCTGATACTGGCCGCAGCATCCTGTCCATCGTTAGGTGCAAGGAAGGTGGTGCTGAAGAAGGGCCAGAGAGAGTGGGAACTCAAGGCAAGAAGTCACTCAGGGCTTTCCCACACTTGGAGGATTCCAGGTGATAGCCTGCATGATGCAGGGGGAGGAAGAGCAGCCATGCATTAAGGCTGCCCAGCTTCTGAGAACAGGCATGTCTCAGCCCTGCCACACCCCACTGGCCTGCTGCCACCCCCTGTTCCCCTGCTCTGGAGGGGCTTTCATAGAGAGAGAAAAAGCCCACACTGAATCATAACCCTGAGTCTCCCTGCAAGCTCTGCAGACCAATTGCCAATACTTTACTTTTAGCAAAACATGAGGAAGTTCATCAGAGACACCTGATCTCTATCCATCATCGAGAGATCGAATCTCCTCATGTTCAGTGCCTCTTCCTGTACAGATGTCAGACTGAAGCAGCTCCATGCTTAGGGAACTATTCTCCTACAATTATTTTCAAGATTTCTGCTAGGAGTGTAGTGCTTGTTTAACCATTTCAGCTGAGCCCAGGGCAAATCAATCCACCCTTCCCCAGCAGAAACATTGCTGCCCCTCTCGAGCAGTGAGCTGACAAAACACAAGAATGGGCTGGGCAATGAAGCCATGGCTGCAGCTCGAGAGAGCGTTATCAGGGTATCACAGGCTCTGTGTCATGTCAAAGGTAGATAATCCTCCTCCATCCTTCCTTTCACTCTTGCACATTGCCCTCACAATTACATTTACCATGCCACAGCCCCTGGGAGTTTCACTGACCTAAATTTTGCATGGAAACACTAATTATTTGTTCCTTTTAGGCCCCACATTCAGAAAAGCATGAAAGCATGTATCTCCACCTGACTCCACTCACTTTTATCACAAAATGTAAATTATTCCTTACAATATAAAAAAGCATTAAAAAATAAATAAATAAATATGACCCGAAGGACAACTCAGTTTAACACCACCTGACTGAAAAGCATGATTAAGAATTGGATGAAATAGCTTGTAGTTTTTAACTGATTGTTAACTGGCCAAATTTTTTGCCTTTTTTTTTTTTTTTAATCCACATTTACTGTATTCTGTCAGCAATGTATTCAAATGTATTTCAAAATTAAAAATATTTTCAGAAATACATAAATTTCTCTTTCTAAGTAGTTGAAGGAAGTTAAACCTCTAAAGAATTAACATGTTGTTTACCTGGCTGTAAGAGCCAGCCAAACTTTTGATCCTGTGTTACAGGACTTTCATCTTTCAGTGTTTTTTCCTTCCAGATTTGATGCTTGCAGCATAAAACTTGTACTTCTAATTGTAATGCTGCTGCTTGTCATGCAATTTCATTCTTAATTCCCACGTTTTTTTTTTTTGTTTTTTTTTTTTGAGGCACTTACTGAATGAAGAGACGAAATTCTCCCGTGAGAGTTAACAAGATTTTTGTCATAGAAACAGGAATAAGTGAACTACTGAAAGATCAGAATTTTTTGTAGTTGTTGTTGGAATTAAGCATATAAAAGACGTGAGGCTTTTATGGCCAGTTATTAGAGCATGGTTATATTACCATAGTCTTTTACTTACTTTTATTGACCAGGTTGGTTACTGCAGAGTCTAAGAATCTGAAAGAAGCCTAATCCTTTGTATTGGGTGCTGCACAATCATGGAACAGTTGTAGGCACCCCTACATGTGTCCCTGACTTTCAGAAACTAATGTCTTTTTATAAACAAAAAATCCACAAAGAAAATGACAAACTTAACAATCATTTTGATATTAGAAAAGCAGTGAACAACAAAAACAGAGACTTAAAAACCTAGCTTTTTATAAAATCTATGAAGACATATCTGTCCTGAATGTATTGTCTTGCACAAATACCGGATTTGGATTTTGTTTTGTTCATTTGCCTCTCAGTTACACTAACCATTAAGACACAATGAGATTTGTAATGAATGATGGACTAATATACTTACTTTAAAGTGACACAATTATTTGAGGTCTCTGGCCACTAAATGCTCGGTTTTGTTTGTTCTGATTTCATTATCAAAACTACCTATAGTTTCCAGTGGCAAATAACATTACTTGAATGGCTAAGAAATCTCTGGTCCTTCAAGTGCTGCAATTATGAAATTCTTGCTACAGAGAAAAAAAAAAAAAAAAAAAAAAAAAGAACCTGAATAATGTAAATACATTGATTTACTACAAATTCATTTTCACTAAACAAGACCCTGCATCTTTAGCATACCTGAAATCCCACTGACTGAGCCATATGTGAAACCTGAGGTCATTCAGTTCTAAATTCCAGCCATGCTAATGGGCACAAATCCTGTAAAATTTCCCCTTGCTTCATATAATGAAGACAAAATGCATGTAAATTAGGACTGCAAAGTGGTGCGGGGCTAATTCTGTTCAGTTTTTTTCTAAGATTGCTCTTCTGTAAAATGTTGTGCAAGTAATTTGTATATAGCCTCCTGTCCTAAAAACAAGATATGAAATTACAAGATATGAAATTTCTCTTTAAAGACTACAAGTGAATCGGGCAGTGGTTTTATTTTAAAATTTTCTGTACATACAGATGTGCTATTGGCTTATATTTCTAATTACCAAGCAGTAAAGTATTGTGAGTATTATTGTTGGGTTTTTTTAGTACTATAAAAAAAATTATGCAGCCATTTACGGCCAAATATTAATAAAGCGATGGAAATTACTAAACTGATAAATCCACACTGGGTACTACAAAATAGCACCACTGATTTTATACTCGCATGCCAAGGGATCTTTGCCACTAACTTAAAGAACATTGGGCTCAAGCCTTCAGTGATATGCATTCCTGCTTCATGAGATATTAGCAGCAAATCTTCCACTACCTTCACAAAAGGCTCTCTATAACCTTTAAAGTTTGCCCTTGCAATTCCTGAACCACCAGATTTGTAAAAATTGCTTCAAGATACTTGCAGTAAGCACTGTAAGAGCTGGAACTTCACCTTGCATCTTCAATCTGGGGTAAAAAATGTTTGGTCTCCTAATACTGGGGTATTTTAAAAGTGTTATATATATTGTAAGATCTCCTACACATCATCATATCTTTGTTAAAAAAAAAAAAAAAAAAAAAGTTAATTTATGGGCTGTAGTTAAAACTTTCATAAACTTTTCAAGTTAATTCCCACTATATTTTACTTTATCATGCACAGTGACACGTCAGTATTATCTCTATATACCTGCTAAATTTAACACATTTCAAACAACACTTTGTATTTGTGACAGATAAAAATAAACACTAAGTTTTACCCATGAGAAAGAAAAAAAAAAGAGAGAGAGAGAGAAGTACTGGGATCATGGTTAAGATTCCTTTGCTAGGAAAATGATGCTCTCTTGGTCCCAAATTCCCTGAGTTATTGAGATTTTAAAATGCTTTAATTGTATTTGATGGAAAATTATTACAAAAGCTTTGCCATATAATTTGCTCTGTACACAAGGACATTTACAACTGGTAAATCTAGAAAACAGCACTTATCCACAAACCACAAACCTTCTAAATTGCAGAGAGAAAGAGTCCTACCCAGTGGCAAATTTCATAATTCCACATTAGCAGACTCAATTACAATATCTGCTGCAAATAGCATATCAGTACATCATAGTTACAGTAATCAGCTTGCTTTCTTCCAAAATGGAGTATCATGGCCCTGAACTCAACTACACTGAGAAACAGCATGGGTTTTGGAGAAGAATCACATGCATTTCCAGCAAATTGTCTTGTGTTATGGTAGACAAACAGCATAGATGGTAGATACGCTCGAACAAAGCTCAGAAACTTGGAAATACAGCAGGCACCCACCCAATATGACACAAGATTTGGAAGCACTAAGAAAATGAATGAATAAATAGGAAAAGGGATATCCAAAGAAAAGATGCACCTTTCTCCCTACTTTCCAAAATACTGCTTGCTACTGAGCTAAATGCTTTTATTGATCTGAACTCCATTTAACATGCTTTATTACTCAGAGTATCCACAAACCCAGCACAAAGGAACTAATATAGAGGGCAATTTTCTACCTCCAAAGAAGGTCTTATATCTAAACAGACTTCCTCTCTCTTGACTGATTTGCTTCGATCAGTCTCCAATGTTGGTGAACACTGGTGAGTTTGGATTGTTGTCGGTTTGTTGTTTTTTTTTTTTTTTCCCCCATTGTCTGCAAAACTCCAATTGGAAAAAAAAATAGTAATAAAAGTAGTGTTATACACAAGGGGGAATGGGAAGGAAAGGAAGGAAAGGAATGGAAGGAAAGGAAGGAAAGGAAGGAAAGGAAGGAAAGGAAGGAAAGGAAGGAAAGGAAGGAAAGGAAGGAAAGGAAGGAAAGGAAGGAAAGGAAGGAAAGGAAGGAAAGGAAGGAAAGAAGAGAGATAGAAAGAGAGAACAGAAAGGCAGAGCAAAAGAAAGAGCAAAAGAGTGAAAGACCAGAAGAATGAAAGAGTGAAAGAATGAGCAAAAGAAAGAAAGGGCAAGAGAAAGAAAGAGAAAAAGAAAGTGAAAGAGAAAGAAAGAAAGAAAGAAAGAAAGAAAGAAAGAAAGAAAGAAAGAAAGAAAGAAAGAAAGAAAGAAAGAAAGAAAGAGAAAGAAAGAAAAGGAAAGAAAGAAAGAAGGAAAGAAAGAAAGAAGGAAAGAAAGAAAGAAGGAAAGAAAGAAGGAAAGAAAGAAGGAAAGAAAGAAAGAAAGGAAAGAAAGGAAAGAAAGGAAAGAAAGGAAGAAAGGAAAGAAAGGAAGAAAGGAAGAAAGGAAGAAAGGAAGAAAGGAAGAAAGGAAGAAAGGAAGAAAGGAAGAAAGGAAGAAAGGAAGAAAGGAAGAAAGGAAGAAAGGAAGAAAGGAAGAAAGGAAGAAAGAAAGAAAGAAAGAAAGAAAGGAAGAAAGAAAGAAAGAAAGAAAGAAAGAAAGAAAGAAAGAAAGAAAGAAAGAAAGAAAGAAAGAAAGAAAGAAAGAAAGAAAGAAAGAAAGAAAGAAAGGAAGAAAGAAAGGAAGAAAGGAAGAAAGAAAGAAAGAAAGAAAGAAAGAAAGAAAGAAAGAAAGAAAGAAAGAAAGAAAGAAAGAAAGAAAGAAAGAAAGAAAGAAAGAAAGAAAGAAAGAAAGAAAGAAAGAAAGAAAGAAAGAAAGAAAGAAAGACATTAAATAACAGCACTTAGAAATCCATCAGGAGTCGAGTGCCCACTGTCCCATCCTGCGTGGAGGTGGCCTTTCAGTGGCCGGGGGGTGACAGGGCGAGCAGCAGGTCTATGTCGTATTAAGCAGCCCGCGGGACTTACCCCTGCCCGGCGGCCGAGGGCAGGGGCGAGACAGAGATCGGGAACAACAAAGCGGGCTATAAAGCCTCCAGGTGGTGGGTGTATTTGTTGTCCTGTCTGCGAGGTGCGGTGGCTACCCGGCCCCCGCAGAACCCAGTGCTGCTGTGGACATTAAGAAAAGTCTCTTTCGGCTGATTCCAAAACCAGATAAGGAGCCGCCGAGCCACCAGCTCTGTCTAGACTCCGGACCTCACAAGTCAAACGGGTTGTTTGGATTAGCCTTGGAGATCTACCGACCCGAACAACCCTCCCAAAGAAAAGCCACAATAACACCCTATTTTCCTCTTCCCATTGCCGCCTTAAGATAGGAGTAGATCTCTGCTTTGCTCCGTGTCACTTATTTCTGGAAAACTTCTCCATCCTCTCTCTCTCCCACAAGCATACCTTGTCCTATTTTGTGTAACAGGAGAAAAACAAACAAACAAACAAAAACAATTAAAAAAAAAAAAAAACAACATTTCACACACTTCAGCAAAAATCCTTTTTCACAACCTTTCTCCTTCCTTCTCCCCACATCTCCCCGACGCCGCCCGAGCAATCTGAAGCCACAGGTAACCCAGCGGAAAGGCTGTCCCGTTACTGGGACCAGGCCGGGTGCGGTGATGCTGCGCGGCACCCCCACCTCCTCCGCTTTCCCTCCCCGGCACCCTGAGCGCTTAGTGTGGTGAGACGCAAGAAAGGAAAATCTGTACTATGAAACAGCAGTTCGAAGCAAAAGCTGCCTTTTCCGGCTCGAATGCTGCGAAAAGCGGAGCACGGACCTTGCCTCAACCTCCGGCATGGACAGGAGCCTCGGGGAAAAGCACCGATTCGTTTTGCACCCCCTTCCCTGGCTAACGACAGCAGATACGATACCATACGGAAAGCTCGGTCACAAGAGCATGGCCTCCCCGCCCCCCCCCCCGGAGCCTGCCTCCCCGCCGCCTCCTCGGGAGCTGCCTTCTCCGCCTGCACTTCACAAGTCCCGGGAGGTGAGGAGTGATCCTGCAGCAAGGCCAGCACACTGGGAGCTGTTAAGTTTATGTTTGTGGCGCCTGAGCTCAAACAGTCATTCAGTGGCTTGGTCTGTTATCAAGAAAACAACAATCAGCAACAATCAGTAAACAGGATCTCTTCCCAGCCCCTTTATTAACTACTTACAGCTCTGCCCAAAGCGGCACCTCGCACCGTAAAACGCTGCCGGCGCTTCGGGCGAGCAGACAGAAGAGCACGAGTCGCGCCCGTGAAACCCGCACCGTGCCGGAACCCCGGATCCCGGGCTGCGGCAGACGGCAGCGGCAACGGCGAGCCGTCCCCGAGCCAGCTTTTCCCTCCCCACGGCCTGTTTCTGGGTGACCCAGCGTGGATTTATCGATATCTATTTACACATATGTATGTATATGAAGGCAAGCACTTACCGCTGAGATGTTCGACGGATCTCAGCGCTGGAATTCACACTTCTGGCTTCAGTATCTCACTCCTGCTGTGACCGGAGGACATGGATGCTGATTAACCTGGCACAAATATGGAAATGAAAAGAGTTTGAGTATTGTCCTCAGTGTGTTTTAAAAATGCAGAGAAATAATAGCAGATTTTAGCAGACCTTATTTGCCTTTACTGAGAGGGGCTGCAGCAAGAAGAAACCAGTGGAGTTAGCCTCTCCATGTCGGAAAGATGTTTTCTCTCTCTTGCACAAACACTGCTGCTCGAGCTCAGGAAGAGTGTTCTCCTGAAGGCACTAGAGGGAACGACTCAAAAGTTCCACAGTGGATAAAACTCAGAAGTTTTTGGGTGGAGGAAGGATAAGCCACAGACATACGAAGCAGAAAAGCAAACTAAAGGCCATCAAGGAATACACGTGAGCACAGAAGAAATAGTCTTAAAATGAGACGAGGGTTGTTTTACTGAACCTCTTGGGAGTGACTCTGCCGTGCCTCCGGGGCCGCAGGGCCGCGCAGCAGGACATCTCAAAGCGGGGACACACGCCCCGCAAGGCGGAGCGGCCACAGCCCCCGTGCGAGGCTCGGGGAGACAGCGCTCCGTGAGGGGCTCCCATCCACGGCACAGTTGGAGCCGGGACGCGGCTACAGCTCCCCGGGCCCACCCGGCTGTGTGCGCTTCGAGGAGCAGGTCTCTTTCGGCAGCCAAACCCAAAGCCTCCAGGCGGGACCCAAAACCTCCTGGCCGCAGTCTCGGCCCCCGCGCAAGCAGCAACTGGAGCTGAATCGAAGCGCGGCCCTCGGGCGACAGACCTTCACTGTCTTTGGAGTTCTGCCCGGGGGTCTCAGCAATGCCCCCGCGCAGGTTACTCGCCCGCAGAACCTTCGCCGAGCGGCTGCGCTTCTCACCTACGCGTCAGCCGGCAGACAAACGCGAAGGCCCCAGTTTTGCTCTGGCTGCAGTGCCAGATCCCTGCACCCTCGTTTGGAGACCTAGCGCCCATATCCCCCCCAGTCAGTACAAGCGAATCAGAGAGTTTACACATTGGACCACTGTGCAGAAATTGCACCCTTTCTCCCTCCCACCCCTCGAAGTCTCGTAGCAAGCCTCTAATACTGTATGAAAACACAAGGGTTACTGATCACACAGTTTAAGGTAGATTTCATATTTATTTAAATATTTATCAAGTACTCAAAAATGTATTACACTTGAGCATACAAAATGAATCCAGTTTCTAATCAGGATGATTGAAATCCTTGTATTAGGCTTTTAACCTTTATTATTATTATTATTATTATTATTATTATTATTTTCTTTCTACTGTCGAAATGGTTTGTCTCTATAGCTGAGCTTGCTCAGGGAGAGCTGAAATGGGGAGGAGGGAAGAAAAAGGTTATGTTAAGAAAACATCAGGCTTTGGAGTAACTATCATGCAAACCAACTTGTCCTTGTCAGCCTAAATATCTCTGTATATTCCAGTTGTTAAGGATTTTTTAGGGCGAGTCATTGTCTTGTGCTGGCTGGGAGAACTAGGGAACTCTTAGATTCGAGCAAAAACAACCCTTTCCAATGTTTTGTTATTTTTTTCCTTCTTCTTTTTCACTCTTCCCCAAGAACTCGCCCACTTATTTAGCCTTCACCACCCTCTCCCCCACAAATTAAAAAAGGAAGAAAAGAGGGAGTGAAGAGAGGGAAGTCGACAGAGAAGAAGGAACACCGATCGTGCAATTTCATAGCAATATCCCCGAATCCTATTTCTTCTGCAGCATTTTTTCAAGCGTTTTGACAGCAGACACTGATAAATAATGGTCATACTTGACTTGTTAAGCAAAAAGCATCCCTTTTATCAGGAGCTTACTTAAAATACAGGTCACTTCAACAATCTCAACAACGAGGCTTTGGTATACAGCACTTACTTTTTAATATTTTTTTAAAAATAGTGGAACTCAGCAAAAAGCCTGAGCTCTCAGTTCTTTCGATGTCTTAAAGTTATGTCAGACCATGCCTAGAGAATACCACTTTTAAGGGCAAAGGATAAGGGGGAGGGAAGGGAACAAGAGAGTTTCTAATGTTATCAATTGAAAGCTAAGGCATCCAACTAGCCCTGATATAGTTGTTGAAACAGAAATTTACAAGCCAGTCGTTAATACTTGCAATAAAATATCACACTTCTTGTTTTCACTAACGACCTGCTTTGCATGCAATATTTTATTTCAGGTATTTTAGCTGCTAATTTGTAAATATTTAAAAGAGGGAGCTTTGTTCATTATTTATTATTATTATTATTATTATTACTATTATTATTTTCTCTATTCCAAACGCTTATTTAGTGAAATAGTCCTGAAGATATAATAATTCTACATATGGCGCTTTTATTTCACATAATATTTAAGGAAAAAAAGACAAAAAACACATAGAATAAGACATATAATTCAAAGACCACGGTACAATCTTTTCTTTTTTTTTCTTTTTCTTTTCTTTTTTTTTTTTTACTTCAGCAAACAAAAAAAAAAAATAGAGTCAAATGACATGAAAAGTGGCAAGTCTTCCAATAATAAATAATAAATTACTTTATAATTTTGCAATGCAAGAGCAAACAAAAAGGGTGGTGTTTTTTTCCTTTTTACTTTTTTTTTTTTTTTTACTTTTTTTTCTCTTTATTGAGAGAAAGAGAGAGAGAGACAGAGAGAGAAAGAAAGAGAGAGAAAACAGTTTTTTTAACCGATGACTATACACATCTTTGGGGGAGGGGAAGGTTCTTGGACAGACACATTTCAAACACAATCCCGAGACGCTTTGTGGCAAAATAGAGGTATACCTTGTTGCAATGCTTTTATAAATGGTTTTTAAAGAGTAATTCAAAAACCTATTTATTAATTACTTCAGACTTGATAGAGGGTGGATCTCAACCAAACACAAACCAAAACCCCGCTACAGTACATGCTATAAGAGACCCAGGAAACAACCCCTTGTTAAGAGTCAACTAAAAACAACATTGCAAACCAATGCAGCTCCACCTTCCTGCAATGAATCTTTCAACAACGCGGGGCTAAATCGTCTCTTTCTTGATGATGGAAAACCTACCGGAGCTCCTTTTGGCAAGGCAATGACCAATATAGAAACAGCACCATTCGGGTTAGGAGAAAGTCCCTCTATCTTGGTTTCTCTCTATGATGTGCAGTCAAATGTAATTTTTTTTTTTTTTTTTAAAGATTCATGAGTACATATCCCCTATATTTTGAAAATGTCTTTTCGATCCTCGTCAAGATCATTGAGTAGCGTGGTGGTTTTTTGTTTGTTTTAGCATTTATTCTAGTAAGATCCCATGATTGTCTTCACAGTGTTGCTACCATATTACCTTCTCTTTTCAAACATGACTCCGTTTGTTTCATGGAGCGCTTCCTTGCCAGGTTCATTAAAGGGCTATTAAATACTTTTCCCACCTAAATTTCGGAGTCCAAACACGATCACCTTCCCACTCTCTCCAACAGGGCTGAGGGTAAGGGCAGAAACAACAACATCAGAACTCTGGATGAATTTTCCTCATGCCTCAATAGGACTGGCTACCATGCTGTTGGGCGTATCTGGGAGCTGAGAGGACATTGATGCCACTTCACTTCCAGTAGAATTGGAACCAGGTCCTCCTTCTGAAAAATTAACCTGCCAAAAAAAGAAAAAAGGGGGGGAGGGGGGGGGTGGAGGGGTGTGAGGGAAATGGGGAGGGAGGGGGGGGAAGAAAAAGAAGAAATAAGAAAAACCTTTTTTTTTTTTTACAATTATAACAATCAAACAAAAGTAGCTGACAAATGCAAAGAAAAAGGCAAGAAAAAAAGAACAGGTATGTATCTCAATGGCCTGATACATCTCCATGGGAGACTGTCTTGCTCTTTGTGGCTTCATTTATTTTCCCCATTGACTTCATAAGACTATTCTTCAGGCTGTCAGCCAAATCATCAGGGGAAAAAAATTTTAAAAAAGAAAGTTTAAGAAGACTGAAAAATAAAATCCACAAGTAAATAAACAAACAACCTTATTTGCCAGGCCTTCTTCCATATCTTGCAAGAGTGGCAATCCCAACAGGATGTTCTAGTCAATTATTGAAGAGTGCATGTGCTTTTTGACACAAAACTGTAAGGTTACTCTTTTCCGTCTTTGTACATATACTAAAATAAACCTGCAAGAAGCAGCCAAGAGCAAAAGGCATTTGAAATAAGCCATTCTCTTTCATTCACAATTGGGAGTGGTGGTATCTCTTTTTAACAAGAGTCCTCTTGATAAAAAAGGTCACACTTCTCCATCCTAATGTGCCCTGCAGCTCCTGTTGGTTTAGGAACAGTGCTGGGAAAAGGCCTGAAGTAAAAGGTGAAGCTTTGCTAATCCAAACGCATTTCTTTGGCATCTATTTAGCTGGCCAATTCTGTGATCAAGGCCCTTTCCAGATTACAGACCTGCCTTGAGTGGTCGATATGTTGCATCCACTATCTTTTATTTTAATTCATTTCAGTATCAGACATCACGCACTTTATGCATCAATATCCATCTACCTATCTAATGGTGTGTCTATCTATATATGTGCACTTACTTGGGCGACACCTTCCTTTTTTTTTTTTTTTTTTTTTATGACCTATTCCTTACAAAAACTCACTGTATGAAAGGTTTTTAATACCTCCAGTTCTGTAAGGCAACCAAAAGAGACTAATTTTTCTTGTGCCTGTTTGACAGCTTGATTAAATCAGGAAAATGGTTATTTGAGGTAAGAAGATGCAAACAGCCCCACTGCTGTGCTGCAGTTCCTGAGTAAGCATATTGTACCAGGAGGGCACACAGACCACAGCTTGACACTGGGTGGAAAAAAAAATAGAGCCCTTCCAAAACAGTATGATACTAAACAGAAAATTTCCACAAATATCTGTTCATATGGCTACAAACTGTTGTCCTCCATTGCTTATGACGAAAAAGATTCCCAGCAGATGAAAAAAAGGATCCATATAATAATATTTCATCTTTAAGTATTGCTTTGAATCACTGAAGAAGCATACACAACGTACCTTATTATTTTAAAGATCTGGTTTTAAGACACTTAGGCCAGGAAATTGAGTTAAGGTTGAACTTCTGTCCTTAATTCACCTTCTTGGGCCTAAGTATTGCAGTTGATATGGTCCCATTTGAGCTGCCAAATGACGTAGGCATAAGGAAGTGAGTTAAGAACAGAATTTATTCTGAAATATCTTTTCTTTTGGCTTAAGGCTGTTCATTATATTGTTTGAATTTTGCAAGCAAGTATGTACCGACTATTTCATTTTCGAAGTACAACATTTAATGTATGCTATAGGCATGTATAATTGTATGCAAATATCTGAATAGAGAAATAAAAAGTCATATCTAAACTTATATGTGTAAAGGAAGGAGCTGATACTTTAATCAAATTGTGTTTGTGGAACAAACTCGGTCTGAGGTTGCAGCCATACATTTTAAACCTATGGTATAAAGTCAAAATTGGCCCAAATGACGGAAGGGATTGGGGGGAGTAAATTGTGGAAGTTGTTTTCATAATGTGTCTTCTGCTCAGGGGTATGGTTTAGTTAGACGTGCTTTCAGTTTTCGGTGGTGTCTGAGCCAAATCAGCCTCAGACCTGGGCTCAGCCTTATCCAGCCTGCACTCATTTGAACAAGATTTTTGCACTGCAGTATTTTTTGCACCAAGCCCAGCAAAATCAGTTCAAATTGCCACATTTACAGAGTGCCAAAATGCCCACCTCGTAATCTCAGAGAAATGCCTGAACTGATCATCCCTGGAACGAGGGCTGCAGGAGCAGCCCTCCTGCTGAGAATGTTCAGCGAATCCTGCACTGCTGGGGCTGAGAACAGACACTTACTAGTTGCTGAAAAGCAGGTTGATCTATGTCACTCTGCAATGCGAAGTCACTCAGTACTTTCCAGGGCGGCTGGTAACTCTGCACCTCCACCGGGTTCGCCTGTAAACCACCATCATGTCTCTCCGGACTAGCAGCCACCATCGGAGTTCCTGTCATCCCTTGGATATTCTGTAAATAGCCCAGCAAAAGATGTTAATGAGCTTGGTTAACTTTATTGTATATAAGCACTGTGTCAATAAACTGCTTTCTATCTTATCTCCACAGTCACTAGTATTTGCTTTGTTAATCTGCTGTGAATGTCTTACTTCATTCTACTTTAGGTCAGTCTATTTCTACCTGCTGCATTTATCACAGTGGAAGTTTACTTTCTTTTCCTTTAATCCTCGTATTTCTCTCAAGGCATAGTCCTCCTCCCCCGCTCCCCTAAGCCTTCTCAAACACAAGCACTCAGTGTCTTGGCTGCTGACGCATCGGCACAAGAAACGGTTAATCATGCTTTCTTTCTACTTTGCATCCAGGCTGGTTTTGTTCTCCGTGACCTTAACTGGTTTGTATATCCCCTGAACCATAAACCTTAAGAGAGGTGATACCATGTTCTTTCAAAAATAAAACAAAACAAGAAGATTAAAAATAATGGTAAAAGAGGAAACCGCAGCCCTCCCATTATGTCCTGTGGTGCAGACACTGTACAGAATAACTCCAAACCTCGACGAATAGATTGTTCAGGCGAGTTAATAACATCGTGTTTTATTGCATTCCAACATGGTAAAATGAAACTCCTTAAATTCCACTTAACTAGGCAGCCTTATAAATTAATAGTTATTCTCAGGTCAGTCAATATACAGAGGGAGAATAACAGACTCTTCTTCAAGTGGACTAACAGCAGTAGGGACAAAAAAAGAAAAAGAAAAAAGAAAAAAAAGAAAAAAAGATAGGCTTAAAATGGAGACAGACAGTTTGCTATGCTGAATTCAGCTCTTTCTAGTTTGCAGTGCACATGCATTTGCCCACAGACAAGAAGTCTATTTCTATACAAGAACTATATATATATTGAATGACCTGGAAATATGATAGTAGTTCCAAAAACTTTGCATTCGTCTTTTTCTACAGGAAATGTACTGACAAACACAGATACATTAAGTATATAAGGTTATAAAAAAAAAATCCAAAAACATCAAATTTCCCCTTTATTCCTGTGTAAAACCATTGAGGAGGGTAAGTATGTTATTTTCCCTAAAGGAGTCCTCTGCATTTGCAGTATAAATATTACACAAGACAGGGCTTTTTACATCCCATAAGCTCTGCAGGTCACAATTCACACTGCAGAGAAGTTAATCTAATCTACTGCAAATCCTTAGCCTCACAAAAGGACGTGTTCGCTTGAGCAGCCTGTATCGGCTTCTCTCTGCTGTCTGTTTTAACTGCACTGACAGCAGAACAAGCAGATAATATTTAGGAGGTACCATTTTGCTTTAAGGGAGCTCCCATAAAATCAGAAGGGCCCAACCGACCTTGGAGCATAGCCTACGCATTTCTTGCTGGGAGGTAAGACAGTGCACAGTCAGAGGCTGAAGCCACTTACAGTTTTGTCATTGGGTTGCTGCTGCTGAAGTTGCTTCATCATAATGCTCCTTTTTTTGTCCTTGCATCGCTTGTTTTGAAACCAGACCCTGATGACCCTCGGACTGAGGCCAGTCATTTCTACCAGTTGCTCTTTCATGAGGGCGTCAGGTCTGGGGTTGGCAGCGTAGCAGGTCCTCAAGGTGTGAAGCTGCTTTTCATTAAGGACAGTTCGGACTCGGGTGGTCTTCTCAGGCTGCTTGTGGACGTGGGGCCGCAGAGCTGGCTGTCTGGCAGAGATAGGTTCTGCTGTAAGGGAAGGGGAAGGGAGGAACAGGATCCCCATGAGTAGGAAGCAGGGAGTCTGCAGAGGCTATGAATCTAAGCCAGTGGGGGGGGGGGAGAGGAGAAAGGAGGGGAAAGAAAGGGGGGGTGATGAACCTCTTTCAAAGGCCATTCAGGCAGTTAGCTCTACCCGAGCTCCTGCAGCCTCCTCTGCTTTATGCGCTGGTGGAGTTACAGGACTGGCATCTCTGACTCCACAGAAAAATAATTTGAATCCCCTCCCCCCCCCACCAAAACCCTTAATGACAGAAGCTTGAACCTGTATGAGCCATGACAGGGGAGGGTGAGCTCGCAAAAGTGCATGTGTATGTGCACTAGGAAAAGAGGGAAAGGGTTTTACATATTTATGTCCTGACAAATCACTAAAACAGATTTTTGGCCTGAAAATTAACAAATTAATCATGATTTGGGTCTGTATCTTGTGTGCTGAATCTAGCTCAGCTTAGTCAGACACCTTGATAACGTGCAACAGCTCCTGTCTGTTTGGTGCTTCCAAATCCAAAGCAAAACAAGCCAGATGCACTACACCATGACTGCAGATGGAAAACCTATGAGAGCCCTGCATCAGGAGATGGGGTCTGTCTTAGAAAGAGAATGTATTTGGAGAGTTTATGTAAACTTTTAATGAATAATTATTAAAACGATGAATGCTTCTCCAATTTAAGAGGAGCAATCCAAGTATCTAGTGGAAACCACCAAGAAATGAAAACCAGCATACAAAGTCACATCAAGAGTACTTTTCACTTGTGTGATTCAGCTATTCTTACGTGTATTGGATAGCTGTAGCTATCTGTACGTAATTTGACCCAGTCAAGGGAAAAATAAAAACTTTTTTCTAAAAGCATGGCTTGCTAGTATTCAAAAAATGCTTGCTTTTGTACAGTCGTTTTTCAATTTCTCAGATTATGATGATAAATCAACAAATTCAAATAAAGATTATAGGGTCTTAGCAGTATTTTACCTGCAGACACAATGTGCGCGTACAATTTTTCTTACATCCTGCAATGGGCACCTACAGATATTCTTTTTCTCCCTTGATATTGATATGTCACTTGGAGAAAAAAAATAGCGGGGAAAAAAAGTGGGAAATGAGCCCGTTTAAACGGAGCTGTGTTTGTAAACACTCTTTGGTATTACAGTTACTTGACAAGCATCATCGCCAGCCAACCTTGTTTTATCCAGCCTCCTTTGCCTCAAAGAGACGTGCCTTTTCTTCAGCTAAGGGTCCCTGAGTGTCTGGTGCACATGTCGAGAACTAGAGGTGCAAGTTGTAAGGTGGGTCGACAATGCTGAGTTTAAAGATGAAATTCTCATCAAATCACATAAAACTTTCCAAGACGGCAGAGTCACTTCAAAAGGCAATTACTGGAGATTAGCTTGTTGACAGTTTTAAATTACAGCCTAAGCGCTCGCCTGTAGTTATGAAGTCTATCTCCTTTCGGCCCCCGCGTCCACCAGTGCTTAAAGCAGCTTTTCCCCGTGCTCCGCAGGACCGGCCGGAGCGGGGTCTGTGCCGTGCCGCAGACCCGCTCCCTGCACGGGCTGCCCCGGCTCCCGCTCAGCTCAGACTCCCAGCCTCCGGTGGAGCGGGGGGGCTCCCGCAGGAGTGCCACTCCCCGCGCAGGTGCGGGCAGCCGGACCCGCGGCACTCCGCGAGTGCGCAGGCCTTGGCCGCTGGTTCCCCGCGGTGCGCCGTGCGCGGGCGGTACCTGCCATCTGCAGCGGCCGGGCCGGGTGCAGGGGGCTGAGGGGGTCCCCGGCGCCCAGGCTGGCCCGCTCCACCACGTCGTGGTCCGCCCGGCAGAAGAGACCGTCCTCCCGCAGCGCGAATTCATCGCCGGGGATGAGCTGGCGGCTGCAGGCCACGCAGCGGAAACACTCGATGTGGTACACCTTGGCGCGGGCGCGCATCACGAAGTCATTCTTGCTGAAGCCGATGCTGCACTTGGCGCACTTGATGCCGTATAACCTGAGCAGGGCCCAGCCCAGAGAGAAGGAAAAGGGAGGGAAAGAGGGTGAGCATGGGGGGGGAGGGGGGGGGTTACCAAAGGGAATGGAGGAAAAGGGACGGGGGAAAAAAAAAAAAGAGTTTTTCACTCGCGCTCGTGTGCTGCCCCGTGGCCTCTCGTAGCTGCTCCACAAGCGGCACAAAAGTTAAATAAGCTTTGAGATAGAGAAGACAACAAGGGAAAAGGAATAAAAACGGATTCGGCTGCTGCCGATGAACGGTTTCCCCCCCTGTAAACTGCGGCAGGGATGCAGACACGGCGATGGGCAAGGGGAGGGGGAAGAAAGGGCGGTGCGGGTTGGAAAAAGGGAAGAAGCAAAAATTCGACCCCTCTTCTTGCCGAGGAGGTGCCGCCCTCTCCTCCAGTCCCGCTGCCCGGGCTGCATGCGACGTCCCTGCCCTCTCCCCCCTGCACGGCTCGGGGACCTGACCTCGCCTGGCCCGCAGCTGAACCGCCCCCTCGGGTACCCGGAGAATAGCCGGGGCTGGCGGAGCTGATACCCGCTTCGCACACGCAGACGTGACCGCCGTGCCGAATGGTGTTTTTTTTTGTTTGTTTGTCTTTCCGAAGAACCCTCTCAGCGACTTCTGCCGCTTCTCTGGGACGCGGTTCTGCCAGTGACAGAAACTCTGCCCCTTATCCTCTCTCACCGGGTTTACTTTGTACAACAGATCTAGGCGTATTCACACACCCCTTTGTATACACATACACTCGCATGTGTAGCAACCTCTTTCCGCATAACCCCTCCTAAAAAGTATTTTCTGTGTTCTGGCTCTGTAGCCAATCTCACACACGGCTCCTTCTCCCCCTTTGCTTTCTTCCACCTTGAACCAGCGCTCAAGCCCTCCGGCACGAGTGGAAGGGCAACTTTGCGCCGCAGCCCCCGCAGCAGCTACTGGATCTCCAGGGTTAAAGGCTGGAGGAGGTGGCTGTTCCTCGCCCCGCGTGGAGGAAAGGAGCACCGTTCATCCATCAGCAGATGGGCAAAAGAAAATATTCCAGAGCGGTATTTATAGGTGCAGTCTATCGGCTGCCACCGAGAACTCCTTTGCCAGCCTCTTCGACATTAAGTAAAATTAGCATCTTCTCCCAAACGTATGAAGACACACAAAATGCACACAAACAAACGTGTATGTAACCCATGGAAATATAAAAGCCGCTCTTAAAACTGACTTAATATTCATCCACACTTATTTCCTCACCAGTGCGTTTCATTAGCAATAGTCTGTGATGTAAGTTTATGGATACGTGTTTAGCTGCTATGCCTATAGATGTTAACTCGGCTTATACTCAGAGCTCTGAATTTCCGAATTAGAAGTTTTTGAGAATAACAAAACCCCAACAACCAAACTGTGAATTACAAAAGAACAGAGCGTTCACAAAACATATCGTATTCATAAGTACAGAAGTTGGGGGGGTTACCCACATCTTGGCAATCATAGATTGACTCGTAGTCTAATTCAAAGTCAAATTACACGTAACGGACAATCTACTTTCAAAATTTTAGGAAATGAAAAGTATTGCACAAAAAAATTAAGAGTAGCAATTTTTTTGTTTGTTAGTTTACTTAAATTAGCCCACTGAGTTAGTTCTTGCAGGAGATAAACGGGTGTTTCTCAGCCCCAAACGTTTTCCTTTAATTTGAAACTAGCGACAGGATGGCATTTAACTAGTCTCCAACGTAAAAAATAATAAACATTATTATTACTATTAATAATAAATTGAATTGTTTTCAGTCCTGGTAAAACTTGGAGAATAATCTGATGGCACAGCTTGTACGAACGATCTGATTACAAATCGTGTCCTGGACTGAGTCATTTTATTTCAGTTAGGAGTTGACGAGAAACTAGGAGAGAGATCTTGAGAGGATAGGTAATAGTTGTTCTCAAAACTTTCCATAAGAAAACACGGTCCATACCTCAGTGTCATTCAAAGTTCTGGTTTTTCAAACCCGGTAGAATACACTGAAGCAGATCTGCATGACCCAGGAACACAAATAATAAACACACTCGAAATTCCTGCTTTGGTTTCTCTATAGTGTCAGGATTGGCAACTCTCACATTTTATCAGTTACCAGATTTTAATGTGAGGAAGGAAGCGGTTCCATTATCTAAATATACCCAATTGTTCGTGAACAGATGATGGGCAATTTGATCTGCTCTGTCTAATTCATCAGTACAGATAAGATAAGAAAGGAAAGGCAGTCAGATATCACCAAAGGGGTTAATATTTAAAAAGATTAAATGTCAGTTATTTTAGCAAAGAAACGTTTCGGTTTAGGTTTTAACCTCCTCAGAAAAAGATCTTTCACTCTGAAGGAAACTTCACTTTTGTTTTTGTTTTTCTCTTTTGGGCTTTTTTTTTTTTTTTTTTTTGTAATTAATAGGCCTTGTTTAATCTTATTTTTGCCCGTGTATTTATACTTGATATAAATACTTGAATCGGTTTCCCTGTGAATGCCATTATGCCTTTACAAAAGCACAGATATGCGTTTCTCAAGTTGTATTAAAAAAGAGACCAGCTCCGCGTTGCCCATAACATCAGTCCTACTGAAAACATTCTCGATCACCTACGATTTCCCACTTTGTTAGAATCACAGAATATGTTGCTGAAGTACTCAGGAGAATCCGATAGTCTCTAGCTGCTTCCGAGTGTGGTTTTGTTTGTTCAGAGATTTGCATTTGAATTTGTAGAATAAAAACTTGACTACTCGAACTTTTCCCCTTGCCTATCTACCTTAGCGGGAGTCAGTTAAAAATACACCAACTGCATTTTCAGCTTATACATTACTGTTTTTCCTCACCCTGAGTGTCAGATTTACAAAGTTAAGAAAAAAATCTCACCAGTGAATTAAACAACATAAATGGCGTACCTGATATAATCTCTTTTACAGTAGGTTTTGCCATCTCTAACAAAGCACGTACAGGTCTCGTCCAAATACTGATTACACTCAGCACACTTCAAACACGCCGCATGCCATTCCAAATCCGGAGAAACCCTCAGAATATACTGATCGTGAATTTGATTGCCGCAACCAACACATAGGGAAATCAGGCGTTTTTCTGAAATGAAAATAAATACATGATTGACTAACCGTTTATTCTCCTACAGAGATAAACACACTTTTAGTGTCGTTCCCATATAGGGTGTACTAGAAGAGTTGCTTTTTTTTTTTTTTTTTTTTAAACAGTATTACACTTTTGGATGGTAATTGAAGCGTGCCATCAAAACCTCGCCTCGTTTAGAAAGAAGGCGGAACATATGTTACAATGCAGACCTGAAGGGTGAAGGTCCCCACTTCGAAAACCCTGCACAGAATCAAAACTCCAAACTCCCTCATTGTTTTATTTTTATTTAATTCTATTCTAGTTAGGATTCCTATCCTTACGAGGAGAGACCTACACGTTAGATTTAATTTTTTTAAGCGGCTCTGATTAGAAACGTCGAACGCGTGGCTGGTGCGCTTTCCATTCAGCCCTTTGCCATAGAAGAGGGGACTCGAGACTGCTAGCAAGAACAAGCATCATTAAAGTTGTCACTTGCTCTCTTTTGCAAGTCTAATGCTAATTCCCCCAGACAGAACGCGTGCTGGATAGTCAGACAGCCCCACCGCAGTCTAGCACGAAGAGAATCCAAAGTTGCCTGGTAGAAGAGCAAATTTAAATCTCTCCTGCTCCCCAAACTTCAAAAGAGAGCAGAACCCGAGGCTATTAGCATACAAGGCTACGAGGCTAAAACACAGCAAGCATGCAGGCATGGCAACAAAGGCACCTTCTCTACCATTCAAATGAAGTTGAGCGCTCTAGCAGCTCGCCCGTCTGAGACGATTACAATAGACAGCACATTTATTCCAACAAGGGTAAAAATTCCGCCTTACTTTTTGGTGGGTCTCCCATGTCTCCCATATCTGTAAGAGGGTGTAATGTCCACAGTGAAATGGTGTACGGTTTCGTTTTAAGACCCCAAAGTAGGTTTGAGAGCGGTCGCTAAAAATAAAATAATATAAAATAAATAAAAAGTAGAAGTAACAATAATAATAATAATAAAAAATAGAGACTCGAAATGAGGGGGGGAAGGGAAAAGGCAAAACAAAACACCACCAGCGTGGGAGACACTGTCAGGGCTGCGGAGCGAGAAGGGGGCGCGGTGCGGTGCGATGCGACGCGGCGCCGGAGTCCGGCTGCGCAGCGGGGTCCTGCCGCGGGGTCCTGCCGCGCGGTGCTGCGGGGCGCGGTGCGGTGGCGCGGCGGTGCTGGACTGGGCGCTGGCGGCTCGGGCACTCGCCTCGCCCTTATCTCTTACTCAAACTTCTCTGCTCCAACTCAGCCCTCTCTCCATTGGCCTGACGTCATGCGCGGGGACGTCACGCCCGCGCGGCGCCCATTGGCTGCGGGCGGCGCGGCGCAGCTGTTCTGATTATCATATTTCAGGGTCTGGCGGCGCGGCGGCCCCGGTTCGGGCTCTCGGAGGCAACTTTTCCTCGCTCCTCATTTGTATTTCCTCTTATACTTTCTTCTTGTCGTTCTCCTCCATCCCTGCCGCTTATCTTCAGTCACACCTTTCATTTTCCTTCCCGGCCCCGATCGGTCTCCTCCACCCCTTCCCCCTCCCGGGCTTGCCGAGCCGTATTCGCAATCTCTATATACGTATGTGCAATACACACATATAAACGCGCGCGCGTGTGCAATATATATATGTATATTCTGGGGGCGGAGGTGGTGTTAATCCCACTGTTTCCTACCTAGCGTTTATCATTCCCATTAGGGAGCCTCGTTCGGGCTCCCGCAGGCGACGCTGCTCCTCCGGGGTGGGCACGGCCCCACCACGAGATGGGATTGTTTACGTTTCCCCCCATCCTTTTTCTCTCTTAAAATCGTGGAAGAAAACTTTATGTATTTCTGTTAAACATGAGATCGAAGGAGGTACAAATATTTACCTTAAATTGTCCCTCAACACTCCCTCTGTTCCATTTATGTTTTCCCATCCCTTTTAGATCCCTTTCCTTTCTTTCTCTCTCTCTCTCTCTCTCTCTCTTTTTTTTTTTCCTTATCTGTAAACAGAAATGCATACTGTATTTAGAAGGTTTCGTTAGCTTGACCAGGAAAGAAGATTCGCACAGAATAAAGAACTGCTGCTTTTCACTGTGGAGAATCCTTTGAAATTCTTGTTGAAAGAAAAAGAAAAAGAGAGAGAGATAGAGAAAAGGATAAGGCGCGAACTCCGCCGTTTGCGCGGCGCGGGGCACCTGGAGGCAGTGTGGAAAGATTCGTTCCGCGCAGTGCGGTGCGGTGCGATACCCGCGCCTCCGGTTGCGTAGCGGCGCCCGCAGCACGCCTCGCGGGCACCGGCCCCCGCGGGGCTGCTTGCTCCAGCAGCAGTTATCTGAACGTTTCCTCAGCCCGGCAAAACGCAACTTTCCCGTGGGCAAGGATTTCTTTGTGTGTGTTTCTCAGACGGCAGGCTCCACTCAGCCTGCCCGCTGCGTTTGCTTTAGTCTGTGTGCCGAGCTGCACCCGCTCCCCAGCGTGGGCACCCTCTGAATCCACCGCCCCTCACCTTAAACGTCTCCTTTGAGTTAATTTAGATCCAATTTTTGTGTTCTATTCCATATGGGTTGCTACTCACCAACGTAGTGTATAAGTGCCCTCCAATCACTACTCGTCAGGAAAATATGTTTATTTCAAAGTCGTCTCTATTTATTTATTTATTTATTTATTTATTATTATTTCAAATGCGACGACGAGAATAGAGTTTGGGTGAAAGAGAGGGAAAGACATATTCATGCGGAATGCCACCCCGCAGGGAAATCTGGCAAAAAATGAAGTAGCTTAGAAAAAGTTCTGAAACTTGCATTTACTGGTGAGACAGCTGCTAAACAACAGAGCTCCTCGGAGTGCTAGCTCGGTTTGCAAGATGTTTTCCTTTGCAAAACCCAGGGAGCAAAAACACCCTCCAGCTTTATTTCAAACAAGAAGTGGGACCTAACGTTGCCACTTGTAGAGATAACTATGCTGACTTGAAATGATCTCTAGATAGCGTCAGGAGGTAAAGATATGGTTGCAAACATACGCACACTTACTTTACATATTCGACGTTTAAATAAACAGTGGGAAACGCAAATCTACTAGATGATGGCTTCTCCTTCCAAGAACCTGGCGATATACATACATGTGTGTGGCTGTGTATGTACGTACATATATAAGAGGCTATCTACAGATGTAGTTTATAATTCTGCGTTTTAGCTGAGTAAACCGGAAAGTAATTACCAAGAACCACTGCTGATGCTGGCAGCTCGAGACATCCAGGCACGTGTTTGGGGCAATCCTTCAGTGATGGGCATTTTAATCCATACAGACCCCAGTGTAGCTCTCCCTTCCTGGGGGACCTCCGTTGTGCCCCTCTCTCCCCTCCCCCACCATCCCCGCCATTTCTCCGTGCCCCGCGTCCCGCAGCGCCTGGAGCGCACCCCGCAGCTCTGCTATGCCGCAGTCCGACAGGGCCTTGGTGCGCGCTCGACCGCCCGCAGGAGGCTAGATGAGGTGAGCAGGAGGCGGGGGATCGCGGCCATCGGCAGTGAGCAGCCCCTCCGCGGGACCGTCCCCGGCCGCCTCTTCCCCAGCCTACGGCTCTGCCCGCGCCGGGGCGCGCAGGCTGCGCGCAGGCGGGCGTCGCGGCGGGTACCGCGGCGACCTCTGCTGGCCGCGGGGCGAGCGGGCGCGGCCGCGCGGGGTGTGCGCGTTAATGACCTTTTGTGCCTCGCCGCCCGGTGCTCTGCAAACATCACCCCCACCTCTGCTCGGGATACGCCGACCTCCCGGCCCGGGTGACCCCGCGAGCTGCGAGATGGCAAAGGATCCACAGTGACAAAAAATAAAAAGAGGCGTCCCTGAGGTCGAGATAGCCATCCGTAGGTACTGGAAAAGACCGAAACAAGGAAGGTGTTATTCTGTCCTCCATCCTATGCATTTTTCTCTCGTGGACGTCTTCATCTCTATTTTAAAAATTGGCCTTATTAAAAATACATTCTCTCCCCAGCTCTGAGACATCTCCTTTTTTATTACACAGCTTTACTCTTTTTTTTTTTTTTTTTTTTTTTTTTTTTTTTAAATAATTCAGTCTGGTTTAAATTCTCTTAACGCCCACCCCTCTAACTTTCAGGATTTTTTAACTACTACTTCTAGGAGAAGTGATCGTATTTTAAGCTTGATCTTTGCAAATGATGTGCAATAAGCAAGAAACCTGTCTCCGCCCCAGCAAACCAGGATTGGGAAGAAAAGGAGGGCTTTGATCAAGGGTTTTTTTCCCCCTCCTGTGCAGTACTGATTTGCTTACTGTGTATTCGATTCGCGTTCCCAGGAAGGCGAAGCTCTATATTTAGCCAGCATCAGAATCGGGTTTAAGGGAGTGGAATAATGAGTGGAACTGCCAGTTTCAATGAATAAAGTACCGAGAGAAAAACCCTGCTGAAGGATTTCTCTTTTATGGTATCAATATACACGTGAATGGGAAGACATAAAACGGGATTTGTACGTATTTGAAACACTTCCGAAAGTATATCTTAATTTTACTTTTTCTTTTCCTGCCTTTATATATTTATTTTTACTTCTGTGAGGGGGGTTTGGAAAGCCTGCTAAAAGTCGGTGGCTCTACTTTAGCAATCAATATCTTTCATCATCAAGTGAGATAATATGCATTCGAGGGAAAAACAAAAACAAAACCACTCCAAACCCCAAATCGACAGCGGCGAATCACCTTTCCCATCCCGTAAAATATAGCCATCATTTCGGTCCAGAGTTGGCTTAGCGGCGAAAATCAGGACGGCTCGGGTTGGGGGGAATGGAAGGGGGAGAAGGAGGGAAAAACATAGCTTTAGAAAGCGAATACAGAAGAAATGGTGTTTTTCGGAGGGGAGGCAGCGCCTGGGGCAGGGGTGAGAGGCAGGGGAGGGGAGGGATGGAGGCCGCCGGGGACCCCATCCGTGTTCGGAGCCTGGGACCCAGCAGCGGGAGGCAGCGAGGTCCGAGCACGCGGGGAGGCTCCGGCTGCGCTTTGCGCGATATTTCTGTCCCAGCCACACCGTGATGGCTCCTCGCCACTCGGGTGTGCGTAAAGGCTCCTCCAGTCTAAAACTTTTATTGGGGCTCTTTGGTCCGGAAAGATATTTTCCAAAAGAGTTTGGGCGCCCTGAAAGTCCAGCTTCCCCTCCGTGCCTTGCCGGACGTGGCGAGGACACAGCATTCGTGCCGAAAAAGGACAGGGTTTTCGCACGGGACTGGAAAAGGAAGCAGCACAGCGGGGAAATCAATCACGAACTGTATGAGCTGCTCCAGGCGTGGGTTTGACTCGCCTAGAGGTGTGCGATCTTAAATCTTCAAGTCTTAGCTACTGCTGTATGGGTGGGAGAAGAGTACTGAAAGAGCACTAAATCCATCAGAACAGAAGAAAACCTGTCAGTGGGCTTCTGTGCGTCCAGGAAGTCTTCGCGACTTCAATAACACAATTTGGCTTATTAAATCGCGTTACCAAAATGCCAGCCTCTCCCTCCCGAAGCCTTCTCGCAGCGCACTAACCCCAGCGCCATCAGAGTGCCCAGCGGCACCGGCCACACTTTCCTGCGGGCTGCAAGGGGAGCATAGGCTGGGGAGCGGCGGGGGAAAACAAACCCCAGAGGCTGTCGGGGGAGGAAAATCCCCATAGATGCGAAGAAAGTGTCAGAGATCGGGAGGAGAGGTCCAGGACAGGGTTGCGAAGCCCTGTATCTGCCGAAGACGGGGCAAATGGGGAATATTTATTGCTTTAAACTTTCCCCTTTGTTATCTTCTCAGTGTCAGGAAGTGTTCGAGGACGGGAAATACAGCGGTAATTTTGCCTCTGGGGTGAACAAAAATCTCTAGATAGCAAGGTTGCTCAGTGTCCGCTTTTCAGCCCAGGCTCCAGCGGCTTTCCGTTGGGAGATCGGGCCCCGAGAGGGTTGGAGGTGGGGAGGGAGCCGGGCCCGGGCCCGAGGCCATCGGCCAAAGTCTGGGCTCAGACTGTCAAGCGAGGTGGTACGCGGACGCTGGGAAAACTCCAGCCCCGCGAATGTTTGTTGAGGAGTGTGTGTGAGGGGCACACCCTACCTTAAACGCGCTCGTTTTCACTGGAAATTTCCCTATCCAAAATAGCCTCGAGCAGAGTCCCGGCTTAGTGCTGTTACAACAATGGTTGCATTTTCACATCGCAGGAAAATAACCCGGACTCCCCAGATCTGGAGCGTGACTTTGGAGGGAAAGCAACAACAACAACAACACAACAACAACAAACACTTTAAATAATTAATTACAACATCATAATCAATAACAGTAACAGCAGCACCAGCAGCAGCGAGGCGGGCGTTGGGGCCGGTGCTGCCGGGAAGATCAGCAAAGCGTCTGCCTGCTCCTCGCCTATCTCTCCCGGCCCGGGGGGCACCGGACTGACCCTGCGAGACGGCCTCCAGCGCGTGGTGTAGGAACCACGGAGCCTCTATGCGCGGTGGAGAGCGGAGGCTCCGGCGGGGCGCCCGGGCCGGGGCCAGGACCCGGAACCCAGGGCAAAGGGAGAACTGAAAGCCCTGCGAGCGGCACTAGCCGCCGTACAAAGGGCTCCTCCTAGCTAAGCGAAAGCGCCTTCCATCCGAAGCAATTAGGCATTCGGTATTGACACCCTGCTAACTGCGACGTTTTTAATGCCTTGGGAACTTCGGATACCGCTGTGTGGAAGGCGCTGGCCAGTTTTCTATCGGAGATGTTTGCTCTCCTCCCCTGCTCCTCACTGATCTTTGCGACATGGTTTCAAGAGGTGGAGGAAAAAAAGACAACAAAACCGAAACCAAAGCAATGAGATCAGTAAATATGTGAAGGAATATAGCAAGGAGAAGTTTGGCACTTGGTAGTAGATTAATCATCTGAACAGCAGTGATGTGCTTTAGACTTTGCAGGGGGTATATCATGCAGATATGGTCATTATAACTCGTGTTTATTGCTTCTCCTAAAAAGCACAATAAAATTGTCAGTCATAACCTAAAGTAAAAACTAAACTAAACTAAAACAATCTATTATCAATATATTTGCATATACTTTATAAATAAACACACAGAGTTATCTAGATGCAGGTTAGATAGGTCAAGTTAATCAGCCCAAGATAATATATTTGTGTAAAGGCAGAACAGTATCCCATTAAATTAACTTATATCTTCTTGCTTAGACTTTAAAAACAACTTTTGCAAAATTAATGACCAGACAAACAGAAGGGAGATCCAAAAAGGCGAAGTTTAAACAGGGAAGAATTAGAAGTTGCTTACCTCAGTGTACATAAATACTGCACCTTCAATGTGCTCCCATATATGTCTCTGCAGATCCTGTAGTGCACACAGCTTATTATAGTTGTTCTGCAGAGAGACTGTTTTACTACAACAGAAAAGAAAAATATCAAAATAAAACACAACATTTGCATATTGACATCTGTGCAAGGTTCAAAACTGCAGACACAAACTCATTAAAGTGGCTACATAGAAAACAGGAAAATTCTGAGTGAGAGTAGTGCAATCGGCACGTTAGAGAGATGAATTAAAGATGGACCGTGACCCTTTGTACAATCATTTCTCATGCATGAAAGGAAAAAAGAACGAGGGGATTTTTATGTACTGTCCACTGTTCAGTGGTCTCTGTTTTGAACAAGGGCAAATAAAAGCCATCAATAAATCATAAATCATACATTAAGAGCAAGCACACACAACATACTTATGGCTTAGTATTTTTTCCCGCTAGTGGGACGTGTGCCATCCATTACTTATGAAGATGAAAGG
Source organism: Chrysolophus pictus (assembly GCA_037305975.1). Taxonomy (NCBI): domain Eukaryota; kingdom Metazoa; phylum Chordata; class Aves; order Galliformes; family Phasianidae; genus Chrysolophus; species Chrysolophus pictus. The sequence goes on from CM074614.1 coordinate 64,512,845, forward strand.
TATATCATACAATACAATGGTACTGGATTATATATGTATATAGATGGAAAGAGAACTGGAGTATTAATGCAACAGATACTGCCAATACATGTGTTACACATTTGTAACATTGTACAGTGATTATTAAAGCTCCTCATGGTTTCCTTTGTATTGCTCAGAACTCTGCATTCAGCCCCAGCTCAAAGAAATAAATGCATTCTGAGTAAGAGCTTGAGCTGCCTGTCATGTTTGTTCTCTTTTTCTATAGGATATGTACTTCAGGTTATTTGCATCCACTTATTGTGACTTTTCCAACTCTGTTGCACACAGCTACTGTTTTCCTGTATAAACAAACGTGTTCTGGGTGAACTCAGCATCTGAAGACCCTGCAAGCAGGGTGTATATTTTAACAGTTTCAATACCATATATGTATCTTGCAGATCAGAACCAACTTTCTATCTGTAATGTAATACATTTGAACAGCAGAGTAGAAGAAATTTGGTGTCTTTATGATGATTTTACCTTTTGCCTGTAGATTGCCTGCACGAAGTGCAGATTCACAAATCTGCTTAGTTTCATGACAGATTGGAAAGAAAAGAAAATATGTTTGGAGGAGGGAGACCAGCAAATTTGTTCTAACCCCAGGACTATATTTGATATCCCGTACTTGGGGCAATGCTATGAACACAACTAGTAAGGAGGCTGTATCATTCACAGTGCTGTCATGAGTAACAAACTGAAGGGGGAAGACCTTGGAAAGAGATTAGATATGGCCTGATCTGAGGATTGTATACATTTGTGCCATGTGGCGGGACAAAAATTCTGTGCAAGGAGTGGCTACAGCACAGAGGATGAGGCTCAAGGGAAAAATTAAAAAAGGAGGAACGTGGTGACAGGAGTTGGAGAAGCATAAGCAAAAAAGTACGGAGGAATATGTGAATCCACAGAGGGGAAGAGGTGAGAGAAATGTTTAAGAAATTGAATGCAGTGCCATAGAGAACTAAGGAAGAAGGAGAAAAGAAACAGATGTTGAAAAGAATATAAAACAAAGAGTGTGGCAGAATGTGAAATGAAGAGAGGGAAGATGACGACAGAGAAGAAAAATAAAAAGAGCTGCAGGATATCGGAGATGGTGTTTGTGTTTGGTGCCGAAGTTGTGACAAATCAGAGGCTGCCACCGATGACGACGGTTTGGCACCAGGCTGCAGAAGTTTCCCAGTCTTTTTCAGAAAATTGTCTTATTGTTTAGACTACAATCAGTCTGAAAACATTTGACAAAAGAAAGGCATGTTTATCCTCATTGAGGCATTCTAATTGTTTAATTGTTTTCCACTCTTGGTTTTGCATAACCAGTCTGCATAAAAAGGAAATTTTTCTGTTTATTGTTATTTTTTAATAAAGCATTACTGTTTCCAAAGAAAGTTACTCCTTACAAATCTCCCTCCCCCAGAGTCTTCCTCTCTGTAACTCCTGAAGGTCAAAGAGGAACCCTGCTTTGCACATGTGCAGAAACTAGCAGGCCTATAAAAACTTGATGTGAGTCAGTACTGCTCCATAAAAGGTCAACTACAGCTGAATCAAGCTACTTTTAAAAGGCATCTACCACAGAGAAGAAATATGAGACAGGCAGGAACAATATAGAGAAGGATAGTTATTAATCAGAACAAAAGGCAGAAAGTATAGAACAGAAAATTCTGCCAAGCCTTAGTACTTTCCACTAATATGTTCAACAACTCCCGAATACCCTACACAGGCTGACTGGCCAAGGTCAGGTTGATCTTAGCTATGCAAAAGTAAGTGGCTCTCACCTGTGGCATATGTCAGATGGAGAACACTTACCAGGTTTTTTAAACATGAAATTACTTTTTGTTTTGTTTTGTTTTAATTTAGAAATGGATTTGTTGTCTGATGTTAGAAACTCTAATACTCAACTACATATTGCAGTGAGCCATCTTTCACATATGGCAGTGAACCATCTTCTACCTTTGTGTGATAAGGATGTTTCTATGATGTGTGTACATTTAGTCGTACTTGGGTTTTCAAAGATAATTGGAGTTGGCCTGATTTGTTTTAAGCCTTTTGCTTCTATATCTAGACTGCCATGCAAATAATATTATCAATATTGAAACTATTGGATAGGAATAAGATATCTTAATTGAAAGAATTATGACAGGAGATCAGAGCAGATGAACAGAACAGTCTTCCCTCCTCCTTGTTACTCTGTGGGAAAGTCTCTTGGTATAGAACCACTGACAGCACCAATGACTCAAAAGCTGAGCAAGTACCTAACGAGCTGAGATAAACACAAGCTATGCCGGATGCATGAAGCACCTGTTTAGAAGCTTAATTTAGAAACCTAAAATTTATTTTCAAATGTAATTTTACACTTAAATTGTAATTCATATTTTTAAATGATAATGTTATGCTCTTCTGTTAATTTTTCAGAGTCTCAAAGACTCAGCACAATCACTACCTTAAGGACACATCCTTAAAAGTAGGAACTGTGGGTATGTATGAATGGGGATCTGAAACAGAGAGTTTCAGCCAAACAAAATGATGAGGCAGGCAATAGTCATTATACCTATTTTACAAATACACTCAACTGTTTTTGAAGTAAAAAAGGGTGAAATTCTACTGCCAAGAATCACCCTGAGGCTTGTAAGTGATACACAATGCAAAAGCTGGCATATTTCTCATCCTTAAGAATCTAAGTAATGCCATCTTCGTAACTTTATGTTCTGGAAAACAAATGTTACATAGGTAGTTGTGTTTGCAATATTATTCTGGACATCAGCTTTAATACTTAAACATATATAAACCCAAATAATTTTAAATGCATTCTCAGCTTGATTGCAAAACTTACATGTACTCCTGCTTACTAGCAAACGGGTAAACAGCAAAAAAAACACAACACAACACAACACAAACCACTTTTTGGACAGCATTTTCTCCCTTATGTGCTTACGGTACACATAAGAGAGAACACTCTTGATTATTTATTTTGCAAGCAGACTCCTTATAGAATGAAGAACTCTATACAGTGCTAAAGCGTATGGCCTGTTTTTAAGTCATTCCACCATGAGAAAAGACACAGGTCTAAAGGTAGGCACATGATGTGCGTGCCTTCCCAGGCCTCATTATGGCATTTCTCACATATTGCTGTCATCACAAAAGGCCAGTTTTGATTGTTTTGGGTGAAATTTTGCTTCTACTTCTAAGAATTCTTCTAGTAGAAAAAGGAGAAAAAATGGCAGTGTAAAAAAATTTTGGAAAAGAACATTTCCAGTGAAAACAGATTGCAACTGGTATAAAGTGTGGTAGTGGATAAACCCAGTGTATCCCCTAGTTCTCCAAGGAATTCCTAACTCCCCAGGCATGCAGATTCATATCTCCCAATTGCCCTCCAAAATACAGTTCTGTCTAGGGAGAGCAGTATTTGGCCTTTTTTTCTGAGTCCCCCTAGGTTTAAACACATTCTCTTGAGATCTCTAACTTCTTCTATTCAAAATCCCTCTAGACTATGTATGTCTTGATACTACAGAAGGTCAAGAGCACCACTTACCCTCAAATCCTGTATGTACAATGAATTTTAACTCAGGTATAACTTCAACAGGTTTCTGAGTCTCTTCTGATCTAGATTAGTGGGTTCGAGAGAAAAAAAAAATACATATGTACATTAAATAGTGAATTCCTGAAAACAAATCTGACATGAATTTTCTGGAAAGCAGCACTTCGATTTTTTATAAGAGTTCATGTCTTTCCTTGCTTTGGAAGAAGTGCTATGCTTTGTACAGTTTTGTATGTGAACACATGCTGCATATGCAGTCTTCTATAAATTCCAGGGCTGAAAAAGGAACTCAGACATGTACTTCAGGTGAGCTGCTCTTTTGTTAGGGAAGTAACAGCCCAACAGTTTCATGGTTTTTATCCAAAGTCAAGCAAATACTACGCAAAATTTTTCTTCTGCTTTATTAACATGGTTGAGCTTAGTTTTCTATTATCATTTTGTTCTATGATTTACTCCTATTCAAAATAGTTCAGTGGAAGAAAAATGCATGAATGAATGTACATCAACACAACTTGATTAATGAGATTATCTGGAACAGAGAAATATGACAGTCCAGAGCTGCAGAAATGTAGATATTGAGGCCTAAGAATACCAATCCTTACATCATGATATTGATGCAAGTCAAGCTGCACATATGCATAGTTTCATTCACATAAAGCAGTACTTCTGTTGTAAAAGTTTTAGTACTCTTAAAAGTCTGGAACTCAGCGGCAGAAAACTTACTGAATAGTGATACATTTTGTTCAAGTTAGAGCAACTTATGTAAGTGAAGGTGTGTTTTCTTAAAGTTCTTTTCCAGTGATTCACATTATGGAATAATATATTCTCCTTTTCAGTAACGGTATGGAACATGTCGCAGTCATTAGAATACTTTTCATCAGAAGCCGGAAACATATTCCTAATCTACATTCGATTACAGAAACAAAATTTATATAAGCTTCATAAAATTGTATCTAAGACAAACCCAATTTGCTCAAACCAATTAACAAAAGTACTCTTATAGAAAAGAACATGAACACTGGAAATTTCTTGCAGACAGTCAAAATACTGTTGAAATGTCATTGTTAGGCTTAAATATATAATAAAAATGAAGTATAATTTTATGAATCCTTTAATGCCTTCGCATTCGAGATCTAATGGCACAGAAACAGTGGAAAAGAAGAGAGGAAGGGCAGGTAGTGAAGCAGAATTAAGTGAAATCATACAAAAATTCCAGACTTTCGCAGGAGTATCTTGTGGCTAGTTAGTGGAAATAGAATCATATATAATTGGGAATAGAAGCATTAGAGTAGTGGATACAATTTAGCAGCAAAAATCTAAACAATGAGTTCAGTTAAATTTTACTTCCTTCATTTTAGGTTTGTTCTATTCTTTTCAAAAACTTCAATCAAATACGCAATTAATCTGCCAAGATCAACAAAATCTTCAGAAAACTTTCAACACATAATGAGCGTGCTTTTTACACTTACTGTAAATATTTATCTTCTATGATAACCCTACTACTCTACATTATTTTTAAGAAACTTTTTGGATTGCTAAATAAACATCTTGATGGAATTTATATTCAGAAACTCACAGGGACAAAATGTATATAGCACTTGTGAATAGAGCACATATAATCTCTATAAATCTACCAACTCACTGATGCTACCATTTCAGCATCCTCCAGGCAAACATCAATAAATTATGACTTTGCAGCCAGATCTTTAACTGATTAATTGCAGGTTTTCACAAAGAAGCTTTCTTTTCTTTCTTCTTTTTCTTCTTCTTCTTTTTATTTTCTTTTCTATAATGTTAGTAATAGCGCTATTATGATCACAGACAAAAGAGTGTGCTGATACAGAATTAAACTTGCCAAACTAGATGAAAACCATGGCAAGGTTTTATTAGAAATGAAATGCTGAATATCTGAGAAAACATGTACTCTATTTTGCTTGGCAATGCAATAATATGCAAACGAACTTTGAAAGGAACAAACTTATTGTTATGACTATTAATTCGCTTGTTATCAGTTCAATTTGTTTAAGGAGAATTACGCAGGTCACACCAAAAATAATGCCTCCTATTTATTTTCATGAAAACTACAACAGATACAAAACGCACAATAACACAACTTGATAGAGTAAATTCTCAGCTACAAAGCACTGTTTTTCAACATAGTCACTACTATTGGCTATTTATTTTCACCAGAGATGAACAAGAGCCTGCATGCTGCACATGTAAAAATCTGTGCCAATGGAATAACCCACTGCTACTACTACCACTGCTGAAAGGCATCACCCACTAACTCACTGTACTTTCATCCACTTTTTGGTCTCCACAAACATTCAGCAACCATTAATGAATATCAGTCAGATGCTGTTATGCCAGACTGCACCACTGTCATTTATTACCTGGCAAGAAAATGTAATGGAATATTGGTGGGAAGGTTCAATCTCTACTGCTGTACTACCAACATCTGCACCTGATGTCACAGGACAATATAATAAAATAGGAGGCATTATTTTTGGAGAAGACCTTGTATATTCAGTCTCTAATTTCTGTCACTGAGCCATGGCAGAGGAGATATGGGATATGCTACAGGGCTGCAGTTTTGGGTCCTGCTTTTAAAAACACTGAATACCAGGGACAGATATATTATAACAGCTCAAAATTATTGACTAATAGTTATTGATTACGTTGCAAAGGCAAATGGAACAGATGGTAATGTGCAGGAAGTCATTGTCCTGATGAAGTCATGCCTAAATAAGGACTATTGATGTCCACAACTTACTGAAGTATACTTTTTTGTATCCATTTGAAAGTATATACAAAAAGACTTTCAAAAAGCTGAGAAGTTGGCAAATGTTGTTACATGTGGATGTTTGTGAAGAACCTCTATTCAGTGTACCTGTGTGGAAGAGGCTTATGATGTTGAGACCTTCCTTCAGGCTCCTATATCTTGGATTCATAAAATCTGATGTGAGGATGCATAACCTTTTTTAGATAACTGCTATTTCACATGTGCTGTACTGGTGTTAAGCAATGCTCTGGACAGAGCATCTCTTCAGCAAGACTTAGAGACAGTGACTACTCAGTTTTCTGTGCATCTGGCTGAATAAAAAGTTTAACAGCTTCTGTGCATCATTGATATGACCAGACCCAGAGTGGCCCTCAGGGCATGCATCTGTACATTCATGATGGATACAGAAAGGTACCAAGGCAATATTAGTTACCTTCTTTAAAACCTGTGGTCTGGTTGCTTTGATCATAACTAGAGATTCTAATAGTATTATAGTTCCCAGTGGGAGTCAAAGCTTAGCATGGCTGCCACCATAAAAACGTAATAAAATTGTGTCTTGCATCAAAACTTTTAGAATATACAATAGAATTAAAGGAACAGAGGGAGAACAGAAATAGCAGGAAAAAAAAAAAAAAAAAGAGTTTTTGAGATTAAACATCATGCATGAAAAGAACCTGGAATAAAATTCAGGTTTTCTAATATATTGCATGCTGAATATGCGTGATTGAACATGTGCAGTGGAGACTAGATAAAAGAAAACTGGTGTAATTGCAGCAATGATACAACTTTCCTCTCATACATTGACTTCTTGACTTCTTTTACAAGGAGAATGTTGGACCCTGAGATAGGTATGTCAGTTTGCAGGAGTGAGGCAAAGCAAATGACCCTAAGTGATGACCACTACAATGAAGTTTGTCTGCAGTCAGCATGCTGATCAAGGATAGCTCATAAGTGGAAAATAGCTGAATTAGTTCTTTAGTCCTTTAGTTCCTTAGTTTTGAATATTTAGCTGTGATTGCAGGAAAGCTCTTTATTCTAACAGGGATTAATAGCTCAGTTACCTCACAGATCTTTTTTGAAAAAGTAGAACAGATGTCCCCTTCAAAAACAAACAAACAAATCATAGCAAAATAAAATAAAACAAAATATAAAGCAAACCCACGATATGGCAGGAACTGAGAAGTGCTAATGTCAGAAACCTATGATGAAAAGGAACTTAGAGGGTTCAAACCACTTGTAGCCAAGAATACTCAAACTGATACCTTCTGTGTCCCATCACAGATCTCCAACCATTTTGCTATTACCCTGCAGGAAGGAGGGAGCAGGGAAAAGCACAGATATCCTCCAGCCACTCTTCTGAAGATGTACAATTATGAACAAGAGATTTACTGAACCAGAAAGCAAGAACATGTAGAAACATTTCTGAAGTTCAGAGGAAGAGTATTAACTTGAATGAAGAAAAACCCAGACAGAGAAAGTTTCTTATTGTAGATGGACAAGGAGTTAGACACAAGGTCTTCTTTGTTCTTCAATACGGAGATTAAAGAATCATATTCCTCTGGTTGTTTTTCAGCTCAATAAATCTTAAATTATTTTTTGATCTCTGAGAAAGTCAGTTCAAATATTGGAAACTCACACAGATCTGTGCCCACTGTAAGCTTGAGTGACACCACATGGAACTGGAGTGGATGTGCTCCAAAGCCTCCTTCTTTGCATACTTAGATAAGTAATTGCAAGAATGTCATATATTGACTCCCAGTAACATACCAGTAAGAACAACAGAGAATTAAAACAGAACTTTAAAACTAAGTGGTTCCTATTAGTTGTTCCTGTATTTACTCAAATCTTTCTGAGAAATAATAGTTTGGCAGTGTCACATAACATTATTTCTCATTTTTAAAACTAGAGATTACAAATGAGTATTAATTGACTGACAACAAAATACTTTAATGTGACTTTTAAAACAAGCAAGCATCCATTCTATATGCGTGTGGACAATTTTCATGAGTATTTGATTTACCCTAATATAGATACTTGGAAATTGACAAATGCACTGGGTAGAAAGATGAGAAATCTCCTTCATGAATCTCTTTTCATTCTCTACCAAGTCCTCAAATGCATTAGTAGTGTCAGCTGTGGATGGTGGTAGTATTACTCTTCAGCTCTCCTGTGCTGATGGAGGGACCAATAATGGGCCTCTTTAGATGGAACATCATTATTTCTATTCCTTCTTTCTGAAAAGTGTCCTAGTATTTCTCTTCTATCATCATGTGTGCACTTTCATTTCATTTTTTTCTCCCATTACTTTTCTTTGCACTCTGCAATCTCTCATAGTCTCTTCAGAACATTCCCAAATGTCATTTTGCTTTCTTTCTTTCTCTACCTGTATTCTGTATAGAAATCTTACAAACATTTTACTTAGATTTAGTAGTCCAAACACTGCAAGTAACTTATGAAGTAGTAAACTGTTAGGAGAGTACTTCAGCTGTAGTAGGAATGAGCTGAGGAACATCAGGTCTTTATTGGTATTAACCTCCCAATTGTTATTTATCTTGAATGTTCAATGTGATATTTTCCTTAACAAAATAGTGTATGTCTAATATTTATGTTGTACAATTTTAGTATAGTTCTGCAATTCAAGCATCATCTAGTGTTTAGATTTATATTTCTTACCTAGACTTCTTTTCCCTGAAATCCCTTGTAGGTCATTAAGTGGGGAAGATCAGGAGAAGACTCGTTTACTTTCCTAAACCTTCTGTAAAAAAATTTTTTTTCCCTGTAAAGTTGGACTGATATGCTGAAAAACATTTGGACCTTAAATGAAGGCAATGTCATTAGATGATGGTCATATATACATAGCATAACAAAGCACTCCTTAAGTATCCACTCAGTTTTGTTATAGATTTTGGGCAATACCTATTAACCACAATTGTTAAGTGGGCTAGTTTTTAAAAAAATGTGAATCCTCTGTCTACAACATAAGATAAAAATCTCCACATGTCTATGAAAGCCAACATTCTTCTCTAAAACTGATTCTGGGAGTTAAAATCCAAGTGAAATATTGTGAATGTGTCAGTAAAATCCTAAGACCTGGCAGTAAGAATCACTGAGAAATTCTGTGCTGTAGCCAAAATCGGTGTTGCTTAATTAAATTTGATTCTCACTGCATTTCATTAGCAAAAGCTCACAACGGTGACTTTCCAATAGATGCCTAAATACTGGAGTTTTTAGTATGTTATAAAAATCAGAAAAGTCAGACTCTTCAGAGTCTGTCCCATGGCCTCTGCAGGTAATTCTGGTCTCACTGCACTCTTAAATTTTTGTTCTTTCACTTCAGGGATGAGATAAATAGTTATTCCTTTTTTGATGACAATGCACTACCAGCCTTTTTGGATTTTTGCTTGTTTAATGTTATAAGAACTGAAACATCCCTCTCCCTGGAAGTACTCGAGGCCAGGCTGGATGGGTCTTTGAGCAAGCTGGTTTACATGGAGGTATTCCTGCCCGTAGCAGGGGTGTTGAAACAGAGATGGTCTTAAAGGTCCCTTCCAACACAAACCACTCTATAATTCTATGATTATGCTGGACCTATGAGCCACACTCAATGATGCAGAGATGAAAGTCCATTTGCACGTTTCTTTTCCTACTTCAGGAGGATGCAGGAGACTTCAGGTTCACTTGTGTGAATCAGCCCACCAGAGTGGGAACAAGAGTCCCATTTCTGCTGCTGCTGTGCTCTCAAGAGGCACTTACCAATACAGCTATTAGAACAGTGAGGATGGTTAGATGTGAACATCTTCAGAGACTATTGTATGACTTGGCAAATGACCTCACAATTCCAATAGAAATTGAAGTATATTTAAAAAGTAACTTCATAACATTAAAAAAAAAAAAAAAAAAAAAAAAACAAAAACCACAAAGCTAAACAAAGCCTACCATCCATCTTGAAAAATTATAGGTAGACCTGATAAGATCTTTCTTGTGCCCCTCCAGTCTCATCACCATCTTTGTTTCTCCTGTTGTATACTTCCATTTTTGTGCATTCAAGTGTTTACTTAAGAATGATGGTTGGCAACTTTAGAGAACTAAACCAAACTGACTTTCTTTTGAACAACATTATTATGTATGATTCCAGGTGACTGGATAATGTGTAATGTTTTACTCAAAATTCTAATTAAGTTTAAATTGAACTTCTTAATGTTTTTATAGGAGATGAAACATTTTTGTGTTTCTTTCATTTAAATATATTTGCCAGCCTGCCTGATTAAGACAGGTCCATTTATGCACCATGCATGTTTGTTTTTTGTGGGTTTAGCCTTGATATCTCAGAAGAATGACACTGTCCAAATATTTTCCAATATTCATAGAATCACAGAATCATAGAATGGCTTGGGTTGAAAAGGACCTCAAAGATCATCTAGTTTCAACCCCCCTACCACGGGCAGCCTCACCAACCACTAGACCAGACCACCCAGAGTTACATCCAGACTGGCTTTGAATGCCTCCAAGGATGGGGCATCCACAACTTCCTTGCACAACCTGTTCCAGTGTGTCACCACCCTCTGAGGGAAAAGCTCCCTCCTAAATACTCCTATTCTGTACTTAATACTATCTCATTTTAAGTTTAAGATCACAGGCTTTCCAAAGAGTAAATAAATACAACATCCTTGCAATATAAAAACTCATACTTTCAGGGTGCTGAAGTTTTTCTGAAAACCTGAAAGGCTGAAAATTCATATATACATTTATGTTACCATGCTATAGTCTACATCCAAGGCTAAGTTTCATTTGTTCCTACAGTGCCTTCCATTACGTGTCTACACTTCCATAGTCTTTCATGCTGATAGATGAATTACACAGCTGATGGATCTTAAGGAATACATGAACTCTTCAATGAGGTGGTGTTGCCTGCACAATAACCACATCCATCAGGATACATAACTGTGGGAAATATGACCCATAGAGACCTGCTGTGAAGTCCTGCCAGACTAAGTGGAGAGGCAGTTCAAGGCTATTCATTTTTCCCCACTCCCAATGCATCTTAAGAGTAGGAAACAATGATTATTTTTTGCCAAGCATGACAGTCATGAAGAGATAGAGTTTTTCACCTATGCAAATGAGAAAATATGTATTTCACTAATCCTCGCAAATAAAGCTTTGAGTTGCCTGATGTATAGAAAAAGATGTAGCAATGTGTAGAAAAGCTGCTGTGTTTCCAATAGAACTCTGTGCTTATGGAATAGTGCCACCAGTTTATCAGAGAAAGAAGGAGCTGGTGTAGAATGCTCAATAAAAAACTTATTTTCCAACATCCTTCTGCCTAATCCAAGTTCCTCATGACTTCTGTAGATAGTTCTGGTCTTGCTGCACTCTCAACTTTTTGGTATTTCACTTCAGGGATGAGACAAAGAGTTATTCTTTGTTCAATGACAATGCACTCTTGGCCTTTTGGGATGTTTGCTTGCTTAATGTTTTAAGGACTGAATCTTAAAAGTATAATACTAACAGCCTTTACTACAGCAAATACAGCCTGCCTTTACTACATGCAAATACAATATTAAATTGGTAGGAGCAAGTATTATTTCAATGCATACACTTATATTTTTATATGGAAGAAGAACAAAAATTTATTTATTACACTGTAATATTCTGCATTGTGAAAAGTCATAGGAAGTCTGTTTCACTTATGAAATTTCTACTTTATATCTGTCACTTTACACATTATATATGTAGACATACATGACCAAATACCAATTGGGTGGGTTTGCCTAGTTTGTCTTATGTCACTGTAGTTATTATAAGTGTAAGAATTGGAGCTAGTTATAAATTTCTGAAAGTTATATTATCAGCAATTCGATAATCCATTCACTTACTTTATTTTACAATTTGCGCAAGTAACTACTTGTTGTACTTTCCCACTGATAATATGTACCTGAACATACTTTCTGACACTTTCAGATGTTCTTTTCATTCTGTCTTAACTTGAACTCATGGCTTTGTCTTAGCTTTCTGAAGTAAAAACATCTATGACAAAAGTGTATTTTAGGACAAATAAAAAATGAATTGAAAAAAAATAGTTTTTACTCCTACTTGTTTTCATCATTGCGTGTCACAGACTTATCATCCAAGGGCGTCTTTTGCTTTATGTATCAGTTGTTTTATGGCTGACCACAGCTATCCATATCCTCTTCACCCTCTGTGAGACAGTTTCAGATCTATTCCTAAGAATTTAATTGCTCCCAGCCTTGTCTGTTTCCTTTATTTTTCTCATATATATAAAAAAATCCGATGTCTAAATTACCCAATCAAACTTCTAAGTGTATGTCAACAGTTCTTCTCCAGACATCCATGCAGTGCCCTCTACTGCTTAAGGACAACTTCTTGTTTTAGGATATACTATTGTTGCCTAACACCAGCAGAAATAAGAGATTAAAGATAAGACAGATGGAAAGAAGAGCATGATATTAATCACTGAAAGTTACTTGTTCTACTTTTTTTTTTGTTTGGGACAGAAAACATTCAAAAGCATTTTACATTCTCCAACAAAGTTTCTGTTCATCTGCTTATCTTTCTGCTCCTCTATCCTTCCTAGGGGACTTTTTGTTGTGAAGTATTTTATAGTACCAATTTCATTACAGTTGAATCCCCTGTTTCTCCCCTTCAACTTAAGAAAGGGTCAGATCATGTTTTCCTCTCTTTCAAAGAGGTTTCAAAGCTGTCAGTAATCTCTGTATGCCAGACTGTGTCCTTCTCTGGATATGTGGTCTGGAGAAAGCACAACACCTACTCAGGAAAGAGTTACTCAGCTTCATGTGTCATGTTTGCTGCAGGAAAAGGACATGTACAGCAGACCTTTATCCAGTAGTCTGAACAGAGGAGGCTGTTGAGACATGCCACAAGTTCTTGCTGCCTTGTGCAATACTTCTTTGTGTGGAAATCACAGTTTGATATATAGGTTGTGGATGTTTAAACCTCGTCATCCAAAAAGGAGCCAGGAGGAACCTGGGAGGAGCTCTTGGAATCCATCCCACATCTGTAATTAAGTATAATGGGAATATTTAGAGAAACAGAGAAGAAACTATTTTGTGATGTTATTCTGGCTTCTTCCTGTGAAACGTGACTCCAGCAAGATTTCACTTTTGATGAGGAAATAACTCTTTGGTTTTGCTCATATACTTCCATCTGGAAATTCCACAGCTTCAGTTATCAGAAAACTCCTGGGAATGGAGTAATTTGTTTTCCCTTGGCTCTGCCATCTTATTCATCTTTTTTTTCTTTGTTTTGTTTATAAAAGCTGTCTCACAAGTGCATATCCTTTCTACTTAAGGCATAATTTGACCACATATAGATGATTTACCTCAAAGATTTACTTCCCAAATGTTGACTTCATTCAAGATTGTGGGAAAAAAAGGAACCAGTGGTCTCAGTGTGATCTTTTTTTTTTTTTTTTCCTTCTATGTTCTGTAGAAAGCACAGAAAATCTGAAATCTAGAACAATATGGATAGTGCCATACACTGTTCCACAAAACTTGGTTTATGACTTCAGATTGACACAGTGCATGGATATAGAAGGGCCTTTATGACAGAATGACCCACAGAGTCATTCTTATATTTTTAATTCTACTCCCAGTTATTGCTCTATTGATCTGGATTATTTTGCAACTCCTGCACACCCTCGCAGTCAGGATGTGGAGTGGTTTTATCAAGCAGAATCCAAGAACTTGTTGGTCACATTCTCAGTGCAGTTTTTATTCCTGGCTGTTAGTTGTTTCAATTATTTGGGTCTCTAAAGCCATTGTTTTACAGCTGTCCCGGTTTCAACAGAGACCAGTTGATTTTTTCTTTCATAGAGATTCATATGTTGCTATGTTTTGGCTCTGAGGGATACAATGCAGATAACACATCAGTGTTTTAGTTGTTCCTGAGCAATGCTGAACAGAGCCAAGACATTTCAATTTCTTGCACTGCCCTGCCTAGGACACACAAAGAGCTGGGAGGGGACAGAACCAGCACAGCTGACCTCAATTGGCCGAAGGGATATTATGTACTATATGACATCATGTGAGCAAACATTAAAAAATGGTGGGAATTTGGCAGCGAGGACAGTGCACCACTTATTCGGTAAATAATTATTATTACTATTTTTTTTTTTTTTGTCTTCATTTCTGGTCTTAGTAAATAGATTTTATCTCAACCCATGTGTTCTCTTTCATTAACGTTTATTTTTGTTGATTGTTTCCCTCATCCCACTGGGAGGAGCAGGTGACAGAATGACTGTTTGGTGCTGAACTGTTGCAAAGTTGAACCACAACAGCTAAGCCAAAATTATTATTATTATTTTTTTAATTGTTATTAGTTATGCAGCCACATTTTTAACAGAGATTTTTAAAGATTTATTTCATTCAGTGCTTGATTTTAATCAGTTCTGAACATTCTTTATTTTATTTAGCAAATTTACTTGAGATATGCAGTAGTGCAGCAAAGACTGAAATTTGCAGTGATTCTGTTCATATGTATATATTTCTAGCTATTTTGTGCTCACTGCTATGGGAGCTAAGTTCTTGCTAAAGACTAGAATTCCCTTTGGCATCAGGATTAGCGTGAACTCTATATCTTATTACAAATAATGTGAATTTATCTGCTTGCATGCATAATGGAAAATAGAAGACTGTGTGGAATAATTGAATTATTCTATCTGATGTGCTTCATATTTAGAATAACTGTAGAATTGATGACATTTTAAATAGCCTTGGTCTAAAGTCATTTCTGAGAAGAATTCAGATGACTGGCAAATGGGAATGATACCTATAATATCTATATCAGCACTATATATAATGCCAAAAAGAGGATTTGAGGAACTCAGCTCTTGCAGACTACTTTATCTAATATCCCCACAGGTGTCCATAGAATTTGACAGCAGTGACATTAATCTGCAGTACTGAAGGCCTTGAGCTCTGTTCTTTGAAATTTTCAGAGAATACTCAGTATCTCAGGAACAGATTCACTCTACATGAAATGACTAATCACTGAGGAGTCATGGTGCTTCAGTAGCTAGCAGTTAGAAGCAGACAGTACTGCTGCTGGTTCCTGAGCACCATGAGGTGAAGGCAGACTCCAGATGTCAGACATTATATTTGTCCCACCACAACATGTAACCACGATATCCTCATTTATCAGCACATACCAATGTTTCAGGTTAAAAATTGTGCATCATCATATTCAGCAATAAAAATACCCAAGTTAACATTTCAAGGCTAAGTTCTTGTCACTTAGTCACATGGATATGCTTCTGCATATGTCTTTTGAGAGAAGAAATACAAATAACCCTGTCAGTGACTATGGGTAAAGCAGGAGTCAGAATGACTGCAACACTTTACATGGCAGCTATTTGAAAGACAGTCCGCTGTGACAACAGGAAAATGCTTACAAAATAATTACAAAATGCAAACTAAATGTTTCAAGATGTATCATGTTCATTTTTAAACAGTCAGAAAATTTTGTTACTAAATCTCTTAAATGGTGTAACATGCTTATAATTACTTACCTCTTACTATATTGGTTGGAAACAATTAGGAAAATGAACTTCTACATTTATGTCTTCATTTATGAATAAGTTATATTTTGACCAACAAGAAACACACACATGCAAGAATACTTTTATATTTGAGAACTGGCAATATACATCTATATATTTTACTTTAACTTATTTGCTGAACTGGAAAACATCCTATTCAAATGTTACTACTGGATATTACATGAAACTGAAGTAGAATTTTCAATATATTTACTGAGCTCCAGCGTTCCATGCAAACTCTCACTTTGTCACAAACTCTCACAGTGTCATGGAAATATGCTATTTATACATTTTGTATATATTTTACTATGATTTTTCAGATTGCCTGTACTTAAATAAAAGAGTGTGAAATAGAGCCATATGCAATCTGAAGGTTGAGCATAGAAATAAAAATATTTTTTAAATTCAACCGTGAAACTGTGGCATTCCAAAAATTTCATTTGCAATCTGCCCTAGAGCACTAGATATCTGTTAATCTTTTAGCAGCTTTTTGAGCAGGACATCTCTTTGTGCATAAATGCTTGTTTCCAGGGAGAGGGATCATGCTCTTATTTAGGCAGGGGAGGTTATAAAGACTACTGAAGAAATTTGTCAGGATACCAGATTTATTATCCTTCTATTTTCAAAATGTACCATGTAATCACTAATCTCTGGAAAACTTTGATTTAACATGTCATCTAACAGATATTACTGTATTTTTACTAGCACACAAGCCAGCATGTGGAGTACAAGGGTGTGAGTAAAAGGAAAGTGTTGCCAGCTTTCAGGCAAAAGATCTTCTGACACAGAAGTGATGGTGTTTGGACTGTATGCAGCATGTTTGACTATATTATCTCTATTAGCATAATTTTCAAGGATTAATAAAATTTGAACTTTGCAAATACAGTTTTAGTGAAGCAGATATCTTGTTGAGATAAAACATCTCTTATAGTGATTTCAAATGCCTGCATTTTACACATCCATGAAGTTTTTGTCTGAAAATAAGGATCTCTAGCAGATTTAAGCCTACTGTGAACAGATTTTTTTTTTAATACTTTAGGGTTTTTTTTGTTTGTTTTGTTTTGTTTGTTTGTTTGTTTGTTTTCAATCAGAACTTACTGCCCACTGGTGCAAAATGATTACCTGAATACTCAGCCATCAGGGTATGAAGTCTCTCTGTATGAGACTCCTGGAATCCTGCAGCATAGGACTAAGTCAAAAGACTTCAGAGAAACAAATCAAAATGTCAAGGTGCCATTCAACATGAACAAGGAAGGCAAAGTAGGGTGTACTTTGCTACTTGAGTTAGCTACATGCCTGTTGCAAGATGCAGTATATAGTCTGTTCATTTTGCAATAGGAGTTAATACATCCCCATTCTTCCAAACAGCAATGACAAGAAAGCACCATGTTCTTTTCAGTCCTGGCTACAGCATACTCACTTACAGTTAGTCTTTACAGGTGTCTGCATAATCAGTTTCACAATATGCTTCTGGGTTGTTCTTTCTTCTTCTTCTTCTTTTTTTTTTTTTTTCTTTTCCCTTAAAATAGGGCTCGGAATTCTATGCTTTCAAGATGTGAAATACCACAGAGTATGAAACAGAATCCATTGGCTGAAGGAATTTTAGAGTGTTATAAGATCATATTTCATTTTATAATGTCAAAGGCTCCATAGGCAAAAATTTGCAACAGTTAACAAGTATGACCTCTAAATTAGTCACATTAAATTCAAGGCATTAAATTTAATATTGACTCATGACCAGCATGTTTTTGCCTAAAAATTCTGGTAGAGGCAATGAATCCTATAGTCCTTATTAATATCACATTGATGAGTGATACCAGCGTGGTGATTCACATCAATAGATCTTACTTGGAAAGTAAGAGAGAAAGATCAGACCACACGAAAGTGATGGTTCTTAAAATAGTTGACTTCATTTCTTAAATCAATCATTGGACATAACTCTGTAAATAAAACTCTGCTTTTCTGCTAAGTTCTTAAGCACATGCTTATTTTGGAAAATTACAGAATCACAGAATCACAGAATTGTAGGGGTTGGAAGGGACCTCTAGAGATCATCGAGTCCAACCCCCCTGCCAAAGCAGGCTCCCTACACCAGGTCGCACAAGTAGGCATCCAGGCGAGTCTTGAATATCTCCAGAGAAGGAGACTCCACAACCCCCCTGGGCAGCCTGTTCCAGTGCTCCGTCACCCTCACAGTAAAGAAGTTCTTGTGCACATTTGTGCGGAACTTCCTATGCTCCAGTTTTTGGCCATTTCCCCTTGTCCTGTCTCCACATACCGTTGAAAACAGTCCGGCCTCGCCACTCTGCCCCCCCCACACCTTAGATATTTATAGACCTGGATCAGGTCCCCTCTCAGTCTTCTCTTCTCAAGGCTAAATAGACTCAGCTCACTCAGCCTTTCCTCACAGGAGAGACGTTCCAGGCCCTTCACCATCTTTGTGGCCCTCCGCTGGACTCTTTCCAAGAGATCCCTGTCTTTTTTGTACTGGGGAGCCCAGAACTGGTCACAGTACTCCAGATGAGGCCTTACCAGGGCAGAGTAGAGGGGGAGGATCACCTCCCTCGACCTGCTGGCCACACTCTTTTTAATGCACCCCAGAATGCCATTGGCCCTCTTGGCCACAAGGGCACACTGCTGGCTCATGGCCAACCTGTCGTCCACCAGGACACCCAGGTCCCTCTCTGCAGAGCTCCTCTCCAGCAGGTCATCCCCCAAACTGTACCGGTGCATGCGGTTACTCCTCCTCAGATGCAAGATTCTACACTTGCTTTTGTTAAACCTCATCTGGTTTATTTCTGCCCAGCTCTCCAGCTTGTCCAGGTCTCGCTGAATGGCAGCACAGCCTTCATCGTGATATGCTGACTTGTGATGGAAAGAATCCTAGTAGATTGATTCATGCATCTCTGCCATAGATATAACCATACAAGCATCAATGGCAGTCGAAGTACTTTTGATTTTAATATTTCAATTGTGATGTAGAACTTGGAGTCCTTGTTAATTGCCTTAGATCAACAATGCTTGAAAATGTATCTTTCAAAGAGGATAAAACTAGCATTCAAAAGAATGTGCTTTGTAAGTCATCAGCTTTGTTAGAACACAGGTTACCTCTAACACCACCTATACAGCTAGCTATATGCCTATGAAGTATACAGATATATCAAAGATACTTTCCACAAATATTGCAAAGAACCCAAAAGAGAAGCATGTTTACTATGATTGTTTTTCACTGGAAGTTAAACATCAAAGAAAAATTTACAATTCACCAAACTTAAAATAACTGCATATCTAACAATTCTACTTATTTTAATGAATAATTAAACAGAATAACAGAATCATAGAATGTCCTGAGTTGGAAGGGACCCATAAGGATTATCAAGTCTAATGCCTGGTTCCACTTAGGACCATCAGAAAATCATATCATGTGACTGAGAACATTGTCTGGATGCTTCTTGAACTCTGGCAGCTTGATGACATAACCAGCTCCTTGAGCAGCCTGTTCCAGTGCCTGAACACCCTTTTGGTGTAGAACCTTCCCCAGATATTCAGCTTGAACCTCCTCTATTGCAGTTTCGTGCCGTTCCCTCGGGCACTATTGCTGGTCATGGAAGCTGTCTGCCACTGTGACTTCTGCCCTCAGTCTCCTTTTTCTAGATTGAAAAAAACAAGGGACTTCAGCTTCTCTTCATATGTCTTGCTCTCTAGACTCTTCACTATCTTTGTGTCTCTCATTTGGACACTTTCTGATAGTTTTATATTATTAAGTCCTTTATTACTATGATACACAAAACCATGTTTGAAGTGAGGCTGCACCACTGCAATGTAGAGTGGGACAATCACTTCCCTTGATTAGCTGTCAATGCTGTACTTGATGCACTCCAGGATATAGTTGGCCTTCCTGGTCTCATGGTGACACTGTTGACTCATGCCCAACTTGCAGTCAACTGTGATCCCATAATCTCTTTCAGTGTGGCTGCTCTTCAGCATCTCATCTCCAAGTCTGTATTTATAGCCAGGGTTGCCCATTTCTAGATGCAGAATCTGGCATTTGATCTAGTTAAACTCCATGCAGTTGCTGATTTCCCAGCACTATAATTTGTCTAGATCTCTCTACAAGGCCTCTCCACCCTCAATAGAATCAGCAGGTCCTCCCAGTTTATAATTGCCAGCAAAGTTGCTCAAAACACCTTTTTAGTCGTTTATCCAAGTCATTAAAATGATAAAGAAAACTGACCTTAAAATGGAGCCTTGGGGAATTCTACTAGTGACTGGCTGCCAGACTGATATAACCCCATTTACTACAATCCTTTGGGCCAGACAAATCAGTCAATTGCTTACTCATCACATTACATTTTTTGTATCCTTATGGTAGACACTGTGAGAAATAGCATGAAAAGCTTCACTGAAATTCTGAAATTCCAAAAAGATAACATCAACTCCCTTTTCTCAGTCAACTAGATGGATGACCTTGTCATAAAAGGATATTAAGTTAGTTAAACGGGACCTTCTTGTCACAAACCTATGTTGGCTGTGATCAACGACCTCATTGTCCTTCAGGTGTTTTTCAGTAACTCCCAGCATAATTTTCTCCATAATTTTACTGAAGACTGACAGGTCTACTTTTTTATCCATCTTGAAAACTGGAACAATGTTAACTTCCAGTTAACTGGCACCTCTGCATGTTCCCAAGACCAATGGAAAATAATTGAGAGAAGTCTTGCAGTGACATGAGCCAACTCTCCGAGTAGAGATGAATCCCATTGGGCCCCACGGACTCACATGAATTCAGGTGAAGAAGAAAATTTGGGGTGACAATTGATTGCTATTCCAGTCATGGTTCTTCCACATGGGCAGCCTGGGGTCCCAGAGCCCATAATCAGTGTTGAAGACAGAAGCAAAGAAGGCATCAAATGTTTCTACTTTGTCTGTGCTCCTGTTTGTAACGTGAGCATTCTTATCGAGTAACGAACCAGTGTTCTCACTGGTCCTCCTTTTGCTGTTATTATTATGTATACTTTAAAAAAAACAAAACAAAACAAAACCCTTTTTACTGTCCCCCACAGTATTGGTCAGCTTTGACTTTAACTGAGCTTTGGCCACACAGATTTTCAACCTGCAAAGGCAAAAGGTGTCTCTGTTGTCTTCCCACATTGCCTGACCTTGTTTCCAGAAGCCATACATTATCTACTTCTGCTTAAGCTCTAGAAGAAGATCCCTATTCAGCAAGCTGACCTTCTGCTCTGCCTAATTGACTTCTGATGTTTTGGAATTGCCCGTTCTTGTGCTTTTAGGAGGCAGTAATTAAGGTGACCAGCAGTGATGGATCCCAATGCCTTGAAAAGAAGTTTCTCATGGGACCTTACTAACTAGTTCCTTGAGCAGCCTGAAATTTGCTCTCCCCATAATGAGGAGTTGCATCACCATACTCAGTTGTATCACCAATAATAAGTTGTATCTTCAGATGTTATTTTCATGATATATGTTTTATAAGACAGAAAAATAAAGCTATTATGTCAAAATAATTTAAAAAGTGGCCTTTGATTTCCAGTGCAATAATCCCCCTTTCCAAGTTCTGAAGCATATTTTAAAGTTCCATTTAATTCAGTAAGAACTGGGTGTGTATTCCAAGTCATACATATGTTACTTTCATAGCAACTGTTGATGCTGAAGAGCTGCTTTTACTTTCAGTGTCTACATTTGAAAAAGGATGCTGAAAAAATTAGTAGGAGGTAGGTATTAGACTCTGTGTAATCGGATAATTGGAAAGACTCTCAGTGGGAGGCTTAAAAGAATTAAACATGTTTAAGACACCAAAAAGGAAACAAAATTGAGTTGCTCACAGTGTTTAGGTGCTTTCTCATGGGGAAAATACAGCCATAAAATGAGACTATTAAGAAAGTAATGACAACTATCAGCACAAAGTACCTGAGGCTAGTCAGATTCAAATAGGAAATAAGACATATTTTTAACAGTGAATTGTGATCAGTCACTTAAACTTACATGTGGTTAATTCTTAGGTGTCAGGATGACTTCAGATACATGTTTAGAAGATATGCTTTGACTAAAATGAAGTTAATGAGACTTAACAGAGTGTTAAAAAAATAAAATCTATTGGTTGGCGATTACTCAAATAGTGACTATATGATCAAATATACTGCTGATCCAGAACTCTCCAACTTTGTTTATGTGACCAAACTGTTTACTGAAATAAGACTTGAGTCATATGCCAGCCTATAACTTTCTGCACGTGACTCACTTTTTGGGATGTAAGATGAGGAATGTGATTTTTCTTGATACTAATATGCCCTCTGGGATCTGGGTTAACTAAATAAGTAAAATGAGTTATATCATTTCATGACTTCAATAACTTGGGTTATTTTTTGCTCTAGAATCACATTTTGCTTTTAAGTAGTTTTTTCTTCTACAAAATAAGCCAAGGGAAATCCAGATTTACTCCACATGGCTCAAAACTAAGATTGTTTTAATGCCAGAATTTTCTACACCATAAACAAGATAGGTGTCATTTAATATCTTAGAGGGGATTTCATTCATATTTATGTCACTTTAATTTTACACTGACATGTATCTCAGTTACCTGAGAATTTTTCACACTTCAAGAACCACATTCTTTACAGTTCACTATTTATGAGATAAGGTCTTAATCAAGATTTTACAGTTAATTGGTGAGCTTCAGTCCTTTGTTTCAGCACTTCTGTCATATGTCTGGAACTGGAGGATTAGACTGGAAAACTGGTGAAAATAGCATTATGTCTGTGAAGGCACTGAAGTGTGCTGCCCCCCTTGAGTAAATTCTCTGAAAGGTGTGCAAACCTAGGAGGATAGATTTTGCTTCAAGTGAAAATCCATAAGATGATGTTACTTTTGTGGGCTGCTTTTTCTCATCAGAACCTCTGCAAAACACATACCTATACCCTAATTTTTTCCCAAATTCACTTACTGAAATTCCTAATCCAATAGTCCTCACTGTTAACCACAATGATTAATTGACTTCTAAACAGTCTTT
The DNA here is from genome assembly GCA_037305975.1 of Chrysolophus pictus. NCBI lineage: Eukaryota > Metazoa > Chordata > Aves > Galliformes > Phasianidae > Chrysolophus > Chrysolophus pictus. The sequence goes on from CM074614.1 coordinate 64,535,772, forward strand.
AAACAAGCCAAATATATTTGTATTTATTTTTTCAAATGGAAAACTAATGTACACATGGCAATCAACCATAGATCTTTAAAGTTCAATTTTGTGCCTAATTCCACAGAATTATAGTGAAGGCATGAAAATTAAACCAGCCTCTATTTCTGTAGAGATAACCATATCTTAACAATTCTAGCCCAGGATGATATTGCTGAAAAAAAACCAAAAAAGTCATTTCTTACTTTATGTTCAGACACACTCTAAATAGTTAAGGTAGAAAAATCATAATTACTGACAAAAAAAATGTATCAGAAAAGGTGTAACTTATAGAAGGTTGCCAGACAATAGATCAGGATAGAAAAACAGTTCCTCACTGGAAATGATCTTGAACTAGGGGTTAAGCAGAAGAATACGTGGGAAACCTTGACAACTCTCTTTTACTAAATAACACTTTGCAAAAAGTCTTATGTTTACAGTAGATTTCAGAATAATAAATAGGAGTTTCTTATTAACAAGGAAGAGGAAACTTTCTTTTTGTGTTACAAGTGATTCTTTATATCCTAAATAGAAATCTATACTGACTTGTCTAGGTTCTAATATCTAGCTATAACACAATACCCAGTTATTAGTCCATTTTCTAGTTTTTCTTTCTTTATCAGAAATTGTTTAGTCTGAGAAACTGCTTTGTATGACAATGGTGTCATCTGGAATAATTAGTAGAAATTAGCAAGTTGGGATACTTAGAGGGCAGTATTGTTAAAAGCAAAACACCTATTTTACTTTCTCTCATATTATTTAAATGTCACTATGCACGAGCACCGTACAGCTGGAAATAATAACCATCTTCAATTACCTCATCTTTGATGCTTGCCAAGAAGTACATGCAATAGCATGTTTAATTCATCATGTTTTGTTTGTACATTAATAAAAGGAAATCGCACAGACAGGAACTGCAAAGTACTGTACAGCAGAAGTAATGAATAGACAGCAAAAGGTCTGGTTTGGAAGTTCAGTGCTCATTTACAAGCTATGGAGCTAAAATAAGATATATTCAAAGAAAACTGTACCCATGTATTCAGTATCTGTAAAATAAATTAAAATTATAGTTCAGTTTCTTGAAACTTTAATTTTAAATGACTAATCTTTTCCTTAAGAAATAGTGCTAAAGCTTTCAATTGGACTACCAAGATTTTTGCTGATTCAGTGATAATATCCCATAAGAATTTTGTGAACAGGTCTTATAAAAAAAACTGGATTAAATCCGGCATTGAAACTAGAAGTTTTCACCTAAGTTTGAATTTGGTGTATTATATTCTAAATGTAGGGTGTCTTGATCTCTGATAAAACAATGGAGAATAATGGATAAACCTTATGAGACAAAAGTATAAATTTAATATAGTTTTAACTTCAGAAATATAAATTCTGTGTGACTGACAATTGTGATATCCTTTCTTTTATTTTGTCAAATCTCATTTGCGTTTGCTGTTCTAGGACTTTTGATATCGTGGGAGATATCAAAGAGAAAAAAATAATAACGTGTAGAATTAACATTTTTCATGATTATTTTCAAGGTTTAAGCAGCACCTTAAACCTTGCAAAGCAGGCAGACAAAGAAGGAAGAATTTGGAATAAAGTTAAGGCTTTATCCACACCTTTTCCTAGGAAGAACAGTTTTAGCTCATTCTCAGCAGAAAATGTAATTTGCAGTATCTCTAAAACAGAAAATTCAGCAGGAACCTAAAGTAACATCTGAATCTTAAGCTTATAATGAGTATATAATGAGCTCCTCTGGGAATCAGTCCTTCTGCCTACTAAAATACTGCAATTTTTCATTTTATTTATTTATTTATTTATTTATTTATTTATTTATTTAGTGCATGCCACAAAATGCCAGCTGTGCGATCTATGGTTCTGTGGTAAAACAGAATCCCTGCCAGGATACAAAAAGAGATATGAGGATGTCACACGTGCACACAGGTGTTCAGGTGAAGTTTTTCATACTGGTTTGCCTCAAGTAGCCTGCATGTCTATTCCCTCTGCACAAATACACAGCAAACAAAGAGTGAAAAGAGGCACAGCTGTAAGAGAGTGAAATTTTGAAATGACAGTCTTCTGGGTTTAGGGGGGAATTAACTGGCCTCTCTCAAGCAGTATTGATCTCTCATTCCTTGAGTGCTATGATGCACTTCTTATTCCTTCTTCGGCAGAATAAATACAAATCCAGCAAAGAGTTTCAGAAGCCAATTAAATTTAGTATAGGAGCAAAATTAAGAGTTCAGAACATAGACTGAATTAGTCAACTCTAGATTATTCCTGTTTGAGATGAGCAGTTCTTGTGGTAGGCCAAGGAATATGAAATTTCACAGTGAAGGGAAGTCAACATTTCTTTACACATAACATTTGCTGTGGATTAACTGGAATTACATCATGTTAAACTGCCTTGAATCTGTACTTTACTCTTCTTCTAGTGTAAATAACATGTCATGTTATCATAGATTATTAATCCTTCTTTGAAAGTAGGTTTCCTGAGATATGATCTGAATCCACTCTAATGCAATTGCTGTAGATACAGCATCCTGAAACAGCTGTCGTACGAATAGTCCACTCTGTTTTGCTGGTTATCAAGGTCAGATTATCTGTTAATCTCTTAGTCGTCTCCTCATGTCACTGTGCATGTGTGTCGTCTAACAGGTTTAAATGCTAATACATGGACACTTGTTTCCTTTTGGCCTACAATTCCCATAACTGAATAGTAGTACGAGATACACCTCGTGTGTGAGTGTGTCACTAGTGAAGATGGGATGTCAGGGAAAGAATACATATAGGGCCATTTGATGAATATTTAGCATAGATAAAAATGTTAGCACCTCCATAAGAGGTATCATAGCATATTTTGCTATGCAACAAGAACATCAAGAACAATAACATGTCCCCTAGAATCTCACTGTAGTGTCAAAACTGATTGTTTATATCCTTTCCTCTCCAGTATGTTAAGGTGCAACATCCATAATTTCTACTTTATTTGTTGCTCATGTTCTTCCTATGTTTTCTCCTTTACATCACCTATGTAGGAGGAAAGTTTTTCACCAAAGAACTGATGGTAAAAATGAAGATCTATATAATTCTTTTGAAGCACATGGCATTTAAAATAGGAATGTACCTTAGTTTAGGTATCTGGTTTCTTGGAAAAATGACAAAAGTCTTTAATTTTCAATGGCTTTTAACTCCATACTCATAGAAATCCTAATTTTCATTAGCATGCTGAAGATTTACAACATTCATCTTAGCAAGTTCATTGATCTTTACTTAAAAAAAGTAAAAAAAAACACTCCAAAAAACAACAACAGAAAACCCACAAGGAATATGTGTTTATACTCATTGGTGTCATTTTTTACCAGTCTCTGAAATGCCTAGTTTTACTGTATAACAGAATTAATAGTTTTACAGACTCCACTAATGCACCCTAACACATTGCAGATAATGATAAAAAATAAAAATGGGCTTACAAAGTTTGATAAAGTATGTGCATGAATGATAGAATTCTTTTATTACAAAACATTTGAAGAATACATGAGCTGAATAAGATTAATTCTTCCCACAATACATTATAAATACCTCAAACGTTTAAAATATGAGCACAGTGCATCCTTGACTCTTTTTAGTAGAGGAAATACAACAGCTTAAGGGATATTCAAAACACAACAAGAAGTATAACTCACAATCCTGCAAAACATGGTGAAAAGTCCTTAAGGAAGTTAAATTTTCTAGAACAAGTAAGGAGCCATGTTGCCATCAGTGGCAAAACTGCACAAAATGGCTCTCATTTTCTAAAACAGATCAGAAACTGGGAGGATGCTTATGGAATGGGAACTATTTATATTCTCTGACTGATATTATTACAATGATTGAAGTAATTTGATTTGAATTTGATTTGTCATCTAATGAACTAAGGTGGATATAAGAAATGGATATGAATGAAATAATTTTGGTGTCATGAAAAGCTACAGATTACTTTTCAGGATTCAGGGCAGCGATGAATTTTTGACAGAAACACTAAACCAAAAACTGCAAGAGGTGTGAATGTTATCCTGGGGAGCATCATTACATGATTGTCTTTTACTTTCAATTTTCCCCAATTCTCTGCTGTTGGGCAGTGTTGGAAATAAGACACTGGGTTAAGAGGAATGAGTCTAGAACTGGGGAAACCGCTTTGATCTGCAAGAAGTGAGGAAGCTCACAAGTTCCATCAGAACACGAGAACACTTTCCTGCTAATGTAACAGAGCAAAGGCATATGTTGTCCAAGCTCCTTCTTGGAGATACGATAGAATCTAGAAGGCAGCTAAGCACTGCACAGACTTTCACTCTCTTCCTGCTCTCCCAGCAGGATGGGGGAGACAATGAGAAAATAAAAAAAAGAAAAGAATTAGAACTCACAGATCGAGATTAAAATTATTTTCTAAAACAGAAAGAGAGAAATAATACTAATGAAAAAAGTATATGCGCAACTCAATTACTCACCACCCATTGACCAATGCCCAGCCATTCCCCAGCCAACAGCAGCACTCTGGACAACTCACCTCAGTCTTGTAGTTATTTTACATTATGCCATATGTTATGGATTATCCCTTTGGCCAAGTTAGGTTAGCTGCCCTGGTTCTGTTCTCTCCCAGCTCCTTGTGCTCCCAGTCCCTTTTCTGCCAGGACAGTGTGAAAAGCTGAGAAACTGAAATGCCATTGGCTCTATAGAGCAACAGCTAAAACAACAGTATGCTAACAACACTGCCTTTTCTCCTAAAGAAAAAATATCATACACTATGAGGAAAAATCAACTCTGTTGTGTTTTACTGACAAAACTACATTATACGTATGTTGCAGGCTGTTCAGACCACATGGGTTTCTGCTTCTTCCAGCCCTATCCACACAGATCTGTGCAGATATTGTCAGTCTCTGGGATCAAAGTGCAGACATGACTTTTCATGTAGCAAAATTGTACTGCTATTGTCAGTTAACTTCCTGTCCAGTGTTCAGCCAGCCAGACTGAAAACCAACACTGCCCTGAGGAAAACCATTCCAGGTTGATGGTACCTGACTTATTCAATATCAGACTTAGTTTTTGGTTTTTTTTTTTTCCCAATGATAAAGTCCTAAAATCCTGGATATACTTTTATGTCTGCATCATGCTGCCTGTGTTAATCTTGAAGACACACACGTTCTGCCAGTGTTTTGGAAGCTGAGATGGTTGAGATGGTCTGCAAAGAAAAGAGCAGGAGAGAGGAAGAGGATTCGGAGGAATTGCTTTTTGCTCACAAAGCCCTAGAATTTCTTTATTTTCCAGTCTTACAGAACACTCCAGATTGTGTGATTATCACAGTCACAGAGTCAGATGCTATTCAGCACTGTGGCGGAAAAACAGACTATTTCATGTGATATATTAGAAATAACATTGAGATTTTCTTTTCAAAAAGTGTGGTTCTCTGTTAACATGAAAACAAAACAAAACAAACCCAAAAACAAACAAACAACAAAAAAAAAAACAACCAAAAACCAAACCAAACCAAAACATAAAAACTGAAATGAAGTATGTACGTCAGTCTTTATAGTGAGGTATCTACACACTAGATGAAGATACATTAAATTTACTACTATTTCTAGGTGCTAGCAAGCTTAGCTTCTTGTGGAACTTTATTTATTTTTTTTTCATAAAATGTAACAATGAACAAAAGAACAAAGGCAATCTGAGCTAGACATACAACTACAGTGAGATTTCCATAAAACAATAATTCACTGTTTAGATGTTGGCTTTCAAAGCATTTTCAGTTCTACTTAACAACACTTTATAGCTACACTTAGTGGCATGCAGCCCTGGATTTAGTATTTTCTGTAGAAGTGTAGAAATTTTTAAAGGTATAAAAGTAAATGATGAGAGATTCTTGATGCCAACAACAGACTCAGAGACCTAAGAGGCTGAGGACTGTGGTGGCTTGTGGTCTTACATAAGGCAAAAAGATTATTTGGAGGCCACAGCATAGAGATGAATGAAAAGAGAGAAATGTATATAGCTTTAAATATTTTCCCTAGAATGGCATTACTTAAGTAAATTCAGAATAGCTTAAGTGTCCCAATCCCTTCCTTCACCTCCTTCAATTGAACATTTTCTAGGTTACTTCTTGTGTCTACTAATCATTATGTCATTTCTACACTCCGTGAATATTCATGAATATAATTGAAACTAGTAGATATTTTTATGCTTATTTTACAGAAAAACTATAAACTACATTGACCATCTTAAATGAATCACTTCAGAACTGCATAAACATTTGTCCAAAATGTAAAAGTAATCATTTATACCTCAGTGAGTGTTTTTGAAATAAAGTTTGAGGAATAAATGTTAACAAAGAAAATATTGTCAAAAATGGTTAACATCCAAGACTTTTTTTTTCAAAGTTTGTGCTAAATCTTTCTATCAGTCCTGAAAATGATGATTAAAAAACTGGTCTTCGCACCTACATTGGTACAGCAAGCAATTTGGGAATTGCTAGGGTTTAATTAGCACCTCTTTTCACTATCAACTTTGGTTATTTAGGCCATCTATAGTTTCCAACAATGAAAAAAGTCAGCAGCAGAATAAATGTATAATATAGTTTTGAAATCAGTGGGTCAGATGCATTGCATAATGTAGTTCTAAGCAAGTGCATCAAGTGCTATTTTTACTTACAAAAGAAACATTATCATCTTTTATTTTGAAGTAAACATCAGTAACATTTCTGTGTTGCTAATATATCTACACGCTGAGATAAGCATATCTTAGGATTGCTTTCTTTGCATGTGTTTTCTTGGGGGAGGAGCAGAGATCTGAGTCTGGAGGCACAGTCCAACACAGGCTTGTGATAGAAGCTCACTGCGAGGTGATTGGAGTGATTGGAGGTTTGGATTGCTTCTCCAGAGCTCTTTTTAAAATATAGCTGTCATCAAGACACCCAAGTGCAAAGTCAGGATGAAATAATGGCAGTCAGTATATTTGCCTAGAAGTTCCAAACATTCCAAAATCAAATCCTGATAGAAAAAGGAAATTCAAAGTGGTTTGACTAGTATTAATACGTCTTATACTTGTTGAGCACTCAGCAGAAAAGTCTATCTTTAGAACAATTAATCTACTTGTCTTACATTTTATTTAGTGCAATAGTTGCATACGACTAATTTTATGGGGAAGCATGTTTTTGTCTGTGAACTCAGAAATCTTTACCAAAAGATTTAGATTCACCTTATCCACTATTTCAACACACAGAGAGCTAGGTATTTTACATGTTGCTGTTGAAGAGCTCTTGTTTACATTAAACTGGAGATGTATATCATTCATAAAGAGGCTTGAAAAAAATTACGCAGCTATAGGGAATGCCATTCTAACTTCATAATCAACTGGGGATCACTCAGCATACCATTTGTTATGAACTCTGTTACCTTAATACAATAGGTTTAACAACCATATGCAAATATATGGCTATGCAATATTGTTTTAATTGATGCAGTATTTATCTCATCCTATATTGTTCATATTTTAGGTTAAAAAAAAAAAAAAGTGACGTGAAATAACAACAGGAGGACATATACAAATTCCAGGATTTCAGATTTTTTATTGCTTCTGATAATTTTTATTTGCAAGAGGAAACTGTGAATTTGTTAGAAATGAGGTGAGCGTTACTATACTTTTTGCATGGAGAAGTTTATGAGAATCTGAGAAGGCAGTAGATTACTGAATACTGAGGGTATATCTATTCTCAAGAACTCAGTGACAGCTAGAACAATTAAAAAAAAGAAAAAAGGGACAGAACTATCTAATATTTCATTTATAGTACATGGAGGGTCATTAAAACTTCAGTGAATTCATAGGATCTGACGATTTCAAAAAAGAAGGATGAGGGGGAGGAAGTGAATGACCATATTCCCCTGCACCTATCTTTTGCATCCAATAAAGAATCCTTATGGAATTTTCTGATTCTGCAGGTGTATGATCACATGCAGACTATCATTTCAGAGACAGTTTGGATCCCTTGGTCCGTAGCAGTGCCTACAGAGCAACTAACTCAGCCAGCATGATGACATCTTATCTGCTGTTATTTAAGTGACGTATTTAATCATTCAATATCTATACTCAGAATTTTTTTTTTTTGTCTTCATACAAGTATGTTCAGTGAATACAGTCTTCATTCTAAAGAAGTGATCTTTTGATAAGCGTATGAAAAATTCTTCAACATTATCACAACACTAATATATCCATACATTATACTACATTTTTATTACAATGTCTATTAATCACTTTAAAAAGAAATTACTTTATAGTTAACTTTCTAAATAAGAGACTAGGTGTTTATTTATTTAGCCTTCTCCAGAGTTATTCAGACTCTCAGATCATAGAATCATAGAAACATAGAATCCTTAGAACGAGAAAGTTGAAAGGGACCTCTAAAGGCCATCCAGTCCAACTCCCCTGCATTGAACAGAGACATTCACAGCTAGATGAGGTTACACAGGGCTTGAACCAGCCTCACCTTGAAAGTCTCCAGGGGCAGGGCATCAACCACGTCTCTGGACAGTCTATTCCAGTGCCTCACCACCCTCACTGTAAAAGACTTTTTCCTTATGTCCAACCTAACTCTACTTTCTTTGAGCTTGATGTTATTTCCTCTTGTTCCATTACCTCAGACTCTGCTAAAGAGTCTGTCTCCCTTCTTTCCAGTCTCTTCTACATTTTTATATCCATGTATCTGTACCTACCTGATGTCTCATGTTTTGTACAGTTACTAACTTTCTGATGCATGAATCATCTTACTGTTATTAACTTGTATAACCGGTTTTAAGTGCACTACTTTTGTACATAGGTATTACTGAAGTAGAAAATCCAGGTCCATTCAGCCATAAAATGGAAGGCCTACCTAACCAGCATGGCTGAAGCATGCCAATAACTTACATAATCACTGACACTCAAACAAATGGTTGCACATGTGATTTATATTTATTGTGGTACATCTTTGATATCCCAGCCATGTACTCTCTTACGTCTGTGAAAAACATTTAATAACATTCTTTAGCATCCTAGTGTAAAAAAAATTGAATCTCTAACACAGCCTCATTTTTGGATACATAGTGTGAATTCTTAAGTCTTTTATCAATAAGATCTTTTGGAGTACAAATTTAAAATAAGCAACATAGCTTCATTACACCTACTAATGGTTTGAAAGTAGGAACCAGTTCAACCTCTTCAGTGAAGATGCAGTATTAATCTAAAATGTTCACTGAAGGAAAAACTGCAGTGGGTTTAATTGCCAACTGACAGTAGGGGAGTAGAACACCAAATGCTTTGGTGTTTCAAAAAAATAAAAACAACACAAGAGCTTTCCTCTTATGTTTAAAATGGCCGAAGATCCATGAAGGGGGTGTTCAGAAAGGCCCTCTGGCATCTAGATCATCAAACATTACTTAGTAACATCACAGTAATGTATAAGTATTTGTGTTTTTTGTTTTTTTAATATTTAATTTTTTGTTTGGAACTTGAGCTTTAAATGTTTGTATTGAGTCAGCTTACAGTTATATCTAACACAATATTTTGCTTTTAATGATTTCTATATACTACATTAGACATACCAGTTAGAAGACTTAGTGTCTCCTCTAAGCTTACTTTTTATTTTATGCTTTGCTTCATCAGAACTAACAGACTTGTACTCTCCTTAGGGACCTTGAGAGCTCAGAGATACTCAGTCTGTGCTTCAGCATTCTCCATTACTCAGTAATGACCATTTATCAAATTCTTTCCAAGTTACACAGCAAGAAATCCTTCCTGCTCTTTGTGCAATAGTTCAAAACTAAAACATTGATTAGGAAAGATGTGTTCAATTTCTTCCTCTTCCTCAGGAAATTCAAGCTTACATCTTCCATCTCAAGGAACAAAAAAAAAAAAAAAAAATCACTGTTAGCTATAGGCTATAATGATAAAGAATAAAGAATTTCTCAACTTCTTTTGAAAATGTTCCACTCTGCTTTTAAACTAAGAAAGAAATAAACAGTCAAGCAAAATATTTAACTGAGACATTAAAAACAAACCTATGTTTGAACAAAATCTCCTCTTGGTAGCCAAGGAAAATCTGTCCACTTACAGATTTTCCATCAAATAGTAATTGAATTAAATATAAAAGTGGCCTTTGGAATTGGTTTTGGCCTTTTTAAAAATTATTCTTTCTCCAAGGGTAATATTCTAACACCTAGACCGTAGAAAAAATATACATCTCTTTGTAAATCATTTTGGCTTACTTCCAATTTCCTTGTCTAGATTTTATCTCTACTACTCACAGGAGTTAGGGATGCCAACCAAAGGGACATGGATAGGCTTGGTAAGTGGGCCCACATGAATCTAATGAGGTTCAACAAGGACAAGTGTAATGTTACCCTTGAGCTGAGGCAATCCTAGATATCCAGTGTGCAGACTGGGAGAAGAGACCTATGGTGATGGACTTGGGGATTCTGGTGGTTGAAAAATTTGACACAGTTCAACATTGTGTGCTTCTGTAGACCAGAAGGCCAACATATCCTGGATTGAATCAGAAGATAGGTGGCCAGCAGGGTGAAGGAGGTGATTGTCCCTCTCTACTCTGCCCTCATGAGGCCCCACCTGAAGTACTATGTCCAGACCTGGAGCCCCCAGCAGAAGAAATAAGTGGGGATGTTAGAGCAGGTCCAGAGGAGGGCCACAGAGATGATCAGAGAGTGGAGTGCCTCTCTACAAAAAAAGGTTGAGAGAATGGTCTTGTTCAATTTCCACAGCAGGGGGGTTGGTACAGGATGATCTTTAATGTTCCTGCCAACCCATGCCATTCCATGATTCTATGATACTCTTTGGTAATTTACTATTACTTCACTGAACTGTAATTAATGCTGTAATTATGAATCTCCGCCAGTTTTATGGAAAATATGAAAGAAGCATCAGTACTAGACACAAAAAACACAGTTAGTTGATAAGACATTGCAGTTGGTTGAAAATTCTGAGACAGAGAAATCTTAAATATTTTCCTGAGCTGCAAAAGGTAGCACAGGAATTGCCACTGTGTTTACTATCACATTATTTTAATGTGTGAGCTTTCACTCTGATTCATCAATCATAATAACATATCTCTAGTAATAGTACGTTTGCAATCTAAAACAGATTTCTGCTCTCTGACCCAATTCATTGTTCTACTTGCTGGTTCCCAAGCCTAAATAAACAGATGAATGGAAGATCCAACTTAATAAAGACCCTGTCCGGGAAAGGAAGAAAGCAGCCTTCCCCATAACTACTGATGTTTGCTTATGTTGAATATTGCTGAGGGTTGAGTTCTGATTTCTATGACTGCTTGTTCTTGTTGTTGGTTTGCTTTGGGCTCACCAGATGAATCCAGCTGCTCCAAGCTCCAAACTTCCACACTGCTCCTGTAAGTCTCAGTGTGACATGTTCTGGTTTCTGTCACCGAAACATTTGAAATATGTATGTATACATATACAGATATGCCTACATATAGCTGTGCACAAATATAAATGTAAATATATGCATTTATTTATGCATATTTTTCTGTTGAAGCTAACAAAAAGGTGCTGCTTTCAGCAGAAAGACTTCCTCCTTACTCTTTTCCTTTTTGTTCCATGTGCAAGATGCTATCCACCTTTCAGAATTTTTGCATTAGTGATTAGGAGGAGCTTGTAACTGGGCAAATGGGTTAACTATATGAACGTTTCATAGTTTATCCAATTTTTATTCTATAATTTAGTTTTAAGAGATCTGGAGTAACAAGATATGAGCATCTTATGACCATGTCCTTATTCATTTTTAAAAGTCTATTGGATTGCTGTGTTGTATTATGTTTAGATCTATCCACAGTTGTACTATTGACTTTGACAGTAATGTGATCTGGACATTTCCATGACTGGACTTAAAGTGCACTATCATTATAGTCTGGATGTGCTTGCATAAGCACTTCTGTTGATTAAGTGGTATGATTATTTTTTCCTTCTTTCTTTCTAGGATGCATAGGATCAGACCCTAACTTGCCTATTGGCTATCACTCCCCTCATGTGTGCAGTGAGCAGGCTTTTTGCATCACTTCACAGATTTATGCTATTATTAGTTTAGCGATGAGAAAAACAAACATACAAAAGACTACATTCAAATTTGCCAAATTCCCCATAGAAGTTTCTACTTTTAACAAAAAATTGAGGTTTTGGATATTTATCTGAAAAGAGGATGTTCTTTAAGGATGAAAGTCGTTTAATTAAAAATTATGCTGCATGTTACTTCATTTGAATCAAAGTCATCAAAGGGGAAAATGATACCTGCCAAGAAGTTTGCTTACTCTCCCCTTTGATTTTGGATTAAAAATGGAGATTTCTACCTTGGCTTCCCACGTTCAAGCACTGAGCGGTTCTACTGTTGCCTCTTCAGCCCAGGCCTCAACAGGCTGCTATGGAGGATGTTGCTCACCTTGCAAGAAGCCCCAAAGTTATTGTTATCTTCTACTTCGTGTGCATGTTTCAGAGCTCCACGTTCAGTTTCATTGACTGACAGCCATAATACAAACTAGGTCGTCTATACCCAAGCTGAATGTCCCAATCATTGGACCAATGAATCAGCGTCTCTAATTTTCTGGCCCAATGTTTCTGTTCAATTATTTAGAGAATTCCTGACCTTTTCTGCCACAGTAGAACATAGCTGGTGATCAGCGCATTTAACTGTAATGAAAGAAACTCAGGTTGAAAACCTTTTGTTTGGTTTATATCTGCTCTTACTTATCTGCTCTTGGAGATTCTGTGTTAACCTCTTTCCAGCTTTGTGTCCACAGATACTTCTGTCTCCCCCATCTTCAATTCTTAAGCTTTTGTCTATATAAAAATATTATTTATTTTATGGAATATTTTGAAGAGTGGGGAAATTTCTGCCTCTTTCAAAAATCAATCCTTGATAAGCACTGCTTTGGCTTCTCGTGAAGGGTGCTCATTTCCTTATTTGTGCTACATTCTCTGTTTTATAGCACAATTTTTCAAGACTAAAATGGAAGAACATCTTAGGTGCTCAAGACGTATTCTTTTTCCACATAATAATTTCTTGAGTTTTTATTTCATATGATGTCTAAATTATACGAGTGTGATAAAAATAATTATTTTTAAGTGTTTTAAAATCTCTTTTCTTAACTGGAAGTATTTTGACACATAATATATTGCAAAAAATTATTATGCTAATGTTGCTATCCTCAAGAATCTAAAACTCTGGGAAAGACTCAAAATCATGAAAGGCTCAAAATCATGAAATGTTTATTTCATGCTCTCTTTTATATATTTTAAATCAGTAGAGTGCACTCAGGTTGTATTTTCAAGCCTTCTATAAAATACCTGCAGTCGTAGGAGTCCATGCTTATTAAAATACGTTTTAGACTTATGTACTAACAGAAGTCCAGAAATCTGGACAGAGTACAGAATTCCAAATTTCCAAGACATGTAATAAAACTGTAAGATCTGCTTTTCAACCTTTTTTTAACCAAGACTTTGTAAACTTCTGCAATAGTCAAGTTATGCTTGTGCCATTTTGGTTATGAATGGACATAACAGTACTCTCTTTTCATGGCATTTGCATAGATTGTTCATGTGGTGCTCTCATGCTCTCAAAATGCAAGCCTGGTTACTCCCTGAATTTATACAATCTGATAATATACTGAAGTGCTTTTTCTTTCTTTTTTTCCTTTTCCTTTTTTTTTTTTTCTCTCTCTCTCTCTTTTTTTTTTTTTCTTTTAAATATCTATCCACAAAAACACGTGCAGCTAAAAAATAACCTCAGTATTTTTGAATGTCTGTTCATGGAGGAGCTGTACTTTTGGTATCCAAGTATGCAAATTTTGATTCAACTTTCCATGCTTTTCTTCATACTAAAAAAAGAAGCTCTCACTAAATTTACTAAGAGCACTGCAGGGCCTTTCAAGTCATCTGCAGTATTTAGAAATGAGCAATACAGGCTTTATTCTATTAAGACTTGATTTCTCTCTCAGTTGACAACTGAAGAGTGGTCTAGTTGGAGAAAAAAAAAATAGTGACATTCTAATTTTTCTTTCCTTGCTTGTGTACTAACATGAAAACTTGTCAGTCAGCTCTCTGCCAGTATTTCCATACTGGACATGTCATTTTCTTGTTCAGATAAAATGACAAAACATCAGTTGCAGGATTTCAGATTTGCTAAGTCGTTAACATCATCTCAGCATTAATTGTGTCATAAATATTATGTTCTTAATCTGCCTGATCTGGAAGGTCAAGCTGTGCCCACATGGTGCCTGCATTTATGCACTCAACATCAGGAGCATTGCTTTTGTCAGCAATGATAAATCCAGCAAGAATGGTTTGAACTGCTTCTTTCTAACTTTGTATCTATCTAGCAGTCTAAAGTAAGTATCTCAAGTATCTATCACCATAGCGTCACATTGCTAAACTTTGTAAATAATAGAGTCACTCAATAATTGGAGACTTCATACTTATTGTTTCAAACTAGACTATTTTCTCCTCTCCTGGTTTATTTCTTCAGGAAAATAAGATAATGTGATTAACAGATTTTATAAGGAGTGCAGGATTTTACTATGAGAAAATAACTTCTTGAAACAGAATGGACCGTGGTTTTGCTATTGTGTCTTTCCTACTGGATCCTTTCTGCTGGGAAGGAGTTTACAAAAAGCTCTCTACCTGTTCACATTATCTCCTTGTGGAAGATCAACAATCAGATAAAAAATATAACAACAAGAAAAGCAGTTCATGATGCCTTTTGCAATAGAAATTTTTCTTGAAGGAAGGTGAAATCTTGTGCAAATGATGTTTTCAAATGCAGAGTTGTCTTTGTGAGGATTGAGCAAATAAATATTCTGTGCAGGGGACTAAATGAGATTATATATGTATTTTATTTTTTAAAATTGAAAAAGTATGTTGAAAGAGCATTTCTATGCATTTGTAATGATTTTTGTAAGTATAAATCTCTCTGCAATTTTATGCAAAACAGCTGTCTACTTCCGCTTGTTTAAATAACTGCTTTCCTTCATTAGAAACAAACTAACTAAAGAACTATTGACTCTTTTTTAGTCATTTGGACAAACAACACACTTTCACTTCTGATAACCCAACGGAAATTTACCAGGTTCCATTCCAGAACTGGGATGCTGACTGAGATATACGCCTTTAATGCTTTATAGGTAATGAGGGTTTGAACTGAAAATTTTGTAGGACAGACAGGGCTGGGCATAAGTACACTCAAATCTGTGTGCATATGTGAGCTTATTAGGCAGCAAAGGTAAAAGACAGTAATATCATTAAGCACAACAATATTGGCCTTCTATTATTAATATATAGCGTATCTTAAGATATAAGGTAAGATAAGAATATTCAGTTGTTCTGATTTGGAAAATAGAACAAAAATGTCCAAGACTTTGGACTATTTTCCTGTGTGTCTACTTCTGTGCTCAGCCTCAGCTGCATTTGGCCGTGTCTGTGACCCCAGCTGTAGCCACACAAATGCCGGTGATGAGCATTTAGACAGGCAAGAATTCCCTAATGTGTAACAAGTTGTTACATATCATTCTTGATACAGCAGGTTCGACTGAGGAGAGGTAACACTCCCCGTATATACTGCTGTGGCATGTAACTATTAAAACAGATCCATAAAGATTTACTGAGGTTTGTAAAATTCTGTTGGAAATGGTCCTCTCTGTCATCATAGCACAAGTCAGCTTTGCATACTGAAAGTGGAATGTAAGAGAAGCAAAATGAAATCCATAGACTTTGTGCTGATAAACTGTTCAAAGAAAACTTGCTGCATACAAACACAAGAATTGCAACACAATCTATGTTTGTCTAAGGGTAAGATCATGACCATGTTCATGTGCTATTCTGCCAAAAAAATGAAGTGTGCAAGCAGACTTAAATGGTCCCTCTCATACACTCAATTTTGAGTGTATATTCATCTGCTTTTCTAACCTGGGCTCTCAAGTTTATAAAATCTGGAGTAATTATTCAATCTTAATTATACTGTTACAAATAGAGCTTTTCACAGTTCCAACATATCTTTTTTTTTTTTTTTTTTTTTTTTTTTTTAATGCATGTTACATGTTAGTGGGCTCTACACAGTTTAGGGGTGAGAATTTCCCTCGTTCTTACACAAGAGTGGTAACAAAACCCATCCCTGAAGCGTTCACACTGAGATTGAGTGCAGTCTCAGTCCTGAGTCATGGCACTCATGGCAGTGATGAGATGATTCCTTTTATTTTTCCTTTCACCTTTGCAAAATGACAGCTTGGCAAGGGCAAAAAGTATGCTGCTAGGCAGAACAACCCATTGGCATAGGCTAGTTGTACAGGGAAAAGTACTTTGCAAAAAGAATATTACCTCAGGGTGTGTGGTGCAGCACTTTATGAATTGCTCTTCGCTACTTCTGAATAGATTTGCATTTAAAAGCTCCAAAATTTCATTATTTCTGTGTTTTGAAGAGAAATATGAAAATTTATACAATCTATAAAATCTAGAGAGCAATCTTCGTTATGTGGCTGGAGATCTGTGTCCTGGTATATTAGGTAAAAAGGATGTCTCACGGTATAAGAAGCACTTATTCTGCTAAGTTGCTGAGAAGCAAGATACCAAGACACAGAGCAAAACAGTGGTCATTCAGGCTTAGAGATGAGTGTGAAGGCAAGTATAAGGGTGGCTGTAGCATTGTGCTTCTGCCCAGTTTAAATTAGTCTGACTAAATAAAGCAGGGTCAATGCATAAAGAATATAATATTAAAAATCCTAAGTGGTAAAGAACTGTAAATATATACATTTATGCTCAACAGCTGTCCTACAAGCCTTATACTGAATATCTTTATTTGCACTGTTTTTCAGTAGCAGATATAAGTTGCATAAGTTACAGTCCAGGTGCAAATAATGAAGTGACAGTATCACCCATTCCACACTGCATGCAAGCATTTATATATCTCTTTAGAGCTCTTAAGAGAAAAGACAGGGCACTACAGCTGACTGTGCTTTATGATGGAATGTTCTAATAGAGATTTAATATATTTATCTGCCTTCTGAAGCCAGCAGCTATGGCCACTGCAAATGGCTGGCTGGCCACAGTTATTATCTGAGCAATCTAAGTAGTTATGTTTTGAGCTACAGAGTGTTGAAGATAATAGATCAGTCTAGACTCAGTGCTTACACAGTGGTAGATTGCTTTCTCCTTTCCACTTGATGGTCAAACCCAGCTGATAATTGACTTAATGAGAGTTGCCTTGCTCATAAACTAGGGAATGAGAGGACTGTTTACACAAAAGAACAATATTATGCTCCCTGTGGGAATTTGACAGATTTTGTTAGCTTGGGGGCTGTTTAACAGTTCGGACTGCAGTGGTACCTGTAGAAGACTGTCAGTTGATAATGGTGCCTTCCATGGATTAATGAAATCACTTCTATATTTTGCTCAAGCAAAGTGAGTAATAAGAAATACAATCAGAGATTTGTCTTGCCACTGTGATCCTTCTCCTCCCCTTTCTCTTTCCCATTTGTTTTATTTCTACTAGCGTGTTCAGTCTATGTCCAAATTCTAACAATTATATCCTCACTGAATAAAGTTCCTGTTGCTACAAGCAACTCATGTATATGCACTTAATATTTCAGTTTTCTCAGTGCGTATTTCACTACCTAAACAATCAGGTACATTTTCCTGCTAGGCTCAAGCAAAGTGGCTATTACTTCTTTAAGGAGTCCCTCCCCCTTCTTTGTTTGGCAGAAGAAGTCAGGGAGAAGAAGCATCACCTGAACTCAAGGGGCTCAGGTTAGTCTTTCTGGGAGATTTTATGTAAGCATGACTAAAATGTTTAGCAACACTACTCAGGTTTGCATGGAGCAGAGAAGTCAGTACTCCGGCTACACCTTGGGGAGATGAAAGAATTTATAAAGAGCTAAACACAAAGAAGGTAATGTTTGGATGTTTGGTCAAATATATTTGGAAATAAAGAAAAATAAAGGGCCACAAATATTTTTCCCTTAAACGTAACTTCTTTTCAGGAATGACAGTTCATTCCATGCTAGATTTATGTAAAACTCAGCCTACAACTAAAGTATAGTTTAGACCATTCAATACTAAGTAAATGTAATTGTATCTAACTGAAATGCTAAAAGCTTAAAGCAATTACATAAAGCCTTCCCTCCTCTCCACCCCCCCCCTCCCCGAAAAAAAACAAGAACCCCCAGCACACTAAAAAGATAGACTTTGAACACAGAAACCATGTGATTAGACTTCAAAATATTCTTATGCTAGATAGGATATTAGGGGTCACTAACTACAAGGCTCTAACAAAACAGACTACATATTGATAAAACTAAATTGACTATGATAACTTAAAAACAGGACAAATTTAAAGAAACACTTTTTTTTTTTTTCCTCCAGAAAAAGATTATATTGTTAATTATTATCCATGATTTTTTTTTTTTTTGCTCTGAGATGACTATTTTTTTACTTGCATTCTCATTGAGATAGACAGATATTCTTCTTACCACTGTAACTGAATATAGTTTGTCTACATAGTGAAGAACATTCCCGATTTGCCACTATTTATAGAAAAAAAAAAAAACCCAAACACATTATTTTCCTCAGTTCTGCTTGTATTTCCTGATTTCAGCAATATCCTAAACCATTTTTCCCCAGAAGAGTCCAGTCTTCTTTCACCATGCTTCCTTTCAGGAAATCATATTCAAAATTATGATCATTTTGGACATATTGTACTGGGATTTTGGGGTAATATTTAAGGTATCTATACTATACTTTGCTTAATTATGCCCTCATGTGACTGTTCCAGAATGGAAAGGATGGGAAGACCTAGTGAATGTGTTTGGAATAGCCAGCAACTCTACCAACACACCAGAAAGCTGTGGATAATAACATGAACTATATACATATATACATATATATATATATATCTTTTTTTTTTTTTTCCTTTCCTTAAGTTCACTCACTGGATGATAGACTGCCTTTATCTCCAAGGCCCCTAAGAGAGCTAAACAGTTTTGGAACAGAATTACATGAATTCTCATCCTTTCCTTTGCTCGGTACTTGAATATTACCGCTTAAAACCATTTCCATTGTCATTATTTTTCTTTGTAAGAGAAGATTTGTAATCATTCCTCAGTAAAGAAGGACCACGCGATTCATAAGCAGATCCATCTCTTCAGGTGGTGCTTTTCCTTCCTGTTAGCTCACCAGTGGGAAAAGCGTGAAAAGATAACTCTAAGGATGCTATGTATTGATTTCAGTCTAGAAAGAGGCAGAAGTTATGAGAATGATGTCTTGAGATCCCTTATCATAGGTTATAAACCAGATTGTCAAAAGACAAAAAATATTGACTCTGACTTAGTTGAGGATAAAAATACTAAAATGTTTTTGCTTTTGTAGAACAATCATTCATTGGCTTACTTTCCTTCTGTGCTGGGGAGGACAGGTAGTCAGAGTAGAGAATACAGATTGTTTCAGTAGGCTCCTGTTCAGCTGATGATAGTATACACAGCTGTATGAGCCAGTGCCTGCCAGCAGAGTCCTGACCCAGACAATTAACCTTATATTAACGCTCCTAATGGTGATCATCTGTTGCCATATGCCTGCAGCCTGAATACTAAGTCAGCAATGAGACCATAGAGTTCTCAAGTCATATCTGATCTTTGATCACAAGCAACCAAGCTTGGGTTTATTTTAAAATGGAAGCTGAGTTTTAAATCTTTACTTGTAACCTGACCATTCTGTGGAATAATTAACATCCCTGAAAACAGCAGTAACTTATTCAGGAAAACTGGTGAAACTCTCTTGCCTGGAATCAAATGGTTAAACAGATTACCTGAAATACTTTTTTTTTTTACATTGTGGCAGACCTTTCTTTTGCCTTGTCTAGAATCTTGATCTACCGAAAACCATGGAAAAGCTAGAATAGGAAAACACGTTTCCTAGCCTATTTTCTTTCTGATCTGAGTCTGTTCAGTGGCCCTATTAACCAGTACTGTTATTGTTCTGGGAGTAGCTGTTGAATGCAAAAGTAATTTGAAATACCAAGCATGTGAAGTAATTTTTAATGTACCAGGTTGTGATATTCAAGCATATATGTGCTAAAGCCACTATTTGCTGCACAGCTGCTGGTGTTAATCCTTGTTTGTACTATAAGTAAGCTGCCTGGCAGGTGCTATATTTTTTATTTCAAATCTGCTGCTTTCTTGGATTTATTTTCTGTATCCTTGTCAACATAAACAATGGTTCTTTTTCCAATAGCTACCCAGCTTTGAATATCAACAAGGACAGTCAGAGTGGAATGGTACTACAAAATACTAGCCTTCTCATATCATTCATACAGACAATAACATAGTATTGAAGCAAACAGTGTATTGATTAGAAATAGAAGACAAATAGGTATTTTAATAGATAGTTTAAAAGGTGTGACTTTTTTAACTTCCAAAATCCAAAGGGACCATTTCTCCTGAGTACTATGCTTTGTGAATGATGCTTCCACATAACTCTTTTCTTCAGTCAGTATGTATGCAATGTATCAAATGTTTGAGCATAGTATACCTAAAATTTTGCCAATTACTGTAGCAGCCAGAGGGACAGAAAAGCTATTATAAGTTTGGATGTGTCCTTGTATTAAAGTAGAGAAGCTTTGTTGATGATTGCCTCTTTAAATACTTGATGATCAGTAGAAATTATTGTGACTTGCTTGATACAACTGAAAATCAGGCCACACAAAAATTACTGCATGTTAAATTCTGAAAACAATGTTTGCTTCCTCCCCTCTTCAGCTTACAGTGTTCACCACTCAGCAAAAAGAATATAACACATGATACAAATAAGATAGCTTCACAAATTATTATGTAGCAATATTTCATATTTTTTCAGCAGTGCATATAAAATTAATCCACCATATATTAGAAGATTTTGTAATTCCTTTTTGCAGAGAAAAAAAGAGATCAATATAAACTAATCCAGTAAACACTTACTTCTGAGTACAGTCTTTATTATTTTGAGTTGTACCAAAGGAACAGTAATCATGATGTAAACAAGACTTTTAAAGACTGAATCCTTATACCACTACATTTTCTCTTTTTCACACACACACAGCATTTTCTGTCCAGATCTGATCCTGTGAGGTATATCATGTTCTCCCAGTTCTTGTCATCTTATTTGGAAGAAAATAGTGCTCAGTACTTTGTAGTTCCCATTAGGAGAATCAGGGTTAAAACCCTGTTTCCACAAGATTCAGTGGCAACATTCCAATATACCATTTCTCCATTGATGAAAGTCTTTGCTGCAGAAATAAAGCATTGTGGACCAGATTGCTCCCATCATCAGCATAGTCTGTAAAAGCCTACTCTTAAGACCATTCTAGAATATAAACCAGAGAAGCATACAATGGTTTAATATAAAACACTGGATCTGAAGAAAGTTTTCTTCCATTGAACTCAGCCTTTCACTGGAGTTTTGAAACAGCATTTTATTCTACATAAATAATTTTTACTCTTCTGAAAATATATTTTTGTAATTAAAATTCAAAATTATTAAAAATATGATCAGATGATCACTTAAAATGATCAAATTGATCTGTAAAAATGAACTGGAATCATGTCTTAATGTTTTCGGGTGTTAATTTCTGAAATACTAACAGGATCTCCTCCTCAATTTATGAGGAAAAATAAATATTTATTCTTTGTATCAAAAGATCAACTCAGTCTTTAGCTTTTCAAAATATGGTGGTAAGAAGGAATATCTCGGACTATTATTTGGCCATTTAATGTGTCTGACAGAATATCACAGTTGGCTATTCAAACTGGAGAATTACATCTCAAGGAAGAAAATTGCATTAAGTTTCTCAATCATTTTTGCTAAAATCCTTATGATGATAACAGAAGTGTGGTAACTAGACAGCTAGAAGAAGGAAGGGAAAATGATGCCTTCATATCAAAGTAAGTAAGAATAACAAAAATTTGGAAGTGAACATGCCTGATAAGATATCGAAATGGAATACTTCTAGATCTGACAGAGCACAGCAGAAGTGAAAAAGTTTCTGTTAAGTTCAAGTATCCCTGAAAACATTATAAAAAACAGAACTGAACATTGTTTATTGTATTTTCACACCTTTGAATTGTAATTGTATGCAGAATGCAATTATGGAAATAGGAAAATACTTAATTTAAAAAGAAAATTATATTGAAAAGCCGACCTGAAGTTTTATGAAAAAAAAGAAAGGCTTTCCAATCAGTGCTCAGTTTTAAAAAATGTATTTCTAATGGTAAATGATTATTTTGTGAAGCATGGAAAACCACATTTTTATTGGATCCATCTGATTCCATGCCAAAATTCAAATTAAGGCCTGCTGTATTTCCACTGTAAAAAACAATTTTATAAATATTTAATTTTTTTCAAATTTAAATTCTGAAATGCAAAATATTTAGACCATTAAACAGTTTCCATAGCTGCTTTCCATCTCAACCTATAGCTATAAATCTGCAATTATACTTTTGGCATTACCTTAAAATATTTTTTGCTACCATGCACCTCAAGAGACTGTCAATGAATTACAGTTAAATCCACTCCTCCCACAAAGACCTTAAGTAATTCAGATGTATAAAGCATACAGACAGTTGAGTTTTACAGGATGAAAAAATAGCAACAGTCTCAGAAAAGGAGCATGGCTAACATTTCCCCTTCCCCCCCCTCCCCCCCCAAATACTGAACAAGTTAGTGGGAAATGTTTTTACCTTTGCTGTTTCACTTATATCATGACAGGTGTACATTCATGGGTTAGCATGGGGCCCTACTGGAAAAAAAAAAAAAAAGAGTATCTTCAAACAGTTGATCCTATGGTCAATATAAATTATTGACCATTATTAAGTTATACGGAACATCAAACCCTGAGCAAACCTACTTGAGCAAACCTCTGAGGTTTCAGAATGACTTCCACTTTCATAACTTTATTTAACTTTTTTATAAAAGACCCTAGGAAATATGTAGTTATTCATGAGAGCAAATAAACTGTAGAACACATTGAATGAAAGCCCAAAAGCATCACCAAAAGTACTACTGAATAGAATGAGAAAGCAAGGAGGAAGCCAGTATGAAGCCTGATTTCTTTTGTGTATGTAAAACTATTTTTCTTTTTGTCATTGGCTCTATTTCTGGAAAGCATCTTTTACTCCCTTATTTCCCTTGATTTAATTCCAGCTTGAGCAAAACCAAATCTTTCCAGATTTTTCTTATCCACTGAGGACTGTTTTAATATGGATTTCAAGGTAGTAGTTCCAAACCTGGCCCCTCGTATCAGGCAAACAGAACTCTCCCTACTCGAATAACAGTGGAGCTGTCCATCTGGTTTGAGCTTCTGGAAATTTCATGTTGTATGATTTGAAGGTAATATCTGGATGACAGTGACTACACAAGGTGGAACATGTTACAGAATGAGTGACCATCTGTTTTCTTTCCCTGACAGCTTGTTTTGCAAGGTAAATTTTAGCACATTGTTTTTGTATTTAAGAGGCTGGATTTCAGAGACAAAGTGAGGTGAATTTAACAGATGTGTGGGTACTCCTGAAGGTACTGAAACAAATAACATTCTGATCCTAGTGACTGGGATCCTAAATATATTTGTGCATAAACACAGTAATTCAAAAATTTGTTTTAGTTTATGCCACATCCATGTGTATATTTTCATCTGACTTTGGCTTTCCACAGGTATTTTTCTATAGTCCGTGTGCATCTGAACCTTCGTAGAATTTGTCCTAAAAGTAAAAGCAGCTGATCCAGATGCAAGTGGACTTTTATTTTCCAAGGGCTGGGATATAATCAAAAGCCAGATCACTTTCTTGTATACCACTGATGACAGAAACTGGCATACAAGACACACGTGATTCTGATGCACCAAAGCACTGCACTTCATCCTTTGGACCTTCTACATAAATGGCATCACTGTACACTGATATGGTGTAATGTATCATCTTCTGTCATGACCTTCCTTTAATCCACAGACTTAGGAAAAGAAAAAAAAAAGGAAAATGAACATAGAAATGTATTTACATATCTGAAACCCTGAAAAATCAATCCTGAAAAATGACTGCAAAAGCTGAAATTTCACTACTAATATGAATTTGGCCACGTGAAACAGGCTAGCTTTTCTATTTCTGCGTGTATGTACACTATAGAATTTCTTATTCACCTAAACTAAAACATACAATGCGCGTTTAAGTGAATGTCTGTACATGTTCAGTATTACAAATTTAAAACTGTGGTGAGCGAAGTACTAATTTTTCTTTTGTTTTATATGCAATAAAATTTGGAAGCATCATTTGTTATTGATTATGTTATTTCATCACGTGTTTATTCACAGAAGAGCGGGCAAAACCTTCCATGAGAAATGCAGCAAACTCATTCCAACAGTTTTCTGTTCATTCCAGTTCTCTCTCTGATGCCCCCTTGCTTACATTCTGACACTATTTCTTCTCCCCCAACAAATTCGTCTAATGTTCAGATTTATTTTTTTCTCAACAGAAAACCAGCATGTTTATGACAGATTCAAAGAGCATTTCTAGAGAAAAATACTGGAGTCATTAAAAGCTCACAGAAGAAATTTTGCTGGGTATCAAAACGTTTTTACTGGCTTGAGCATGTGACATATTGTTTTGGAGGAAGAAAATCATAACAAGTTCTTATTATGTTTTCATTAAATTGCATTAACAGAGTTTTTGCAAGAGACAGTTCTCTCTTAAGACTTGTTTCTGTTAGCAGTTCTCTCTGTCACTGAGGGGATATTGGGTGAAATTCTGTTTTCCTCGAAGTGGAAAGTATTCACTTCCTCAAAATTTTCCTGAGCACACCCACTCTCAACATCACTCATTCTGGGATTAAACCCATCAGCTATAGTGAAGACATTTCCAAGACAGAGAACAGCCATACCTAAGGAGTCTTTCCTGTAAATGGCACTCTTTGAATAATAGTCATCCTCATCACAACAGCAGAGAAACTTAAGTTCACATGAATCAGAATTAACCCTTAAGCCGTCTTCATTGCACATGAAAAAACTGTTCTGGTAAATCAACCCATTTCCTGCAGAATGATGACCATTATTTTTACTCTATGGATACTTTATTCCTACTGAAAATTGCCTTTGCAAGCTTGAATATTTAGATGCTATTTTTCCTCTCTGAGTTCTTAAATAACTTCTAGCATGTTTCATTCTGCTTTAGTAATTAAAACAGTTAGACAATAAAAAAAATTAGGAGAAGTTATCACTCAGAAGTAAAATAAAGCAACCCAGCTATTTCTACAGCTATATCTAGAGCATTTTAAGTTGCTAAAAACACTTCATAAAGTCTTATATTTTAAACTCCAGAACTCAAGTAAGACTTTCCATTGACTTCAGTAAGCTTCAACTCAAGTCCATATGGAAAATATGCCTCTCTAAAGAAAACTGTCATGATGTTGTAGTAGTCGCTGTACTTTTTTCAGACATTGTTTGGTAAATCTTGCTATAATATTTCTGTCTAAGTAAGTTCCCATTTTAGTCTAATATTTAGAGAATCTTCTCTTTTTCTATTTGCAGTGTATCACATAAACATATATTATGCTAGGATACAGGCTTAAAGGGTCAGCAATGTTTTAAAAACAGTTGTCACTCTCAAGTAAAACACCTGGTCTGAAGTTCTGTTTCTCTCCCTTTCTCTTTTCTCGCCTTTTTTTTTTTTTTTTTTTCTAAAATAGTTTCAACATCAGTGCCACAAGCATACTATGGTTTCTTTTCTTCTAACTATAAAATGTTGCTGTATAGGAACATAGTCATTTAAAACTGCCAGGCTTTAAAAATAAAAACTGAATTATCTTTCCAACTCACATTTCCATTTTTAACTAATCTTCCATCTAGAAGAAATAAACACAGAAAAAAAAAAAATGAAGAGGTAGCTTTAGAGAGCTGTAAAAGGATTTACACTATATTAATAAAACTTCAAGGATTGCTTAGAAAGCAAAAACAATGAATGGAGCTTTATAGCTTTAGAACTATAAAGAGTCACAATGAACAGTTCAGGAGTTCTTTGCATTCTTAAAAAGAGATAGAAGAAACCTTCAAAAATCATGAGCAAAATAGCGTTCTCATGAACAGCTGAGATAAAAAATATATACTGTTTACTTACTGAGCTATCAGAAAATTTCACAATCTAATTTGGATCTCAGAATGAGCAGAGCTTCTGAAACAATGCAATTATCATCAGAAAGAATAATGAGAGCGCTCACTGAAATCTCATTCAAACAATTGTTACATGAACTGAAAAAAAAAAAAAAAGCATAAAAGGAATATGAATTAATGGCTGAGAGAACAAGTGTTTTTCTTTCCTTCTTGGTTGGTTGGGAGGGAAATGGGAAGATGCACATGGAGGAGAGGTGTTGAGACTCTTAAAAATTGTAGGTTCTAGGTTATCTGTGAATAACATATATTTATAAGCAGAAGTAAAAAAAATCTATCAGGCAGCTGCTTGAAACTTACCTTCCAATCAAGAATATATCACTTAGGTCAAAAAATATAAAGTGATTGTGACAATAATATTCCTGAGTTATATAGTGAACTCAGAAGGTATTTGGGTTACCTCAGGAGAAGTTTAACATGACAGAGGAGATTTTATTGACCACATAGTGACTGTCCATTCTTTAATTCATATAGCAAATCATGCTCCAAAACAATTTGTAAAGCAGTAATCTCAGAAATAATGTCAGAAAATACAAGTGGTTTGATGGTGTGACAGGTAAATTTTCTTCATTATCATAAATGTTTCTTAAATGAGGAATTATGAGTGCCTTTTTTTTCCCTACACTGAGAAAATTCAGTGAAATGGATTTGTTCCCTTGTTGGCTAACAAGTATTGTCATGGTTTTATGATTTTTGGTTATCAGTATTCCACATCATAACATCATGTAATGCACTGGGGGTTTGACTGTTGAAGCTCAGGTTCCGGGTGCCTGTCCGGAGGAGAAGAACTACATTCCCCAGGGGTTTGCGGTCAGCGAGGAGATGTAACTTCTGGCAAGGTCACCAGATGTTCTGTTATTCCCTGCTCTTCTTCGCCTGCGCTTCTCCGTCTGCTCTTCTCTGCTTTTCTTCATCGGCTCAACTGGACTGCACTTCTCACCTCAGCATTGTGGTGAGACCTATCCACCTTTCGCACACACTCTCTCTCTCTCATATTTTGCTGATACTATATTTAGTAAACTAGTTTGTTTCACCTCAGATTGTTGCCGCTGTTTTCAATTATTTTGGGGCCCCCTGTTTCCCTTTTCCAGAGGCATGGATCTGCGGATCCCTCTGCCCCGCTAGTCACGGAACCGGGCCAAACCAGCCCATAAACCATTGACAAGTATACATAAAATTAGGAAAATTGTTATGGAAAAATACGTGTCTGTATTCATAATAATTACAAATATCCCTTTCCCTTGCATCGCTTTGTCTTCCCCATATCACTGAAAAGCACACAGAATTAATAATATTTTATTGTCATGTTACTCCCAAAATAAAATCTCCAGAAACAGTCAGGTAGGTCAATATACAGCATAAAATCCATTTTGTTAAACTGTTGCAGTAGTACTTAGAAAGATCATAATTTTTTTCTGATAGATGTGTGTTCTGAAAGCTGTTATTTTAATTATGCTGAATCACTTAAGACAAAAGAATTGGAATGTGTATATATATATATGTATATATATATTTATTGCTCAGCTATATATATATGTATGTACATACATTGCTCAATATAAGAACAAAACAGGTAGGAAAAGAATATTGTGTGACTGTCAGACTATAAATCACACATTAGCTAAAAATTTCCTATGTAAAAAAAAGAACAGAAAGAAAAAAACTTCATACTGGAAAAGAAACTATCATTTATTGGCTGGAAAGGCATGTTTTTACTAGTTGCAAAAAGGGAGAAAATTATTGTAAAGTCTTCTATGTGTATTTTTTCCCTTGACTTTACATTGAAGACAAATGGAGAGCTGTTCAACTGCACTTGGGGAAAAGCAAACTTATGTCAGCTTCTGAATCCTTCTTGGCAAATCTTTGCTCTGGCAGTTTTTTAAATCACTCACTCAATGCATTAGAAATATATTAGCAGAAAAAAAGCAAAGCAAGATGCTTTAAAGATAAAGCAGATATCTCTTGAATCCAAAGTTGATCTGCCAGAATGAGTTTAACATCAAGAACAACAAATATGCAGTTAACCACTTTACTGCTTTATTGACAGAAGATATATGTCTCCTAGAAGCAGTGACTACACCCATAATGCTCTTAACATATTAAAAATTTGTCCTCAGAGTTGAAGCTTTTTTTAAAAACAATATAATGATTGTTTGTAATTTTATTAAATGGCACATACTCAAAAAGACCATACTGGCTGTTATAATTACTTGCTATCCATATATCACCAACATCATATTGACTTCTCTTGAACTAGAATACTCTTTGTTACATAAAATTAGTTCATATATATGTTATTTGTTAGATTGTGTCTTAACATGTCAAAGTTACTATCAATCAATCACTGATGAATCTGAACTGCTACCTTAAAACTAATAATGCAAGCCATAAGTTATGGCTGGAAAAAATATTTATGAAAAGAAAGTCAAATGCCCTTGAATAGAATACAGTCACTGATCACAGCTATAATTCTGTATATGAAACAAAAACAAAAACAAAAACAAACAAAAAAACATTTTCTTTGTATTTAATCTGTAGTAAACTAGCTGTTTACATGCAAAGACTCTCTCTTCCTCATCTCACTTTAACCAAAATTTTATATATTCAGATATATACTATGTACTCTCTAGATAGGCGTATGCATTTCTTATAAATCAAAATTATGAGTAGTTAACTTTTCTTTCCCTTTCTTTCTCTGTTTTTTTTTTTTTCTTTGTTGTTCTATGTATGGTTTGTAGAAGTCTCAATCGGAGGACTGAGATTTAGGGATGTGGAGAAAAGTATTCTTTGTCCTGTAGCTTGATCAGCTTGCATTGAATGAAATTTTTAAATTCCTTCTGAGAGAAAGGAGACTTGATGGCCAGCATAAGTTTTAAAACTCTATCTTTGTCAATATGACTGCTGTATAGCTTTATTCTACATAGGAGTATGCCTAGATTTTAGATATCTTATGAAGTGAGTTCTTCATTACAGATCTCTACTCACTGGTGAGACAATATAGCTTTTTAAGAATTCGTACAGCATTAAGAATCTTTCAGGACTGGCTTATAAAAATCTGTTCTCATTCTCATTGCTAGACGCCTCTACAAATTTGGGGAAAAGCCGGACTATTAACAATTCGCAGTGACTAGATTTTTTTTTTCACTTGGCCTGTTTTTCAAATTCAGGTTATATTAGCAGTGATTATATCAATATAAAATTGGTAAAAGCAGGTAAAATAAGACATTTTTATTGTAGAGTAGTCACATTTGTTAGAAAATGTTGTATTGATTGGTGTAAATAGCTTCTGAAAAGTATTTCTGCCAGAGCTGAGATTTTCACACACGTAATGTAGTGCAAGTCTGTGCAGAAGCTGAGTTGGGAGTTTAAAAGGATGATGAGGATGATCTAAAGTTGGACAGTGGTCCTTATAGAAATTGCACGGGAATTTCGATCAGGAAATGCATCCATTTCAGGATGGACTTGGATGTAATTTTTGAGTTTATATAGAAACTCCATAACTTGATGTCGTGAAATAAAATACTGACCTGGTTTACCAAATGCTGTTTGAAAACAGGATTACTGGCATTTCTACACCCATGCCATCTGTATTTTCATTCCAGCTGATCATCACAGCTGCAGGGACATTCTGAAAGAGGAATTTCTGGGGTTCTTTTCAGATTTCATTCTTACCCAAACTTCAGAAAGGGAGAAGGATTCTTGAGAGTAAGTGTAAATTGTAGAATACACTTAATGTCTACTCATAGAAAAGGTTTTATCAATGTATTTTTAGATGGCTACACATGCCATGAGCGTGGGAATGGGACAATAGCCAATATAAGCAGGGACTTTCCAGCCCAAACAACCACATTTGAAGGAAAGCAGAGGACAAACTACTTGATGAAAAGACATGTCAGCATGACTTCTGGACACTAAGACTGAGTGCTGAGAATCCCCCATAGAGATTTTTAAGCCCAGTTTGAGAAACACTTGTGATTTAAATGGCCAGTACTACTGAAAGGAATCAAATTGCCTCTAGCAAACCTTGTATATATTTCAAAGGGTTTTTACCACTGTCATACTAAACGGTGAAGTTTTTCTATCCTGAATGGTGAACTTTTCTCTTTAGTCCTGTTGGGATTAGAGAGCTTAATTAAGATTAGAAACATTTCACCTTAATCACTCAATTACACTATTTTTTAGCTGAGACAGCTGTCTTCTCTCTGACACTTGTACTTATTAAACACTCATAGGCAAGTTTTCTGGATCAAACAAGCAAATGCTCCCCAACTCTCGCAGCATAGGTTTTCCATCCTCTATTCAGCATCTCTCAGATTTGGAAGTGAGCCCTTTTTTATGCAAATGCATAATCATTGGTGAAATCAGAACTGGAACTGGGCAAAGAGAAGTGGTTTGTTGATTCTAGAGCTGGGACACTGAATTAAAGCACTATTGAATAAGTGAGATTTTCTTGTTCTCCACATATCTTTTTCCTTCTAGTGATGGAAGCAATTAGAGATTTGGTAATAGTTTCCCACACGGGGAATTCATAAGTTCTAACAGAAGCTAAACTCAAGCAAAATAAATTAAGAAAAAGAGATCTGGTAGAAAAATAGAAAATGAGAAGAGATCTACTAGACCAAAGAGGCCTGGCAGAGACATTAGTTGCAAAGACACTCTAGACTTAGAATGTCCTGAAGGTGGAATGATATACCTCAGAGATGTATGACTATGAAAACATCGAGAATTGAAAATGGCTAGAAGGTTAGATTTACTCTGGGTCCCAACTTGTATGGAAATTCCTATGTCATGGTAATGTCTGAAAAGCGTGCTTTGTACAGGCTAGTACTTAAGAATGAAATCTTTATACTGAAAGAACAATTTGAAAGGAGATGAATTGAATGTCCCGTTGAAGAAATCTTATGCCTCTGTTTTTTTTATTATTCAAGGAAACAGGGGTTATGTGCATAGGAATAATTACTGTTGAATAGATCGCTGATACTAACTTTTTATGACCCACTTATCTGTATGCCCATGCATACGGTGTTGTGAAAGGCAGTTTTAATAGAATTAATGTCCCATTTATCACATGAGAGAAGAAACAGCTACACAAAGGTGAAAATACAGCATGGAAACATTTAAAGGATTCTGCCTGAATCCATAGAATTTACCATTTTACCACCATACTGAAGTGCAGATTACCAAGGTTTTGGGGGCATTTAGCCTTCTATACTCAGATTGCATCAGAAGCCTCTGTTTATTCTTTTCCTCCATTAGTCCTTTTCAGGATTTTTCTCACATAGAGAAGCATTTCAGTTTGATAGTGATCAAAGCACAGAAGCCTACTGAGGTAACACAGTCACATCCTATTCATCACATCATCCCAAATATGCCTCTGAGATGTTATCTGTGTCTGGTTGCTGAAGTTCCAGCTTTAGTAGCCAACTCTAATTCATATTTTTTTTTTTTTTTTGTAACCAGCTAGAATGTAGATTTTCTTCTATATAATAAATTATGTTTTATTCATTAGTATATTGGACATCCATGTCTGTTTTGGTATAACTGTGAGGAGAGGTTAGGACACAGCTGGTTCCAGCCAATTCCAATGGCCCCACCACAGAGACTGGCTGGAGCCAGCTGCCATTTGTGAAAACACATACAAGAAAAGGCAGAAGACACCAAAGAGAAAGATAAGGAGTAAATCAAATGAAAGCACTGAGGTCAGTGAAGGAGGAATGGATGCCCATGACAGAGCAGCGCAGCCCAGAAGGCCTGTGCCAGGGCAGAGGGGCAGAGTGAGAAGGCAGAAAAGGAAGACAATTTTTCTTCTCTCATTCTTCTTACCTTCTATCTAGTAAGACTGGCAAGGCTTTGTGAGTGAGTGGCTATGTGGAAACGTGGCTACCCATTGGCACAAACTTCACTGATCAGGATTTGGGGAGATAATTTTTTTACACAAGACATGGAAGCACTACTGAAAAAGCACCCTAGCTTCTGGGCTGATTAATATTGGTGAAAAAAATTTGCTATATATATATTAAAGCTTTTAAACTAGAATGAAATTACATTAATTCTTTATGAAATTCTTACAATAATTTGAATTTGCAAGTAACACTCAGCAAAAGTTGCAAAATTAATCCGCTATCATCATAGATAATTCTACCTTTGGAGAAGATTAGTATTAATTCTTATACTGGTCCATTGACATTTAATAGTAAAATGATAGGGAAGGTGATCTGGGTAGGTATTTGGTTAATAAAGCTTAATATAAACACTTGACGTCTGTTTTTTTCCCCTACCCTGCTACTCATTCTAAATTAGCTATCATAGCAATTCCTGCTCCAGGCTCTCCACAGGACTTTGCCCTGGTTTCCATTTGAAAAACTTTCATTTCAATAGTGGGCTGAGAATTCCTGTACTTCCAAAATTACTGCTGTTCTACTTGCTGAGCCCTGTTAATGGGCATCTCTCTCCATTACTTAGCACGGCAACAATCAATGAACAGAAAAGAAACTACACAAAGGAGGCAAAATCAGGGTGATTTTCTAACTCCAGATGAATACTCATTTGGTTAGGAAAAAAACTACTTTTTTTTTTTTCCTCTAAATTTGTATTCTAGTTGCTGCTATGCAACTTTCTTTTCCTCTTTGACTCAGGGTGAATAGCGATAATCAAGTTTTTAATTAAAGAAGTGAAAGACTTGATATGATTATTAAAGACAAGCTACAGAAAAATCAGTGCTGACAATTAGATCTCAAGTATACTTTTGTATATTGATAAAAACACAACATTGGAAAGTGTGAAAATAATAAAAAAAAGCAAGGAGATGACAAAATCTTAAAACGAGAAAAATGAGAGAAAAGGCCTCAAGCAGAGGCCATAGAGATATATTCAAAAAATAAATGGTGACTTCTATTGAATTGGTTCAAAATACATTTGTACCTATCTGTTAAATGCTTTTCTTTCTTTTTTCTTTTACTTTTAATTGAAGAGCCACCTTCAGTTTTCAGACTTTGAACTTGCGTGCATATTATACCCAAAGGCAGCACAAAATCTAAAGGTTTCTCTAAAGACCCTCACCTTTGACAAGCAAGGCATGGCAGAAAAGTACCTGACAGTAAAGACATGGAAAAAACTATACTGTTTGTCTTTCTGTAATTTACTTGTGTGGGGAGATTTCCAAACCTAAACTGTTTGAGTGGCAATCTAAACAAAAGAGATACAATTCCTCTCAGAGGATTGGATTGTGTTTGCTGTTAATGGGAAGAAATATACTCAGACCTCTAAAATCAAAAACTAAAGTGAAAACAAAACAAGAGAAATCCTCAAAGGCTTTTACAGAAACAGAATGATTGAGGTTGGAAGAGACCTCTGGAGGTCATCTGGTCCAAACACCATTCTTGGGCAGGGCCACCTAGAGATGGCTATTAGAGAACTTAATATTAGGAAAAAAGTTTTTCAATTTAGACTCAATTTATACACATTTCTGGATTCAGTTTTATATATGTATTTATTGCAAAATTTTGGATAAATTGCAGTAATTGAGACATAATGAAATTTTGCAATAATAAAAACCTGATATCCCTTTAATTATAGAGCTAGTATAATTTAAACAAATGATGTCATTTCAGTGTCTTCTATCTCAAATGAATAAATATCTACGGCAGTACAGTTTACTTTGATTTTATTTCAGTACAAACAACAGGTATTTAAAGGGCAGAGATATAAGTCTGAAATGAATCTCAGCTTTTACCTCAAAATCTCAGAAGTTCTCAGTAGCAGCCCACAGCAAGCCTTGAATCATAACAATTTTCATCTCACGATGAAAACCAGAAATGATGCATAACATAACCAGGCATTCTGCAGGAAGGAGAGAATAAAAAGTAGACCTGCTTATCAGCTTGACTGGGAAATGTTTTGCATGCATCTATACTTACCATAATTTATTGATCTTGGTCATATATATGTAGGTATCCAGGTCTTCTTTTGTTCATTCTCTCCATTCTCTTTACTTAAACTGGATCTGATTGACTACAGATACAATATAAATTTCCGTGGATATTCTAGTAAAATACACATATTTATATTTGAGCAGTTTATCTGCAATCCTGTTGTAATTTTCAGATCAATGTGATTTAGAAATAAATTAAGACTAAACTACACAAAATTATTCTCAACTCAAATTCCAAATAAGTTTCCTGCACTAATCTTTCCTATATAAGTTGTGTTTTTAATTAATTAATTTATTTTTTATTTTTAAATTAGAATTGTAAAACATTTTTAAAATTTTAATTGTAGCGATTTTCCACAGGAATAATAAAATAGGGCAGCTTATTTTCTCCTCTGATATTTTTTATCATCCTGGAGTTTTCAACAACAAGCAAGCAAACCATTATAAGGGACTGGTCAAGGAAGATTCCAATTTTCCTAAATCAAAGTCTTGAAATGAGTTGAAGAATGTTATTTATTTACTTAGTACCTCTCATATAAATACTAAAGCAAAGATATAACCAACTTTTTTGTACTTAGTCATGTGCAGTTGCACTTTTAACACAGTTTTCATTTTTAGTTACCTTTTCCAGTACTAAATATCCTGTCTTTCTGCTTCAGTGTAGTGCTGAATTTGAGTGAGACCAAATACTTAAAAACACAATGTCAGTTTTGCTCCCCCTCTAGTGTCTATATTCACAAGAGAACTCATATTGAAACACAAGCCTATTCAATGATTTGTCACAAAACCATTTAAAAAATATTATTTTATGGGCACAGATGTAAGGGTCTGATCATCCCAGCAGCATTGCCGTGCTTTGTAGGAGC
Source organism: Chrysolophus pictus (assembly GCA_037305975.1). Classification (NCBI taxonomy): domain Eukaryota; kingdom Metazoa; phylum Chordata; class Aves; order Galliformes; family Phasianidae; genus Chrysolophus; species Chrysolophus pictus. The sequence continues at coordinate 64,570,830 of CM074614.1, forward strand.
ACTCTGGAAGCTTATATGCTGGGAAAACAAAATTCACTATGGCATACATTTGTTACAAGCTGTCTGTTCTATTCCAGTCATATAAAATTGTGAGGATTCTTTGTAAATAAGCACATGCATTCATATTGTATCTCTTCATCAAGGTAGTTTTTTGGAAAGGTTATTCCAAAGTAAACAACAAAAGTTCTTGTTGGTTAATATTTTTAAAAAAAATCCATTATACCATCATTTGCCTGAAACTCTTAAGATTAATGAAAAAAAAAAAAAGCTGTGTGTTATTGCAAAGGCTTGACAGAAGTAGAATTTTTTCTTTTACCAATTTAGGTTTTGGAAATGCAAACATTTCAGTTCAGCTTTGCTACAGAATAGACAAACATAAAGTAATACACACACAAAAAAATTGAAACACAAAACACCTTCTTGAGAAGATTGTGCCTCCTACTTGCTGGACTACATTGGTGAACTGACAGTCTTTGAAAGCAGGTAAGAAGTGAAAGCTTAGTATGGCTGAGATAACAAGTTGGGGAGTGCATTGTTTGTCTACTGGCGCCAAGCAGTGTTCTTAAGATTAGTGGTCCTAAATCTTTCATTCACGGCATTACAAACTGACCATCATAATCCATTCATTAATGACATACCAAGAAAAGGATAGAAACAATACATCTATGTTTGAAAAACAGAAAACCTCAAAATGACAATTTAAGTGTTTAAATGTGCACAAAGCCATATTAAGCAAATCTTAGGATGTTTTGGACTAGAAAGAGTTTTCAAGTTAGAATCATTTTATACAAGATCAGCTCTCTCCCCCCTCCCCAACCCTCTCTCAGCATCCCACTATGCATGCTCCATAACAAAAGGGATTAGCTAAGAAATCTAAAGTGATTCCACTTTAAGAAACATGCTTAAACTGAGGGTAACCACAAGTCAGTACCAGGGCATATCATTTATTTTTTTTGAAACTTATCCTTATTAATAAGTTTTTCCTTGATTTCCTATATTATAGTATGAAATAGTACTGTTAAAGAAGAAACAAAAAAGAAGTTCCACTTATTTAGGGTCATATAAACTCTTCTATTTTCTTTGCTGTATTCTTTTGTCTTTTTCTTACCTGGGACAACTTCACAAATAAAATGAAGATGAATTGTCTTGTTACCAGAGTAAGCAGGAGCATGCCTGAAGCCCATACAGGCATGTATCTGCATGTTTACCTACAGCAATGGATGCACTTTTCATGGAAGCTATATCCTTAGGCAGATCTGTGAAGGGTACTCTGTCTGCCTTCAGTACACAACCAATATAACAATAAATATCTAATCAAGACTCCTAATCAAGTTCTCATTTGGCATTAATCATTCTCTAAAGCAGTTGTAGTTTTGTCTATCTTCCATATATTGTTACCATGCAACTGGTGCATTCAGAGTGCGTGCCTGGGCACTTTACGAAGACTTCCAGTGAACTCCCTACATGAGCAGGGATCAGCTGGGTTATGCAGACAGTTACTGTTATTTGTTATAATATAGAAATAGTGCAGGAGCAGGGAAGTGACTGTCCCCTAGTACTCAGATGTGTTGAGGCCACGTCTCAAGTATTGTGTTCAGTTTTGTGTCTCTCACTACCATAAAGACATCAAAGCCTTGGAGCATGTCTGGAGGTCAGTGAAGCTGTGAGGGGTATGGAGCACAAGTCTTATGAGGAGCTGCTGAGGAAGCTGGGATTGTTCAGTCTGGCGCAGTGGAGGCTCAGGGGAGACTCTACAACTACTTGACAGGGGGTTGTGGTGAGGTGGCAGTCAGCCTCTTCTCTCTTGAAAGTAGCGAAAGGACTAGAGGGAATAGCCTTAAATTGCACCGTGGGAGATGCAGTATGGATGTTAGGAAAAACTTTTCCAAAAGAGTGGTTAAGTGCTGGAATGGGTTGCCTAGGGAGGTAGTTGTCACTGTCCCTTGAGGTGTTCCCAAAACATTTAGATGTTGTACTAAGGAGTATGGTCTAGTGGGAGATATTGATGGTAGGTGGATGGCTGGACTGGATGATCTTGGATGTTTTTTTCAACCCTGATGATTCGATGATTCTTTGATTATCTTTGTGGAAATAGTTACAACCAATGGGAGCTTAGCTCTCAGCTCTCAGTGAAACCTTTATGAGCTGGATATTAATGATATTGATCTTTGAAATTCTAGTTTAAGCCTTCATGAAGTTTTGAAAGTAAGATGTATTTTACAAAGAGAGAAGAGGCTTGCCTAGAAACAATTACAGTACCTTAGTGTTAATTATAACTGAATGCCTGTTATGGATAGTCTTCCTACCTTGATGGCCATCCTAATGGCCAGTCAAGGGAGTTAGCCAAATAATTGATTATTCAAACAACAAATGTTTATAAAATATATTTTTGCTATTCCCTAGATGAGGCAGTACTAGAATCTCTGTAAGAATTATTGATAAAATATCTTTTGTGGAGGACAATAATAAGAGTAACTAAGTGAAGTACAGTCGCCTGGCAGCATAGTTGCATCATCTTTCTCGATTCTTTGTGCTTTACCCTTTAGAGGTCAGATTTGTAACTCTTTTAAATGCCCATGTAATTCATTTTGGGTTTATTTATCCATGTCAGCAGGTGCTCTGCAATGAGAAAGAAACAAAATGGAATTAAATATTTAGATTTTGGAATCTTCTGCTCTTTGTCAAAAATCCACACAAGACAATATCTTCCGTATGGATAAGCACTATGTGCATTTGGGATATTTTTATTAAAAAAAAATATTATTAATATATTACCTGCTGAAAATGGACTCTTATCTTGAATAGAGAATTGAAAAATAGAAATAAAAGTGGAACATTGTTTTACTTCTTTGAACCTGGAAAATGACATTCTTTTCTTTCTGTATAGCTTTTAACTTGAAATTATGCTAATTCCAGTAATTACCTATTAAAGACTTATTAACTGATTAGAACTAAATTATTTTTCAGATAGAACACTTGAGTAAGCTTCTGAAATTTGGAAATCCTACTAGGTTTGATTATTAAAGATAGCAAGCTCTCCAGCCTATAGAAAATGCCTAAATAATATTCAAAATTCAGATTAACAGAAAAAGATCTTCAAAAATTAGCATGTTTCTTCAGCAGTATTTCAGGAAACTTAGAAAAGATTACAGCCTTTCAACTCAACACTGCTCCTTACTGAATAATTGTGCTCATTCTTAGAGTTTTCAGTGCTAGTCTTTCTACACCAAATTGTTTTCTTAAAAGATTTTGGGCTAATGAGCTGATGGGCTTTAGTGATTTCTAAGTCTGATAGTAGCTAAAAGTTATTATGTAGTTATCCAGTTACTCAGGATAGATACAGATTGAGACCCAGGAGAAGATTAGCATAAGAAAGAGTAGACATTTATTTACAAGCTTATGTCTTTTCATTTGATTCATCCTATCTTTTTGGATATACAAGCAGTGTAGCTAGATCCAAGGACAAGATGGATGGACAGATATAGCGTATGTAGAGGTGATAGCTACATGATAAATTGTAGTACCATCCCATTTATTTATATTCACCTTTGACCATCTCACCTGCCCTTTGCCTACCAATTCATCTTCCCCATGATGACTTATAAAATTTCAACTGCTTGAGAGTCTTCAGTTCATTCTGTCCTGCCATTCTTTGTTTTCTTCCAATTTCTCCAGCAATGTGAAAGAAGATTGTCACAGCCTGTTCATTTGTACAGATGTGATAAAAAACAAAAACAACCTTCACAGATTTGAAATTTGAATCTTGAGTACTCACCTTTCTTTACCTTAGAAATCTTTTCAATAATTGTTGAAAATGAAGGTGGACAAATTGACCTTATTTTATTTAACTATTAGAAGTTCTAGTGTTGAGCATTTTGGGATCATTGAGGGAGACCTCAGCAACCAGAAAGACAAAGGCAAATCTAGTGCAAAATCAATTGTGTCCATTCTAGACTTCTAATTTAAAGCTATAAAAACAGCAAATCATAACCACAAAATGCTTGTATTCATAAAATTCAGGATTACTGTAGTCTTCTCTTTATTTTGTTCTTTGGGGCAGAATTTTCAAGAACAAGTCACATAGTTGTTCTGTGCTATTGAGACCCATATTCTGAGGTCTGAAATATCATAGAAAGCTGTGGCTATGTTGGTACTGCAGCAGAACTTAGAATATTAAGTTATTTTCATTTTCCATATAAGTATGATTTAACCTGATAACCAATACCAAAATGACTTGTTTGGTTTCTTACTAGTGAAAGCTGCAGGTAGAAAAACACTCTATGAGATGTTTTTTCTAACTGTCTCAATCTTTCATTGAAGTATAAACGAAAAGGCTGTGAGTTTCCAAGGCCATTCATTGGTGGTCCACAGCATAAGCGTTATGAAAGCTTTGAAAATGGCTGACTTAGATTTTATTTATTTTTTTTTTACTTCTCATTTCTAAAGAAAAATATGTCAAATTACTCACATATTTCTGGTAAAGATGCCGATGAAAATTCATCATATTTTATGTTTTTAGAGCATGAAAACTTATGTATTTTAATCCCATCCGTTAATATTTTAATACAGGCTTTTCTAAGTCATGAAAGATGCATGGCTTGTTTCCAGGGAAAAATTTTATCAGTATTATTGGTGCTTATATTACTTCTATCCTGACATTCTCATTGAGAATGTGAGTGAATACTTCTGTGATTCTTAAAATCAAACAACAAAAACTGAAAATAATTACACCTGAATAAGAAGAGACCATTCACAAAAAGTCTTACACTGATAGAACTATACAGCTTAAGTACAGATGATTCTCAGTATAACAGCTTAACTTGTCTATGAAAGCATAAAGTGTAGTAATGTTCCCTGTTACACATTCTCTACAATAGCTGGATTTTTGCAATTTTTGTCATAGTCTAACATTACTCCTGTCAGATACCATGGAAAGAAAAAATCTTGCTAATTTAGCTGTTAACTTCAAGCAATGAAAAATGAGAAAAATTTGGCAGAATAATGCAATGTTGTTCAGATCAAAAAAGGACTTGAGCTAAACAGAGTTGGCTGTTTTACTGATTCTTTCAAAATAAAAGCAGCATATTGAAATTTCAATGGAAATAATAGATTGTCTTCATTTTCTACACAGGGCAAGAAAGATGCCGTTCATATCATTTTCTCTGAGTGCTTATGTTGCCATTCATATGGACAGAACTGCTCCTCTGACAGGGATGTCAAAGTTGGAATTTTGCAGATGACCATCGCATGTACAGGAGCAGACAACTCACTGAATATACAAAGCATCATTGTAGCATTAAGTCCTGGAAACAGAAGACTGCTATGATGACACTGTTGCTAATGCAACATGTCTTATGGATGCACTTACTCCACATCTACAAATAAATAATGACAAGGAAAATACCTTGATGTCCTGCTGACCACAGCCAGTCCACAGATGATCTAGACAAATGCGAGTTACTAGAGCTGGGAGTCCCGCATTGGGACTGTAGCTGCTTTAGCGAGTGCATTAGATCTAAAATATAATCATCAGAATTAAACAGGATGATGTGTCATGACTTGAATTAAATATATTTTAGCTAAACTTGAAACAGATCTTCTTTTCTCTATGTTCTGGGATTAAAGGAGACCTGTTGTGTGAGACCCACTGACTCTGCCTTTATAGCAAAAGAGAAGATATTAGCCCTAAAAAAACTCACCAACTTTCTTAAACATAAAGTAATCTTTGACATTTAAAGTAACTACTAGAATACATAAAGATCCACTAATATCGTAGGATCCAGGTAGGGACTGTGTAGCAGTCAATATTCTAAGATGTGTAGGAGAACTCATTTTATTATAGAGAAGGAAGTCAGACAGTGCTTTGGTGATACTAACATCCCATTCACTTTGAGTATGCCAGGAGTTCAAGTTCTTCAGCATCCCACTGGGCAAGCAGTGTGGACAGATAAGAGCCATTTCCTTTTTAAGTTCCCACTTGTTCCCATATCACTAATAAGAAATGCTTTTGATTAAGATTTAAAATGTAGGGCGGAAGCTTTTTATTCTTTCTTTCCACTGAGCACACAGAGTCAGACTATGGGTCCATCATATGCAAGTGGGAAAAATGGAACAGTCACAATAGCAATTAAGTGCATGTACAGTTATAGATGCCTAAAACACAAGACTAATTTTGCTTTTTTATCTTCCCCAGACACTTCAGAATAAATGTATCTCACTCGGTTTGTACCATAACTATTTTGAAGTGTAGTAATGCATCCTCAGCTACACAAAAAAAGTATTTATTTACATTGGCAAGAGACAGGGAGATGAAGCCAATGCTCAAACATTTGTTTTAAGCATTTGTCTTAAACCCTGCCTTTTAGGAAATAAACAACAACATTTAAATCCAGTTGCATACCAGACAATCCAAACAAAATACAGTCCAAACTGCTGTCACAATCGGTAGGATTTCCACAGAACCTGAAATAACTATAAGTAAAACTGAATGCGGCTCCCCAGGACTTGGGCAGAACCTGTGCTAATGGAGAAACAAGGAGGTGGGAAGGAAAGCTGCTGATAGACTTGGGCTTTCCACTTGAAGAAGTGGGAAGGCTGGATGGTGCTACCTACTCAGAACAGCCACTGTCCCTGCTGCACTGACCCTTCTCAGCAAAAATCAGCCTGTCATTCCAGGACAGAGTAAAAAGCAGAGCCTTAGAAACTGCTGTTTAACCACCACAGAGATTAAGCAAATGTCTGTTTTGTTTATTCTAGCAGCACAAATATAACATCAGGGTGCATCCTCATCTGGGTCGTATTCATATTCTATAAAAAAATGTGTAGTCACTACTGTGAACCAAAACCCTATTTGCCATGCCTATAATTACACTTTTCCAAATTATTTCATACTATAAGAATCAGATGGGAAAAATTTGTGTCGTTCTCAGCTAAAAATCAGTTTCAGTTAGAATAATGTAATTTAGATAAAAACATAAATTCTTAAACAGTTTTATTTGTAATAGATCATTGAAAAATATCCATAAATAAATATATAAATATATAAATAAATTTAGACAATGTGACTGATCAATGGTATACATGGTGGGATAATTTGCTTTCATTAACAAATAAGCATAATTCATATTTTATTATTATCATTAGCATGAGGATGTAAACTAAGAATCAATCTTAAGCTTTTGGAAAATGGCAATTCAGGAGGACTTCTAACAGGAGGAGCAGCATGCCAAGAGAAATCCTAAGATGAGAGTTGCTAGCACTATGACTATCACTCTGTGAATTAATTTGAATATCCATACACCATAAATGCATTTCTGCTAGGTACCAGTGTTCTTAAAACCTGGTAAAAACATTAATGAAATGATTAAGCATAGGAAAGAATGAATTTATTAGTGTATTTCCTGATGAAACAAAGATTTTTGGTTTAGCTTTCACTAAAGAATGTAGCTTTGTCTTTCAGAAAATTTTCTCCCACCCAAAGAAAGGAAGTCATGGGATCAAAACTGGCCGAAAATTTATCTCACACCTGGAGGAACTGTTCCCTTTAGTCTGCATAAAGGGTGAACAAGAAATGCAAAGTGATGACATTTTTCTGCATTCTACAAGAAAATTAAAAATGAGAGTATTAATTTGCAAATACATAATAAGTGCTTGTAAGTATTACTGCTGTATTTTTTAAACTTTGTCTGAAAGTGAAGTAATCTGTATGAGTCAAAATGAATGATTTAGTTAATTATAAAACCAGATCACACTGCTATGTCTGGAGCAGAGATTTATCATTATTTCCAGAGTTTCCTAACAGTTATCATTATTTTCAATACAAAAGGATGTATATTTCACTCATGATTTTTCCCCTCTAGCAGCAAATCAGGCTCTATTCAAACTCAGCTTTATGTGTAAAGTAAATAAATTAACAGACCATTTCAGGTTTCAGCTGCTAGGAACTCCTGGAAAGAGAAGTGCAACTAACCTTTATAAACAAGAATTCCCATTCACAGTTTATATGCTGCTATTTCTTTATGTTAGCCTTTTCCAGCTGCCATTTCATGGTGAGTATCTGGTCTTACACTCGCTGGAAATATCCTGGGAGACTGCCAATACCTTCAAGCAGTGTTGGAAGAGATTTTATGACTGGTTATCACAGCTTCCCTGGAAGAAACACTCCCGTGGCTGAGCAGAAGAAATGCAAGACTTTTAGAAGAGTTGGGCTATATTAATGGCATTAATCATTATTTTTCCTTTTCTCATATTAATTAGTGGATGTGGCCACTTCACACCCTTTACCTAAGGATCTTTACTTAATATTTGCAAATGTTATCCTTTATCAGAATGTGAATCTGAAGAAGATCTAATTTAAAGGCTCATCTTTAGGTTGCCATTAAGAAATATAAGCTGTTTTTCAAGTTAATAATTTGGGAAGTGGCCCATTCATTTATGCTGGAGGCAATTGGTGACATTCATCATCTCAGGATGCCGGGGCTGGGCAGGTGGCAGCACTCCTGACACAACAGCTGAGCATTAGCTGACTCAGGTTCTATGCAAAATGGCCAGAGTTAAGTGAAAGCATGACTAGATTAAGGCAAAGATATTTCAATTTCTGCTGGGAACCCCAGCTCATCAAATAATTTGATCCTGCCATAACATCTGCCTGCAATAAAATCAGAAGAAATCTAAGAGACAACAACTGCAAAACTAAGTTTGGAAACAGTAATTAAAAGACAAGAGGAAGCAGTGAGCAATGCTTGAGTCTGCAAGCAGTTCAGTACAGTGGAGCAAAAGGATGGACTATGTTACTCTAAAATGGCAAGTCTGGTGTCCATTGCTTCACCAAAGAGTTGGAAGTGAATGGTCAGCCCCATTCTGAAACTGAACTGTGATGGAGATTTAACATAGATTCCTCTCCACTTCTGGAGAGAGATCATGAATGCAGATAGGAAAGCTCAAGCTTGTCTCTGGGGCAGGAGGAGAGAGATTGCTGCTTTTTGGGTTGAGCTGGTAAGAAGAAAGAGAGAGTCACTTACAATGGAGACAACCCTTGTGCCTGGGGATTTTTCATCTCTAAAGTAGATGATCATTCCAAAGCAAAAGGCAATGCTGTGGAGTAATTCCTTTCTTCTTTGTTCGTAGAATTTGTTCCTGACATAAAGTAGCTAAAGTCCAGCACAGACTTCAAAAAACACAGCTTTTCTGAAGCTACAAACAATTTAGTTGAAAGCAATTCATAGCCAACATTACTACATCCTCTCCTGTTTTAGCATTTGTGACTGAAAACAGTTTTTTCAAGGAGTTGTTTTGTTTTTGTTTTTTTAATTAAAGCCATGAGTATCATGATGTAGAAAACATATATTTCCCAGGCATTTTCATAGAAACTTCACTGAATCACAGAAAACAGAACAACATACTTTTGCAAATATTGGCACTGATCCTCAGCCTTTGGTTCCATTGCTGAGAGAAAAACTGCCAGAGAGCCTAAATTTCTGCCAACAGTACAGTAGAAAAAATTGTCAAAAAAGAGCAGACTTGTAAATCAGGACATTAAGTATTAGCTACTATGTACACTTAGATAGTTAATGCTGGACAGATTAATGCTGGACAGTTAATGCTGGCCGCCCTCAAAAACAAACTGGCCATCCACCCACATAGACTACCAGATCTGCATGAAAAGGCTGCCTGAACTCAAGAGCATAGAGGTGGTGACACAGGCAAGCCAGATGACATGGAACAGTCTGGACAAGATGAATATAGGCTGTGCCACGAGCCCACTTTGTCAGCATTTAGAACTCTGTTCTTCCAAATGTGAGACCAGGAAAGATTGGTTAGCAGATAACTAGTTTGTGTCACCTCCAAAAAACATGTCCAAGATATGACCTGAGCCTTAACCTTGAAGATGTTGGTTAGGAATCAAGAAATTCAAGGAATTGGAAAGCACAAAAATGCGGTCAGCAGTTAAACAGCCTTGGTGACTACCTTAGTGTGGCTTCACTCTTAGCTGTATCATTTTCTTATTATCAGCTACCTCAGCTCACTACACACCTCTTTCTAACAACACCTTTATATACACACATAATAGTGTATAACAGTCACTGAGCTAAATTCCTCATGTGTGTTTTTAATTGTAAATGGCTGAGTTATTTATAAATTGCATTGTGTGTATTTGAAAAGTTCTTTCAGGAAAGAGAATGTGTGTGGGTTGGAAATTAACATGCAAGAGATTTATCATTTAAGTCTTTACAAGAGGTTTAGGAGTAGAAAAATCAGGTTTCAATTCCCTTGTAGAGATCTTAAAGAAAAAGGAACATTTTTCAAAAATTTCATTTAAAATAAAACCAACTTTTTTTAAATGTAGGGATGAAAACAATATTTTCAGTATGTTGAAGAGCATGATCTTAAAAGGACTGATTTTTCCTATTCTTTCAAAAGCTTTAGTTTTAGATCTGTTCAAATACCAAATTGGAATGATTATCACGAATGCTGTTTATGAGCAATTGTGCTTGAGAATAGTAGCATTGAAGGAAGTTGGATATCTAAACATGTCTACTCATGAATTAATATTATTGTGACTGAACTTTACTTAATTTTAAAACCTGGTGCTGAATCAATATGAAAATGTATCTAGGTTTGTCTACAATGGGAGAAAAAAAAAAGAGAGAGAGAGAAAGGAAAGAAAAAGAACAAAAAAGAAAAAAAAAAACATAGAATCATATGATTGGCTTTTATATTTTATTTAGAGAAAAGGAGTACAGCAAATATAAATGAAAGAGTCATTTCAAAAAGCTAGAATTTCTAGACTTAAGTAGAAAACAACCAAGCATGTTTAATTTTTTTTTTTTTAATGCTTTAAAGAGTAATATGAGCAGAAAAATCTTATCCATTTATCAATAAAGACATTGGCACTGTATTTCATATACTCCAGAAGAGGAATAACTGAAATTCTCTGTTTTGCTGCTTTAAAAAATATATATTTCTAAAGGCAAACTCACTCTCATAGGTTAACATGCTTAGATCTTCAAGAAAAATGTCTTGGAGATTTCTACCTTGTCAGCTGCATTATAGTTCCAATCAAAAGCATATCTAGTGTTGAGAAGATTACTGTAGATTACCCAGTACATTCTTGCTTTTCCAAGTTGTGAATGCTATTTTTAAGGGGCCTACACAATGTAAGCATTGATTAACAATGTCTTTTTACCTATCACAGAAGCTAGGCGGGGATAAGATTAATAAAAGGATAAATAAGGGAAAAGGCTAGACCTGATGTGGCAACTAAATTTGAAGCATCAACTTTTGTTGTGATCTGCACCATATGGGCTTAAAAATTCCTATAGACATATTGCATAGTAATTTGTAAGAAAGGAAATATACAAGCACTTACTGCTACAGAATAAGCATCTAGAAACAGCATTGTTTTTCTCTCTCATTACAGTTTTGTTTTGTTGTTGCTTTTTGCATATAGCATTGTTAATAAAGCCAGTAACTTTATCCTTGTTGTTTGAGATGAATGGACCTGTATGCAAGCAGTGGAAATGATGTTCCAGAACTTTGTATTTTGTTCAGGCTTTGGTTGTCATTCGTCTAAGATTTGGAAAACCTTCTACATGAGCAATGGCTTTTACAGATAGGCCCAAAGGGCATAAATGATGAAGTCAGTAATTCCTGTTTTTGTATAATTCTTGTAATTTAACAAGGTAGTAGATTTGCTATGATACTATGTTTCCAGTCTATGCAGGATAAGCAAGTTGTCCAGATAGAACTGAGCAAAGACCCTTACAGAATCACAGACTCACAGAATGGCCAGGGTTGGAAGGGACCTCAAGGATCATGAATCTCCAACCCCCCTGCCACAAGCAGGGCCACCAACTTCCCCATTTAATACTAGACCAGGTTGCCAAGGGTCCCATCCAGTTTGGCCTTGAACCTTTCATTGACAGGAATGTAGTAAATACTGAAGTCTTTAACACTTTCCAACTGGCTGAGTTACATGGCATCCTCCACACCATCATAACTTCTGTGAAACCTGTTATGCTTTCCTCAAACATCAGTCAGTGAGCATCCATCACATCCATACTGACACCTGATGCTCAACATAGAGTACAATGCTAGTTCCTGCAAATTTTAAACTCTTTTTTGATCTGCATCTGAGAAGATGTTCACATTCAGCATTTGAACAGCTAATGCAGATTTTAGCTTTCCTACTTTATCGTTTGACATCTTGAATTCCTTATGTTCAGTCAGTTTCCTCCAAATTTAGGTAAAGGATATCCATAAGGCAAATTGTTCATATCACTTGTGCCAAATATGTCAATATAAATTGTATTTTCCACATGCCTGTTCCCTCTACAAATCAACAAAATAATTTTACATTGCAATTCTAGTAACAAGAAGAAACAATGACAAATAATCTCCAGTTTTCTGATTTTTATCAGTCACAAAATGGATACAAATTGGGCAAAACAATCATTCCTAATGTTAGCCTGAATCAGCTTTCAACTTCTGCTATGACTGGGCCACTGTTCTTCCAAAACCTTGCTTACTTTTGATTGCTAGAGTAGAATATTTATGTCAGTAAATAGCCAGATGAATATCACTGATGAACTGATAGTGTTAGACCCCATGGCCACTGACCTTTTCTAAAGGTGTCATATGGCCACTAAACAGCCTGAGGAAAGGAATAAAATAACTATTCTGTTGCAAGGTGCAACTACGAATGTGGATTTAACACCATAGATTACCATTTCTGAATTTCTGGCACTCAAAAATATCCCAAATAATACTGACTATTTTGGGGGATGCTAGCATTCATTAACTACAGTACAAATTTAATTTCATCTTTGCAGTCAGCAACATCCAAATTAAAAATTAATTGATTGAGAAAGGCTGTGCTTAATTATTTGACAAAGTTACTTAAGATACCATGTGATTAAAATAATTTGTAATGAAAGATGTTTATGTCTAAAACGATGTCTAACAAGTAGATACTGAATGTGCAATCATAGGTCTCATCTAGTGTTGTAGTGACTGAAGTAATTAACAGACATGTCTCAGGTTTTTTTTTTTTTTTTTTAAATGCTGCAGTTTGTTCCCAATATACCTCCCAAAATCAGCAAAGAATCTTATAATTGTAATAAGATTTGGAAACATTTGATTTTTTTTTCTCTGTATTATTAGGAGTTCAGAATGGGTTTACTGTTTTATATGTATGAAAATATTTCCCATGTTAAATTGTCTTGCTTAATATATTATATATATTCTTCATAACAGTCAATAAACATTATCCTTATTAGAATATGCAGTGTTGCAGTAGAAACAATGTCACCCGGAGTCTTATCAGTATTTTCTTGCCTTTGCTATTAAATACTTGATAAGATACAGCTTGTAATCACTGCTCAAGAAATGAATTACAAGGATAAAAGAGCATTAGTTTTGACCAACTGATGTTGGGTTGCAATGAGTTAACTGGGATCATTGTTCCTGGGGCTGTTCATATCCCCAGACTTTTCACAGCCCTGGCAGAGGCTGACTCTGTAATAAGTCTCACATTACACGTGGATTAGATTTGTAGAAATCCTGTAACTCAATAGGTACCTGCCTATTCTCTCCTGGCGTCAGGCTGCCTGCACTACTTTGCTCTGTAGACATACCTGGCATTCCACCCATGCCTCCTCACTGGCTAAGTGGGCTGGAGCCTGCCTACCAAAACATTGGGGTATTGTTGGGAAGGGGAGACCCCCTTGACAGACGAGCGAAGTGTGAAGTTAGTCTTGCAATGCCTTATTACCTTCCTATGAAGTATACACGCAGCTCTTTTAAACTTCCTTTACGCAATTGTAGTGTGGGAAATCAGATCTGCAGAAGCGTTTGGGAGTAGCAGGGGGTGGAGATGCACTATAGACATGGACAAAGCCAGTCCGACCCCAAGCCCTTCCGGCTTTCCCCCAGCTGCCACCATCATGTTTGTTTACACTGACTGAGGAAGACAACAAAAACATATTTGGCAGCGCATCAAGAATGTGAAATGGCTTGATTTCTGGGAACTGTGCCAGGTATTATAAGCCATTTTGTTTGAACACCCGTTCTTCATTTCACTGTATACTGTTAAGTAATTAGTGGGTAAGTGAGTTAAGATTTTTTTTTTTTTAAATCAATAAAATTAACACTAAAATACCCATTTACAGTATTTATTACATTTAAAGTGGAACAGCTATCTCACTAATGAAAACTGAGTCACGTGATGCTTAAATACTAAGGGGAAATTTCTAAATTAGTCATTAGAAGTTTATGGATTGTATCCTGCAAATCTTAGTCTTGAAATCAGTTCAGTCAAAGCTCAAAATAAAGCTTCCAGAAGCATTACCAGATCAGCCAACTGACTAAGTTTTCACAGGTTTTTTTTTTTTTTAATGTATTTGGGGGGAGGATATTTTTTAATGTGTAGTGAAATTTGAGATCCATAACTACTCTTCCTCCTCTTTCAGCAGTTGATCATCTCATCCTGGAAGATAATGAAAAGATTCCTAGTGATTTCATGCAGATGTGTATGTGGTACTAACAACCTCCAAACAACATTTAATATTAAATGTTAATAAAGCCTAAAGGTTATATTAACATCAGTATTTTCTTTTTTTTTTAATATTGAAGAGGAATTTGGTAATGGACTATGATCACAAAATATATGAAAGCAATAAGTATACAGGCTAATGCCTTGAAGTTCATGTCTATGACTTCCAAGTTTAGTGAGATTTTACTTCAGACTTCAGAAAGGATAGAAGGGTTGTGGACATAGCTCTATTTTCTACTGCAGTAGGCAAGGAACTTACAGATTCAAGAAGATTGCAGGCAACTCATTTCCAGAAACTGCAATCTAGATAAATTCCTGTCATCCAGCAAGACTCCTGTCTCTTGCCAAATGGCAGTGACTTGCAGTGATTTTACCTGAGTTATGTGCCCAAACAGCCTCCATAGGAGATAATGACTCTGCAGCAAATGTTTGCAAAGAATATTTGCTAGTGTAGGAATACTTGAATGTGTTGCCTCTGTAGATTTTTACCATTGTTCTCTCTGTTCATTTCATTCCAGAGACGGGTGCAAAGGTAACTTTTTTGACTTCATACTATCTAACAAAGATAAACTACTTCTAAGCCATGTACTGTGCAGAAGAGCTTTTAACTCATGCTGAATAGCTTCAGACTGAGTTTTAACTCTGAGATTTCAAAGCATATTTTAGAAACAATACCTGGACATAGGAATTATTAGATAATACAAATAATTTTTTTTCTCTTAACGTAATTATGCCTCATATTATCCCCAGCTAACCCGGCAAATGAAGCTCTGGCATGAAATCAATGAGCTCATTTTGTTTCTCTTATATTTTTTTAAATGAAAGAGAGAGTAGAATTTTTTTTTCCGTTTCAGTTATATACAGTATATTTCAATTTATACACTCCTCTTATTACTATGTTTTTTAAGCTTCATTCTACTTTAATACATTTAGGCGTAGATAAAACAAAGTTGTTGGTGAGCAATGCAATTAACAAAGCCTGATTTTGCACAGATTTGTGTCCTTTGTCCCATAAATCCCTTCACTCCTATCCTCAAACCACAGTTAACTCCATTCCCCTCCTTAGCCCCAAGGACAGCTTCACTCACAAGCAGCAGCTCATGCTACAGCTAGTCTCAAGCTTTGTGAAGGCTGATTAGGTAGCCAGGGCACCTGTGCCAATTGGCCAACAGCCTGCTGCCAGGAAGAGTATGTAATATTAGTTCCTCAGTAGGAGCCCTGAGTTGGATTTCTCCTGTGCTTACATTGATTTTCAAGAAATTTACAGAAACGTAATTTTCCTTAAGTTTTTCACCATTATTCTGCCTTTTGAACTTGTTTGAACATGGCCAATAGCAAGTATTAGGGTAGGGAAAACAGGTAAATGACTCAACTGCATAAACTACATCTCTGAGGAGGATCAGACTGAAGCCTAAATATGAAATAGAGGTCATGCAGTGGTTTCTGTCTGAATGGTTAACATGAGGGTGTCCAAAATTATACCAGGTTCATGGAGTTTTTCTTTCTCATTAGTTCAGTGGCACAGTTTTTGTGCCAGCTTCCTGCCAAGCAAATTGCACAGGGCATGTATGACTGTGAGGGCTTGAGACTGTGGTGACAAGCTTGCTGTAGTGCCAATCAGGACTTTATCACATTCCTTAAGGAAAAAAAAAAAAAAATGCTGCCAATTGTAACAATTGTGAAGTGTCTCTTTGACATGAAACCACTGCTGATTAAAATGAGCCAAAAATATGACAGTTTCACAGAAGACTCGTTTTTATCAGCTGAATACTTCTCCTCACATCACTAAGGTCAAATTCAAATGTAAAATCATTGTACCTGAAGGAAACCAACTGTCAAGTGTCTTATACAATACTCGCCAAGTCCTCTTCTTCTAAACAAGACTAGTACTTATGTAGTTTTCTTGATAGTAAAATGTAATGAATTTTCTGAATTTCTATACAGGTAGATGAATACAGGATGAAAAGTCTCTTTTCCATTTCAGTGCTTCAGCTGAAATGGCTTTGTTACAGTTTACGCATTCTTTTAAATATGAAAAGTCTAGGAACAGATTTGTGAATGAAATATTTTGTCAAGGTTGAATGCTAGCTCTAGACCCACTCAAATAAGAGAAATTACTTCCCAGTGATGTGTCAAATTACTTGTTAACTATTTCAGCAACAGGTATGGTGATTCTCTATACAAGGCTTGTTCTAGCCTTTTTAGATGCTTTCATTTTTGAAATCTGCATTGTCAATCAAGGTCAATCATTCACCTAAATGTGCAAAGGTGAATATGTTTCCATGCCTGTAATTTCTATTTCCAGATGCGTAGTCTTCATTAAATGTTTGTTTAAAAGTTATTAAAAAGAAGTATATAGATCTGATTAGTAATAGTCCAGATACCACTATGAGGAGACCATTATGGGACATAAGCAGGTAAACTGAAGTGACTATGGATTCTGTGTTTTCCCAGAAATTCCAATGAATGAACCAAATTCCAACCATGGATGTTCAAAATTCTGTGTAATTAATGGGCTTTTGTGAAGAAGTTGAACTGAAATACATAATCCAGTACCAATGATCTTAAAGAGTCTTTCTTTACAATCCTATGGGTGTCTGAATTTAATAAATAACTATTTGTATTATTGTTTTCTTGTTTACATGAATTAGCACCTTTACTTCACTGTGATCAGTAAGAGAATTTTGACGTCCTGAACGTGTTGTAGGTGTGCCATGTCTGATCGTGACTCAAACGACAGATCAGTAGATACAAGTTAAAACCCCTACTTGAGACCCACCTTACATCTTCTTCGTTTTTTTACAGCTCAAAGCTATGTTATATGAGTTCCAACTTGACACACCCTAGGGATCTCCAGGGCAATATTTTGGTTGCCTGAGCTGTCTCCCCTTTCCGAGGAGCAAATTAAAGCTGATCAGCACTCTTCCATTGCAAGCTGCTGCCATTCAGCAGATAGTGGTATCAGAGAACTGAAGAAAGCATCTTGAAGAAAAAATTCCTTCTTTTTTTCCCTCCTTCTTGCTGCCTGGTTCCCTGGGTTCCATAATCCTTTCAGTAGGAATCACACAACATAAAATAGAATTGTTCCAATATGGTTTTAGTCTCCTTTTTCTCACAGCATATACAGCAGATATTGTCAGATTTTTGTTTCAGACAAAAAGCAAGTGGTGGATAGCTTTTTTTTTTTTTTTTTTTTTTTTTTTTACCACAGTTTACATGGTAAGAGAAAAGACAACTTTATTTCCACCCCCTCATTATTGTAGGGCTGAACAGCACTAGCTTTGAACTGAAAAAGCTCCTTTTTGAACTGAAATAGAAGAAAACCTGGGAAGAAACTGTCAGTGAATCAAGGAAAGAACAATACAGTTTGAGAGTTAACAAAAATTCACTGAGAGTGCCTTTCAGAGAACAGAGAGGAGCAGAGACCTCCTTGAAAGATCTGCAACACAGCCACAGTTGGGGTCTTTCTTGCAAATACTGTCTCACTGAAACTGTGTAGGCAGCTGTCCTTTCATGTGCCACCATATGTCTTTGACCCTGTCATAGCTCATCATGGTTAATCAGCCTAAATCAGCATGTTAAATTCAAAAGTAAAACACAACAGCAGTGAGTCAGGAGCAAACACCCTACCACAGTCCCTATTCCATGTAGTTTTTGTGGGAGGAATGAAGATTTATTCACAGTCTCTAAATACCTGAGCTATTTTATTAAGAAGGAAAGAGTAGTAGCCATCAGAGAAATGGGTGCTGTGAACCATCTCCTGCACTGAAGGTTGTTTATTTTTACTTATGAAAAACTGGACTGGAATTAAAGCCACAAGTGTGAGGTATCTTGACAGTCTTCAAACCTGAAATGGGATTTTCATTCAGCCTTCACTCCGCTCCTCCTGCATGAGAAGTATATATGTGAGATGTGAACGATGAGGCAGCAGGACTGATAGAAAATCACGGGTAAATCAAGTCAATAGTATGGGTAGATTCATTGATACCTAGCTGCATCCTCCCGTATAGATTCGCAACTGCTTATTCTATGTTTTGATTTTTGTTGCTCCACAGAGAAGAGCTACCTCCTGGGACGTTTTAGGGAATTGTACCCGTCTCATCTTGGCTATCAAGCACTTTCCATTTCCACGTTTCCTCAGCAAGAATGTACTGTTTCCTGTAGCTTCTGTTTTCTGAAATGGGCATAGCGTAATGCTCTATTACTGATAAATATTTTATTCATAAAATGGAGTTCAAAATGTATTTGTGCCACTCTAGGGCCAGAGAGGTAAATCCATTTATGATTTTATTGTATTGCTGTAACATCTGGAGGACCTAAACAAGATTAAAACTTCACTGTTGTAGGCATAGTACGCTGAGGTTGTCAGAATTAGTTTCTTCCCTGTAAGCACTACAAAGATATGCAGGGGAGCAGAATTACCTAAAGGATCTCTGTGGCATTTATGGAAAAAATAAAAATAAATTTGTATAAGTAGGCAGACATAGGTTCACAACTCAGATTTTCAGCAATTATTTAGAAAAGAATGGGGAATAGCACAAACAAAATGGGAAATAAAGAGGAAAATAACATAAAAGAATCATGTTTTATCTTGCTCAAAACCTTATTGGTTTATTACATTATAAACTATTTGCCCTATGCATACTTCATGTAATCTCTTACTTAATGTTTTGTGACAACTTTAATATAACAAAATTAGACATGCTGCTGCAGTAGTTCTGACAGCTACCTGGTTTCCATGCATTAACACCATTGGCTTCTTGCCCAATACAAATAAACTTGAAAGGCTAGAGAGCACATCCAGTGAAATCAAGTAGCCTTAAACTAAAAGATAAAGCTCAGTGCTGTGGAATAAAATATCATTGCAAAAGAAACCTTCGGCAATGTCACTGACTGAAGTATTAAATAAAAAAAAAAGTTTGAAATGAAGACATTTAAATCTGTCTATATAAACAGGACTACTGTGTTAAAGAACAACAGAACTTACAAAAATATAATTTCATTTTGTAATCATGTAGGCATACCATATTTGCAAAATTCCTTCCCACATCAAAATTTGGTTAAGATATGTCATGGTATACATTACAAGTGTTCCAAAAACTCAGAGGATTATGTATAACTACCTTGTAATGCCTTTTTACGCTTATTGATATGAGTGCATATGAGCACATATACATTCTGAGCCATGACAGAGACAAATTTTATACAACAAATGACATTTGACCAGTGCATAAATATATGTGAAACTTATATCTTCTAACTTGCTATCACACTCCCTAACTACTTCTTCAATTACATAATGAATAAAATTTGTTAGCCTATGTGCACTTAAATAATGGGAATTGTTATAAAGAAATTTTCTTTATTTTAAGGTAACTACTCCAGCTTCTTTGAGTGTTTCTATTGTGTTATCAGTGCTCAAAAGTCCTTTAGGCTTTTTCATATCAAACAAAACATGAAAGGTACCTGAAGATCACATAGAAATCATAGTACTATAAACATATGAGAACTCATCAGAGGGCTAAATTACCAGTGGGAAAAAAACAACTTGAGGTGGACCTGATTTTAGTAACCATTGGATTAGTTAAAAAAAAAAAAAATACTGTGGTAATCTAACAGTTCTAATTTGTGGTTTTATGGTAGAGACAGAGAGCAGCTTTTGTCAAATTTAGAAAAGTCCACTGCAGACTCCCCCATGGTATCCTTAGCCAAGCTATTGACATGGTCTAGCACTCTGTTATCTATCACCTTCTCTCCACCAGCAAGAGCGGCAGTTTGCAAATCACAGAAGATGGATAGCCCAGTGCTCTAGCTGCATAGATGGAGTTACAAAGGTATTTCTAGAGATGTGGCTTTAATCAGAGATTGATATATTTGGCCAGATATATGTTATACTTTCATAACTGAGTTCTTATCACTAAGAATAAGATAAAGTATTGAAAAGATTTGCAGATAAATATCGAGAACTAGTTTCCCCTGGAGAATCCATGTTGACTATTGATAACCTCACTTGCTTGGAGATGACACTGAAAATAAGTTGCTCATGATAATGTGCTTGTATTTAGACACATATACGTAAATGAAAATATGGAATAGAAAGGACTGGACTAGACTAGACTAGACTAGACTAGAATGGAATGGAATGATAGTCCAAACACTGACAGGCGGGAGACATCAACAACCTCTCCAGGAAGCCATACCACTGTTTGGTCATCCTCAATGTAAATAAATGCTTCCTATGGCCCAGTCTGAATCTCCCCATGAGCCACACTTTGTGCTTCTCCCATCCTGTCATCAGTTCCCAGGGAACAGAACCCAACACGTCTCTCAGCTTCCCCTCCTTAGGGAGCTGCAGAGCACAGTGAGGTCACCTCTTGGTCTCCTCTTCTCCAGACAAGGCAATCCAGTTGTCCTCAGCCTCACCTCACAGGACATGCTTTGTACCCCTCTTACCAGTTTTGCTGCCATTCTCTGCATACTTTCAAGCATCTTAACATCCCTCTTATAACTGTGGAGCACTTTTACACTGTCAGAACGTCCCCCACTTTTATCCCTTTTTATTATCCATGACGGAAGAATTTTCTGATAGTTATCATATTTGCCCCTTGTGACTTTCCTGAAACATGGAAGTCAAACACTAACGGAAATGCTATGGATTCTTTGGCATGCAACCTCTTTTGAACTTCTTTACTGACTATGCAGAAAGGGCACTGTTTGCCAATATTGTTAATAATTCTGATATTAGTGCTTATGACTGTAACTGATTACCTTCCTCATTTGTATCTTTCTGCGGAAGTTGTGGAAGCTCCACAACACTTTTGAAGCACTTCAAGTGAGAAAAAAACCAACACCACAGCAACCTGTGAAAAAAACACCAAAAAAAACATGATACTGTCACTGAGACAAATTGCCAACCTCTTCAAAAAGTTTCTCGTTCTTTCTGATGAGATGGTGATGAAAGGGGCTGATCTACGTTTGAGACAAAAAGCTAGAATAACAGAGGATCTCATAAGCTGTATCATTTTCTCATTTGATGCAAAGTATGTTTATACATCCTGCTTTCTCTAGTATAAACTTATAGTCTTAGCTATCAAAATGATAAAATTATGAAATGTGCTACCTTACCCCTTCTCAAAACAAAGCAATCCTCTATTATTTCATTCTCTCGGGTGTTCACATGAGTGAACAAACCAAATGTGGCAGATGTTATTCACATTCCTAATTGCACAACTGGAAGCTGATCTCATCCTATAACGATGCACATAGATGACTTTAGAAGAATCTGAAGAAAAAAGAAGTGCTTATCAAATAATACTGTACCAGTTGGGAATTTTTTTTATTTCCAAAGCAAGTTGAAGTGGCATCTGAAAGGAAATCTCTCTGCTAAAGACTTTTAGTCTACATCATTCTCTGTTCTTTCATTTCCTAATGCTTAAAAAGTGCAAAGAGACTCCATTTAGGCAGGAATTACTACCATCCACCATTTGAAAATGCCTCGCTACTTGAATAAGAGCTTCAGATATAGTTTGTATTTTATATCAATATCATATTGCCTTAATGTATCATGTTAAAATGAGATTCTGCTTCCTCAGCTACTTAAGTGCTTTACTTCTTTTATACTTGTAGTTTATATAGTATATTTTACCTTACATCGGCATATCTGAGTGAGTTCTTTGGTTTATTATGGAGCAGATTGGGCTATATGTCCTAGTAGTTCATCTGGGCTTTAAAATAGATGTGTTTTATAGAGGTATGAATAAAGATTTTGCATTTGATTGAATAAGGCTCAAAAAGACTCCAAATAAGGAAGGAATGTAAGAGCTCAAATCCCATTTAACTTAGGACAACCCTTTTCTAAAGGGAACATGGCACATTTCAATATGTTCTTAAATCTAAGCATGATATTAACAGCTTAAAACAATCTATCAGCTGCTTAAATATTTTAAGAGGATGTAGCCATGTTTTCAAGGAGTAAACAGAAATAACATATGGAATTGTTACTCATAGATAAAACAGATTCAGGGTCAGCAAAAATTGTGAGAGGTCAGTGTTGTTAAGAAAGAGCAATATCAGGCCAGAGTTCCAGAAGAAGAACTTTCATTCCATGGAAATATTCTTTCCATGCATAATGTCATTAGTTCTGGGCTTATATCCCACTGACCATCAGCAAGATGAGAGATTTTGGATCAACTGAGGTGTTTCAGGACAGTTTTCTAAACATCCTCCATCACTGCTAGGATGTACAGTGTGTCCATTATTCTGTCATGTCACCTGTGTGTGTGACCTCTGCACTAAACCAAAGTTATGAGTAGTAGATTTTCAGTTCATGAAAAAAGGCTAACATACCAAGCATTGTCTATGGGATAGATGTACACACATGAGCAGTTACCATAAAATAACCTCTATTCTGCAAGTTGATAACACTTTCCTGTCTGTGCCCATTCCTGTCCTTTCAGTCAGATGCAAAATATTCTTTTATCTCTACAATAAATTGCTCCGAGTTTATCTTTGTTTTTATTTTTCTTAAAGTAATATTTGTACTGTGGCAGCACCTAGGGACTCTTGTCATACATCACAACTTCATTATGATTGTAATCTCACTGAAATAGAAGCTATACATAGGTACTTGTTGTGTATTTCCCATCTATCGGTTCGCCCTGTGAGATACAAAAATGCTAAATCCTACCTCAACACCCAATATCATGAGCTTTTTCAAACTCTACTTAGTTTAAAGAGCTTGACACGTGAGGTAAAGCTCAGAAGTTGTTTTATAACATTCTCCATCTGACTTACTTTACAGAGAACATGAAATTAAAGTATACGTATCCATATATGTACATATCAATATACGCATACATATGCTTTAATTGTATATGCATAGGTGCATACATAATGTATATACTCATAAACACACACACATAGATGTTAAAGGATCAAGTCAGTTGCTTAGCTTAGCTTTCCAGTGTCACTCAAAATGTTTTGAACATATCTCCTGATCTGCAGGTGCTGCTCCTGCAGATAGAAGTCTCACTTCTATTGTTTGTCATATATCAGATTTCTGCAGATATCTCAGATGCCCTAAATTGTCTAATGTCCCTGGCTCCCCTGTTTCTGTTGCTGACTCCCACTCTAAATGCAATCACAGAGGAGATGCATGTGCTCTATCCCTTGCATCTATTGACTTTCCACTTTCCTGCCTTATGCAGCTGGCCACCAATTAGCCCTTGTCACATGCAACTGCACAGCTCAGGCTGAAGATCCCAATCTCACAGTTCTGGTTGGACCAAGAGTCACACTAGCTGTTATCTAATGTGAGTACAACAAAATGTAGTATTGTGAGATAAGGATCAAAAGAACGTGCTTAATAGAAACCATTTTGAGAACAGTGGTGGAGTTGGCTGTGAGAACAAAAGCTGTCAAATTTTTAAATTTTAAATGGCATCCATTGCTCATAAGAGAAAGAACAACAGAGCAAGTGGAAGCATCAGCAGAGATGAGATGGAGTTTAAACATGATATCTGATGTGGTTCTGGGTTATATTCCATATATTTGTGTGGACTGAAGAACACATTAGGCTTTATGCCCAGGAGATGGAGGAGAAGGCTTGCCCAAAGGTAATGAGGAGTACAAATTGAGATCTGAAGAAACACTAATTTTGTCCTGCAAACAGAGTTTTTTCAGTCTAAAATATTTTCATGACATCAACCATCAACCATAAAGAGAATTTGGGCAGGAATTGAAAGGTTGTAGTCTGGAACGTACATTTTATATTTTATTAAAATATGTGATGACTTATGCATTATCTATCAGAAATATGTATAAGATAACATTTATATTTATACACACATAGTTTCTATAAGACCATAAGTATCCTGAAAATAATTTTATTTTCAGTCTATATGTATTGTTATTCAAGAACAACCTTGTGTTTCACCTAACACTGACTTTTAGCTCTACTAAGGGAAAGAGTATGAGACACACAGCAAGGAACCCTTCTCCTTGTAGCATTCCCACCAGCATTATTCCTACCTTTGGCATTATTGTTAGAGAGGATATTACACAAAATGGCACAGCTTGAATCATGCCATTTTTCAGCCTCTTACTTTTCTTACTTCCCTACTTCTATTATGAATAATTCAAGATCGATTTTGAACAGGAGAAATAATTTAAACAAGCAATTTTCAGTATTCACTTTTTTCCCCTTTTGTTTCAAAGCCTATGCTTATTACTGTGAATAAAAGAACAAATAACAATAATAGAAAAAAAACACCAAAACCAAACCAGCAGGTAAAAGCAATATTCACAGAATCAAAGAAAATTAGGGACCTTGAGAGGTCATTTAGCCATTCTTCTGCTCTAGCCTACAGTATCTAACCTAAATCTCCTCAGCAATGCCTAAATCTGATGTATGTTTTTTCATGTTCTGTTCTTCCGGAAGCTGTATCATATTGGTAGACTGATGTAATTTCCTGCAGTGCACATATGACTCAGGCTGACAGATTATAAATCCCAGTGAATATTTTAAATGAAAAAGTGCCCTGATACTTGTCTTCCTCAAACTGTCCCTTACTGTCATGCTGTCTAGAGTAAGGAGAGTGACAAAAAAGGAAAAAAAACAGTTTTCTTATCGAACCTTAGCATCATAATTAAGCACTGAGCATCTGTCTTTCACGTCACTCTTGGTCAGTAAATGTTTTAAGACTTATACATCAGGAGAAATCCATTCTGCACTGTGAGATGCAAGACCACTCCACAGCAACTACTCCCACAGCCCCTTCCTTTGCCTGGCAAATGGTTCAGCTGCAGGGTGACAAGGAAGACTTCCCAGTCTGAAAAAGTATTTTTTCATCCTTTTCTGTTTCCTCAGGGTAAAATTCTCAGACAGTCCTGGTGAGTTTCTGAACACCTAAAATGACTTTCATACCTCTTAGAAATGTCCTGAGTCTAAAATTTTCAACATAGCATGTCTTTGGCCCTCACACCTAGAAAGAGTTTGTGAAAAGACCAGCCTACAAATAATAAAAATACAGAATAAAAGTATCAACATTGCAGCCCTGTCCTTATTTCAAATATCTACACAGAGAAAGCAAAGAGAAAGGTGAATTATTTTTCCCCCTGCTCAGAAAGCAATAAGCATTTTGAGTACTGGAGCACCTGTTCTTCTTGACTGTACTAATAGCAAGAGATTCCTGGGAAGGCAAACCTTAACTATACAAAAAAAGGCCTGTGGCCAGATATGAAATAATGTGATTTTATTCAGATCTCAGTCATCTATGCTGATTGTCTGGAATATGCCTACGTTTTTTCACAGGTATGCCTGTTGTATGGAGATTTGATGACCAAATTATATTCAAATAATCTACCTGAGGCACAAATCTTACTACAGAAAAACAAACAAGCAAAAACCAACATGGCTTCAAGATGGACTATCTTTTCTTTCTGATAAAAAGTACTTGCTTTGTAGACCCTTGGAATGATGATGAAGGAAAGCGAAGTGGAGCAGGAACAGGAAGACAGATGCTTCGTATCTACTTTCCTCTCTGAAATAGAAGCCTAGTTATGGGCAGAAATGATTGTACTTATGGTGCTGATCAGTGTTTTTATAGTGTACCTGGAACAAATGTAGTTAGAAGTACTCTGTAGGTTGTGTTGAGAAGAATGGCTCTGCAAAGCATCCCTTTTCCTTTAATCTGGCAATGGACTAATCAGGGCAGGAGGATGGTATGGGGATATCAGATACAGGGAACTAGGACTGCAAACTGCAGTATTAAAGCACAACTTGCTCTAGGTTTAGACACAGCTCAGCCAGAATGTATAGATACAGTGATAGCTGCAATAAAGATTGTTGCTTCTTGGATTAATTGAACATATCTTCCATTCAAGATAGGACTAAAGAAAATGTTTTTGTTACATTTCTTCTATTCATTAGTTAAATCCATAAAAATCTGGAGATTTAACATGTTTGTGCGTTTAATATTAGTTTGGTAAAAGATGACATTTTTTATTTACTTTATTTTCCTCTCTTCTGTATGTCAGACCAGAACTAAAACTAGTTGTGTTTCATTTTGAAAACTTTAAACCAAAATCTTTCAATGTTTAGGGATTGTTTATCTTCCTTTTTTCTCTGTTCAGAAGTCTTCTTCAGTTTTGTGAAAAACCCACTGAATACTGCTGAATCACTGCCTGAACCTCTGATTGATCACCTGAGGCAAGCAATGAGTCAGCCCTGGGAGCACAGGTGAAGGCAATTCACCTGTGCTGCTGGAGGGGGTGGAGTCTGGCTCCACCTTTCCTAGACCCATTTAAGAGCTGACTACTGGTGATGAAGGATCTCATATGAGATCACTCCTCTGGAGTTTTAAGCGAGCCTAGGACAAGAGCACTCTTATTTATTTTCTTTTTGTTATAATAACTTGCACTCTCTTGTTTATTTCATAATTATAACATCTGTGTATTCATTGATTATACAAATACATATGTATTCACATTTACCTGTGATGGTGACTGAAGAGTATCATCCTGCAGTTGTGAGCTACAATATGCATTATTAGACAAATAAACTGCATTCACAGTCCTATTTACTGCTGGAAGCAGACACTTTCTGTGAGGTGCAGTGATTCTGCTTTACCAGCAGGAAGAGAATAAATCCCCAAAGCTACTACAGTCTGCCAGGAGACTCTGCTAGCTCTTCCAACTTTATGGGGTGCACCTGCTCCACTTCAGTGAGTAAACAGGGTAGGTATTAAAATTGGCTTGTGTATTGTGCCTTCCCATCATGCAGAGCTGATGTCCCAAGTCTCAGTACACCAGTAACCTGGAGTATGTCTGGATTAGTAAATGCCATTACATGACTTCAAAAATGGGTCCAAACTTGAGAAGATAAGCTTGCTAGAGACAGACTTAACAGGAAAAACACAGTATTTACAATACATCATGAGTGTTTGTATATATGTAATCTAATGATGCTCCAATTTATATTCCAAAATAACTTCATCTGCTTGCTACATCAGATGTTCTAATAATCTAAAGTAAATGGTTAATAATTAAAGGAAGACATTTATAGTCTCCTGTTTACAGTGGACCCTGCAAATTCACTGTTATCTCCATATTTTTCTAAAATGTTTATGTGCAAATGATTTTCACTCCAATATCTTCGTTATGAATACATAAAAATATATGCTTAGCTATCAAAAGATAATTAGGTGAGACATGTATGTTTTGTCATAATTAATATTCTGTCAATAGGCTAGATAAGAAAGCTCCAAGGGTTAATGCTTTCCTGCTCTGTATCTAACATTGCCAGTGAATTTCTCTAGCTCACTCCATTAATCCAGTCAGCACAATGGATCAGGTTAGAGATGTGTCTCAATAAATCACTCTCAAGTGCTGGGGGTAGGAGTACCTAATTAATCAGCACTGTCATTATGTTTGACTTGTAGCTGCCTTACTGTGTATGGGATGAGGATTCAGTGTATTTAACCCGCACGCACTCTTAAACAGATCTCCAGTAGTGATGTAAATTTTAACCCTTTTATGGAAAAGGACGGCCCATGTTTCCACAGATGGAAGATGAAATGCTTATTGCCATTAAACTAATCCACAGGACATTTACTCTTTTTTTTCTGTCCCCAGGGACAGAAACATTAACATCCTGTGGCATTTTATCTCCCCTAATACTGAAGTTCAGAAACCAGCTTCTCTGGTAGAGTTCCTCTCAGCGCCAAGCTGTATCTGCCAGCTTTCCCCTTCCCACTTCCCATCCATTCTCTCAGCCCCCTTTCTCTCTGCCTCTTTGTTCTCAAGCCAGTGCTTCTCAGCAGAAGACTTCTAGCCCTCACCTCTCTCACTTTAGCCAGACAATCTTCCCCATAGTCTGAAGAGGTTTGTTGCCCCACTAGCTGCCAGTCTCTCTCTCCACTCTCCTTCCTTCATTTTTTTTTTATTCCAGAAGCACACCTGAAAGCTAAACACGTCTTTCTTGGCTTCTTCCTTCAGCTGTAGGCAGTGCCTTGCAGTCATAAGGCAGATTTTTGATTCAAATTCTTCAACTCCTAAGCTGCAGTTTAGCAGTTAGCTGCCTTCCTCACTGAAAACAATGGCATACTCCTTATTGAAAAAATAGTTCTGACTCTTGTTATGCATGTGTGCGAACATTTTGATTTTAACTTCTGCTTTGGTTTAGAACTCAAAATATTTTCACCATATTTTGTATTATTTTAAGGTCCAAGAGGCAACTGCCTATCTGGAATGGTGATATCTAGAGATATCAGACTGCCTGGAATAAAAATTAGGAGTGATGTTGAGTTCATGGTGAATTTATGCTAATGTGCTTCCTGCTTTGCACTGACATTGAAGCCATAGCAAGAAGAGTAAAGATGCATGAGGGAGTATATGGAAGGCAGCAAAGCAAATGCTGTTTCTGCTGATGGCAGGGCTGGCTCATGGCAGTCTAGAGGGAGAAGATGCTGTGAATATACAGTCTGTGATAAAGAAGAAACTGCACGTTTAAGCTATACACTAAGATGTAATAGGAATGTGCACAACTGTGTTAGCGTGCACAACCTCATCTAATTGTGTCCTGAATCAGTCATGAGGAGGTCTATGAATTTACTACTATTTGCAACAGAGGTACTATCTTGTTTATTTTAACTCTGTCTTGTGGACTTCCCAGGTAACTGTGTGTGTGTTCAGGCCAGTCTAAATCTTTGTCCTTTTCCATGGCATAAAGCAAATCAGTACCCACTTTGAAGATGCATGAAACAATATGAACAATGATGATTTTGAAGATTTTTGTTTGGCATACACAACTACCCTGCTATCTGTTTCTGATGTGGTATTCAACTGTATTGACAATATTCTGTACAAACTCAGTGATTATAATCCTGTGGCTGTCCCTCTGCAGACACCTATGAGATAAAAATATAATTTGAAAATAAAGACACTAATTTTTCAAACTAGATAGAGTAAAATTATGATATCTGACACTAGTATTTTTGCGCTTCAGGGTCCTGCTTCTTTGAAAATAGGTATGTCATCATTTCACTGCAATGTGATATCCAATGATTATTCATTTATGCCTGTGGACAGTCCATGCTAAAGTCTGATCATCAAAGAGAAATCTAAGAAGGAATTAATGATCCTGTGTTCTGAAGTAGTTGCACAGTGAACAGTAAATGATACATAGACCTATCTCCTAAATGATAAGGATAATTCTGACACTGCAGACAAGTCTTCCTGCCTATCCTGAAGCTTAAGAAGGTGCACATTTCATGAAAATGTGATTCTGTCACACTGCAATAAACAGTGGTATTACACAAGTGCAAGTGTTAAGACTGTAGAACTGCCTTTACATTTCCTAGGCTTTGAATGCTTGATTTCTGCAATCTTAATGGTCTCTTTGAATATGCAGGAAATTACAAACATAAAATGATATTAGGATATTCATCACCTACAGCATCCATTTCATGCCGCATCAGCTGCAACAGCCTCTCCTATTCTGCTGCAGTGTGGGCCACCCATTAGAGCCCAGGCTCCATTTCCATCTTTTGTTGCCTGCACACAGGCGCAGGGGATGGGCACTAAGTACTACCGCAGATGGCACAGGCAGAGGGATAAACCCCAGGAGGAGCAGCAGGGCTAGCACTGATGGAAAGCTTGCAGGCTCAGAGTGGTAGCTTAGGCTACTGACACTGATGATATTGATGACAATTAGTAGAGTGAGATTAGAATGGAGATGAGGAGAAGATTCATCTGTTGCACTATCCATCATCTGTGTGTTGCCCTAGGCAATGGAAGCAGGCTGCTGCTTTCAGTGGAGCTGCAGCTATTAAGGAGTAACTTTAGCCTTCATATGGGTTGAAAGTTCTTCAACAACTTTTTACCAGCAGAGCTTGGAAAAAAACCAATTTTTTGCTATGTTTTTAGGGTCTGAGTGAATGCATATGTAGGAAACTCAAAAAGACTTTTTTTTCTGTGATGTATTTCATACAAAAGTTCATCTGGAAAGGGAAACCTTCACTAACGTAGTAAATAAAAAATTTGAATTAACTAAAAAGTTTCAATTCCTAACCTTCTTCAAGCATATGAATGATAAACAAATAGAAAAGTAAACCTACCAGTTATTGCAAGGATGTCACCTCCATAAAACAAATAAACACACATGCAAAGACAAAAAAAAAAAAGCAACAAATGATTTTATCTTTTCATGAGTAGCTGCATTAATTTGTTGCTATGACATATTTTGCTTAAGTCTATAAAAATTCTCATTCTCTTATACTGAAGCTTTTTATAATATGACAGTGAACTTTTAGTTTAATGCCGATGTAAATTTCTCCAGAAAAAATATAATGCATGTTTTTCACTGTAGATCACATTATATGTATATCATCCTTGAATACTTGTGATATTGTGTACAGAACTCATGGCATGTATTTTTTTCATCCATATTGGAAGACAATGTTAATTTTAATTAGATTTCAACAGAAGTTCTCCTGCCGGTAGCATTTCCCCCGAATAGTCAACAATCAGGATCAGAGTAACTGGGAATAGTATTTTGTTTGAATTATTGTCTACTTTATATTTTTTTATAGTTGAAACTCAGACCTTATTCATTGTTTCTAACTACATTGTTCATATAAGGTGAAATAATGTACAGTTTGCTGACCTGGATCCTGATTGGAAAGACTGATCAAGCCTTCCTTCACAGTACCACCTCAGCTTATACGCACAATGCTGATTCTAATTTCCCAGAATAAAGTCCTGATCATCCCTTTTTCCTGATGACTACACACGCTTATAGTCCCTTTCTTTGCTTCAGATGCTCTGTCACTCATTCTTAACACCCAGCTGAGGTCATTTGGTTTCCATACATTCTCTTTCCTTTCGCACCAAGAAATATAAGAAGGTTCTTGCATATTTTAGGGGAGAAAAAAAACAACTACCACCATACCGAAAACAAAAAATAAAACAATAACAAAAACACAGAAACCTCATAAAACCCTCTCTGACTCTTAGATCCTAATTTTTATCCCTTGAAATCCTCATGGCAGACAGGACAAATTCATTTTTTTCAGTCTGAGCACAAGTCTGACATCGATCAACTAGTTAATCAGTTTGTATGTGACCGTAACATGGATTATGCTTACATATATTTGAATAACTAGATCACAAAAGCTTTACAAATATCATTTTCACAGACTATGTAGGGTTTTCTAGTTCATTAGCTAAATGGTCACTTGAGAGGTTATCTTCCATCACCTCCATTTCGTAGTCTATGAGCATTTTCTTACTAGTGACACTACTAATCACAACAGGAGAGTGAGTATAAGAACTGGATGCATAAAATCATGAAATGTTTCCGAAGTCACCTCTGTATTCATGAACATCAACATGCTGTGTGGATATTTGATCCAGTCACCGGAAAAACTGAAAATCCAACCCTGGTCCTTCCCTTTGTGCATACCTCTAGGTTACAGACTAGTACCACACATTGTGACACTTACTAATCCTCCTAACAAAAGTTGCCAATAAAAGAAACACAAGAGAAAACTCATGTTTTCTCCACCTCTGTGAGTTAAAGGATATCACAGTTTTATGGATATATTAACTGGCTATGAACAATGTAGACTTTTCCTTCAAGATATTTGAGCATCAGCTTCTCCTCCTCTCCTCTCCTCTCCTCTCCTCTCCTCTCCTCTCCTCTCCTCTCCTCTCCTCTCCTCTCCTCTCCTCTCCTCTCCTCTCCTCTCCTCTCCTCTCCTCTCCTCTCCTCTCCTCTCCTCTCCTCTCCTCTCCTCTCCTCTCTTTCCTACTTAAAAAAAATAATTTAATTGTTGATATTAGATAACTGACATGTTGAAGTCTCAACTACACATAGGAAATACATGATCATATTCTGCCAAAAATCCTGTTTATACCACCAAAATATTACAGCCCAGAAATAAGAAAGGGAGTGAATGGATTTTTCTCCAGCTTGTTTTTTCAGAACTCTTTACAGCTGCTTTACGTATAAACAAGAACTTCAGAGCATAAACAGAGACTAAGCATAGTAAGACGACAAATTATATCCCTCAGAACTGATGATGTTTGGATTTTGTATTCATTTTTATTAGTGTTGCATATTGCATGTCTAATCCATGCTGAATGAACTATGTAACTATGCGGCTAACAATATTGGCCTCAACTATTTATCTGTTATAAATACTTTAACATACAGGCCCATAGAAAACCTTAATTTGCTAATAAGTCTCAGTGAAAAGAGGAACAGTAGAAGAGAAGCAAGTCCAGCAGTGACTTACTGAATTACAGCTGGAACAAAACTGTTTCATATTCAAGCAGCTAACTGCAGGGAAAACACTACATTTCAGTCCTTAAAATTTGAGGTCTCCATTTTCCAAATATTTATTTATCCTGCACATGAGAAGCTTTGTGAAAGAAAGTGTTCTAAAAGCCAGAGGAGACATTCAGGCTGAACAGTAGTTTACTTATAATTTACAGACTTGTAGTACTTAATATATAATGCAATAATCTACGCTGTGCCATTTGTCATTTGGACTAGGCCACAGATTATAGCTTAGGGCAGTGCATCTGTGCACAGATCAGGCAGGAAATGGCCTAAAATCTTGAACAGCTGAGCGTGATGTCTCAATGTAGTTGCAAAATTCAACCTCTGCTCCAGAGGTCACCGCATGCTTCAGTCATGACAGCCCAAATTGTTAAGCATGTGACTAATATGCATACAGAACACAGGCTGCCTGATGTCTGCTGCAAGCTTGATGGCTGGTTAGCGGCTAGTCTTAATTTTATGTGACAATCCTATGTAGGAAGTGCTGGGTGGGTGACTAAATGGAGCATATTGATGTCCCACTGGGTGTAGCCCCTGTTGTTTTGACAAATTCTCCTTAGCATTTATCAATCAGACCTACAATGGGGAGTGTGCTGAATATCTAATTCAGACATGCTAGTCAGGACTAATAGAGCAAGATAGCATGTTATTCAATTTGTACTTGTTAGCGATGTCCCACTGTCACTGGGCAATTTACCTTCACACTCCACAAATGAAAAGAGAAATTTGCTGGGCTTCAAACACTTACATGAGTTACAAGCAAAATTTTAATTAGCATGTCATTACAGCAATAATTTATTGCTTCTGTCTAGTTGTCCTAGCATCCAGATTGCTGTTTCTTTTTTTTTTTTCCTTTAAGGAGAGATGTGCTTTAATATTTATGAGCCACATACTTAAAAAGAAAAATAAATAATGAAATAAATAATAAACAAACAAACAAACCCTGTGGCAATTGAAAAACTGCATAATAAGTCACATATCAACATGCATTATTTGGCAAATCCTAAAACAGATTCACATTTACTACTTTTACTTTTTAAACTCCCTTACCTGGGATTAAATAATTCAGTAAGTAACATCATTTAAAAGACTGTTTACTGTAATCAACTTTGAAACTATGATAACATTTTAAGAGCAATTTTCTTCTCTTGCCAAAGGAAATATAAAGAAAATATGGGAAACAGAGAAAGCAAGTCCTCTAGAGAACATTCGAGCAAAACTACATTTTATTTTCACCAAGGTAAATATTAGTAGTGATTTTCAGCTGGAAACCTCTGTATTATCAACAGAGGCTTCTTGTAAAGAGCTGTGAGACTGATCCTTAGTTGAAGTCAATAAAAAGACATAAATCGACTAGGCTTTAAAAGTGTTTGGTAAGCTAGAGGATCCTATATTGGCTTTGAAGATGAAAAGGGGCTGTTCAGCTCTTCACAGAGAAGGTTCCAAGGGCTTTTGGACATTATTGTGTTTATCTGTGTATGCTGGTTCACACACTTATTTTTCTCAACTGCAAAGCACAACAAAACCAATGTTCTGTTTGAAAGAACTAGAGGAGGCACTGCAAAAAAGCTAGATGAAGCAGAGAGTAGCTCAGAGATTCCTTACTCCTTCAGACAAAAAGCAGTCTAAATTAGGAAGACTGATATCCATGCTCTTTGCTTCAGAATGCAGGGCAGCTCTTTGAAGGCCCCTGTCTCTGTAGTGTATAACTCAGAAATACAGGCATGCTCTTGTGAGATATCTAGTAGCAAGTTCCCTAATAAACTGATGAATAAGCAATTGAAAGAAATGTGAGAAAACTGACCACCTTGGGTGGTTAGTAGAGCACGTAATAGGACATGTCTTCTGATCCTCAGAGAAGCAAAATTAACTTGGTTTTTAGATTTTTTTTTTTTCACCTTGAAAAGTATATAATAATGGGAATTTTATTATCTCTTGCAGTCTTTATAAAAACCTTCCACAGACACGAATATGAAAAGAGAATATTGACCTGTAAGAGGTTCTGCAGCATCAAGTCTGTTATTTTATATGTGAAAGCCCTTTAGAGGAAAAGCATTTTTTTTTTTTTTTTAATTTAATTGTGGAATCTAAACACACTAGGAAACATTCATTTCTGCTGCTAAACATTATGATATTTCATTACTTGCAGCACTTTGAAAGAAAACAGTGTGATTTCAGAGAGTGCGCATAAAATTTAAAAGAAACTTGAAGGAAGGAAGGAAGCAAGGAAGGAAGGAAGAAATAGAGGGAAGGAGGGAGGGAAAGAGGAAGGGAGGGAGAGAGAGAAGGAGGAAGAAAGGAAGGAAGGACAGAAGAAAGGAAGAAAGAAAGGAAGGGAGGGAGGGAAGGACCAATTAATCATATATTAGTATTTTGTCTTTCACTGGTATGCAAGCTTTCTTTTTTTGTAAGTATACATTTTGTTATCATCATCCTAAGTCTGCAACCTTTGAACAATGCAAATATTTTTTTTATGTTCTTCATATTCTTGAAGACTTGTAGTATAAATCTGCATACAGATTCATAAGAAATAATCTAACCCCTTTAATGTCATAAGGCAATGGCAATATGAATTGTCTTCTAGAAAAAATGGTATTCAGTTTGTTAAATAAATTACATCCATATCCAGAAACTTCATACCTTGCACTTTTGTTAAACCCTGTTACATGAATTATGTTATTAAAACAGATCATCATTACTAAGGATTTCTTACACTTTCTGTTAGATTTCCATCTGAATTAACTATTATACAAAATAACCAGCAATGAATTTGGTGCTACTCATCAAAAACTTTAAGACTTTTTAATTTGAAATAACTTTTACAAACAGTCGATTATAGCTGCCATCCAGGTATTTTGCACTGAGGGTCATCAATGCGCTGGAAAGTGTTCATACAGCATAAGAAAACAATGGTCTACATATATAACTATGCAGCAGACCCTTTGGGACATTTTGTATGTGATCCCTATGTTTAATAGAAGCACTTTTTCAAATGAAATGCTGGCGGAAAAACCAGGAAGTTCTTCTGCAACTCTTTCCTTTCATCCTATATCCACTCAGAAGGTGAACCAATACCAGCACAAACTTGTACAAACTTCACCACAATTGCTGGAATTAGAACCACCCTGCTACCAAAGCTACGCTACTACCACTGTTCTCAATATCTGAAACATAGACTCCCACAGTATTATGCAGGAGGAATCTACAGCTGACCCAGCATTACCAATGTCACCAGGGCATAGTTTGGGTGATTTGACACTTACTCTTGGATTCTGCTATACTCCACTTCTTCTATCACAAAGGGAGAAGAATCTGTTCCTTAATCCTTGCCACAATACTTTCTTTCTTCCTCCTCATGTCCAGGTGCTTCCTCTCACTCTCCTGTTCCTTTTTTGCATCTTTTTCTTACTTTAGTGTCCATGACTCTCCCTCAACCAGTCTCTCCACCTTTTTCATGTTTGCAGTTTTTCACTGCTCTTTTTTCCCTCTTTTCATCCACCTTATGTCCAAACTAGAAATACAGGATCTAGTCAGGCCACTTCAAACTATCTTAGGAATAGTAGTGCTTGGTTCTGCTCTCTTTCTACTCTTTCATTTCCACCCTGCCACAAAGCAACAGAAGCCCCAAATATCAGATAACCCCTCTCTCACTAGAGGAGGCTGAGGAATATTTTGAGGCCCCCCAGTATGTATCATCCAGTATTTTCATTACTACAGTCAAAATTGCAAAATCCTTTGTGGAATAAAGGATATGAGCACGTTCATTGTGCAGTTCCCAAGGTCTCCTTACTTGTACTGATCCTGCTGCAAGAAGGAAATAGTATCTTCTACAATGAGAAGTTCACTTGCTGAACTCCTAGAAGAGCTTATAAGTTCTTACTGAGATTCAGAATGCCCATCTCTCTTGTCTGCCTGAGTCACCACCTAATCAGGGACTTTCTCATTGATCTCCTTATGATTACCCATAGGATCAGGAGGAGTTCCAGACAATGGCAGAGCTTATTCCCATATTCATGCTCTGTGGTTACTTCAGATGGCATAGTCTATTCACAGTCTGCTTGAAAGTATTAGGGAGTGGTGGGTTCTCTCAACGTTGCTCTAATCAGTATCTTCCTGCAGTTACATTTTTCATGTGTTTAATCTTTTGATCCTTCCCCCTTTATGTTTTTGTTTGTCTGTTTTTTGTCTTAATCACATAGAAACTCAAAGAAGGCTTATAGATACTGCTGCTGGTGTTTTCCCCAGCAGAAAAACAAGTAAAAAAGATCAGTAATAAATCTGAATTGGAAAACAGTGCCAAGCATATATAACAGTTCTAATCTAGAATGTTCTTCCAAAAACTTGTCTGACTTCCTGAGACATGGTTGGGTCCCAATATTTGATATCCATTAACTGATTTCCTTTTTAATGAATATGCCCCATGACTTTATGCCTTACTCAACTTTTAACGTTGTTCATAGAATCATAGAATGGTTTGCGTTGGAAGGGACCTTTAAGGATCATCTAGTTCCAACTCTCCTGCCATAGACTTGGTCTTCCTTTTACTAGATCACTTTCATCTCATTCTAGCAACAAAATTCATTGGTCCTATAAAGATGAACATACAAAAAGGTTTCAAAAGAATAAGTAGGGTGTGGATTTGAGTTCACATAATACGTTTTTTTCCTTTCTATATTTATCACAGCTCTACTAAAGATGTGTCCTATCATGTAGCTTACTTTTTCATTTTTTATTTTTGATGAAAGAAGGTTTCATTTCTTTGTGGGATTGCAAAAGCAATAATGAGATTTCTGTGGAAAACTGCACTTTAAAAGTCACTACTCCCTTACAAGAGAAAAAGGAGGAGATGACAGAAGAAAAGGGATTTGCAAACTCTGGTTTATATGTTTTTAACAAACACTATGTGCTATACGGAAGCACTCCTAGCAAACAAAAGATCATCAGAAACTAAGCTGCCAAAATAAAAAAGTTAAAAAGAAGGAAGAAGATGTCAGCATACATGTAGAAGCAACAGGTTGCATTGAAATAGGTTTGCATTTTAAAGTGGACTGTGTGGGAGATGAGATTCTAGTATAAGTCTTATTTTAATTAAAACACATTCGTTGGCATTAGATTGTTACATCTAAGTAAAGGTCAAGTGATTGTCTTTAGGGACAGAGATAATAAGGAAACTTTTTGCATTATTCCATTCTTTATGATTTTTGACAATGAGATATATTGTTCCTGTTACCAATGTGTTAAAAATTAAATGTGTTAAAATGTGAGAAATGACAGCAAAATATTTACGCGCATATTTGATCTGTCTGGTTCAGAGATACTTTTTGGAATTATATATATATAAATGTTCCTAACACAGTTAAGTTCTTTCAAAATCCCTCTAAAATCATTCTCAAATTTTTTTTATTACTGAAAATGACTATCCATTTGTAGACAATGTGAGCCAGAAAATTATCAAATGCAAAATGTAAATGATTCACAGTTATAACAAGCTCTTTTAGCCACTTTGAGTGGTTGATACTATGAAAGTGGAAAATGAAAGGTCTTTTATGGTCAGAGTATTTGAGTGCTGAGGCTGATATATCAGCAATTGATACCTATTCACCACACACACTGGTGAGTAACTTGGCACTACTGCCCTTTCTCTGACTTTTGCTCTGTGGAAAAAAGGAGAGGGAAGAGATATCAATGAATATTTATCCCAGTTGAACAAAGATGCATTTATCTGTTGTTATGATGGAATTCACACGTGTACCTTGTACAAAGATATTATAATGTTGATTTCATACCGTTAATGTTTGAAGTAAAATACATTATAAAAGGTAAAAGGTACATTTACCATAGCACATTTTATTTTTATTGATTTCAGCTTCCAACATAAACTAATTTAATCTCTATAAATCAAGTTTAAAAAAGAGCGCAATCTCCCTTCTGCCCCTTTACTACTCTGTGAAAGTGTATTGACAGTGTGATTTTTATCTCAAATTTCAGATCTCTGTATGCAGCAAGTTTTCTCCTTTACATGCTTTTCTGTGACAGAAATTATTATACATTTGAAGCTATTTAAAATGATCAGAAGGACATGCTTGGTGGCTTGTTGAAATGAAGTGATTGGTACCTTCTTGAACATTTGCTTAGATTTGCTGTTACTTGGAACAGTAATTGAAAGTAAAATTGTTGATTTTGAACTTCAGGATTTTCTCACTCATGTGGTTCAATATCAAAAGGCTTTGTTTTCTTTTTTGTAGTATTCATAAAGCAATATCCAACAAGTCTGCATTTTTAAAAAATCACAATTTGAAAATTTGCAATTCACTTGCACTTTGGTCATGTATTCAGGGAAAATATAGCCAAAGCCCAAATATTTTCAGGCTCACTTATATTGAGAGGCCACTTGCTGTACAGTTTCCTTAAAGCCAATTAACTATTTCTAAAGAAAGGATTGCACTATCCAGTCATTCATGTTCATAATTTTCAAACTATTAAATATATTTGCTTTTTTTTCTCTCTCTTCATGTATCTATTTGTTTCTTATTTGAAATATGTCTGGTTTGTCTGCCTGGCCTTCTTTCAAACTGAAATGTATACTTATATCTTTGATTTTAAAACTGTAGAGAACTTCTGCTTTTGTTTTCCTGCTTTCGTTTTCCCACTTTTGTATTAATAAAAATAGCGTGTTTTTTTTTTTTTTTTTTTTAAGTGTAGCCTGTACATCTGCAGTGCAAATCTGAATGATGAAATAAAGGCAATTTTCTTCAAGTGCATGCCTTTTCCTCCAAAAAAAAAAAAAAAAAAAGAAAGAAAAAAAAAAAGAAAAAGAAAAAAAAAGAAAAAAAGAAAAAAAAGAAAAGAAAAGAAAAAAATACAACTCTTTACAAGATACAAGACAAATGACACAAAAGTGAAAGGGCACTGATACAAACTGGATAGGCTTACAACATAATTGAATTAAGTCTTGTGTGCCACATATGATCACAAAGCAGGGCCATGTCTTGAGCACTCTGAATGTGGGGAGGCTGCCAGTCAATAAAAAGGCCCTTTAAACTGGTTAAATGCATCATGAGCGTGTGCAGAACCCTCCTAGCTAACAGGTGGCTGAATAAAACTCAGCTGGTGTTGCACAGGGCTATAGCATTGACCTTCTTTAGGATAATTTCAGCCCTCTTTAAAAAAAAAAAAAAAAAAAAAATTGTTACTGTACTTGGTGTAGTGGAAACAATTTAAGGATGAATAATTTCTTTTAGTCCCTTGAGGCACCGGTGGCTAGCTCTGCACTCTCTCTTTCTGTGTCTCTCAACTGAATTAACATAAAGGAACAGTGACAACAGCAAGCTGAAAAGCGTAGCTGGTGGGAGGATTAAGTATATCATTGAAAGGAATTATGTTGTAAATGACTGGGAGGGGTAGGGGCTTCTGTTCCTTGGTCCCATCTGGTCTTTAAAGAATACCTTGTTGTAATTACCCCCAGATGGCTTTGTGCTACGCTGGGTCTGGACAGCCAGGTGCCACTGTACCCTGCTGGGTGTGATATTCATTGCTGCATGCAGTGACAAAAATGGACTTTATTACAACCTAATTTCTTCCAGGGTATTACACAAATATGAAATGAACATAGCTTATCAAACAAGAGCTTAGTGTGCCAGGAGCAGAAGCTGTCACACCTAAGACAAGACCGCCTTGTTATTTTACTTTCAACAGCTGTCTAGAAAGGTGGAAATATCAACAATTTACAGTGTTTGTCTGCTAATAAATATATATTATATCGTGTTAACTTTTTTTCCAGGAGCCGAAATGTTCAAATAAATCTAAAGCAATTTCTGGAAATGACAGAATAACAAAAGACTGTTACAAATTCAGTTTTATGATAAGATTTACTGTAGGTTAAGTTCAGGCTCAACCGTGGAAGGCTTTGGCACACGGGCTGTCCTGTCTCAGCTCCAGCTGCAGGCATAACTAGGCCTCTGCACAAAATGCAGACTTTGCTGTTTCTTCTTCTATTGACATTGCTATATTTGCTTCATGTAGTTCCTTATAATGGTACTACCAAAATTACATTAGTCCTATGCTTTCATATTTTCTTTCAAAAGTCAGTTTGTAAAGCTATTCTAAAGCAGTCATTATCACTATTTAAAATGTTGTCATTTTCCAGAACGGGAAAAAAAAAAAAAAAAAAAAAAAAAAAAAACTTGAGGAAGAAATAGCAAAAATAAAATAAAATAAATCTCAACTTTCTCTGAAGCAACTGGTCATATTTCCAAAACAAGGGGGAAGCCATGGCTTCCTACTGAAGTCCAATTCCTAAATCCACAGGAGATTTTACAACTTTAGCAATCGTGTACACACAGGGGAAGCAGAAGGAATCCATTTTTCTCTGTCCTTTCCTTTTCTCTTTACTTAAGCAAACTTCCTAAGAAGAAGTTTCCTAAACTCCTAAAGAAGTTTCCTTCTTTATTTTCCAGAAATTATATTTAATGAGGTTCTAAACAGTTGAAGGTACAGCCTGAAACTTGCTGCTGTACTCTAAGGCAGCTTCAGCTATGTCAGTTGGGTGCTGTGCTGGAACAAGTGTGACTTCTTACTTGATCTCTACAGACACCATAGTCTATTTCTAAGTTAACTGTAAACTAACTAACATGGAGAAAGTTAGCAGTAGTGGTTTACAGTGGATAAGCCAGCAAGTACCTACATTGTTCTCTTATTTCTCAGCTATGCTGCTTGAGGTACTGCTGAGCTACCATGCACTGGTCCATGAACAGAGACGGTTGTCTCAACAATTCTTGGTCACTAAAACCACAGACAACGCTTGCTGCTTTTCTGAGGTTTGAAAACAAAAGAAAACCTCATCACCAGTTTCTAGTGGCTCCACTCAGTTTTGTCTAAGCCATGATTGTCTGTCCCCATTCTTTGCCTACTATATCATGTAGTCAAAGTGAGAGAAGATGTAACTGCATTGTTAACATGCTCAAAAGATGTTAGAAACTTATAGAAAAAAAGAGATATTCTTTACGTCTTCTAAATTGCCAGTGAAAATATACAAGCGGTCTCACAGCTGAGTGCCTAGCCTTCTTCACTGCTATTGTCTTGCTTGTACTTCAGAGACAGTGGCCTGCTTTGCTTTTGCCCTGAGGTTATTTTATTCTGTCCTGACACTGTAAAGCTTAAGAGTGATATTTTTCAGAAAAGTAAAGTAATTTTGCCATATAGAAAAATCAAACTTCTAAGAAGATGTGTTGTTTTGTTTTACTTTGTCTCCAATTGAGGCATAT
Source organism: Chrysolophus pictus (assembly GCA_037305975.1). NCBI lineage: Eukaryota > Metazoa > Chordata > Aves > Galliformes > Phasianidae > Chrysolophus > Chrysolophus pictus. Next base: position 64,612,987 of record CM074614.1, read on the forward strand.
ATCAAAATATGGTTAGCACTACATTCATTCATTAGCTACATTATTTTAACTTGGAATTACCAGTAAATTATTACTCTCTCCCATTTCTGTAATCTACCCTTCTTTCTTTACACTGCAAATGTATATTAAAAAAAAAAATCCATTCAAAGTGAAATATTTTTTCACTCTTTCTCCAGGATTTGGGCAACAGAGTTTTTTGGAGTATCTCTAATTGGCTCCTATTCACCAACTCCAGGAAGTTCGAATTCATCTATAAAGCCCTTGTGTCATCTTCCATTACCATTTCAATACTGTCAAAAGAAATCTAAGTGTTGTGTCAGTGACATGGCAGATAAGTGCATTAGTCAGTCAGATCCTTGCTATCAAATATGATGGGAAAAAATTCTGGCATTAGAGAGGTCAGACTTATGCTGACTTAATACTGTGTAGTGGCAAGTTTCTGTATGATGATCAAACTTGCAAGAGGTATTTTCTATCCTCTTTTTCTCTCTCCCCACTTTTCTCTCTCCTTTTTCTCTGTTTTGAATACACATATTTTTATATGTGCTTTTTGAAAGGTAAATTATATTGAAGATATTTATCACAGTTGATTAATTTTTGCATGAAAAATAGATACACAGAAACATAGAATGATTGGTGTTGGAAGAGACCATAAAGATCATCTGGTTCCAAACACTGTCATTAGCAGAGTCATGTTCCGCTAGATCTGATTGCTCAAATCCCCATTTATCCTGGCTCTGAGCACTTTCAGAGACCGACTATCCACAATTTCTCTGTGCAGTGGAATGCCTCACCACTCTCATAGTGAAGAATTTCTTGCTCATATCTAATTTAAATGTAGCTATTAGCTTAAAGACATTGACTCTTGTACAATCTCTACGTAAAAATTCACTCCCTAGTTTTCTGCTAGGCCCCCTTTAGGTACTAGAAGACCACTTTAACATCCCCTTGAAGCCTTCTCTTCTCCAGGTTGAACGACCCTAATTCTCTAACCTCTTCTTCAGACAAGTGCTTTAGCTTTCTGATAATTTTTGTGGCCTCTGCTGGACTCAATCCTACAGGTCCACAACTTTCTGGTACCAGAGGTCCCAGGTCTGAACACAGCACTCCAGATGGGGCCTCATGAAGGTAGAGGAGGGACAATCACCTGCCTTTTCCTCCTGGCCATAATTCTTTTGACTGCAGGCCAGGATATGGTTTTCTTTCTGGACTGTAAGTGCATGTTGCCAGCTCATATTGAACTTCTTATCAACTAGTACCCCCAAGTCCTTCTCTGTAGGGCTGTTCTCAATCTTTTCTCCACCTAGCCTGTATTTCTCCCTCAGATTACCCTGACCCAAGAGCAACACCTTGCACTAGGCCTTGTTGTACTTCAGGAGGTTCTCAAGCCTCTCAGAGTCTCTCTGGATGACACTGCTTCCCTCCACCATGTTAACTTCACCACACAGATTAGTGTCCAGTGTAAACTTGCTGAGTGCACTTAGTCCAACTGTCCATGTCACCAACAAAGATGTTAAATAGTGCCAGTCCTAATATCAGTCCTGAAGAACACTACTCATTACTGGTCTCCACTAGGATATCAATCCCTTAACTGCAACACACTGAGTGCAATCTTCCTCCCAATTCCTTATCCATTGTGTTGTCCACCTGCAAAATCCATGTCACCCCAAATTAGAGACAAGGATGTTGTGTGGAATGGTGTCAATGCTTTACACAAGTCTATCTTTACACAAAGTAGATGATGTAAGTTGATGTAAGTAAGATGTTCTAATCCCATCACAGAAGGCTGTTATTGAACACCATCATTTGTTGAGCACAATTTGCCCTTAGTGAAGCCATACTAACTGCCACCAATCACCTCTCTGTTTTTCATATGCCTTGGCATACTTTCCAGGAATATCTGCTCCATGATCTTGCCATGCACAGAGATGAGACTGAATAGTAGTTTCCTGAGACTTCTTTCCTTCCCTTTTTAAAAATGAGGGTTATGTTTTTCCTTTTCTTCACCAGACTGCCATGACTTCTCAAGTATAATTGATAGGGGCTTAGCAACTTCATCTGCCCATTCTCTCAGGTCCCTCCGATACATCTTATCAGGTCCTCTGGACTTGTGAACAGTCACATTCCTTGGATGTTCTCAAACAGGTTATTCACTTACAGTGGGCAGTTTTTATTACTCCCAGTCCACATTTCTGCCTTCTACAGCTTGGTTTGGTGTTTCTAGAATACTTGCCAGAGAAAAGAGAGGCAGAAAAATTTTTCATGTCCTGGGTAACTAGTTCTCCTGTTTTCTTCAGGATTTCCTTTTTTCTTCCTTTTATCATCTATTACCAGTAAGTAGCTTTTCTTGTTTCTCTTGATATTCCTGCCCAGATTTAATTCTGTCTGGGCTTTAGCTTTCCTAATGTGATCTTTGGTTGAACAGACAATATCTTTGTATTTTTATCAAGTTGCCTGTTCTTTCTTCCATCTTTAGTATGCTTCATTTTTGCGTCAGAATTTGGCTAGGAGCTGCTTGTTCATCCATGCAGGCTTCTTGATATTTTTAGCTGACTTCCTCTTTGTTGGGATGTATCACTCCTGAGCTTGGAGGAGGTGATCCTTGAGTATTAGCTAGCTTTCTTAAACCTCTCTTCCTTCTAGCGCTTTATCCCATGGCTCTCTACCAATCAGATTCCCAAAGAGGCCAAAGTCTGCTCTCCAGAAGTCCAGGATAGTGAGCTTGCTCTGTGCTCTCTTCATTCTCCTAATGAACTCCATCATCAGGCAAAGCTCCAAGAACTCCAGTGGTAACTGATATAGAGGGCAACATCTCCTCACCTCCCCCTCCTGTCCTTCCTAAGGAGCCTGTACCTTTCTGTTCCAACAATCCATTCACAGAAGCCATCCTGCATCACATTCATAGCCTTGCAGACATACCCACATTTCTAACTTCTCGTCTTTATTCCCCATACTACATGCGTTTGCATAGAAATATTTGCATATTTTAGGAATATGCCTAGAAGTAATTAAAATGATCTACATAAGTCAGATATGCTTGTTAAAATTAATTTCCATCCTTGTAAACTCTGTACATACATAATTTACAACAATGAATAAAAGTTAGTATTTATGTGAATGAAAAAAGAATGAAGAAAATGCCAGTTCTGGCTTTCAATATGATTTATATTGTTTGAAGAATTATATTATTATAATAACTAGAAAAAAAGAAGCTTGAAATCTTTCATTTTTACATTAGGAACACCCAAACAAGGAGAGAATTACCTGAAGTTTACCTATCAAGTATAGGATCCAGTTTGGACCTAATTCTGACCACAATTAGTCAGTTACTGTGTTGATCATATCAATTCTGTATTTCACAAGCCATCTTTAGTAAGTCTCTACGAGACTTCTATCCTCTCAGTACTTAGCTTCTTCCTCCAGATATACTGATGGTGAAGACATTTGCTGGGTAGCAGATGGTTATCACACATCCTTGAACAATTGATTTGGAAGAAGGGGATTAAGGAAGTAACATCCCTCCCACCATAAGCAAAGATCAGGTTCATGATCACATAAGGAAACTCAATATCTATGAGTCTATGGGTCCTGATGAGATGCACCCCAGAGTCCTGAGGGAATTCACTGATGTAGTCACCCAGCTACTCTCAACAATATTTGAAAAGTCATGTCAATCAGGTAAAGTCTTTGCTGAATGGAAAAAGGACAATGTCACACTCATTTTTAATAAGAGTAAAGAGGATGACCTTGGGAACTACCAACCTGTCAGTCTAATCTCTGTGCCATAAAAGATTGTGGAGCAGATCCTCCTGGAAACTATGCTAAGGCACATGGAAGGCAGGGAAGTGACACAGGAGAACCAGCATGGTTTCACCAAGAGCAAATCCTGCTTTATCTGCCTAGTAACCTTCTATGATGATATAAATGCATCAGCAGACAAGGAAGGAGCCACCGATGTCATCTATCTGGACTTCAGTAAGGCCTTTGACATAGTACCCCACAACATCCATCTCTCCAAATTGGAATGATATGGGTTTAATGGGTGGAATGCTCAATGGATGTAGAACTGACTGCAGGATGAAGTCCAGAGAGTGGTGGTCAGTGGCTCCATGTCGTGTAGAGTCATAGAATCATAGAATCACTCAGGTTGTAAAAGACCTTAAAGATCATCGAGTCCAACCATGACCTAACCATACTACCCTAACTAACAACCCTCTGCTAAATCATGTCCCTGAGCACCACATCCAAATGGGTTTTAAACACATCCAGGGATGGTGACTCAACCATCTCCGTGGGGAGCCTATTTCGGTGCTTAAGAACCCTTTCTGTAAAGAAGTGTTTCCTAATATCCAACCTAAACTTACCACGGTGCAACTTGAGGCCATTTCCCCTCCTCCTGTCACCTGTCACCAGCCCCACTCTTGCTGTAAGCTCCCTTCAGGTATTGGAAGAGAGCAATAATGTCTCCCCTCAGCCTCCTTTTCCCTAGACTAAACAGCTCCAGTTCCTTCAGTCTCTCCTTCTTGGGCATGTTCTCCAAGCCCTTCACAAGCCTTGTTGCCCTTCTTTGGACCTGCTCCAGCACCTCCTTTGGGCACCTCAGTACAGAAATGTCCTTTCTATATGGAGGTGCCCAAAACTGAACACAGTACTCGAGGTGAGGCCTCACCAATGCTGAGTACAGGGGCAGGATTACTTTCCTTGTCCTGCTGACCACACCATTCCTGATACAAGCCAGGATGCGATTGGCCTTCTTGACCACCTAGGTACACATATTCACCAACTGTCCATCAATACACCAAAGTCCCTTTCCATCAGATAGCTTTCCAGCCACTCCTCCCCAAGCCTGTAGGGTTGCCTGGGATTGTTGTGACCAAAATACAGGACCTGACACTTGGCCTTATTGAAACTCATGCAGTTTGCCTTGGCCCATCAATCCAGTCTATCCAGGTCCCTCTGTAGTGACCTTCTCCCCTCAGGCAGATCAACGCTCCCTCAACTTGGTGTCAAACTTACTGAGGGTGCACTCAATCCTCTCATCAGATCATTAATAAAGATGTTAAATAGAAACAGCCCCAGTACTGAGCCCTGGGGGGACAACGCTCGTGACCGACCACCAACTGGATTTAACTCCATTGACCACAGCTCTTTGGGCTGGCCATCCAGCCAGTGTTTCACTCAGTGGAGTGTACACCCATCCAAACTGTCGGCAGCCACCTTCTCCATGAGAATGTTGTGGGGGACAGTGTCAAAAGCCTTACTGAAGTTCAGGTAGACCACATCGACTGCCTTACATATGCAAGACATTACATACAGGCTCCATTCTAGTGACTCCAGTTACACCCCCACTCCTCTTTGTACCTAAAAGCTCTATGAGTGAACCTTTCATACGGAGATCAGTGATGAGTAGTTTCCCCCAGAGTTCAGTCCAGGACTGATACTCTTTAATATCTTCATAAATGATACCTACAGTGGGGTCTAGTGCACCCTCAGCAAGTTTGTTGATGATACTAAGCTGTGGGGTGCTGTCGACATGCCTCATGGACAAGATGCCATCCGGAGGGATCTAGATTGAGGGGAACCTAATGAGGTTCAGCAAAGCCAAGTGCAGGATCTTCCACCAAGGAACATCTTGTCAAGAGGTGGCCAGAAATTTAGTGGATGTCTTGCTGTTGGGATTTTCAAGGTCAGGCTCTGGGCCTGTTCTTGTTTATTTCAGGGGAGTTGGACTAGATGACCTTTAAATAGCCCTTCCAACTCTTAAAGATTCTGTGATTCTATGATTCTTTGTTATTTGTCTTACTGTAAAACTTCTATGTATTAGAAGAAAAAACTCCATTATTACTCTAATAAGTATATTGTCTTTCCACCTTGTGTACACATTCTTTTTGAACTAGGGAGACTTGGTAAAAGAGCTGACTTCTATATGCGGAAAATGGTAAGCTTCTGGTATTAATGATAACTAAAGAAATCAAAGAAATAATATAATCTTAATATGTATGACTTGCTGACATCAATTAATCAGACTTTTAAACTTCACTTCAGCATTAGTCTTGCTTTAAGAGATTACCTATTTCTAAGCAATTAGAAACTCATGATTAATGATTGCCTTCTGAATGCAGAGCATTTATACAGTCATATACAGTAGATATGTTCATCCAAGAAACTGAATCTTTACAGGACAAACAGAATCACAGAGCACAGGAGATGACATATTTATTGATGAAAACACTGTTTTGTCAATAACACCAAAGTGAAACTGTGTTATATTGAACTATCTTGCCAGAAAGATCTAGTGTGGTGAGCTTGCACTATTAGGCTTATTTTGTTTTGTTTTGTGGTGTTTCATGTTTAAAAAATAAAAACTTTTGTGAGAAGTGTTAGACAGGCAGCAGGAATTATATTTGTTGAGCATTTCTCGGTCTTCTGTATCTACTAGTTAACGACATTATGGTCCTGGCTTAAGATGCAGCATCTCTGGATGCATATTCAGTGTTACTGTAGATATGGTGTTGCCTGTTTCCTTCATTTTGCATGAAGATTCTGCACATACTTGAGTAGGAAATACACAAGATAATAAATTGAGCAAATTTCATTCTGTTGCAATTTTGCTGCACTTCCAGAGACATGTCTTTGTTTCAGTACTGGATGGAATAAGCGAAGCTACTTTGGAGGAACTACATGAGCACAGACATGAAAATGCAGATGGTAACTTCTGGAATAACCCAGAATTGGCATTTAAATCTACATATGAATATACAACATACATACGAATATGTATAAATATACACAGGAACTATGATACAATTAATCCAGTACAAATCATATGAGATTATAATGGCACAGTCTGGAATGGAAAATAGTATATATAATCTCTGAATTCAGTGACATTCCATAGAAGAAGCTATACCACCTATCCCACTTTTCTGGGTTATTCAGCTTCTCATAAACCTTTCTCCCTCTCTAATTGTGAAAGTTTTAAGCTGACTTAATGTATTTATTGAAAATACTTTTTTTGAAAAAGTCTACTCTTCCATACTTTTCAGGTCAGTCATCTTGAGGCAAGGCATAGAATTGCAGGGTAGTTTTAAAATTGGCAGCAGAAATAGAAAATCTCCTCTGACAAAACAGCATGGCCTTAATGAGAAAAATACGATGCATTTTCAGGCTGGTGAGTTGAGTGTAAATTTTCAGTATTTGCTAAGCTGAAAGCCTTATTGTTTCATAGTTGGAATTTACAGGTAATCAGAAATGACTCCATCCTAGTGTTGGGGATCTTCCACTCAAATTTCACTCAATAAGCTTTCAAACAGCCTTAAAGTCAAGCCAGACCTCAACCATTCTCCAAAATGCCATGAACCCTCTTCTACACATGGACATATCTTTTTAATTATTATTAACCCAAATCACTTGACTTTACAGTGATTTATGGACCTTTATGAGACAGAGCCTTGCAGTGCAACATGGTTACCACAGGCAGAGTATGAATCACAGCAGGGAACATGCAGGTGGTGTAAAGCTTTGCTGAGCCCTGTCTTAAAAAACAGTAGTGTTCTGCAGTTTCCTGAAAATGCTGAATGTTATGCCATTTTAAAGGAGGCAGTATAGAGGTGGCATAGAGATGTTGTCACTGATTCTATGTAGACTACTCCTAAATTAATAATAACTGGCCATTAAGTGGGGTGGCCAACATGGGGGATGAGCTGAGAGTGAGGTCTGACACAGAAGGTGAGGATGTGAGCTGGAATGGAAATTGGGATGCAAAACAGAGTGTATACAAAGATGACTGAACAGAATGATTCCTGAGAAGCAGGAAGGACAAATGCTGAAAGATTTCCACAGTCATTTTGACTCAGCCATATTTAACTTCCTTCAACTCAGTGCTCTTCAACCATTTGGCTAATGACACTGTGCTTTTTATGTACAATCCAACTGTCTCTAAATACGGTCTATCCTTCCTACTGTTTTCATTGGGAAGGTAAGCCACTCTGGTAACAGTTGGTCCCATGAGTTTAAATACTCTTATGTCATATGTCCTACACTTACTTTTCCACTGTTTTTCTCTAAAATCACCAATCCTGTAACTGTTGCAATGACAAATACTTGGTGGAGAGAATGTTATGTAAAAGAGGCATGCAGTTCTAGAGTGGGTATTTATTATGTGTAGAGGAATGATATAGGTAATATCCTGAGGAACCTGCCTGCAAGCTCAATTTTCATTCTGAGAACTGTTTCATTAATGCAAGACTATCTGGAGTTGTGGGGTTTTGTTCTGTGTAGTATAAGTAGTCCAAAACAGAATGAAATTGTTAATTCCAAAACACTGGAAGTTGTGCACTGAAATTTTGATTCTCTCACAGTACCTACCCTCTTCTAAGCATTTTGAAAAAAAGATCAGTGAACTTAAAAAGCAGTGACACTAGGAAGGATCATTATTTTTAATAAATATCATTGCCAGTGACTAATATAGCGAGATTATTGCTGCTACGGAGTTAAGGAAAATGAGAATGTTTGTGGGATTTATCTGATTGTTTTTGTTTAAAATGAATCTATAGTGCACCATAAGGTCCATTTGAAGCATATATTCTTTATAATGATTAAAAAGTTGTATAATGCATTGGTCCAATATTATGACTCATGTAGTAGAAAGACCTGTCTTCTAGTTTGTGTCAGTCTCCTTTTGAAAGCTATTTACAAAATTAACAAATTTGATTTTTCTTGCAGCAGCTTTTTAAAATGTGGTATTTGCCTCCCAGCCCATGTTTCTGAAGTGATGTTTTGTGAGGATTATGGCTGCTATCACAGAGAGTGAGTGATCATTCCTGCTTCTTAATGAGTGCAAATTGCCGGAGACAAATTTCTTCTTCTGGGTGGGAGGTGAACTGGAAATTCAATTCTGAACTATAATGTTCTGGAGTAGATGATGAGACTTTGGAAACTTTAAAAAAAAAATTTCCTCAGGGATTAAAAGAAAAATCTCATTTGTTTGCGGATATAATAAGTATGCAACATACTCCTAATATATTTCTACAGATAGTTGAATATTTCATAAAAAATGGTGTGGAATAAGAATGCACTCCATTTTCTTCTTCTCTGCTATTTGTGATTACTTAGTGCACAATATGCTTTTAAAGTAGCATCTTGAAAACAGAGTACATTATATAGACATTGTGTAGAAATCTACAACCACAGTATCCTGAAAGGAAGCACTCATAACTGTAATACTTTTCTTTGACATCTAAACTGAACAATAAATTTTATGAGCCAATTTTTTTGAAAGTTGAAGAGGTTGTGGTTTGTAATGGCCAAATAGAAAATGGTTCTGAAATACAAGAAATATACTCATGGCCAGAAAGGAATACTGCTGTATTCCTGTATTCCTGTAAAGTATTTACAGGGAGAGCAGTAACAATATTTTATGCATTGGATATTGTATTTAAGAAAGCAATAAAAGACTTCACAAAAACTGAATCATGCAGTCTACATAGTTTTCTATTGAAGAGTAGAATGAAAAGTATTAGGAAAACTTAGCAAATTATGTGTTATCTCACTAATGGGAAATGCAATACAGTGTCTGAATTAATTTTTAGGTGCACAGTAGGGTTTATCTACATCCATGCAGTAACTTGCAGAATTCTGCAATTCAACATGAAAAAATTCTTCCCATCAGATTAAAGATCTATAGACTTCATTTCTTTCATTCTGTAGTGGCTACATTAAAACATACCTCCTGTCCTATATCACTTCTGCACATTTTCCCTGTTGCATTCTCCATTTTCCTGTTTATTTAATCTTGGAGAATAGAAACAAGGTTGAAATAGTAATAGAATGAAAATCCGTCTACATTCCAATTACGTATTTAGAGTACATACCTCTTAATCTCAAAAGTATGTAAACTCTAATATGTAAGGACAAACATTCAATTTTTCACAAGGCAGAGCAAACAAGTTCTATGGCTGAAACTATGTAAATTAACTTACAATAATTTATCATCAAGTGCTTCCTTTGAGAAGTTTGTATGGACTTATGAAACTGCAGAGCATAGGCATAAACAAGATCTTGTAGATAAATGGCAATTCAAATCTATTTATGATAACCATCAGTATGTCTTCACTGAAAACCCCTTCTCATCAGATATGATTGCCACTACAGTACTCTACAATTGTGAAGATAAGAGGATATTATTTTCTGGCATTTCATTCTTTTTCTCTAATTTTTTATTTTATTTCACTTCATTCTTTATCCTCCAAATGCAAAATTATAATAACTTGTCATTCACATCTTATAGTGTAAGAAAATTGAAAATTAGATTGGAAAGGGATGGCAAAACATATGGCCCATCTATTCTGTAATCAAATACCTCCCTAGGTCTAATCAGTAAAAGGACAAGCCAGCTGAAACGCTTGTGCACATCTTTACATGATATTCTCAGTGTCATCTGAACCAAGCAAAATATTGTGTGGGGATTCACTCCTCTGAGGCTGGCTGCAGTATTGATTCTTCATTAAGATACTCAGTAGCAAAAAGAAATTCTGCGTGACTATTAAAACATGCTCCTGAAAACACTAGGAAATATCCTTGGCTTGAAAATACCTTCTTAGACAAACTTTAATGCACACCTTAGAAAAGAATCCAGTAAAAATTTTGAATCAGACAATTGACTTAAGAATCAAAAAATTCATAAAGTGTTGAAGAGCAGTACAAATTATCAAAAATTTCTTATTCTGCATCTTGTTGGATATTAATTGCTATATAACAGGAAAGAAAAAAAAATGCAATTAAAGCAGTGCTCTGTTTGTGCTACTATACTTACTGGTCTATCCAGTTTTCCAGTATTAGCTCCTATTTCCACAGGTTTTGAAAGCCAGTAGGAAGCTGGTACTCACAAGATCTGTTCTTCAAGGCTTAAATCCTTAAAGGAATATGAATTTAAAATACTTTGGGCCATGTTCTGATCTTGATTATCCTGTTGTAAATTTATATTAATATTGAATTAATGAAGCACAATCTTTCTAGACCGTATTTCTAAGAAATAATTCTGTTTAAGCATTCCTCATGAAATCATCAGTTCTACACAATAGTGTTTGAATACTGGCGATTTCAAAGATGAAGAAACTATTGCTATTGTAATGATTGGATTATTTTTGAACATAATAGGGTGAACACACTACACCTGTCACTAGATCGGCATTTCTTTATGTGGTAAAGTTTCTTCAAATGGTAGTGAAGAGTCAACTCTTATGATGAGGCATAGATGATGGATGAACTGGATGGAGCTTTAGCAGATGACAAAAATAGGAAGAGGCATGGACTTTTTTCCAATTAGAAATCACCTGTCAAAGTCCAGAAGTCACCAGTTAAGATAACATTATATTTCTAGATCTTCCAGCCTGCATAAAGTATTTTCAGTGTTAAAGGTGACAAATCTGAACTGTATTGAGACCCATTCATTCATGTACTTGATATTTTTTCTGACCAATATAAAAACAAAACAGAAAAATTTAGCTTAATAGTACCTTAATAAATAAGGACTGAGATACATCTACTTATTTTTATCTACTTTGAAGTAGGGGCCAAATCTGGAAGGTTACACTTAAACATTTATTTAGCTTTGTTCTCATGAAACTGATGTTGAATAACTTTCTTCTACCTGTAAGTGCCCACAGAACTAAACTGACTTTAATCAAATTTTAACAGGCTCCTTATTTAATGCTTTTTAGTTCTTTGAATGGGAAAACATTGTTAAATAAAGAATATTCTGTCATATGTATTCTGTCATATAATGAGACGTTTTAGATTTTCCTATCCTGCCTCTCTTAGGTAATAAGAATATTAAAAGAGCAACCCTGATAAGAATTTGACTATTTTGAAGCTTTAAAAAATGAGTGTAAAAAATACCTTATTTTTGATTCTCATCAGTAAAATCATCTTGGAAACTTTCTGAGGCTCAGCCATGAGTACATATAACCTCAAAAAAATTAGGCCTGAAATAAAGAGCATGTTTGTTTAAGAGTTATTAGTTTGGAAATACCTGGCTGAACACTTTGGAAGTAGTACTTCTGCTGGAATGAGCCCTACAATATATCATCATACTAGAAACTGGAAAAGAAAAGCAACACACAAATAACTTCCAAGTACTAATGCAGACAGATGTTAATTTTTGCTGAATTAAGGAAAGTAAAAGCAGACTTTATCACAGTCATTTCAAAAGACTATTGGTGTTGAAATTAGAAGTGACATTTGAAACATTGCCTATTTACAAATTACATGTTTATTTTACAAAGGCTTTAAAGGTTATCATATTAACTGACCTATAAAAATCAGTTTTTTCTTCCTTTCTTCTTAGGTACAATTCTGAAATTAGTATTGGAGAATTTAATAGTTTTAAAGCAATACACATGATAAAGCTTCACACATTAATATTAACCCCACAGTGAAAAGGTTTTCGTTAAGAGTGGGTTAACCACAGTTAGTAGGTTAAAGTGTACAGACAGCAGGTTAAAGTGTACTGAACCAAGTTTATTGAGAGAGACATGACAGTGCTGTCTTGTGGAGCTCTGTTGTAGAGGGTTTTTGCTGTCTCTCTAGGTGACGGAGGAGTCAGTGACAAAATGAGGTAGTGACCCACTCAGAGATATCTAACATATGTTGGCACAGATGCTACCAGACGTCTCCCACAGGGAAGGAGACAGGGCATCATTATTGAATATTAGGGAAATTTGTATCAGAGAGGATTAAAGCTTCTTTCTTTTCCTTTTTTTGGGGGGGGAGAAGAGAGGAGAAAAGAGAGGGATCATGTCATTGCCTTGCTATAGTGAAGGACAAAAGATAAGCACCTCAAGTTCAACTTTATGATCTGCCCCCACAAAAGCCACGTTTGAGCAACAGTAGATTAATGTGGAGACCTCTGGAGATAAGAGTTTAAATCTAGGTCAGATCCCTATGGTAGCATTTTGAGATGAAATATAAAAATGTTTGTGCTATTTTTTGCTCCGAGGATAGAATGAAATTGTTCACTGCCACATTTTACATTTTATTTTGTAAACTGCTTGATTTCAACAGATTTAAAATTTACTTACATGTCAAATGAGTGTGTTACACCAAAGTTGTTTATTAGTAATTTGTTTTCCTCTCCTACCCTTATTAATGAGATGCATAAAGCAAGTTCGACTTAGGGATACATGGACACACACCACTAAAGGAACAAAGGAACAAAGACCCTAATTTTTGACTGAATGAAATTGCTCACAGGAGAAAAGCTGATGGCTCAAACAGAAATGGAGATATGAAGAAATAATGAGTAGGAAAATAGTAAATATCATTTTTTGTGACGCATAGTAGAGTTCATGTAGTGTGCTTCATACAAAGCCTGGCTGAATTTGTTAAGAGTTTGTCAGAATGGGAAATATGTCAGGGTAATAAAAATGTGCAAGTCTGGCCAAAATGTAAGCAAATTTGGGAGTATTTCTTATGACTGATATGTCTTTCTCACTGCGGTATTTCTTAGCAGTATGCCTGCATTTAAAAAATGAAGACAATAAAAATGAATACAGTAACAAATTGAATATTTTCTTGAACTTTTATTTTTCCCTTGTAGGGTTTTTTGTTGTTGTTTTTTTGCTTTGTTTTGCTTTGCTTTGTTTTGTTTTTTTGGGAAAGAGAGAAAGATGGAAGAAGAAAGAGATAAGAGAACTCAAGCTCTCCAACTGCTTGATGTATCCTGTGGGAAAGATCTTTGCCTGGTAATTTTTGGAAAACATCTTTTCCGGTGGAGAAAGGATTGAATGAGTATTTACAGGAAGATTTCATTTTGTGAACTATAATTTCAGAACAAATTTTAAAGAAAATGTTTGCATGCAGAAATTGTATGTACAAGTTGTACATCAGATTTTGGATTTCCTGATTTTGTCAAAAAGTGCCACAAGATAAGAATCATTTGTCAGGCAGACAATGTTTTCAGAGAAAAGAGAGAAATTGTTACCAGAAGACCCAACTGAAGTAAGTTAACTGACTAACAGACTCAAATCCCATTATACTTAATCTTTCACACCATGGTTTCTCTTCTGCATTACTTTCTTAAATGTTGAGTGGTGTAAAGACATATTTTTTTTCTGAAAAGATGTTTCAGAATTGGGACAAGCCACTTGTTTGTCTTATGCAGTCTAGGACCCCCATCTACAACTCATGTTCTGTCTGTGTACGGTCTGAGGGATTAGGTGGATTTCCTATTGTTTATAGTTCCTAGAAATAGATTTTAAAGTGTTTTTTAAAGGGAGGAATGTTGTGCCACTTTTTATCTTGCAGAATTTTGTCTTCATAGAAAACAGACTCTGGCATCAGATACATAAGCACAGTGTAAGCCCTTAAAAATTGGTTTTAGGGCGTACTTATACTACCATGCTATATAAACACATTTCAAAAGCATGAAAAAAAAATCTTTGGATGAACAGATTTCGCTCATTTTTTCATCAGAAATACTACCTTCCATCTCCAGTGTTTTCCAAGTGACCTTGGTGTAATAGCCTGTATTCTGTAGCTGTTCTGTATCTTTGCCTGAAGTCTTTGATGGTTACTTCAGTCAGCGAATGGATCCCAAGTGTAAAGATATTTTCAAAGCAAACTGTTTCAGAGGAGCACTGAGGCAAATTCTAGGCCTAACAGTATTTACAACCTTTCTGAAAGATTTTGATTGAAAATAATGGTATTTTTAGGTTCTGAGTAAGCGGATTTTAACTTAACTTTCAAGGCCATTTTTTTTTTTAAGTTAGCATGATTGTCAACTATCAATATGTTCCTCAATATATTCATTGTGCTTCAAAAATAAATTTGCTCTGAGAAGCGTCAAAACAAACAAACAAACAAACAAACAAAAACCTCAAGAAACTAGACTTTGTGCACTTTAATTCAGCAATTTATTTTTGGATGACTAAAAAAAGCAAGATTTTCTGCTTAATTATTCATCAACAAAATCTGAACAGGAGAGCTGGGAAGCCTACGTATAGACAAAGGCTAAAAATTAGAAGTATATATATTCATTTTAAAAAATGAGTCTTTTCTGTTCTCTCTGGTTTTATTTGTATCTTTCTAGGTTTAATAACATTTTCTCTAGAAGTAAGGAGGAAATAATACTGCAAGGCTAATTCAAAGAGGTGTGCTAATGGGGCTTGTGAGGTGGTCTGGCACAAAGTAGAAAAATGAAAGTGAGAAAACATCATGCAGCTAAATCAGTGCCAGCAAATGATGCCATCTAAGGAGTGAAAGCAACATAGTCAGCTACACAACAGTATGACTTTGATATAACCCCACAGGCAGTCCTACACCCGCAAGCATTCAGCACTGAACACAGCCACATTGCTGGCAGTGAATCCATACAAAGGACTAGCCACAGGCCATGATGCCACTGCAGGAAGAATATATATTTCAACATTTGACATCTTGCTCTAACAGCTGCCAAGTTTGGCTGTAGCTATTGACCTGATTGCTCAAGGACAGAGAGGAAGAAGAAAAGAAGCAATATAAGCACTTGATAGATAGAGATTTAAAGATCAAAAGAGTCCATGTAGATATATGAATTGATGCGCTTGGAAAATAAAAGCTGTAAAATTATGTTTAAAAAAACAACAACAACAACAAAAACAAACAAAACAAACAAACAAAAAAAACACCCCACATTCATTTTTGAAGAGATTTAGCAGAGTGGAGTTTAATGATTATTTTTTTTACTATTTTTGGAAAGCAGTGTTTAGATGAGTGCTGCAGAATTTCATGCATGCTTAAAAATTTCCAGTATCTCAGATTAATTAGAATAATTCCAAAGGGCAAAATATATTCTGATGAAAAGTTTTGGACATAAACCAATGTCTTGTCAGAGCCTGATCATTTTTAATGAGAAGCAAAAGAACTAAAACCTGTTAATTTCCCATTGTGCATCCCCAGATTCTCTGACTTAGTATAAGCTTTGATGATCTTGGTTTTATTCAGAATTTTCCCTTTTCTTTTGCTGTTTTGTCCAGCAGTAAAATATCTGTGGCAAGTGTTGTCATTTATTCCAAGGCAGATTTATCAGGGCATCTAAGGCTGGGGTTGTATAGTCATAAATTCCCATTAATGCTTCCCCTAGTGATGCATAGTATATGTGTCACAATGAGCTGTAACTGGACAGGTCTGCTTTCTTGCCATTACTATTCTTTGGAGGCAGACTCATTTTTTTTTTGTTTGTTTGTTTTGATAAGGTGACTGAAACATGTTCTTTATTTTCTCTTTGTTTCTAAATCAATTATTGGGATAGTTTACCACCTCTTATCTCCAGGATATGTTTAAAGGCATGGATATGAAGAAAAGCACTCATATATTTGTTATTTTCTTCTGGATAAAAACTCTGTAGCACAGAGCATATGCAGTACATGCTCTGGTGCTTTGTAGTCTGTGGCTGAGATGTAGTTCTAGGAAGCTATAACAGAATGGAAACTGTGAACTCTAGTTAAGAATAAGGACTGGAGGCTCAAATCCTCTGCTCTTAAATTGTGTTTTTTGTTCAAATTAACCCAATACTCATCTAAAGAAAAGTGATGAGCAGCTATGCCTCTACTTTAAATAAATACATAAAACAAAAAGAAAAGAAAGTTTAGGAAATTATTGTAATATTATACCTGTCAAAATATACTTTGAAGTATAAGATTTTTTCCAGAAATTTCCCTGAAAGCTTTCTTTATATCTTCTGAAAAATGTATTTATTCTTTTGCATTTAAGCAGTGAATCTCTGTGTCTGTCTGTACACTTCAGAGGGTTTTTCTGATTATTTGAACTATGAAAAGTGGAAGGTAGGAATCTATGCTCATATGTCCTGGTATCTTCCACAAATCTTATGAATCCTGTGTGTTCTGACCTATTACTTTATGAAAAGTAATTACTGACTTGCCAGATGAGCCACACTTTGACAGCTACTCTGAAAGTGTGTTCCCTCCAATTCGGGTAAAGCAAAGAAGCAAACAATGAATAACACGGGAATTATACAAACAGCTATAGCAATTCAACATCACAAGTCACTTGTGAAATCTGTAATATGTGAGGAGATTAGTAAGTGAATATATGTACAATTGAGTATAAAAGGCAATCTGAAGTTTTAAAGGTGACCTGCAAGGAATGTTTTGTTTTATATTCCCTGAAATGAATTTTGAGATTATTTATTTATTTATTTTCCCCTCCAGCCTTTGACAATGCAAAAAAAAAAAATCCTTGATTTCTATCTCATTGTTCCTGAACACAAAAGGAATGTGAATCCTTTTGCCTATTTGTTTTCATTCTGTTGGAGGGATTGAAGAATGTAGACTAGGTTTGCCAGCAACTGAGAAAGACTGGAAGACTTAAATGAAATCATATTAAAATAAATGTTTAATTTGACCAATCAAGTACAGACAAGGAAATTTGCTGGAAATTTCACTCCTTTTCTTCAGTTCATATTTGGCTATGTAATTTTGCCCAACCTTGTGCACACAAAGGTTTTTGCATGATGACCCCCCTGTAGACATCATCTCTGGTGATTAAATAGTGGAATGTGAACTGGAGCCACTGAAGTTGCCTCTTGTTGTCCTGCCATTCTGCAGCTTGTCAAAGAATCAGAGCAATATCATCCACCCTGCTGGTATATTTCTTACTATTTAGGGAGAAAAATTGTGTATTGACACATATTGCTGAAATTTTGTAGTAAAGTTCCTCACTTTCTCTGGAATGGATAAGGTGAGTTTTCCTCATTTTATTACAAAGTAGATCAACATGCTAACTGTACCCAAACTGTGGACTGATGCACAGTTAGATAATGGTAAGGAGGAAACTGTAGCATGAACTGTGAAAACACAATCAAGAGTACCTGAGCATACTGTCAAGAAATGGTGATTCATTGTCTTTGTTGCCTTTTGCTTCCTTACCCTCTGTGTTTCTATTTTCTCTCATCCTCTCATCCTCCCTAAATCTTGCAGATAAGCAGAAGGGACTAACCATTTCTATCTGTTTTAAGAGAAACTCTGATAGTGTGTCTTCCTGCTTTGTTCTGGTCAGCCTGAGGCTTTCATCTGGTGTGCTCTAGCAAAGCACACTGCAACTGCTGTCAATTAAAAACTGAACTGTATCTTCCCCATAGAAACACATTTTGAGCCACAGTTCAGTGCTTTCTCCATGTGCATTCATACCAGCTGAGGAGCTTATTCTAGAGGTAAAGCAAGACAGCAGCTCTTGAGTGTTTGTTTTTTAAATATTGGATTATGTTTACATGTTCCTATTAATAGAGGTTGGCATTTAACTGACTACACACTGTGTCAGTTGCTTGAGATTCCTGGATGAGAATAAAATAAACATCATGATTCATTTACTAAAGCTGTAGAAAAAAGTCTCTCAAGAAGTGAAAGGTTTAAGCTGGGATGATTTCCCTTCCTCTTGAGCAGGCAGCATGCTGAAGGTAAACTATGATGTGCTTAGGTGAGGTAAGTACGACTGCTGTATAAACATACTGATAGATAGTTATAATAGTATAGTAGAAGAGGCAAACAGTGAGTGCAAATACACTAATTTGGAAATACATACATATTGGAGTACCACATCACATTGCCTTTATCCAGTATATGAAATAAAATCACATTTCCTAGGTTAAATTCTTCTATCTTTATTTTGATGAAGTTCTGTCTGAAATCAGTGACTGGTTTAAGAGAAGACAAGCTCCAACACGCAATCTCCTGCTTGCTTTGCAGAAGTTAAAAATTGATGTTCATGCAGTGGGTATTAGTGAGTAGTGGGCTGATTCTGATTTCAAGTGAAAACAAATCAGAATTGACTGTCCCGAAGTCAGCAGAGCTACTGAGATGTGAAACTCCTGGTAAATCACAGCGAGACTTATGGATGTGTTTGTAACTGGGTAAATTTCCTCTTTTTTATATTCAGCAATGAGAAAGAATAGACTAGGAGAGCCACTTGGGAAATATTACTTGAAGTGCAAAAGCCTAAGATTGGCTGAGTTATAGGAATATCAGATAATATGTATACCGTGAAATAATGCCCAGAAATAATGCCTGCTTGTTGCAAGATCTTGTCAACATCCATACTGTCAATATGTTACAACTATTCCTTCTACATTTTTGGCTCATGACAACAAAATATATACCAGACAGCTCCCCGACACAGCTTTCCCAAAAGGCATCCTGTGTGTTACCTTCCTATGCTAGTGAACAGGATAATTCAATGTTGCAGATGTCTATGACTCATAACAGCTGGGGTTATTTCCAGAAAATGTTCAGGACATATGTAACTCACTAGTAATCTTGGAACCATATTTATTTTACAGACGTGACCATTTTTTTTAATGTATTTATGAAGAATTTAAAGCATTTTTAAGAAAATACTCAGATAAACCACTTGCCCTCTGTATCTCAGAAAAGAACTACATGGGAGTTTTAGGCATATTTTTTTTGTTTATTCTTCTCTATGATTAAGCTTTTGGTCCTGCCTTACAGACAGAAAATATAACACTGTCCTACTCAAGGGAGGAGGAAGAATTTGGAGTGGTAGAATTTGTCAAAGACAAAGCAAGAGGTCATGTTTTTGTGATACAAAATCACAGCTAAGAAAAAAGAGATGGCACCTGTTACCCTGTGGGTGTAAATCACTAGAGGTAGATTTCAAGGAAGAAGGCTAAGGAAGAAACAAAGGGAGTGGTGGTAGCCTGTCACTTATTAGTTTTGCACAACAAAGTGTGCTCTAAAATACATGACCAGAAAGAAGTGATGCCAGGGCTTCCCCTCCTCCTTTTGCCTGTCTTCCTTCCCTCTTTCCAGATCCTTCATCAGTCATTCCGCAAGCCTCTGAGGCAAATTTCTTGTAAACCCAGGTATGGCTTGAGTTGAAATAAACAAAAACAAATGAAATTGTAAATCAAGCTGTTTAAAAGTAATAAGTAATTTCTACCACCTCGGGCTTATTATAGCAGAGGCAGTGTATCTGAGGATTCTCTTGCCACTGAACATTTTGGATACTCAGTTTGAGGCAAATATCCATATCTGTTTGGTTGTTATCTAACAGGAGAAAGGAAAGTGCATCCTATTTACGTAAAAGAGAATCCCATTGGCAGGATGCAGCTGTTGCCACTGCTGATATGAAGCCACGCTGCAGCTGTTAGCCTGACCTCTTTTAAAATGATTGTGATATACTGTGGGTTTTTTTTCCTAGAAGGGAGAATATTAATATATTTCAGACAAGTGCTGTACATATTAACAGTATTCCATCTTAATGATATGGAGTTACAATGCAATGTATTGCTCTGCAAATATAGCCCTCATAAAAATCATGTGAATATGGATACTGTGATAAGATTAAGGCTTGTTCTTGCTTCATACACATTTTTGTTATATTTATCTCAGGACAGAATGTTCTCTCTCAGTGAAACGTGATACATTTCCCATCAAAATGTCCTTACAATATGGATCAGAATTGGTGTAAATGGTAAAAGTTCTTTCATGGGCCACTGGTTACTACTAGCTCTGTATGTCACCCTTTGGGCTTTTGGGGGCCTAGTGGAGAGAGTGCTGTCTGAATCTGATTCTGATATCTTGGGCTAGGTAAAACAGCTAGAGAGATGGGAACAACTAGTATAATTTTGCCTTTGTTCTCAAGTTTTGTTGTCTGAAATGGCCTGAATTTCTTGCACAATATGCTCCATCCCCTGTGTCTACATAGTAGGTCTATTTGAGAAAACAAGGTTTATGCGTTGAAAAATGCTGAAGTGCTGCAGAGGTCAAATGTACATCCTATGCAGCAAATACTAGGAGTAATCTGTGTACCTGTATTTTTGGAAAATGTTTCTTTGTGAGTTACAGTAAAGTACTTTCTAAAGCTAGAAATGTCTCATTAAGTCTTCTTTCAGCTTGAAAATTTTAAATTTGAGGATTAAGTTTAGAGAGTGGCTTTGAGTAGGCATTTTTTGGTTTATTAATATGAAAAAGAAATATAGATTATCTGAGTGCTTGTTTTTCCTTGAGAATATGGATCATTTTTTAAGAAATACATAAAAGCATGTAAATTACAAGAATTAGGCATTATTATGACATAATTACATGTTTAAGATGGTGATAAAGCTCTTAGCATCTATATGTACCTAGATATAGTTACACATAAGTACCTATTATGGGATCAATAGTTATCATCTTTATTTATATCTGTTTCCTAAAGAGTAACATGTAAAACTATTATATAGATTTGGCCAACATAAAAGTCATTAAATTCATAAAGGAGTAAACCTAATTAAAATGACAGTGACTCTGAACAAGTGAGTAATTCTTACAGAGCTAGAGAAATGCAGAGTAATTTAACTCAGATGTGCCAGTCATTTAAATCTGAAGTGTCTGTAAAAGTAAATCATCATTTTGAACAAGTGTCATGTCTGCAGATAAACTTTCAGATATAAATCATGCTGTATTTTATAGATTTTTTTATATGTAGCACATACTGAAAAGTATTTTTTCTTTGCATAGTATGATCAATATCAGCATAAATTCAGTTAAATTTCACAATATAAGCACTTGAGAATTGAGTGAAGGTGGCTACAATTTTTTTAATTGTAAGATACAAGGAGCTATTACAAAATCATTGATAATAAGAAATATGAGTTAGACATCCATTTTAATCCCACCTAATTATAAAAAAGAATAATATTTAGATGTGATGCAGCATTCATGATCAGAGAAGTCTGTTTACTTCTCTAGTTTGACATCAGAAGCATGTAGAGATTTTAGGAGTGTGAAGGACAAATAAATCCACAGAAGAAAACCTTTACTCCTCTGATCCAGCTGTATTTTAATTTTACATTAATATTCTTGTATTTCTGCATGTTCACATTTTTCTTCCCCTGCACAAGGATGACTTTTGTAACATTATGTTTTTAAATCTGACAAGGTCATGCAAGCTAAAAAAAAAGAAGAAGAAGAAGAAGGGTCATCAAAAGGGGAAAAATAACAGAACTACAGTGAAATGGCTCTCTGTTGGCCTTTGTATCGATTCAGAGTGTGTCAAAAGGGTCTTTTGTCGTGCCCCTACCACAGCATACTAATTTGCTAGATCAAGTCTGTCAGAATATCGACTGGAAGTAAAGAACTACAGTGGCAGCTTTTGTGTTTCATACAGCAGGGAGCCTGTGTGTGAAACAGGATTATCAGGGGGTCATGAAGAGAGTCAAGGGATGTCCATCACTTCCCTTCTGGTAATGTAATGGGGCGGGTGCCTGGATGTGATTAAGATGTAGGACACAGGAGGCATAGCGGTGAACAAATCAGGCACACACACATGCAAATCAGGTTGGCTGCTGTTAACCACATATTTTTAATGAAAAATTCAGATAGAGACCAAGCAAATATCTAAACAGCTGCATTCAGATTAAATATCAAACAGCCCATTCAGTGCCTGGTGTGTGTCTGTGTTTGCATCTGTGTGTGCATGTAAAAAAATTTATAACACATATAAGAAAAGGTAGAAAAGGTTCAAGTCTTTCTCGTTTCTTTTTTTAATACAATATACTAATCTACAAGTGTTTCTTCTACTTCTTTTTTACTTCTGAATATGATATCGCTGGATGCTTACAGCAAACATCCAGGGAACATACAAAGATAAAAATGATGCTTTGTGCAGTGACTACACATGTGCACCACATTCAGATAGAATGCTCATCACTCTGCTGAGGGCTTAGCTTTGACTTGGATAGCATTATCATTCTAATAGAATGAGCAAAAATATCTTTCTGGAAAGTGAGAAAAAAGAAGTATTTGTGTGATTGAACAATACGTAGCTTGATAAATGCCTCTTTTTAAAATTGTGGTAGAGAACGTCTCCTTTCTGGAGATGCAAGATACATCTCTGCAGCTTATGTGAGAGCTGTGAGCAGCTTTACAGCACACATTGACACAATTTACAATCCTCATCATCTGCACAATCAATTTTTTCTTGGTAGTGTTCCTAATCTTTAATCCTTTATTTCTGAAAATTCAGTGCTAAATAGGAAAACAACACGAGATGTCAAAACAACAAAGGCTTCCATGTGAGCAGCATCTAGGGCCTGATCCAGACTCCTTGTACTGTAGGAGAAGCCTGACCAGAGTTCAAGGAGTTTTATACCAAGCTCCAGATTCCTTAGTCCAGCAGTAGTTATTCATTGCAGTTTTCAAAAGGTTCAGTTGTTCTGAAACTAGAAGTTCAAATTCAAAATAGTCTAGATTTGTTTCTCACTTTTTGTTTGCCTGTTTGTTTATTTTGCAAAGGCAATGTTAATAGCTGTGACAGAAACTGGTGATGTTGAAAATCCCTCTTTTTTTCTTCTTTTTTTGCTCTTCCCTCTTCTCAACTTTACCCTTCATCTTTCTCTTTTATCACTTTCTCTTTTATTCCTTTCTTATTTTTCTCTCCTTTTCCTTTTATAATTTTTTCTTTCTCTTTCTTTCTCTTTCTTTCCCCTTCTTTCTCCTTCTCCTTCTCCTTTTCCTTCTCCTTCTCCTCTTTCTCTTTCCTTTCCATTTCCATTTCCCTTTCTCTTTATTTCTCCATTTACATTTTTTAACCTTTTTTTAAGTAGGATGGAAAGATTATAGTTGTTTACACTAATGGTGCTGTTGTTGATGGTATTTTGTCCCTTCTGCAGTCAAAATCAAAGCTCTTGATTAGAATAATGTGGAAAGAGTAGTACCACCTTTTCATGTAACTGTTGTATCTCCTCTAAAATTGGACAATTATCTGACTGCTGTACAATTGATATCACTCTCAGATCCAAAGAGCTTTGTCAGTGATAGCCAAAGGCAGCTATGCCTGAAGCTGTATAACAAGAAATGACACACAAATTTGTTTTGTGTGTGTGCACATATCTAGAAATAATGATTTTGCTTTAGTATTACTTTGTGGAGCTAAGCACTGATGGTCAGCTATTAGGCAACCACTGTGTACAGAGGAAAAGGAATTACAGAAATCCACACCAGGTGACCTTTTAATTTGTTTTCAGTGTCTATTGTTCTACATCTCTGCAGTGCAACATTCATGGCAATGGGGGCTCATGACAGCATGAGGTGGTAGTCCTTTACTAGAAAATAACTTCTATGTATATTTCAGATTGAAGTAACTGCTGTCATAGTTTTCTTGTGTAGAGGTTCAACGGCAGAACTTGTCATAAAACATGAATACATGAAAGGAAGAGGTGAACTCTGGAAGATGTTGTGACAGGAAGATCGGACTCATTTCTTTTAAAAAGTGCTGTGTGCCCATGCATTCCCATAGTTAATGACTTTTATTTGTACACAGCTAGTTTCCACTCAGTTATTTCATAAGATTTTTCAGTTTTAGTTCAGAGTCAGACAGTAGGCCTGAAAAAGGCAAAATTGTGAAAAGGACCTTTTTTCTGGAAAACAAAACAAAAAAAGTATAATTCTGACAAAGCACAGATTTTCTTATCAGGAAGCAAAACTCACAAAAGACACTAATCATTTTAAGATAGTATAACAGAAAACATGTAATACATTTGTTTTTTGAGGGGGAAGGATCATGAAACATGGCAATGTAATTATAATAAAAGACATTCTAGGTAGTTAAGCAGTAGGAGACATTGCATGGTATTTTATTGATTCAACATGAGCTATCCAAAGATGGAGAAATTACACAGATTCCAAACTGATAGAGTTTATGATCAGAACAAAATAACAGGCAGATCATTCTGAGTAAATTATGGTATTGGTGATAATAGAAAATATTGATACATACCCATATTTGTCTAGAGGTACAGAGTGAGTTTTAGAAACCTGAAAGCTTTCAACTTCCAGTGTTAAAGCAGGTGTCAGGTAGGGAAAAGATCATGACAAGCCTCTGACTGCCAGGAATGTGTCAAAGAAGTCATAATGTGACCTAATGCTGAGAATTTTTTCTTTCTTGCTCTCTCAGTAAAAATGTAGGTGTAATCCAAAAATATTTGAAAAAAGAAAATAAAAGGCTTATTTTCAGAAAATTAGAAAGCCAGTAATCAGTAATCTTTGAGAAAAGCAAAACCAAAAATGAATAAACTCAATCAACCAACAAAACAAAACCATATTCTTTGTGACAGTAAATTAATATTTTCCATTTTGCAGTAAGCTAATTGTTCCCTCCATCTTTTTCCAGTTTTCCAAAACTCAGAACATCAATCTCTAATAGCATAATGTTTGCTGTGAAATTTCACAAATATTTTCTATGTTAAGTCTCTGTCCTTTCCCTGCTAGAAACCTGGATTGAGCCTAATGCT
Organism: Chrysolophus pictus; assembly: GCA_037305975.1. Lineage (NCBI taxonomy): Eukaryota > Metazoa > Chordata > Aves > Galliformes > Phasianidae > Chrysolophus > Chrysolophus pictus. The sequence continues at coordinate 64,638,272 of CM074614.1, forward strand.
CATCACCGAAAACAACCGAGAAAAATCTTGGAGGAAACAATGCTCTGTCACTAATAGTCAAGATTTTTCTTTTGATTATAAACAGTACAACAAAAAGCTAGGAACAAGGAGAAGGTAAATCTAGACTAAGATCAAGAAGATAGAAAAATATGAGCCATTTGCCAGGGTTATTGAATGTGTTTTTGCCTTATTGTCTAACTTTTTCTTTTACCACATAGAGATCATTGCACATGCTCTTTTAGGTTTCAGAGGAAAGTGGCAAATCTCAGTTTTCCAGATCAAATTCTTACATTCTGAAAGTTTGTAATCCTCAGCACTATTACAAATATATAATATATAACAATTTCCTATTGCTACACAGAGCTGTATGTTTTCAGACAATTGTGTTACTCTGTTCTAGACATTGCATACTTCTATGTATATGTTTACTTCTATATATATGCAGATGTTTTAATAAGCATGTGAAACTGTCCTCATATATCCTTTATCTATTTCCCAAATGACTTCTATTTCTGATAGATGTCAGTAAATTTATTATAAATATATATTTTTCCGTCACTAGAGAACACATTCAAACTGTTTTAATGGTACCTCATACTTCATCTTGAATCATCTTCACTCTTTTGGGCACCAGATACTTTCTGCATACGGAAAATGAGCAAGAAGATTAGGTGTCTTTTTTTTATATTTCTGAATGATGCATAAGGATTTGGTAAACTGATAGCAAGAAAGTTCCTACAGAAGCTGGCAGCCCGTGGCTTGGACAGGTACACTCTTGGCTGGATAAGGAACTCGCTGGAAGGCCGGGCCCAGAGAGTGGTGGTGAATGGAGCTAAATCCAGCTGGCGACCGGTCATGTATGGTGTTCCCCACTGGGCCTGTCCTCTTCAATATCTTTATTGATGACCTGGATGAGGGCATTGAGTGCACCCTCGGTAAGTTTGCAGATGGCCCTACAGAGGGATCTGGACAGGCTGGATAGCTCGGTTGAAGCCAATGGGATGAGGATCAACAAGGCCAAATGCCAGGTCCTGCACTGTGGCCACAACAACCCCAGGCAGTGCTGCAGGCTTGGGCAGAGTGGCTGGAAGACTGTGCAGAGGAAATGGACCTGGGGGTATTAATTGATGCTCTGCTGAACATGAGCCAGCAGTGTGCCCGGGTGGCCAAGAAGGCCAATGGCATCCTGGCTTGCATCAGGAGCGGTGTTGCCAGCAGGAACAGGGAAGTGATTGTCCCCCTGTACTCAGCTCTGGTGAGGCTGCACCTCGAGTACTGCATCCAGTTTTGGCCCCCTCGCTGCAAGAAAGACATTGAGGCCCTGGAGCGGGTTCAAAGAACGGCAACAAAGCTGGTGAGGGGTCTGGAGCACAGGCCTTATGAGGAGTGGCTGAAGGAGCTGAGATTGTTCAGTCTGGAGAAGAGGAGGCTCAGGGGAGACCTTACTGCTCTCCATAACTACCTGAAGGGAGGTTGTAGTGAGCTGGGAGCCGGCCTCTTCTCTTGTGTAACTGGTGATAGGACTAGAGGGAATGGCTTCAAGCTGCACCAGGGGAAATTCAGGCTGGACATTAGGAAATACCACTTCTCTGGAAGAGTGGTCAGGCACTGGAATGGACTGCCCAGGGAGGTGGTGGAGTCACTGACCCTGGAGGTGTTCAAGGAAAGTTTGGATTTTGTTGCGGGACATGGTTCAGTGAGAACTGTTGGTGATTGGTGGATGGTTGGACTTTAGGTCTTTTAGGTCTTTTCCAACCTTGGTGTTTCTGTGATTTTGTGAAAGTTAAACTGCATATTTTAGAGCAATTTCTGAAACCAAAGATTCACTCCTGAAAATTGTAAAATAGAGGTACAGATTAGTTAATTAACCTGAATTGTAATATGTTAATAATGTGTAGATAGTTTTTTACTGCTATAGCAATGTATTTCTAGATTGCATCAGGAACCTTTTATGGAGATATGAAGTTTCGTACTCTTGAAAAGGACCAGGGTATTTTTGAATAGTTGTTGCTGAAGAGAAGTGCTTAGAGGTGATGTTGAAGGGGTCAATATGTACCATAATGAAAAATGGTACTTTGATGTCACAGAAGATTTTAACTTGAGATAAATCAATACCTTCTGAACTTGCTGAATTTTGTAATCCTCAACATATGACAAAACAATGAAAAAACATCCTAATTTTCCTCTACTTGTAGTCTTTTTAAAGTAGACATTTGAAGTAAAACATTTGATTAAGTGTCTTAATTTAAGTATATTTAAGTACTGTATATGTAAAGCATCTAAATAAAAAGATTTTATTTTTAAAGGCATTTCAGTTCCCCTTATCTGTTCTGGGAATTGAGTTTACTTACTCCACCTTCTGAAATTTGGGGGGTGCAGCACTAAGTCACAGAGCAAGTGTCTTCTTCCAGCATAGGTAAGCTCTGGCAGATCCATGGAGTCTCTCAAAGCTTAGTACTAAGATGATTTCTGGAACACAGTCTCAGAGGACATAAGATGACCATAACATTTCAGATACATGTAATCGCATCATGCCTTCTTGGCAAAATGACTCAGAATCAGCTTTTGAGATTTACAGACAGAGCATTAGTTGTGACTGAGTACTGATGATTCAAAAACTGACACTTGGACCTTATAACTATTGCAGAAACTTTCTATTTTATAACAACACACAGCGGTCTAAGTGTAACCCTCAATTCAGACAGGGAGACTGGTACTCTCTTAAGTACTTTGGTACTGTAAATGACATTATTGCTGACACAGTGCAAAAAGACACTTTCAATAAAGCAAATATACTCATAGGAGTGTAACAGGTAATATGAAATGACTGTGGTTAGATAGGCTAACTATTCATTACTATACTTTGTGACCTTCCTATGCCTTCCTTTTAAACACATACTTCTTGTTCCTTTCCATTTCTTCTGCTGCAGGAAGTGAATTGCTTTTGATAGAGTTGGATTTAGTGCACAGAGGAAAGAGACACATGTTCATATGGAAATAATAGTACTACTTGTAGAAGCCATAGTATTAGTACAACATGGAATATGGTTTTATCAGAACATACAAACTATGCAATCGCAGAACATAAAAGTTTCTACTAGTTCACCTATAACCTAAGCAGGAGATAAGGATGTAATACATATTATATAATATATAATATATTTTATATATATTTATATTTTATATAATATATAAAAATTAATAACCTAAAGGACCAGTCCAGCTCTGAGACTGAGATTGTGATTTGAAGTTGTATACAAGAAAAGTGATTTCAAACCCACTGTGTTGGAAGCCATGTTGCTGAGCTTCATAAGGTGTTTGCCCTAGAGCAGAGATGTAGGCTCTATAGGCAACTCCTGGGGAAAGGTTGCTGAAAAATACCTGTTTCAGATGGGTATTTAGAAGAATGAATTGCTTAGAAGTTGCTTAGAAGTAGCCAGAAAGAAAGTGAGGTGAATGGAACTGTACCTTAAATCCCACTTTTCTCCAGGACTTAGACTTACTCTTTCTTAACTATAAGTTTATGTTACTCTTGAAAAATGTTGATTCTGTTTTGTTTTGTTTTGTTTTGTTTTTGTTTTTTATTAGGTTATTTTTTATTTTTTAAGTAAACTAGGGTTCAGAAGGTCATTCTCTTCTGTCTGAACCAATTCAAATTCACATCATCCACATAATGGTCTGAAGACCACAGAACAGTGAAAGAATTTTCTAACCCTTATAAAATTTCTTTGATGAAGAAAAATACTATGTGCTGAAACACTGTGGGTGATATGAAGTACTCCAGAATTACTTAGTAATCAGTAATAAAGAAGCACCCTTTGTGGCCTTCACAGATGCCCAAACTTCAGGGGTGTTGAATTCTTTTATTTTCTAATAATCAGCTCACTTTGCTTTCCAACTTCTGAGTTGCCTACAAGTATACAAAATGCATACTGAATTATTTTTAATGTCTGTGTAAAATACCCATCCATCTACCCATCCAGTTATCTACCCAACACTCGTGCTTTGATGTAGGTATCATTCTAGTATTCAAGCACTTTACAAGGCTGTGAAATTCTCCTGCCAGCATCTAGAAATAAAGAAGTAGCCTTACACAATTATTACAGAAAAGTGATTGAGAAAGAAAACAAATTATTTTGTTCAAAAATTAAGGGAAATCCACTCTAGAACTGAGTTTCCTCAAATAATTCAACATAACTTTTCTCTAACAGCTAAAAAAATTTAAAAAAAAAAAAAAATCTTACAATTCTTTTGTGATCTTTGTAGTCTTGTTTCAGCTAACAATGCTTCAGTCCCACTGTGGCTATTAATACCACATTCCCTGGAGTTCTGAGTCAATGTATCTTTCTTGTCTTAAATCAGAAAATTACAGAGAATGGTAAGCCATTAATTCATGGACTGCTCTGGCTGCTGTTTTTAAATATTCTACTGAAGGCCATTTCAATTTCTTCTTCTGACTGCAAATATCCAAGTTCTTCAAACAATGCTTTTAATGAATGTCAGAGATCATTTCAACTAATGGCATCACCTGATGAAGACATATGTTTTTCTCCTCTTCTGTTCAGCTCTGCTTGGAAACACTCTCCTTAATTAACATTGTAATCTTTTGCTCTGAAATGACTTGTATCTTCTTGAAAAATCAAAATGAATTCCTCCTAAGATGATAGTATTTTAGGTATCTTTCCATCTATATGATTTTTATGTCAAGCCTACTAGTTAATTGACACAATTTCTAAATCTGTCACCTTGTGTTTCCCCTCTCCCAATATTTTCAGTACAGATGGAATGGCTCCACCATTACACCCTAGACCTTCTGCATCTCACTGAAGCTTATAAGAGGAAAAGAGCTGTCAAATTACATTACTCCCACATCCAATCTCTCACTTCACCTGCCTGATGACCATAATAACTGCATCATAGAAGTAATTCTTGCACTTCTGGACTTCAGCAACTGGGGAAGGCTTATTCACTTTCTACTCAGGTGCAATCATTGTCATGTACAATAACAACATAGAGATGAACTACAGCAGAATGAAACAAATGCTGAGAACATCAACTGAGACTCTTGTCCAAATATTCGTATTTCTATTAAAATGTTGAGAATATCAACACAAATCTTATGATAGTGTTCATTTATGGACCCAGATTTATTCTTTACTGAACAGGCAAGCTCTCATTTTCTCTTTTTCTTAGGACAATTTAACTACATAACACGAAGGGAATTAAACATGAATACAAGTCCAAAATAGTTATTACTTTCCAGAAGCAGATTTTCTTCATTAAAAAATTTTTCAATTGAGTTTCAGTAAAACGTAGGGGCTATTTTTATTGATTGCAAATTTAATTAGTTTATGATTTTGACATAAATTATTATTATGTATTTTATCTTTTTAGTGTGCCTTGGAAATAAAACAACTAGATTTATTAAGAGATTTATGATACCAGACAGACAAGGGTCAGAAAACATATTTTGATTCTAACATCAGGAAAAGAAAAGAGTTTCAGAATAAGCTATTGTGATGGGAAACACGGGATGCAGTTACAATGTTTTTTTTAAAGTCAGGATTCAGTAGAAGTGAGAAATATTTATTTATTTATTTTTGTACGAACTATATACTTCACGTTTTATTCATCCATAACATGAATGGAGATCACGCTTTGGCAAGCTGAGTTATTGTACAGTTCTAGCATTTAAATTCTGTTTTTCAACCCAGTATAGTAGCATCAAACAAATTTCAAAATTTCTCTTAAGAAAAGCCAGTGTAAATGGGGTAAAAAGCCCTGCATGTATGAAAGGAATAGCGTTTGCTAAGGGTACAAAATGTAACTATGCAAGCAATAAAGACTACAGGTTATAAAAGACTGCTATTTCCAACACTTCTTTATTAAAAATAATAATAATAATAAAAGTTAAAAATGTTCTGTGTATAAGATATATGGAACAATTAAACCTTTGTATAATATTTTCTTTGCAAAGCGGTAGCATCAGTAAACACTGAAGAACGTACAGCTTGAGACAAGGCTAAGTCCTCTTATGAAACCATATGAGTATTGTTAGTAAGTATAGGACCTAGTACAGTCAAAAGTGAAGACATTGATTAAGCATGAATCAAAAAAGATAAACCTTTCTGAAATAAGGAAAAGGAAGATTTATGAAAGGAAAAAACCCACTATTTTGAGAACAAGTATAGAGGACTAGTAACCTTTGGCTGTAAGTAACACAAAGTTTTAAGTTACATCTTCTGCCACTGAAGTAGCAGTAAATTGAAAGATTTACATGTTATTATTTATTTATATCATTTAAATAAACTATTGATCTAATTGCTCATTCTATGTTACGTGCAGTGAATCAAAGGAGAAAGAATTAGGTCTGCAATGCTGCAGCATTCCAAATGTTTCTATTTAAATATCCTAAAGATTTTGCAAAACCTGAATCAGTGCTGGACTTCGCAATTTTTAGGCTATGGTTTCTTAATGAGAGCAGAGCACATAAACTCCACACACACACACTTTTTTTTTTTTTTTTTTCCCAGAAAAGGTTAAAAATATATATTTTAATCCATCAAAATTCAATCATCCTCAAGTATAAGTGAACATCTGCTTTCGTCTAAGAAACATTTTAAACTTCTTGACAGTTATAAGAATTGCAATCCCTAGAGACTAACACTTTTCAGAGAAGATTCATATCATAGATGACTTTAGGGTAGGAAACTGCAGTATGCTGTATGCAATTGTAAGGGAAAACACAGCACATTCATCTCCATAGGCTTACTGAAACTTCAGCATTTGACTCAGTAGAAAAAATTAGCAGGAAAAAAGAATGAAAAAATTCTGCTACACTTTCCATAAGGTCTCTAGACAGATAATCAGCAGTATTTACAAAAATCTCACAGGCTCTAGGTAGCTCATTTCTTTATTTTTATGGATTTTTAATTATAATACTTGTTTAATATAGTGTTCAAAATCAGCTTTCCTAGTTACTAGAGAAAATAACTTTTATTTTACACCTTACTGAAATTGGAAAATATGAAATATTTGCATACTAGCCATTTAAAGACTATAGGTTTAAAATATCTGTCTATAGATTTGGTTCTGCTCACGGAACCTCTGTCTTAGCTGTTAGGAGCTGGATTTTGGGATCTTGTAAAAGTACATTAAGTGAATTCAGAGCATTTATGTCTGACTATCTCAGTCCACTGCAGTATTAAGTATCACAAAAATTCATAATGAAAGGAGAAAACTTTTGCATTTTGGATTAGTGAATGACACTTGGGACATAGAAACACTTGGGATGTGAACTTATCTTCTGAGCCACTCGAAATTATCTTCAAAGTTTTTCTGGTGTTAAAGAGATGTTGTAATTTTGTCCTGTAAAAAGACAGAATTCGAGTGGTTTTTTTTCCTGGAATGCCATTCTCATAAGATAAAATATGACAGGTCTAATGCCCCCATTTCCCACAGAATTACTCAAGTGAAGGCTTATGACCTCAAAATTCTGAGGAGAGGTAGGATAGTTGCCACAGTAAGGAAGACTAGAAACTCACACTTTCTCACGCAGAAGTGTCTCATATAATCCCATACTATGACCTTTGCTCCTCCCAGATGTGACATCACTCCTTTTCAGGCCCCAAGACAGTGACCACTTATTCTTTGCAAGAATGGAGCAACTGATCAGCATGTTCCCTTGAGCCAGGAGCAACTTCTGCATCTGCCAACAGGCTTGGAGAACCTTCACTCATCTTTAATATTGCTTTATAATAATAGAATGGCTTGAGTTGGAAGAAACCTTAAAGATTATCTAGTTCCAACTCTCCTGCTATGGGCAGGGTTGCTAATCAATAGACCAGATTGCCGAGGGCCCCATTCAAACATGGCCTTAAGTGCCTCCAGGAATGAGGCATCCACAGCTTCTCTGGGCAATCTGTTTCCAGTGCCTCACCACCATTTCAGTAAAACATTTACTCCTAACATTATCATTATATACATAAAATATTGTTCCCCATCTCTTTTATAAACCCCCTTTAAGTCCTGAATGGCTACAATGGAACCTTCTCTTCTCCAAGCTGAACAACCCAATTTCCTTAGCCTTACTTCATGAGAGGGGTGCTCCAGCCTTCTAAGCCTCTTTGTGACCCTCCTCTGTACCCACTCCAACAGATCTACATCTTTCATGTTCTGGGGGCCCCAGGCCTGGACACAGCACTCCAAATGGGACCCAACAAGGGCAGAGCAGGGAGGGGACAATCACATCCCTCTCCCTGCTTGTTATCCCTCTGTTGATGCAACCCAAGACACCGTTGGCATTTTAGGCTGGAAGAACACACTGCTGGCTCATGTCCATCTTTCTATTCACCAATACCTCCAAGTCCTTCTTTACAGGGCAGCTCTTAATCCACTCACTATCTAGTCTGTTTGCATGTTTGAGATTGTCCTAAATTAGGTACAACACTTTGTGCTTGACATCATTAAGCTTCATTTAGTTCATGTGGGCCCACTTTTCAATCTTGTCCAAATCCTTTTGGAGGCATCCCTTCCTTCTGTTGTATCAACTGCAGCACTCATGTTGGTGTCATATCTTTGCCATATGATATATGAATTCAAACCACATTGAGGGTCTACTCAAAAGTTATATGCTAAAAATGTTCTAATATTCATTTGCATGCAGTAAAATAGAACACAAACTGGTTAAAATGTTTGCTAGCCAAGGTGGGAATAAAAAAATTGCGTACCTGTTTTTACTTTTATAAAAAGTCATGGGACATGATCCTTAATCCATCAGTTTCTGTGCTTCTTCTAAAGATGTTCAGTACCTCCAATTCTCATTGAATTTAATGGCTAGTGATCTTATTCAAATACTACCAAATGTCTTATCTGTTTTGTGAATAGTGTCAATACAAGTAAGACTGAATGCAGTTAAGATTCATTTATTTAATTTATACAATAAACCAGGGAAATTGTGTCTGCTAGGCCATGAAATAAAATTTATTTGGGATAAGTGTATAGAAATTCTTATGTGTGAAATTTGTCCGTGTCTGTTTAAGCACATCTTATCATCTTTAATAAAAAATCATTATCCTTGATAACAGTGAGGTATATCTCTGTATGTCTAAGTATACTGGAACATGAACAAGTCAAAATGAAATACGACAACCAAACAAGTTAATTTTGTAAGCTGAGCAGCTGCAGCTCAGCTGACATAGAGATCCTTGTGAATGATGTTCTGACTTTCACATTTAAACACTTAACCAAACTTGGGCAATTTAAGATGCCACTTTTTCCAGCATATTTGCCACCAGTTTCCTTTAAGAATCACTACACAGTACTGCTGCCAAAATGGAATTGAAGCACTTTAATGCAATGTCTACTGATTGGCATAAAATATTATTTTCGTCCAGGAAAAGCCAGAAGAAATGTTTAACTTAGGAACTGGGTTTCTCTATGGAGCACCTAAGAACTGTCCACATACTGTCTTTTACCTATTTCGTTGTAAATTGTGGAGTGAAATGTTAGCTGTTTGCTTAATTTTAACCTAATTAATTTCATCTCATATCTGATATGGACAGAGACATATATCAAGATACACGTCTGAGTTCAACTTCAAAGCTGAAGTTTCGAATAAATGAAAAGTCACTTGATTATATAGATGGTGTTCTCACAGCCTAAGAACAAAAATGTTTTATCTTAACTAAAATCTAGAGACATTTTTTTGCAAGCAAGTAACTTAATGACTCTGCACGAGATGGATTTTCCAAGTATGTCAGAATTCTTTCATTTTGTTCTTGTCTTCAAAGGTGTTAGCCGTTATGTCATTTCAAACAATCCCCCTGGTGATACACAGAATTATTCTGGTGGGTTTTCTGTCCTTCCACTGCCATATGTTCAGAACAAATTGTTTTACATGGGCAATTGCATCTTACAAAGCAAGAAAATGTAAATGTGCAAGACATTTAAAAGAAAAATCAGACTATATCCTGGAATTTCTTATGCTTTCTCAACCCCTATTTTTCTACTTATTTAATGTGAAGAAAAAAAAAAAATCAAATTCCTTCTTCTGATTTAGGTTTGTTATGTTTTTTATTAGTTTTATTTTGTATCATTTGTTTTTAATATTAAATTTCTTTTTATTTCTCATTTTTTAATAATTATTTTCCAGTAGGGAAGATCTAAAAATACCAGAATAAGATAAGCATCTCTATGCAAGTATGTTTGATCTGACATGAAGTAGAGGAAGTATAGTTTACAGTATTGTGCAAAGGCACATGGCTGCTTATTAAGCATAAGGATTAATGAAAGTAATCTACAGTGCAGACTAAATAATAGTGCAAGATAAACATAAACAGAGACAATAGCCAAGTTCAACCAGGAAGGCTTTGAAATTTGTTAGTCATGACTATTAAGAATTAGTTTTGAAAATAAAATGAGCCTAGTTTGCTCTCAACATCATTGCAAAATAACAACAACAACTACATATATATATATATATATGCTATAATAATAATAGCAAGAACTCCCACCTTTATAAAATTTCACTTGTCCAGATGTGTTGAATCATTTGGTCTCTGTGGGATCTACAGTTTCCCTCTGTACTGTGTGCTTGAGTCTCCCTGCATCTCAAGCAGCATCAATGAGCTGGAAAATATGGAAAAGTGTACCTGCTGAGCTCCACAAAAGCACACACCTGTATCCTCAGCAGGGATGAAAAATTTTTTTTAAAAAAGAGAAATTACAGCAAATCAAAATATGCTTTTAATTAAGTCACAAAAATTAGCCAATAAGTAATCAAACAAGCAACATATTCCCTACAGCTGTAGGAGAGCCTTGTACACTTATGACTTCATCCAAAGAAAAAAGCGCATCCTCCACATTCAATCTGGAAATGTTGATAAACCTCCATCTGCAATGATGAGGTCTCTGCCACCTACTTCTATTCTTGTGTTTAGCTCAGTGTTTCACTAAAATAATCCATTACACTAGTAAAGTTTTCAAAAGTACTTCTTACTACTTCTTTTTTTTTCTTTCACTTCACAAGTGGATTTTATTTTGATGGTAGAAGTATTCAGTGCAACCAAAAGTCTAATGAAATCTTCAGATATTGTTCTCTGTCCATGGTTCTCTTCCCACCTCCTTAGTCTATACCATAATGCAACAAGTGTTTACAACAAAAGAGCTTGTTTTATTCATTAAACTGGTGCTATATGAGATTATCCACTCATTTTTTTTAATAACTTGATAAAGATCATTTTTATAAATGATGTTAATGACCATTTTTAGAGGTTACCAAAACAAATCTGATTTTTTCACTTGAACAGAAATGGATCATACAATAAATCCATCCTCAGCCCATTGTTTTAAATTAGATACTGAAAATCACAGAAAGATGGACTTACCATTATTCTTTATTTTTCCATTTAACTCCATAAAAACACTATATACTTTCTTACAATACTCTGCTGTAGTATATTATGCTATATTTATTGTGTTAAAACATTCTACAAAAGTAGAAAATAACATCCATCTTTTCCTCACCATTCCAGTAGAATCTCTAAGTTCTTTTGCTGTAACTAAGTACTGATTTCATTGCCTACACAAAAGAATAGCAGTAATTTCTGCATTTGGATGGCATATGTGAAAATATTCCACCACTAATTAATTTTTCAACCATGTAGGTGTCTCAGAGCAGTCAGACCAGTGCAGTCCTGCTGGCAACCTTAGGACCTCAAGATGCAAAATACCTTGTTCAGTAATGCAGTGATTTAAACAGGTAGTTGAGCCAGTATAGTGCTTTTTCTTGTTTTGTTTATATATGTATTTTTACCTAGTGTTGCCCTAATACTAGTAAAAGCCATAAAATGCAAAGGTCTCATAGCACTGCTTATTGCTTGTCTACATTAATGTTACCTATACAATGTCTTGGACTCAACAGGAACCAGCTGTGTCAGAGCATAGCAATAACTTGGCCCTCGGTAGTTCCCTGTGGAGAACCAAGCCATTGATGTACTCCCAATCAATTCCTACACAGTTACAGTTCAGTGAGCTATTTAAAGAAAAAGATGACTGTGTAAAGTGAGAGGGATGTTCATAGAGAACAGACTGAGAAATAAAGAACACAGAGCAAGAGAAAACCTGAAGTACTGAAGGTAGACCTAGCATAAAGATAGGTTAAAAGAGGAAGAAAAATAAACAAACAAGCAGGACAAAAAATATTATGTTGGAAATCCTCAAATAAATGAGAGATTCACATGGTCAGCATTATTTTATATTTCTAATGCTTTTCATGTGGAAAAATACTTAAATTCTTTAGTATTGGTTCTAATTTATCTGTCTATGCATATGTGCAAAATAATTCATCAAGATAATCCACATGGCCAGGAAAACAACTGAAAGAAATACACAGCAAATTGCAGTGAGAATATTTATTTTCTTAGTGAAGATTTTTGATACTGCTAAATGCATATTATAAATACAAGATGTCCTGATGAATACTGAACTTAAATATCTCAATCAGTCAAAGAAATATGAAATGCAAGAGCAAATCAGATAAAATATTACTGCAATCTGTGTTGATTGTTTCTATTTCAATACAACTGCAACATTCAGATAATTTTCTGTCATTGGAGAGTTTTTACCACATTTTTAATGCATCATTTGCAGGCTCAAAACACAGTTTTGAAAATACATATTATTAGAATTAATTCAAATTTTCAATGCCACTGTTATTAAAAATCATGGAAAGACCAGAGTTTTTTGTCGAAATTCAATGTCTAAAAATAAAATTGTAATATATTTTCAAAGAAAAACTGAAAAAAAAATCCTCATGTAAGCTGAAATTTAATTTATTGTCAATATTCATAGTATAAGTTTTCTTCTTCTTTTCCTTCTTATTTATACTAACACTTAAAAAAAGAGTTTAACTTATTCAGTTGTAGCTTTACAAATCCAAACAGTTTAGCAATTTATCCTTAATCAGACAAGCAGTTACTTTCAGAAACTGCTCTTACAGATTACAGAGGAATTCTAACTTCCCAGCACTAAAGTGTAATAACGTATAACATATATTTTTGTTGGAATAAAGATAAAAAACTTGAAAAGCTGAAGATGGAAAGAGGAAAAAAAAATGTAGTTACAGCTGAAATGAATAAGTCTTAAATATCCATGAGTTTTTGAACTATTTTCTAAAATGTCTAAATGGTAACCCCGTAAATCACAGCCTTTTCAAAACATTCAGGTTCCAATTTGAAGAGGTTCTGACAGCACTGCTAAAAGAATGGATGTGAGTTCAAGGCTCTAAATACTGCTGCTTATGGGGAAAAAAAAAGAAAAAAAGGTAAAAAAAAAAAAAAAAAAAAAAAAAAAAGCATTCTCTTCCAGAAATCTGTAGTTTAACAGAACCCATTCTATATACACTAAAATAGAGCCAAAGTTCAATTTAAAGTGCTGTTGCACACTTTACCAAAGCTCTTGACTTTGGAATTTTTTTCTCAACTGGGCTTACAAATCCTATATCTGTTGACCTTCAGAATATGGTACAAGATCATTTATTCTCTCAGCTTTTTGCTTTTGTGTGTCTGAACGATGTGAGGAAAGAGGACGGAAGAATCGTCTAGAGAAGTCACTGGTGTTTCAAACAGCCAACATGGACAAAAACCACTCAGCTGAAACTGCTGGAGAGACAGATAAGCAGGATATAATCAACCAAAAGATGTCAGCAAGACGGATATCAAACAAGCTAGTTCTTTATCATCTATACTGATTTATAGTAGTTATGAAATAAAAATATTGCCTATATTTGTAGGGAAGGAGAACATTTCTATTCCTGATGGCAGGTGGGAATTAAAATGTTCAGTTTCTATAGTCAATTTAAATTGCTGCTTATTAATTGTAAGGCTTGTAATGCATGTGGAAAAATATAAACCATTACTTATTGATTCGCCAAGTATATTACTAATATTGTCAGACATATCAGAATGACAGAAGCATTCAGTATTAATATATGTTAGGATATCTTTGCTTAAGTCAACTCCTCTGAAACCACTAATGAATATATTTTATCTAATACATAGGATATTCTCATAATCACGATCCTGAATTTTAATTATCTTTAAAATAAGAGATGAATAACACAAATGGACTTCAGGAATGCTGGAGACATACTGTATACAGTATACCAAATTTCTAACAGATCCTTGTCTTGAGCAAGATACTGTTCCAAAAGGCTATATTGAACAAAAGACTGCTATATTGTCTTTTGTTTCATCAGATTGTGATTTAAAACTTCACTGCTTTTATATCTGCTATGAAAAGAGAGTAAAAATGAAATATTAATAACTATGACAAATATATAAATTTTGTGTGTGTTCTGAAGTGTTCTCAAAGACAGAAGGAACTGAAGTTAATTGTCTTGGTTACAATAAAATGTTTACTTCTTTTGTTTTGACTCTGGCTGTCTCTTGAGGTTCCTCCTGGAGGCTGTGAGTCATGATTCAAAATACAATCAAGCTTCTTACAGAGTACTTCTTTTCAAAGGAGCTGCTTGCTTGTGATTTGATGTTTCTGGAAAACAACATGAGATGTAATACATGGCATCTCACAGGTTTAAACTGCATTTATAAAATATGATATTAAATGTGTTTGGCCTTTTAGGGGGCAGCACGAGGCTATATCAGTAGTTGATATTAAATCGTTCCAAGGTGTCACCATCTATTGAGAAAGCTGTGTTCTCTTAAACTACATAAACAATTAAGTAAGAAAAAGAGAAGCAATGTGAATTAGTAGCATTGTAGTTCTTTCACTGACATCATAAATGGCTTCTTTGAATGTTTTGATGCTGTTTTGACACAGAAATCTTATTACACATTGACACATTTTCCTATTTGCAGTTGTTTTTTGTGGTATTCTTTGTGTGCTGAATCATGGTAAAAGGTTGACATTATAAAAGCAAAAATTCTGTATCTTTTCTTGCTCCTATCTATCCATATCTATTAGGGCCTGATCTACAGATGCTTACAAATAAGAACAGTTCTGTGTTATTCTTAGAGAATGTGTCATACATGTAAATTTAAGTGACTAGCTTGAAACCTGAGCTTTTACTAATGAGAAAATCAGCTTCCAGTTTTTGAGGCCCAGAATCTTCCAAATGCAATAACTGAATTATGATTCATTTGGCATATAAATTAGCTTTGCAATTAAAAACATTTTTACATCAGAAATAAACACTCTATCTGTACTGTTACTTATTGTAGGGAACAGCACAGTGTTTGTGAGTTCATAGAACCACAGAATCATAGAATCATAGAATTGTAGAATCATAGAATAGCTTGAGGAGACCTCGATGATCGTCAAGTTCCAACTCTTCTGCCACAGGGAGGTTTGCCCAGATGCTCTATCAAGCACAGATCAGATTGTCCAGGTCTCCACCCAACTTGTCTTTAAACATCTCCAGGAAAGCGGCATTCACAGCTTCTCTGGGCAGCCTGTTCCAGCACCTCACTATTCTCACAGTAAAAACATTCCCCCAACATCTAATCTAAAACTCTCTTCATTTAGTTTTAAGCCATTATCTCTTGTCCTATCAGTACCTACTAATATGAAAAGTTGATTTCCATCATGTTTAGAAAATCCCCTTAAATATTGAAAGGTTACAGTGAGGCCTCCCCATAGCTTCTCTTTTCCAGGCTGAACAAACCCAGTTTCAGACTATTTTCATAGGAGAGGTGCTCCCACCCTCTGCTCATCTTCGTGGATCTCCTCTGGACTCTCTCCAAAAGCTCTATATCCTTATTGTGTTGGGAGACCCAGACTTGGATGCAGTAGTCCATCTGGTGCTTCATGAGGGTAGAACAGAAGGGGACAATCACCTCTTTTAAAATGCTAGCCACCCATCTTCTAATGGAACCCAGGATAAGTTGGCATTCCAGACTGCAAGCAAACACTTCTGTCTCATGTTAATTTTTTTATCAGTTAGGACCCCTGAGTCCTTCTTAGCAGGGCTACTCTCACAAAGTTCTACCAGTTTTTATACATATCTTGGGTTGCCTCAAACTAAGTGCAAAACCTCGCACTTCGCTTTGTTGAACCTCTCTAGGCTCACAAGGGCCCATCTTCCAAGTTTATCAAGGTCCTTCTGGATGGCATTACTTCCTTCTGACATACCTACCGCAACACTCAGCATAGTTTCATTAACAAACTTGCTGGGGGTGCCTTCAATCTCATCATCTATGTCATTGATAAATATATAAAGAGTACCAGATCTAGCATGAACCCGTGAGAGGCACCGCTCATTACCAATCCTTACCTGGATGTAGAGCCATTGACCACAACTCTCTGGCTGCGTTCTTCTAATTAATTCCTTATTCACTGAATAGTCCACCCTTCAAATCCATCTCTCTCCAATTTAAAGATAAGGATGTGAGTGGGGAACACGTCAAAGACCTTGCAAAAGTGCAGGTAGGTGCTTTTCCTTTGACCGCTGATGCTGTCACTCCATCATAGAAGGCCACTAGTTGGTCAGGCATGACCTTCCTTTGGTGAAGCTATGCTGGCTGTCTCAGATCACTCACTCTCCTCTCATATGCTTTAACATGTCCTTCAGGAAGATTTGTTCTGCGGTCTTTCCAGGCAAAGATGTGAGGCCTGCAGTTCCCAGGGGTCCTCCTTCCTCCCTTTCTTGTAAATTGGAGTGATGTTTTCCTTTTAATAGACATCTCCTGACAGCCTTGACTTTTTGAATATGATGGAGAGCATCTCAGTCACATCAGCTACCTCCTTTGGACTTTGCGATACATGACATCTGGCTCCATAGACTTGTACACTTTCAATCTCATGTATCAGTCTTGAACTTGCTCCATCCTTACAGTGGGAGGGAGGTTCAGGCTCAGGGACGTGAGAATCCTGGCCTCCAGTGAAGACTGAGACAAAGAACTCATTGAGTACCTTAGCCTTCTCCATATCTGTTTAGCTACTTCTCTTTTCCCATTTATCAGGGAGGTACGCAGTATTTAGCCTGTCTCTTCTGACCTTGTGCCTGTAGAAATGATAATTGGCTAGGACTTGGCATTCATTTTTCTTGAAATACTACAACTTTAGGTACAAATTTATAAGTAGCTAGTTGTACTGTAGCTCTCTTGATCATTTGTGCATATTCCCCCAAAGCTTGACACATTCATGGCTACACATCACCTGATTACATTATTACTGCATTCATCCCTGATAATTGACTCCGTTATTAATGATGAAGTGAAGTGATACTTATGTCACTACGCATTTCCAGCAGTTCCTCAGATTACCAGACTTACAGTGGAAGTATCATGCAGTCAAATAAACACTCCCTAGAAATAACATCTGGAAGTCTCCCTCTGTGGAGAAGGACTGCTGTTAACAGTAGTTCAGGTTAGTCATATTTTTCTCCAGCTGTACGTGAAAAACTTTCTGACAGAGCCTCCACTGTGTCCCTTGTTGAAGTTCTTAGTGAAAAATTCTACTGCTGCCCTGTGTTTTTACCATCTGTCACTACAAGAAGAGCTTGGTTTTCTCACTGGGAACCTTTGGACAACAGTTTTCCCTCTTGTCACCAGATTAAGCAAGGATAGCTACCTAATAACTCAAATCACAAGCTATTAGCCATGCAGGGAGCACACCACTGGATTCCTCCCATTTTCCCTTAACTCCTCTTAACCTGAGAGGCCCAATTCTGGGCACTATGTTCCAGGCATGGCTGAATAAATGTGGGCAACACTGTCTTTCGGTATGCTACTTACACTTCTAACATAGCCCAGTATGCAGCTTTCCTTATAAATGTTATTTGCAAATGATTATAGTCCAAATCTTTTTTGTTCTATTGGAGTTGTAGATGGGGGTACAAAAAAAGGTGTAATAGTTACGTTTTTCTTTTGAATCCATGTTGTAGGCTTCACTTAAATGAATTAATTAACTACACAACACTGGAAGAGCATGAAACATAGTGGTTGAGGTTTATTTATAATTAGTGTTAAAATTATAAAGCATATAAATTATAAAGCTTATAAAGCTTATGTCCAGAGGGACTAATAGATCATCTGAACTGACCTGCTGTATGTCAGAGGCTAATAATTTTCACTCAATAATATACTCTGGCCACTATCACAGAAGTCTCCTTGTTAACGAGTTGCTTCCTTGCAATTGGTTGATAAAGAAGGACAAAAAATGCTGCACTTGCTTACATGTATGAAGAGCTGCTGGGGAAAGAAAAAAAAAAATGGAGTATCACTCAGGAAGTGAATAGAAGACAAGCAAGGAGACTCAAAATTCCATCAGACAGAATCTCCAAGACTTTTTCCTCTTCTAGCTCTCCCTTAGAGGAAAGAAGATCCAGGCTATCTTAGAGAAAGGATAAAGAGACCTATTAGGCCAGAATGCTGAAAAACAAGAACAGTGAGTGGGAAGATCACCTGACTGCTGGAGAATGGAAAAGGAGTAATTATCTCTGTTTGCTGTGATACTAGGTATTAGACTAAAATTTTTTATTCAGCTGGAGCATAAATTCTAATTGTAATGAGCAATTGCTTATACCACTGAAAAAGAAATGAAGGAATTGTATGTTATTTCATTAAAAAGGCAGCATCAAAGAAAGGTCAAAAATCGTGGGTGAAATTCTATAGAGAAATAATAAGCCATATGGAGCATGTCTAGAAATAATGCTCCTTTCTTTCATAAAAGAATAGTCTTATTTTGTTTCCAAAAATAGGTACTTTCCACCATTGCCATGTGGTAGAATGCCCTTGGGAGAAGTCTAATTGTAGAAGTCTAAATTGTCAGGACTGAGGAGGTAGAATGTTCAAACTGGACTCAGGTGAATTACTATTGGTAGTCTGTGTCTAGCTCATAAGTATAATTTTACATTCTTCTGAACTGAAACACTGCTTAGTGTGAAAGACATGAAAAAAACATACAAGAATGATCATCAGAGGTGACAAAGTAAATGTCATCTGTCTTTTTATCCAAAGCTACTTTGTGAAACAACTTTTCATCATTATCTTAGATGATAAATTTTAATATAAATGTATTTCTGCCTATCTGAGATGTGCATTACTGAATATTACTATATATCTGCTTTGTGATATTATTGGTAGCTTGAGATCAAATCTCATGGCTCAGAGTTGTACTGAGTATTTATGACGTTTACACATTTTACAAACAGTAACCTATGCAAAACTGTCAAATTTGTGATTTTCTATTAGATTTCAGTTTTGTTAGAATAACTATTTTTTTTAATATTTCCTCTTTTCATGGCCTAAACATAAAAATATTTGCTAGAGCATGTAACTGCCTCTGTTTACAGAAATGCACAATTTTATGTGTAAAATTGTAAAATAATGAGGTGCACTTTTTGACTACATGCAAAGGCTGATGAGCCTGGATCTTCTAAGAGATTGACAGCCCTCTCAACCAGTCTTGGTACTGCTTTGATTTTCACTAGTGCACAGCTGCCTTTAATAAATGATCTTGATGTAATATGACAGGTATGAAAGCATGAAGGAAAGTGTTCCAATAGTGATTTCCTGAAACTTTAAAGCTTAAGGGAGAGGAGAGAGGCAGGACTGTGATTCAGTACTGACGGTGGTTGGTTTATTCTCTGGCTAATGATCAATGTTAGATTGTTACTTGGGTGTTGTCCCCTGTTGATGAAGTGCTACACTGAAAACAAACAAAATCATTTATTAAATGGTACCTACAGACCTTCAGAGGCATGATGAAATGTTCAAATGCTTTGAACTGAAGAAAAACTACTTGGAGACCAAAAAATTGCAAATGTGTTATAAGAAACCTTAAAGACTGGTCTAGAGGACTGTATACCCTTTGCTCAATGAAATAATAAGTATTTGAGTACCGTTCTCATTCAAAGAAAAATCAGTAAATGTGGGTATTCAGCTGTGTTAAAATTACAATTGACAGTATGCATGTTTAATGTTTTCACATTTTACATATGGTTTTTCTGTCTTCAAAGCAATACATTTATGTAGGTGAGTTCATAAGTTTTCCAGTGAACTTTCCACACTATCTTACTCAGGGGAGCATCTATTCAAAGGATTATCATTTCTGTCAAATTCAGAAGATGCTTGCTTGAAGTCTAGCAAACATGAGTTAGCATTTCTAGAGATGGAAAGACTATTAACATAACAGAAAGAACTTCTTCTCAATCTCTGCACAGTTGCATTCATAACCATTACTTCACCTGATATTACAGATGGAGACAAACAAAGATCATCCTATTAACATTCTAGTATTTCTCTGAAATATTTCTGAGAGCATCACAATAACATACATCAATACATATACAAAATACATGATTGTGTGGGGCGCTAGAAAGGTTTTCCTGTCATGTGTATGTATTGATCTACATAATTCATGAACAGTGAAGAATAGGACCATTATATACAGCAAAAAGAAGACAGCTCTGAATACTACCAAACTTCATAATGTGTCAGTGTCAAGCTTAGCTTTTCAGGGAATCAAATAGATTTTATTCAAACATTAGAAAGTACAAGGTCAACCAGATTATTAAAATGAATATACGATAAATAGATAGATTCATACCCTGTACTGAAGTTCATACAGAACTTCATTGGGTTAAGTGGTGGGTCCAACTGTGTGACAAATGTCAGCACTTGGCCCCTTGCCATAAGCCCTTCTAGAAACATCTCTTATTTTTCCAAAGACTGTCAGAGCAGTGAACAATACAATGCCAAATGATCCACCTTTTCCTCTTCATGTTGTGCTCCAAATGTTGATACTTTTACAAGCACTAAGAATCCTTTATTCCATAAGAAATGAAGGTTTCACAATGATGTGGCCCTTAGTGATCTTTCCTGTTGTTCATTTATTTACTCCAGAGAATGCCTAAAAATCAAACTTTCTAGGTAACTTCTTAGATAAAAAATTGCTGCATTTTGGTGACTGTGGCTAAAGAATCTGCCTGTAGTAAGAAGTTAGTAAGATGCTATAGAAATATCTAATTGGATTATAGTATTAAAAGAATATGGTCCAGCTCTAGTTCTTCTTAATGCATCTTTAGATTGCTGTAGAGTACCGCTGCTTATCACAGCATGCCTATGAAGATAGTTTGTGGATTGGCCATGCCAAATCAGTTTTCTCTTCTTGGTGTTTATCTGCCAGTAGGTACTGTCTCAGTTAACAGCCAACAATAAGCAATATTGAATTAGCCTGTCTAGAGGTTTGAATCACGCTCATTTTAATATCTAGATTATTGTAATGGGTATCTACGTATAGCAACAGCCATGTGCTAAATGGAAGAATGCCAATTTGATAGTTTTACACTGTTTAAGCATAACTGTTTACTAACAGATTAAGTGAGAATATGGGGGAAAAGCAAACAAACAAACAAACAAACAAAAAAAACAGTGAGAGATATATACATGGAAAAGAAAGATCCTTTATGCTAATTAAGAGCCAATAAAACAGGAATTCAGAGAAATATACATAGAGAAAGAGTAAAGGGGCCTTAGATCTAGCAAGTATGAAAAAGTGTTTTGACTCCTAGTGTTACAATGCACTTCAAAGACATTTAGCTAAGACTGGAGAACCATAGCAAGGTTGTTCCAGAAAAAAAACAGCCAATCAGATGACTGTTAGAATAAAAGACCTTCTGATCTAATCTTTCGGTAAGTAGGTTACATACAATTTCTTTTTCCCTTCACTCATGTATTTAAAAAAAATATCGCCTTTTTACTTTGAATATGATAAATACTTTTAAGTGCTCAGTTTTCGCTAAGTCAACTGAAATTCAAGATAACTGAGTAACAGTTACCAGTTTTCTTGACTTAAGCGCAGAAAATTCTAGCCTGGGGTATCTGAAGCACTGTAACAAGTGCCCCTGCTTGTCTGCCTAACGCCCACTTAGAGAAAGTGGATGCCTTTTTGAGATACATGGGCCAGGTACCACACCAGAGTCAGCAGACCAAAGGCAGAAGTATCTTGAAAAGTTGGTGAAATGCAAGGTTCCCTGGCATGTAATAAGACTACAGGTCTTATTACAGATTAGTTAACACTAATCTGGTCTAGCATTAAACGAGGAGGTTGGTGGCTCTGCATGTGGCAGCGGGTTTGGAGATTCGTGATCCTTGAGGTCCCTTCCAACCCTGGTCATTCTGTGATTCTGTGATTCTGTAATCTATTAGGTAGTTCTCAGAGTTCTAGAAAGTTTAGCAAAACTTAATCAGTACTGTCAAAATCATCACTGAGAATTCAGCATTTATTTTAGAAATAAAAATCTTAGTTTTGTGCACATTATCAAGGTATGTACTTCAGATTGCTGGAAACAGGAGTTCCCAGATTGTAAACATAGTACACTTCTTAAGTAGAATAATGGCTAAGTACAGTCTTCAGGTGCAAAAAAAAAAAAGTTCACCATTAATAAATAAAATACCTGTCCCTGAACATTAAGTGGAAACTTCCATTTGTTAATAAAATACTCTATTATCACTCAGTTTCATAGAGACAGTTTCTTGCAGTGATGGGGTCAGAAGATCCAACATTCCAAAGCTGATACATCTGTGGAAGCCTTTCAAGCTTTCACATAAAGCTTGTTCAACAAGCCTTCTAACATGATCACAAGTCTATTTTCTTTCTGTCCCTAACTTGTTTTGTTTATTATCAGAGCAGGTGTTTTATAACAATTAGAGGTTCTGAGGCAACCTTATCTCCGAGATGTAAGCAAATAGAGCAAGTACACTGCCAATTCATAGAGGATATTTTTTCTCTCTTAGGAGGACCATCTGGTAACTCAAAAGAAAATGTAGATGAATGCTTCATACTTTTCTCTGAATAGAGTGACAGAATTAGTGCTACCCCTATGGAAGTATTAAGGTTATATTAAATGGTTTTTCTGTACCTTTGTTTCTTTTGTGGGTCTGGAAGAGCACTTTGATGTTTCACCATATGCACAGTGTATTATGTATCAAGAAACCAGTGGATATTACTGAAGGGTTTTGTTTCTCAAAAGGAAAGATAATTTTACTGATGCTGGTTCTTTTTGCACAGATTTACCAATATGTTCTTTTATTCTCTTTTTGCCTTGGAACAAAACCTTAATTTCATATCAGTGCAAATTAATTCCTTGACATCACTAGCATTGAAAGCCCTCTGGGGCCAGCTATTTACAGCAGTGCATTTTACAAGTATTGCAATCATGGATATATGACTAAAGAAACTGATAAATAGTAGTAGCTTTAAGAAAATTAACCATTTTTTTGCTCTTTACATGATACATGTGTTTTGCAAAAATATTGTCTCATCTTTCATTGTTTCTACTCTTCATCATTGTGGAACTGATTAAGTCATTGATTGATTGACTGTTCTAATTCATAACAGTCTTTTTATTCACAGTAAGCTGCCTTGTCTCACTAAAAACAGTGAAGCAGAAGTCTAAAAAAGAAAAAATTCAGATGAGTACTTTGTGTAGGATTTCTGGAATTATCCTGGATGTCACTGTGGAGTTTCTTTTGTGGGGTGCTAGAATTCTCAGATTGCTGACTCTTTCTGGCTGGAAGGGACCTTGAGTGGTCCCACCTCCTTCCCAAAGCAGGTTCAACGCTGAATGCAGATCAGTTTGCTCAGGGCTTTGATATATCTAGTCTAGAGAAGTCCCACGATGGACGTTTCTCAGCCACTCTGGAGATTTTGTTCCAATACGTAGGGTTCCAGGCCATGAATGCGATTCTAAAGTATACTGATTTTCCTTGATAATTATCCACCAAAATGCAAGGAGATGAGACTTTTTTTTTTTTTGTGTGTGTGTGTGTGTTATTTTCTATACAAACTATATTTACAAGATTACATTTTGTGTAAATTAAATATACTATCAGAGTGGATTGGCTGTTCTTTTTCTGAAAAAATGTGGAATCAAACTCTAAGAATGTCACAGTGTGAATCTGAACGGATACTATGCTCTATGCCTAATCATCCACATTGTGTTGATGGGCTGAGTTTCTATTTTGTTATACACAGAACACAGCTGAACTGGAATTAACCTGACTAAAAACAAGGTGACAAATGAAAAAGTTCAGGATCTGTTTGTTCAGTCCTGATTCATTCCACAAAACGCTAGGAACTAACTGAGCAGTTAGACTGAAAAACCTACTTACTCTGATCTCCCGATATAGCCAATGGAGAGATGTGAACACCACTAAAGGATGAATCAGATTTATGTAGGCTTAAAAATTATTGTTGAAAACTAATCATCCCTATTAAGTGTGATGAATGGATGCTACAGTTGAATGAGTTTGTCCTTTTTGTCATCAAGGCAAAAGTTATCTCCTGTGATGTACCAGCAGAGATGTGAGCTGAAATTGAACATTATTCAGGAAAAAAAATCTTTTTGCAATGGAAGATTTAACTTTTCAAAAACCTCAGTCTATAAGCACAGGAAGCAATTTCCTCAACACTGTGTGCTCAGGCAAAAATGCACCTGGTTATTTCCTTGGAACAAAATGTTTGGCACAGTTCAGTAAAAAAACATGCTAATTTTGTTTGAACAGATCCAAATCAGATGTGTCTTGATGTTAGTCATGGAGAAAAACATCTAAATTGAAGTTTATCTGCACCAGAAATCAAACAAAAATGATCTGTCTATTTAGTCGTCTGATTCAGAAAGCCTTCAGTCTAATTCTTGGAGTGCTGTTCTGTTCTGCACCTCCTCATCACTATTTTAGATCACACCTAGAAAATCTTAGGGTATGTACACAGGAAAACAAGAATACAGTCAACAGCCATAAATGATCTTATGCCTGCTTCATCCACAGCAGGGATATGTGCCAGGAAGATGAAATGTTATTATCCAGGTGAGTGTTTGCCTCAAAGATCATCCATTCTCTGCTGCATTTCTTTATCTCCTCTGTAATATAGAGGAGTTTAGGACATTAGCAGAAGTTTAAAGGCAGAAGCTTTATCTCACTTAAAATCATACTTCTTTTTCCTGGAAGAACACAGTCATGTATAATTGCAATAAGCACTTATATATAACCATATACATTTGAAAATCGATATTATCACAAAACTCAGCATAACAGCACCTCTGACATCAAGACAAAAAGACTCTTTCTTTGACATCTCATTATCAAAGTAAATTTAATGAGTGTTTATCTGTTTTTATAAAGCCATATATCTGTTTCTCTCACAGAAATAAGTTAATATCCAGCTATACAAATGCTGGATGATATTAAGATGGTGAATAGAACAGAAAATAATAGAACAGAAAATAGAAAATTCTGTTTTTATTCTTGGCATTTTTTAATACTATGGGAACATACTTTAAAAAAGGCACAAATTCTCAAGAAAAAAATCCATATACGTTCCAATATCTGGTAACTCCAGTTGCAGATAAAACAGTAACATAGAGATTGGTTTAACGTGCCATTTTACAATGGTTTTGAGTCTGGTCCTCTCTCCTTTATGAATAAAATGGTGCAAATTAATGTATTATTCCTTTCTACAACCAGAGGAATTTTAAGTAGTAGTCTTTAGTCATCTCATAAACATATAATTTTCTCATGTTGAAATAATCTTCTAAAAGAGAAATATTCTGGATTTTACTAGAACAAAAATAAATCTCTCACATTGTGCAAGAAAAAGTATTAAAAAGGCAAAGAGGTCTTGTATTAGAAGTCCCAATCTGGTAAAATCCCTTTCTCTAATTATGATGCACTTCTGGTTTTCTGTATTGTGATCCTCCTGAAAATAGAAACTTTATGTTTAATTGATTTATTTGTAATGATTCTGGCTCAGGGAAGAGACTCTTTGAAGCTGATTGATTACTGCAACAAGCTTAAGATTTCATACCACAACAAACCTTTTTGTACTAATAAACAGTGGGACAATAAAGCTCTGGGGCATGGTGTTTCCCTTCACATTAAAGTGAGGATTTGCAACATAAGTATGTGAGGGACATAGTTTATGTGCTCCCAAGAAGCAGGCATAATGAACTATTTCTTTTAATGGCAGATTATCCCTGTTTCTATTTCCTGGAGTGAAGACCTCGCAAATTGATGTATCTGTCCTCTGAGGTTTTCAGAGAGGCATTATGGCATTTTAAAATATTAATATGAGAGTACATTTAGCTGAAAGTAGCTAGTCTGGTAGTCTCTTGTGGCTGCCATACAGGTCACCAGAGACCTCCTGTCTCTCAAGGCAAATGATTTACTCTAAGTGTATCATTAAGATACACTTTTTTGGAATTTATGATAGTGCTTTCTTACAAAGTTATACCTTTTCTATAAAAATTTAAGCATTTTTATGCTATTTTCTCCCTTCACTCACTGTTCCTTAAAAACCTGGTCAGTGTCACGGGCAAATTGAAAGTGCCACCCCCTGCACTGCAGTAGTGGGTCTGTGTTGAACACTGATTAGCTAGGACTGGATGTCACATCTTGTTATAACTTTGCATAGCTGAAAAATTTCCTAGGGGATTTGAAAAGAACTGCAATTATTCCTCCAATGGTAAAGGAAGAAAGAAAGAAAAAAGATAAAATCAAATGCAATAAATGTCTAGATGAAAGGAGTGGAAAAATATTAAACAAAATCATAGATACTAACATGAAACTCAGTAAGTTTCCTATTATTCCACTCTCACATTTTCTTCTGGAGGACACATGGTAACAAGGGTGGATTTGTGACCT
Source organism: Chrysolophus pictus (assembly GCA_037305975.1). Classification (NCBI taxonomy): domain Eukaryota; kingdom Metazoa; phylum Chordata; class Aves; order Galliformes; family Phasianidae; genus Chrysolophus; species Chrysolophus pictus. The sequence continues at coordinate 64,664,935 of CM074614.1, forward strand.
TCAGAACTTCAAAAGCTATGTCATTGGTTCAGCTTGACATTCTTGGAAAAGTCCAGAATACAGGCAGGTCTCATTTCTGTGTTTTGAAATTGGATTGTGTTTGGCACTTCCATCTTTGTGCTTACACACAATGTCTTTTGCCTTCCCAAAGGTGCTGAAGAGAGTTTGGTTCTGCCCACACACCCATGCTTTGGACACAATGGAACAAGTTTAGGGGATGAAGTCTTCACAATGAACTTCTTTTCTGGAGGCCATACCCATTGCCAGATAAAATCAGTGCTCACGAGTACAAGATCATGGCCTGGAAGACTAAAGGAACTAACATAAATGCCAGTCATTGTTTTCTGTCTTCAATTACTTAAACCTGAGTAGATTTAAAGCAAAGGAGCACTGTAATACATTAGCTGAAGTGCAGTAGTTTATATTAATACTACTACATTTAAAGAGTAACTGGCAGATTTCACCTCATTTCATTAGTAAGTTTTGGATTAGCCATGCACAGAGAGAAATAAAGAGTTCATTTAAACAAGAAACTGAAAGCTCGGAGAGAGTGCAGTTCAGTGGGACTGGCATGTACAGTGCATCTCCAATAAAATCATAAAAGCATCAATTAAATAATTCAAAAATATTCTTCCTTTCCTAGCATTGTTAAGTCCGTGTTCATAACCTGGTTCAGATCCTAAAAATGCTGCTAAAAACCTCAGTCCTGTTAGCTTCCAATGCTTTATCTTAGCTGATGTTTTGGTCCCAGGTATGTCTGTCATTTGTTTTACTGCCCATTTGTTTAAGCACAAGTATCCTCTCCAGCATGTGTGGTGGAGAGGAGCAGATGGGCCTGTGTTAAAGACAGAAGACCCTGGGGTGTCTGCATGCAGGAGAAATGCATCCATGTGGCTTCAGAGCAAGGCATTAGATAGCTGCCACCTGCTCCTTTGTGCCACCGTACTGGTTAGCAGTTCACTGCAGAAGATGGTGGAGAGGCAAATGGGGAATAGCTGCAGTCAGACATCCTAGATGATGTGCTCCTTTTCCAAAGCTGGGGGATTTCCCATAGCTGCACAGTGAATGCCAAGCCAACATGAGCTTCATATCCCTTTAGCCACGCTGGGGGAACTCAGAATGTGCACAGCTGCAGCCACGTTCCCTTCGGCGTCTCAGTACTAAGGGCACTCGTAGGCACAGAAGGGCATGTGGAGCCAAGTGCCAGTTCCCCTCTACTTCTCCCTAGTGCAAAACTCACCTGTACTTGGTATCATGCACTTTCTTATCTCTAAGTAAGGCAGATTGCACAGACGCTCACATCTGTAGAGGAAAAATGAACCAATCTTTGTGACTGCCTACTTTGAGATCTAAACTATGGCCATGTTAATCTTTAATTTAACCTTCAGTACATTATTTTCTGTTTTCAGTTACAGGCACTACCTTTATATGTGTAAACAATCTGATAAGATTCATACACATAAAATAGTTAATGAGAGATATTTTTTCTAAATAACAAATATCATCAGCACCTTGACCAAAAGCTGAAGAGAAATACAAATGTGATACTCAAAAAATAGTTATTTTGGACACAATTTTAAATTTTTGAAAAATTGATTTTTTTTAATGAAATTGATCTTTCTTACCTTTATTTTTGGTTTATTCTGATTCTTCTATCTTTTCAAGAAACAAAGACTAAATTTTCTCAGTGATGAAATACATTCAATAAATAAATAAATAAATAAACACATAAATTTTGAAAAAAGGGGGAAAAAACAAAAGACAATGTAGGTAAAGAAAAATTAAAAAATAATAATAATAATAACTCAAGGCCTGGAATGAGTAAAAAGCAAACTGAAATTGTTAATATAGTCAGAAAACAATCCATGAAATTAAAAATAATGAACTTGCTAATATTAGAATGATTTACCATCTTCATTTTGAATAATTCCATTGATACCAAAGTATTTCAGACAGCTAAATACTTCAACAAGCAAGTTTTTATGTTGTTTTTATATGAGAAGTAAGAGATAGACTGTTTCGTTTACAAGATTGTTTTCTTCTTTATTTCATTTGCCTATACCCATCTGTATTTCTGTGTTAATTCAAGAGGTTGAAATAAACCAGCAAGGACAGTAGGCATAATAGAAAGTCCTGAAATATATTGAAAGTCCTACCCTTTCATTTACCCTTGTTCAGTTGTTTGTTAGAAACATTTCTGGGAATTGTATTAAGTATTTCTTATCTAGACAAGTAAAAATCAGTTCTCTTTAGGTAAGGAATCCTTACCATCAAAAGTGCAAAGGCTGGTGGATACCTTTGTAATTCTCTTCCCCCAGTTTTCATTTACATATATTCTCACAGGGTTTTTGTATGGAAAGATATGTTCCAAATTTATGTGGCAGACATAACATGTATATAAAACTTGATGGTATTCCTGCATAGCACATCACAAAGAGGTTCTGTAGAAAATATTACAAGGCAATTTATTTTTCTCTCTTCTCTGTGTCAGTTAAAAATACAAATAACCATGGTTAATCCCACATTTAAATTGGGGAGGGAAGAGGATATCTTAAAAAGCCTCCTTAAATATGATATGGAAGAAAGTAAGAATGACAGCTCCTGCAATGATAAGTGTGAGTACTCCACTTTCAAAACAGATAATACAAGGATCTTGTCAACTGAAGCATGTGGGACAGAAGTATCAGAGAGCATCCAGACTCTTCTTGCTGTACTGAGGGAGCACTTGTATCTTCTGCCTGTCAAGTACTTAGAGTGCATACTAAGTGATATTGAAGGGATTTTTATCAGCAATCAGTTCAAATAAATCAAGCACTTTACTTTCCTAAAACTAATCTTAGATATATCTTTAAATTTAACTTTAGCCAGGAGATTGAACACTGTCTGTTAGAAAATAAAAGTAAATACAACAAGAGCAATGAGAATTAAAAGGACTCTTAAAACTTCTTTTTGTTAACTTATCTCCTTCTACTCCTTAAATATCAAGAACAAAATAGTTATGTCTGAGGACAGTGGTCTTAAGAACTGTATATAGTACCCAAGAAGCAAAACTAAACAATTAATGTGTTATTCACTTATAATGGAAATTGTGCCCACGTATTTATCAAAACTTTTTGGCCATCATTAAATACTTAACAGAGGCTATCATTTGTCAATGGAATGGAGATATTCAATGTCTTTAAACATCTACTCCCTTAACATCTGTCCTATCATGCATCTGCTCAGGCAGACCCAGTACAAGTTTAGTCAGTGAACAATGATGTTTCTGCAAGACTGAGAGCTTGCATCATTCGTGTGGAGTAGCCACTGTTTCTAGGCTTGCAGGGTGTTTCTCATGTCTCCAAAGAGCTATTTAGATGAAATCTATGAAGACTCTATTTCTAGGCCCAAAGTTTTACAATCAAAATATTATGTGTTGGAAAAGTTGTAGTTAGTTCAACTACAAGTTACTGGTTAGTGCCCCCTCAATAAAGAATAATTCTCCATATTGGAAGAACAGGTGTGTGTGAAGATCCAGAGTTTATAGTAATGAAGACATCAGAGTCAGGGCTGGATTTATCACTTGATTTCAGTTATCTTAAACTGACAAAACCAGCATAAGACTGCAGTTCATTTTAATAGTCAATGGGAAGACTCAAACATCTAAGGGGCAATATTTTCCATCTATCTTTGACACTGATGCTATGGAAGATGAATCTCTATTCACATATACTGAGTTCTATGACGACTTCAGAAGAAAGCAGGAGAACGTATACAGACTAACTTGCTGCCACTAAAGCTAGGTAGGATGAAACAGTCTTAGCAATCATAATGATGTCTTTTGACCTTAAACATTGCTTAAGGATTTTTTGCCAGTAAGTTTCAGTTGCCACTTTTATCCTCTTTAGAGAAAATCCTTGCAGAATACAGGCCAATATTCTATGATAAAGAGAAATTCCAACTAAATTCAACAAAGGATATGACTAGCAGAAAAAAAAAAAGTTGATTTTTTTTAAACTAAGTTTTTTAACCTCCTTTAAGGATTTGGAGATATAAATAAATGTCCAATGATAGATATTTGTATGTAATTTCAAAGTGCTCTCTGGTTCTGGAAATTAATTTTCAAGCCTTGAGTCTAGCATATCAAATATGCCAACCAATATCTCTTTAAGATTTTGCAATTGCTCTTATTTTATACCCAAAAAAAAAGACAGAAGAATCAATCAGTCTCACCAGTATATGTGTGCATATTTTCACTTTGTATAAAATTCTCCCATAGAATTACTTAAAACTCATTCTTACTTATAAATTGAGAACATTTTGCATTATATATATAAAACTAATTGCTAATATTATGAGATAATGAAAACTGTGTTACGGGTATATTGAATATAGGTTCCATCACATTTTTGCACTTAACATATGTTTCCATGTATATTGTTTGAGAAGGACATAAGTCATTTTTAATAAATGTGTGGAAAAGGTCTGAGGTGAAATGAGGTTGGTGGCCAGGGCTCAGATTCTAATAAGATAAATTAGGGCTACTCACTCAGCTAACACGCAGTGCAGTTGTCAGCAGTCTTGGTTTTAAAAATAAGAGAAGATTGAAGAAAAGATTTAAAGATGAACGAGCCATGTAGGCTAAAATACCCACTCCTTTCAGTAGAGAGAGATTCTGTAGGGTCAAAGTTGAGGAGTGATGAGAAGAGTATTAACAAATCTAGCAATTTACAATTGAGATATATTCTCACAGGCATTAATTACATCTTCAGAAGGCATAAATTGGAACTCAAAAGGGCCAATTCTTCTAACATTAGGAGAGAGTCTGGCCTTATCCTTGAACTTAAATATGAATTTTCAAGTTTCCAACAAGTTTCCAGATTTGTATGAACAACAATTATCCCTTAGAGTCCTGTAACACCTTGTCATACATATCCACATCATTGTTTCAGGGAATTTCATATGTGAAAGACCATGGAAGGCACCTTTGATTTTCAGATTACATATCTGATAAATTATGCTGCTGAATCCATATTGTTAATTCTCTACAGTGATGTTTATAAAGTAACTGATATTATGTACATACAGCACTGTAAATAGGTCAGGTTTTATTGTTTATTTTAACAAATGGATAGGGTTGCATTAGCATTTGGGAAAATGTATAAATATTGATTTGAAAATCTGGTGTATACAATAAAAAAGCAACCCTTATAACCCTTTTAGAGAAACTCAGTCATAAATAATGTTCATCTTCATTTTTTTTTTCACTGAAACAATTAATGCATAATTCATCCTGAAACTATTATCATCGTATAGCTACCAATAGCGACAGAAGTACCTGAGCACTGATAATACTATTCTGTGAAGACTATATTTATATGTATATCTGAGGAAGGGATGAAATGGTATCTATCACAACAAGATTTTACTTGTGTTGCAACCTGTAAGGGTGACTTTTAATAGTTCTGCATGATCTGAGTGCTAAAGGATGCAGCTGAGAAATATTCGTATTATTCTGACCAAGGTGAAAACAAAATCAAGGAATGTATTTTTGAAACTGAAGAAACAGTTATGTATTATAGGTAATGTCATGTTCATATCTTTCCATATGCAGAAAGCTCTGTTCAAGAATATTAATGGTATGAAGCTGTATATAAGAGTGCTTCTCCAAAAGCAATGCCTCCTATTATAAGATGTTAGCCCGTAGTATCAGTGGTGGATGCTGGTGGTGTGGCAGCTGAGGTTGAACATTCCTGCCAATATCCTGTTGCATTTTGTTGCCATGTGACAGATGGCAGCAGAGGGGAAGTCTGACAGAATTACATCTGACATGCAAGTGCAGACAAAGCAAAGGTATGTCACTGAATTTCTCCATACAGAAAAAAAATGGCACCAACTGACATTCATCAATACTTTCTGAACATGGATGGAGTCCAAGCAGTGGATGTGAGCACTGTGGTGTAGAGTATATTTCTGCCATAGGGACAGTAGGTCAGTTCCGCTGGTGCAGACAGTGATCAACACAGCATGCAAGCTCTTGTTCATCGCTGGCAAAAACACAAGTTAATGGTGGTCATTATGCTGAAAAACAATATTTTCTAGTTGAACATTTGCTCTGTCAGACAGTGTTACTGTGCTCTTTGTATCTGTTGCAATTTCCATGGTAAAAAATGAGAAGCATTATTTTCAGAGAGACCAACTTTTTTATAAAGCAAAGTTTGCTTTAGTAGATTAACTGGTTGACTAGAGCACATTTATAGTCACCTCAAACAAAACTTTTCTAAATTTTAAAAGATGCATTTAATTTTGAATGAAACCAAACACCATCATGAATGGTGTGGTGAGCAGGACTAGGGAAGTCATCCTGCCCCTGTACTCAGCACTGATGAGGCCTCACCTCGAGTACTGTGTTCAGTTTTGGGCACCTCAGTACAGAAAGGACACTGAGGTGCTGGAGCAGGTCCAAAAAAGGGCAACAAGGCTTGTGAAGGACTTGGAGAATACGCCCAAGGAGGAGAGACTGAAGGAACTGGGGCTGTTCAGTCTGGGGAAAAGGAGGCTGAAGGGAGATCTTATTGCTCCCTTTCAATATCTGAAAAGTGCTTACAGCGAGAGAAGGGTTGTTCTCTTCTCAGTGGTGACAGGTGACAGGAGGAGGGGAAATGGCCTCAAGTTGCACCAGGGTAGGTTTAGGTTGGAAACACTACCTTGGCAGTTTTCAAGAGGCGTCTGGATGAGGAGCTATGAGGTATGGTTTAGTTTGTGGTAGCAATGGTAATGAGAAGACGGTTGGATTAGATGATTTTACAGGTCGTTTCCAACCTGAGTGATTCCATGATTCTATGATTCTAGTCTTCTGCTCTGAGAACAAGGATTGAAATCTTGTAAGTTACAGCTTACTACCAGATCTCTCCTGCACTCACTGGACTGAAAACAAAAAGACAGCTAACACTTCATCACACTCTGTGAAGGTTAAATGTACTCAGAGGAAAAAGAGCACGGGGAATTTTTCCATGCCCTCTAGGGCCACAAATAGCATATTCTTTAGATGGATGTTACGTACCTGAATATCACAACTCAGAGAGAATGATGATATGAAAGTTAGTAGCCATATTTAACAGAGCTTCAGGGCCACTAACTGGCATCCATAAATGGATGGTAGCATGTGTTAGCTGGAAGACAAGAAGCCAACCAAGAGATACCAAGAGATAAACGAAATAAATCCTTTCCAGCTATTGGAAGTCATAGTATATCTGAGTGGTTGATAACGTTTCTAAAATACTAAATTTTGCTACTAAGGTTTAAAAAGAAAAAGTTTATTTACAGAAAGGCTGTTTTATTTAGCAAAAATATCTGGAATGTTCAAAAAAGTCTTTTCATTTTACCATGACTGTTTTTTACATTCTAGGTAATTTATTAATAAATATTCAGAATTAGATCAAATAAATTTCGCTTTTCCATTATTTAATAAAAATAACAACAACAAAAAACAACCAACAAAACTAATAGGAATAACATTTTCTACTCTGTGAACTTCTAATTGTTAAACTGAATATGATAGTTTTCCATCTCTGTAATCACCAAAGTCTAAGAAATGGTATGCACTGTTATAATGGATCCCTGCAGTACACTCATATTACATGCAAAAAACAAAAAAACAAAAAACAGGAGGACAGGTCAAAAAGACATATGATTCCCTTAGAAAAAGCTTTACATTTAATTTAAAAAGTATCTTTTTGATGATTTAGGATGAAAAGATGTTAGAACACTTATGAGTGAGCACATATTGAAAATCACATCTGCATTTAGTTAGCTAAAGATTCAGCAATTAAGTGTGTGAACAAACTGTGATAACATTACAGCTTTAGATTATTTCTCCTCATAAAAGTTTAGCATACCAGCATGACTGAAGACTTGAAATATTGACACAGAGATGTATGTTAATGTATGGATCTGTATCTTGACTATATTCTTTTCAGCTTTACATCTTGAGAAAATACCCTTAAAATAGTAAATATAGAAAAGGGTAGTTTGACTAAACTCCTTTTGTATGTTTACAAATATAAACATTAGATTTTGTTCTATTTTACTGAGAGCTACAAATCCGAAAAAAATTTCTGTAGGACAAACAGTGTATTTGAAATATAGTTGTCTGGAGTCTGAGATAATTTCAAGCCCTGGGTAATAAAAACTGTATAGCAACACAGGGGATTTTATTTTATTAAATTAGTTTATTTGTTCTTATTTCTAATACTTGAACTTGAGTGGTTTGTAGTGTAAAAATAAATAGTGCAATTTCCAGCATATATATCCTATATCCTATGTAATGGTAAGGAATCCTTAAAGTTTTACTCTGATTCATGAAATAACTTTTTGAACTATTTTTGAACAAAATGTTGAAAGAAATATAGGAAGCAAATGTATGCTTTCTTTATAGAGCTGGCTATTCATGCCTTTGAACATCATATACAGGATAGAATGAAATTGCTTCATTTTAGCCTATGGGTATACAAAGAATAAATAAAAAATCTCTCTGAAACATGGAAGTTTCTGTCTATGCATGAACAAAGGCTGAAGAGCTTCACCATTTTATTTCAAAAAAAAAAAAAGAAAAACAAAAGAAAAAAAGAAAAAAAGAATTGAAGCAAGAGAAAACTGAAAATAGATGTAATGTGTATATATATAAATATGTGTGTGTGTGTGTGCTAGTCTTAAACGTTGTTAAAACTCTTGACTAAATGGAGTACTTGATTCAAGATGAATGAATTTCAAGAGTTTGTAAGATTCATTTTATCTGAATTTTCTAAAGAAAACTCTCTGTAGACACAAGAGCTTTTCTCAGAGATACCTGAACTCTCACCACATCATCTTGTTTTTGGAAGAGTTCCTATAGTTGTATTTCCAAAAGAGAGCTATGTAAGTAAAATAAAATATCATCCCTCTCACCACCAGATGGTCTTTCCTGTAAAAAGCCCTGTTGATTACCAGTACATTCTTCTTCTCGTTTTTAATTCATTTAAAAAAGGGTTCCACCTTCCATTATTACAATATAATTCTCCCTAAGGTGCTGTAATTGGAGTCTTCTGACTTGTGATGTCTAAATAGTGATATGAGAAACAAATAACTTCAAAAACAGTTTTCCTTGCCTATCAGGCAAAGGACTGGAGTTATCCCTATGATTTCTTGGCCCCTTCATCCCCGTCAATGTACCATGTCAGTAACAACATCCTGTGTCCTAACTGTGGTAGCACAAGGGGAAGCTTCAATATTCCTCACCAAAAGAACCCAGATAGGTAGTATGGTGTACTAAACAAACAACAGTAGACATTCTCTCACAAAAGCTTTGATTTAAAATCAACCTGTACCATGACTTCATTCATCCTTGTAACTAAATAGTCTCCTTCTCCTTGAGAAAGGTACAGAAGCTGTGTCCCCATTACACAATCTGTCACTAGATTTCCTGCTAGGAGAAATATCATAGTGTTGTATTTGCCTTCCCATAAACATTTTCTGCCTCTGAATGTCCACTTAATTTTTAGAGCATAAATTTATGGGAGGAAACCAGATACTCTTTTTATTCTTTACAGAGCTGCTACACTGAAGATGTATTCCAGAATATTCTGCAAGTTGTTATTGCTTAGTCTGCTGTTCTTGACTGATATGTACAGAAAAAAAGTGATTACTCCCTGTTTTGATGGCAGTTATATTAAGTTAAAGAATTAAAAGGCTAAAATTCAGGACACTTGCAATTAAAACAAAGAGATACTCTCAAAATTTGAGGCCGGTTGATTAAAAACAAACAAACAACAACAACAACAAAAAAACTCTCATGGCATACTGAACTTATTAGAATCATTTCAAACCAATCTGGAAGCAATATAGGAATAATATGCCATGAAGGATGATACAAAGATACTTGTAAACAGCACTGAGGTTCTTCTAGTCTCAATTCCTCTCTGTTTAAACAGCAATTTTTATTCAACCATTTCTATGGAATTTTGCATGATTAAGGCCAAAATTTAGCTCTGTATTTCATTTTAGTCATTCTCAAAGAGGGTGTGATAACATTAGATTTTATCAAGGCAGTTTGTGTGAACACAGTGTTACAAATATAATACAGAAAAAAAAAATTCAGAATATAAGTTTAAATTTAAACCTAAACTGAAGCCAACTGGAGATTTTGTGATAAAAATATGTCTGTAAATGGAAGAGTCAGAACTAAATGTAAATACAGTAATAAGAATATTCAATTATTAGATGCCAGTACTTCAGGTGAAGTTTCACAGTAATTATATCTATCTTTAATATAACTGCCTGTACCAGCATTAATGGATATTTGTCAGTAATTTATCTTCTTCAAAAGAAGAAATAGAAATAAACAAACTAAAAAAAAAAGTACTGAAGATACAGTGGTTAAAAATTTTTCTTTAATACGTCAAACGTGGATATTAATCTATTTCCTTAGGGTTCCAATTCAGTCCCACAATAATTAGCAAAGAGCAGAAAACATTTAAATACTAAGCTTCTCTGTCAAAATGTGTATTGAATTGTATTTTAAGCAATGGATGATTCCAGTACCATTTGAAACATATGTTAGATAATGCCCAGTTCTCATGTATAAGGACAACCAATGCATCTTTATATTATTATTCATATAAAACTCATATATAGATACAATATCTATATATTGTATCTATATATAGATACAATATAATATAGATAGGTGAAAGTATGTCTGTGTTTTTAGAATGTGTTTTATATTTTTAATCTCTAAGCAGTTTCTGAATTTTCACTGACTGCATTCTCACATAATTGAGAGGTTCCTGAAGATTTAGCCTGTCACCTTCAATCTTCCCTTTTCAAGCACTGCCATCATAACTTAAGGTATGTAACATTTCCTCAGTGATTTTCTGCAGCAAGAGCTTCTGTGCATGTCAAATCAAGTATGTCAAAGCAGGCTTCCATAGGATAAATTTCAGTTGTTTTCAGCTTCGCAGAAGAGATATTCATACCTTTTTTTCAAGAGAAAACTTTCCTTTTATTAATGTGTTTCAATAATGAAAATAGAGATAGGGCCATAAAGACATTTTCTGTAATTAAAAAAAATGTAATATAAACTAGAGGATTGAGTATTATTTCCTTCATCTATTGGGAATAAACAGAAACAAGTAGTGAGTATAGTGAGTACTTGCTTATCTAGAAAACAACATAAATATCTTGCATGCATAAAAGTTACACGAATAAATAAACAAGTGGCAAAGAGTAGATGTTGGGAGCTATAAGACAAGGAATTTATTGCTGCTTTAAGGAAGACCCAGCGTCCTTCTACATCCAAAGTCAACAGGAATTTCCCAGTTTCAGTATTGTTTGCCAACTGCCCTGCATCCTGGAAAAAAAAAAAAAGGAAATAGAAATACATTAATGAGGCAAATACAAATCAATGCATTTAAAAGTTAATGCATAAGTTCAACATCAGCCATCTCAAATTGTAATGATGTTAGAGCGTACATTCAAGCAGGAAAATCATTTTCACGTATCACTGAGATATGTGATATCTCCTTGCAAGGAGAATGCAGATACTGTTCTCTTATATATTGCTGATGCTCTTCTGTACCACACTGAAAGCATCTTAGATTGGGTTTCCTACATCATGACTATTCCATGAATGAGTCAGTATGCCACAAGGCCTTCATATTCTGTAATATAATTTAAAGTGATGGAAACAGAAAGCATGTACTTGAAAGCATTGAGAAAATAGTTCTGTTAAAATATTACCTGAAGATTCACGTGGATCTGTATTGTGTTAAACATACAAAAGAGAAGGAACCTTTGATGTTCCTGTTTCACAATGTGAATATTGAATAATCTGACTCTTCTTTGTTTGGGTCATGAAGTTTGAATAATTAAACAATAAGTCATTTGAGCTCTGTTGTGTCATCAACTAATTACTACATTTACGTTTGTCAATAGCAAAGCCACAGTAGTATTTTAAATTCCGTTTATTGTGCTTTAGCTTAATGCTTAGTGTTACTTTTCCTCTGCATTTTTTCCCGTCATGAAAATTAACCCACAATATATCTTTCTGGAAAGAAAATAAACAGCTCCCTTGCCAAGCCTTTCATTACACTGCTTCTTTCCATCATGAATTGTGATCTAACAGTAGCCTAGTAAAAAGCCAGGGCCTTTGAAGTGTTGTGCTAATTTGATTAATACGTAGTTACATCCTGTTATGATGCACTTTGCCTTATGCATTTTAAATGGAAAATGCAGAGTGGATTACATTTGTGTTAAAAACACAGCACACTAAATGAACTGCACAGAAAGTGGGTTATAATAACAAGCACTGCAACCACTTTATAAACATGTAAAAGGTTATTGCTTGCAGGTTAATGATAATTGTACCAAAATACATGTTTTTATAACAATTAAGAGGTCAATATAAATACTACTGAGAATCATACAGCTGCTGGAAGAAATACTTACCTGATTTAAATTCCTTGATTAAAAACAAAACAAAGACTATAGTCAAAATAATCCTCTAAGTTAGTGCACTTCTACTCATCCCTGCAAGTTCTCTTGGGCTTGAAGTCACTTCTAACTCAGTTTTCATCAAATCTGAAAATAATTTAATGTGCTTTTCTCCTCTTTTTAGATGAAGGGTCAAACTTGATTTCTATGTTAGTATCAGGTATAAGACTTTGTGTAGTAAGGTACACTATTTCAGAGCAGGTATTGTACAGATATATTTTGGATTTCTTTTTTCCCTCATCTTGATAAAAATAAAAAGTCTTGTCTTTTCATAATACCTTGAGATACTAATATTCACTGCAGAATAAGAAATATATCACTACACAATCTCATTTTTTAAGTTCTAATGGTTGAAAAAATTATCAACATCCAACTTAGTGCATCTGTATGCTTTAAAGTGTTACATAATGATTGCAGCTACTAAATTTGCTACCAGTATAGTACAGTTTCCATAGATTTGAGTAAGGTCCTAATCAGAACAGTCCTTTTATGTACTCACATTAAAACAGATAAAATATCACACCAGTACTGATGACCCTGAAACCTAAGTATGCATTTTAAAAATCCAGGTATTGATTATGATTTGCACAGGAATAGCTCATAGATTGTGTTTCATATTTTACAGCTCTGCCTGAAAGCAGAAGGGTGTCATTCTATTAACTCATCATGTTTTCATGTCTTTCAGTATTTAGTGTCACTATATCTCTAGTTTGCTTGCTCTTAGAAGCCTACTGACACATCTTTAATTTAGGTGAAAAAGGTGGAATGTTGCATCATTTTATTGCAGGGGAGTGGTAGGAAAGGGCACCAAATTAGGTTAAAAAGAATTAGATTACTAAAAACAACAAAATGTGGGGCCTATTTCTTCCTATTGCATGATTTTGTTGCCAAATTCAGGGTGACTGACACTTGTTTTTCCATCTACCTCCCTCCAGTGCAAGACAGCATGCCTTCATTTCTTTCTAATTTAATTTTTAATTACTTAATTAATGCTTCTACTTACTCATTTGCAAAACTGTAGCCTCAGTTTTTATTTTCATTTGTGTTCCTGAAATTAAGTCTAATTGATTTCTTTCCTCAGTACAGACATCTCAGTTCTGCTTTTATTTATCCATTAAATGATACATTCAAAATCTTTTTCATAAAGTTTCTGTAAGTTTACAGTTTACTTTTAGTATATCCTTACTCTTAAGTCAAAACCAATATTAACTATTAGGTAATCTCTGAAGACAGATTTGTCATCAATTTCACTTCTTAGTATTTTCCAATTTTACAGCATTATTTCTTTCTTTTTTTTTTCTTTTAGTATCACCCATTGTTAATGGAAATCATTCTCCAAGGAGAAGATTGAGTGCCTACTTGAGGAAAAAAAAAAAAATCACATAATTTCAGTGACTTTTGTCAGGCCACTGCAATCTGATTGGAGTGTAATGTCCACTGTCAAATGAGGTGAAATTAAATGCAAGCCCTTGGCCTTCATGGACTTTTGGACTAGGACCACCTAGACCTTCTATCTCCTTTGGCATTCACAATACAATCATACTGACACCGGTCAGTAGGTTTGCTTTACTCACAAAAGTTTGTATTAATACTATTAATGTTTAATAATCCAAATTCTTGATCTATTTTATGGTAAATAAATTGACCTACTCTGCACTATCCTTGATAATTACATGTTTAAACATAACCGTTCCTTCAAACATGGTCAGGTTTTAATGTATGCATTTGCATTTATGTGATTATACATGTTTTGAGGCTTTGATAATAAGCCAAACTTGTCTTCCTAGTATACACCACAGTTCTGTTGGCAGCATAGTTATGTCTTTATTTCATCATTATCTAATGCTAATAGCATAGAAAATAATGTGTCTCTGTTTCAGATGTCAGTCCTTAACAAATAATTTCAAATAGTAATTCTCAGTGGATACTCTAGTCCAAAGTTTGAATTAATTGCATAATAGATTTTTTATAATAGATTAATACAGTGTAAATCAGAATAAGCCAAAACCAGTATAATTTAGAATTTAACGAGATTTTTATTTTTCATACTATGAAAAATGATTTTGAGGTAATCATTAAGCACATTAAGTATAATCGTTCTTACAAGATGAATCCAATGGCCAATGGGATGCATTAAGAGGAGTGTGGCCAGCGGGTCAAGGGAAGTGATCCTCCCCTCTACTCTGCCCTCTGAAGCACTGTGTCAATTTCTGGGCTCCCCATACACAAAAAGACAGGGTTTTCTTGGAGAGAGTCCAGCAAAGGGCCACAAGGATAATAAAGGTCCTGGAGCATCTCCCCTGTGAGGAAAGGCTGAGCAACCTGGATCTGTTCAGCCTTGAGAAAAAAAGACTCAAATGGGATCTGATTAATGTCCATGAATATCTTAAGTGTGGGAGACAAAGGGACATGGCCAAACTCTTTTCAGCAGCCTGTGAGAACAGGACAATGGGAAATTTTAAAAACTTGAGCATAGGAAGCTCCACACCAATATATGAAGGACCTTTTCACAGGGTGACAGAGCACTGGAACAGACTGCCCAAGATGGTTGTGGAGTTTCCTTATCTGGAAATATTCAAGACCCACCTGGACATCTACCTGTGCAGCCTGCTGTAGGGAGCCTGCTTTGCAGGAGGGTTGGACTCAATGATCTCAGGAGGTCGCTTCCAGCCCCTATAATTCTACTTTTCTGTGATTCTGTGAATCCCATGTTTAATTGTCATTATCACCAGCAGGGAGATCTGAACAGCGAAAGTATATATTTTTCTATAAAGTTTAATCTTTTTTTTTTACCAAGAGTCACAGTGATTTCTCACTTTGAGATGGAGAAGATAATGAGCTCTTATCCTAAGATAAGCCTCTTCTCCCCTTGTCCTCCTGTCCTGTTTCCAGAGAAGTTTCCAAATATACCTAAAAAACAAGATCAAGTCCTGGAGAGAGTATTCCAAAATTGTCTTTTATAGCAATGGTAATATGAATGAATGATGGATGGCACCTTGCTGGTCAATGAAAACTCCTGGATAGTGATTCTCTTTCACCTGAATATAAAACTGTGAATATTAATCCAGGAGAAAGAGATATACTCTTTATTGTTTTTGCAAAAATTCTAAATACATAATCAACAAATTAACATATTTTAACATACTCTTATATTAAAGACATTTGGAAGCTCACAGAGTAATAGACTAATATTTATTGGTCTCTGCTCATATTCAAAGATGACATGCACTGTTTACCTTCTCTTCTCCCCAGAATATTTAATTGTTTTCAGGTTTAGAAAGACTTGAAAACCAGTGGATCACAATATTTTGTGCGTTGTCAGTGGCCAGATTTGACGTCAGTTTGTTACGTATAAAAATTTCTCAAACCAGAGCCTTTGAGAATCTGTGAATTGCTTCTGCAGCATTTAACCAATTAAGTATTTTAGATATTATAAATAAGAAATTCATTGAAAAAACCAACACAACTTATTATAACCAGGTATGATCTCAAGGGCAGATTAATAGTCCTTCACAATCAAGGACAATGTGATCCTTCTACAACAGAGCTTCTATTCTGAACAGTTGATATACATGTCTAAATAGTGCACAAATGCATTACAAATGCATTATTAAAGATTTATAAGCTCAACCAAATCTGTCACCATACTACCTGTGTGTCTGCAGAGAAACTAAAACAAACCTTTGTAGATTAAAGTTTTTTTATCCGCTACATCTGGTACATGACTCGCTCTGTCACTGTTCAAGTTAGACTGTGTTGCTTCTATCCAAAGAAAAAGAGAGTTTCTTTCATCCATTTTCAGTACCATTGCTTCAGAAAGGCTCCCCAGAGGTCTGCAACATTGCAAAATAAGAGTTCTTCTCTGTTCAGTCATTGGTTTGGGTTGACAGTGACTTACATGAACTGCTCATTCAGCTAATCTTCCGATCAAAACACTAGGAATGTAGATGTGAACACAAAAAGATTTTCAAATACTGTGCAAGAAAAGATACCTTCTGCATTTCTTAAGATGTCTTAAGACAATCTAAAAGTGAATGTGAAAATTGATATTGAACATTTTATGATTAGTTAAAATGATGGACAAATCCTCAATATTTTTTATCCCTGTCACCATACGTATGAACCTAATTTCAGTATTGGTAATTTAGCCTTGGTAAGAAGGATAATATAACAGAACAAAAAATCAATCCTGCCTCTTGATCATTTTGTACAAATATTTTGAACAAGAAATTGTATGTATCACTTGGTTTTCTAGTTTTCCATTATCCTACAGCAGCAGTTTTGTGTAGAGGTCTAATAGGGCAAATTTCCTACCAGGTCTGTTTTCCTCTACATCCATTATTTGGAAACCAAAAGGAAGCTTAATCTTCCTACTAAAGTGCCTCAGAATTCTGCTGACCTATTCAGGGTGAAGACAACAACATAGAGTCTAAAAACAAATAAATAGGATCTTGGGCTCAGTGACAGAATATATGTGCCTGCATTTCTCAGCTTGTTTCAAGTAGCAAAAAAAATGCAGGATTGGAATCCTTATTTTTTACAGTTGAGTATTTGCAAAGGATTAGACACAAACAGTTTGCTTATTTATTTAATAACGATAGGAAAGCTTTACACTGCAAGAAATTCAAATGCAGGTACTTAAATAATCAAATGTTTTAAATCTCACTGATTTATGACAGGAATATATTAAAAGGTACAGTTTCAGCATATTTGTACAGAAGAAGTCTGTTAGCCAAACTCTAGTTTCTCACTTTCTATCTGATCCATGTGTAATTCATGAACCCTTAAACACTACAGGATTATAGATAGCTATACTGACATCTTTACTTTCACTTAGCAGCCTGAAAAATTGGTACACTCCAAGCATTTTGAATACTAAAGTAATAATTTCTTTGAATTCATCTTGTGATGTCATAGTACCTGATGATGGATATAATAAATTTTAAGAATATGAATGCTCAAAAAGAATGTTAGAAGTTTTTCTTAACTTTAATATGTAGCAATTATATGATCTATAATTAGCAGTATATTCTGATGTTATTATTAGCAAAATGTTCTTTAAATGTGTGATGCATTGTTATTGATTTTCTACTTCTGGACGAGAAGACAATTCTTTTTTTTTTTTTTTTTTGTGAATTTCCTTCAAAGATAGGAATAAATGTATATACAAAACATTAAATTTTTTTAACTTTTTGATGAAAAAAATGGATGTTCAGTGATGAAAATCAGAAATTTTATTTTTGCAGGAATTTTTTCATCTTATCCTATTTGGGAACTGCTAAGTACCAAACCATTATTATTATATACAATATAATTTGACAGAGGAGCTAACTGTAAGTGACATCAAACTAAGTGGGTACTGGTTTAGGAGAGGCAGAGAATCTGTTCACCTAGACAATTAAAGCACAGTGAAGATCCTGGTCTCTCAGTTCAGAAACCTCCACTGAAGACTGAGGCCAGATCTATCTCTATCTAGGCAATCCCAGAAACACAAGCTCATGATCAAGTTCTTTTCTGGTCACTGTGATTTGAAAAGATTGGATAACTGTATGGGAAGGAGGAGAAATCCAACAAATCAATGTGTGGTTTTTGGAGACTAAGAGCTGAGAATTGCACTTTGTGCTGCCTAAGTAATGTGGAAAATGCTGCTGTCATTTAGAAGGCATCAACAAGGAAAAACATAAAGGCAAACGTAATTCTTTGGCTTAATTAAATAACCCTTCATGATCTATACATTTGCATGATGATATTTACATTTATATCTCATACAGCATAAAAATAGACAACAGAGATAGTTTAGCAAATAATGTTTTGTTTCTGACACCTATCCTTATTCTTTCATCTTAATTATCTCATTTAATATTAATACTAGAAGAAAATTTGTATTCACAACTGAGCTTGCCAAGACACTACAAGAATCTTGCAGTCCATACTCTAATACTTCAAAATTATCACTGTGAAGGAGAAATGATCTTTGGGCATATCACCTTCAATTTAGTTTCTTTGTCCAGGATTTTTCTTGCCCTCAATAAAAACTAGAACATATGCTAAGTATTGACATAGTGGATTGAGAGGAAAGAAGCAGCACTGCCTTTTTAAAAAATATTAATTATTTTAGGGAGAAAAATAAAACAAAAAAAGAGTGAATGATGTCATTTTTCCCAGCCACACAAACACAGAGAAGTATGGATGCAAAAGTGGTAACTAAGACACTTTTTTTGGACTGAGTCTCAGGTCATGTTCCCAGTCAGTGCTCTTACTTGTTCAGGTAAATGTCAGAAATAACAGTAGGGAGGGACATTTTAAATTGTTTAGTTGCTTGCACTGGGTTTTTTGCTTTTTTTTTTTTTTTTTTTAATTAGTTTTTGTTTCTTTATGTTTGTGGAGAAACGTAAAAGTAAGGATAGAATGCTTTGAGTTCCCCCAAAAGAAAAGTCCATCAGAAGTTTTCTTTCCCATCCAAACTCAGATAATTCTTGATCTTTCTGTTGACCACTCCTTGGCTTTGGGAATAGGTACAATAGGGAAGGAGTATGGTTACATGTAACATAAAAAGTAAATGTTAATATGTCTCTAGGATCAAATGGCAAAAACCTTAGTAATGCAATGTAACTAGCATACCAATGGCAGGGTGTATTAGTGGTAAAAGTTGATCATATCTGCTAATTGTTTCAAGGTAAACCCATGTGAGCAACAGAGCATATATTAATACAAAATTTTATTTATGTTACAGTAGCACCAGACATTCACAAGGAAGGTTGATACACTTGCTTTCAACACACCATGATCAATGATAACAGAAAGCATTTTCTTGGAAAATAGCATGTTTCATCTCAGAGAAAATATCCTATACTTAGTCATTTATCACATATGTAAGGACAAGACTGAACCAATCAATCAATTTTTTTGAAGTGACATTACAGGAAGTAATGTAATTACTTATGTCATGTTAACAGCCTAGATTTTAAACTGAAAAAAATTAAGGTTTTCTTCATATCTAAGTCTACCAGTCCAAACGTGAGACCTTTCTCTAAACTAGCTGTCTAACACCCTCTGCAGTCAATGGGGAAAAAAGTCCCTCATGGAACAATTCAATCTATCACTAGAACAGGTGAGATAAATCATTCTAGAGATCCCTCTCTTTCTTTATTAACTGGTAGACAAATCTAGATGACTAGTTCTAGTGGAAAATGTTTTTCGTTTTGTGTTGCTGAAATAGCTCATGCAAACACATTATATTGCTTATTAAAATGTGGTGTTAGACTAAAAGTCTGCTATTTAACTTGTAACTCATATAAGGGAAGGTCAGATATGGAAGAAAAATTCTTGTTATTCTTGTTCACAACAAATACTCACCAAATGAACAGGCATGTATCTTCCTTCAAAAGGTCTGTAAATGGAGTATTATAGACTCAGACTTAAAAGCACAGCATCTGTAGTAGGGAAAACTAAAGATATTGGAATGCTTGAGTGAGATGTGGTAAATATTCGTGCTCACAGAGAAATTTCCATTGAAATAAATCTAAAATGATCTTATTTTGCTGAAGGGATTTTCTCTGAGATATCTGGTTGTTTGAGATCTCAGATAATAGTTGTTATTAACACTATTCTAGCAAAACACAAGAGCCTGGAAATGCAAAGCCTTTTCACAGAAAATCCTTTAACTATCACTGAAATGAAAAAGTTAATCCTGAAATGTATTCTCAGAATTAGTCTAGTCTCCCTAAAAGGATTGCAATAAGAATTTCTCTTCATACTCAATTAACTGGTATCTAAAGATTGTTTTATTTTATATGTTTCTTTTAAGTTTGTTAATAGTTTATATAGGAAGCAGAACTGGGAAATACATGCACAGCACTTTAGTGTCAAGCAGTGACCACGATAAAAGAATGATTAAACTGCAGTCCTCCATAAATCATGGTAGTGACAAAAACTCCCATGACAACAGTCTATAAACAAGTCGGGTTCTCTACTAGAGAAGTGTTTTTGCATTTTCTAAAATGAGTGAACAAAGAATTCCATATGGATAATTACCATAAGGCTGACTGGGGTTTATGCAAAATCAATTACTCAAATATTCCTGTCAATTCATCAGATGAGAGACAACACAATAAGGGAATTAATCATAAAGATAATTCTACCACAGCATCTGGGAACAAAAATACTGGATTATTTTTAATTTGTAATTGTTTTGATGACTGTTTTAACTGCAAAGGAATTTGAAAATTTTAAGATTGACAAGATGTCTTCTGCAGAGGAAGTGTGCCATCTCATTAACTACAAAAGCAAATTAAAGCGTTGTTTCCCAAGTTTCACTTATAGCTACGACTCACCATATTATAGTTTTCTATATACCATCAGTGCATTAACTCCTCTGTAACTGAAGAAACAATTAACGAGTTGATTGAAAAAGACATATTGGTTTTCTGTCATCACTGGTGCTCAAAACCTAGAAAACAAAAACACTGATGAAACACCTTCAATATTATAGAACCAAAAGGGGAATAATCCACCTCTCCTTCATTATTTTAAAGACATGAAACTACATTTAAAGTATTTGCAAATGTCAACTATACACTACAAGAAAAATGTTTGAACTTCAGTTATATACAAAAACTCACAAATTAAAATGTTAACTTTAGAAGACAGTTCTTTCTCTGCGAACTAATGGAAAAAATTAGAATGGATATTTACTTCTCACTAATTGTTCAGTTATATCTTTCTTACATTCTCAAATATTTCAGTTATTTTAATTTCAATTCTTTCTGTTCATCTGTCGAGAATTTCAGAGTAAAAGGAGGTATATCATTATGTTTACATTGAAATTATGATTTATAGCTCCACAAGTTATTTATTCCTGTACTTTTCAAATAAGAGAAACTGGAGCAACAAAGTTAGCATATTCCTACTGATGAGAAGTTACTTTCATACTGTAGCTACATACTGGCCTGTTGAAATAACTGTGTTGTCTAAGGATGAATGAAAATGTTCTTCTCATGGGTGAATCTTTTACATGATGCAGTAAAATAGAAAATTGCAGATTTGGGTATTTTTTTCTTTTGTTTTTTGGTTGGGGTTTGTTTGTTTGTTTGTTCTGTTTGCTATGGAACAGTCTTAGAATAGACCAATCTGATATGTGATGAACTGTAACATAATGCACTCTCCTGAAGGGCAAATTACAGGAACTGATGACACCTTCCTTAGTCATAAGTGTAAATCTTTTCCTAAAATGCATCACAGCAAAGCTGTAAGGGAGAATAAAAATTTCAGTTTTATTTATTACTTCTCATATATTTACAAAATATTTTTCAGCAAACAATTTACTGAACAACAGTTCTGCTGATTCCTGTAAAACTACCTGGACTTTATAAGTAACAGTAACATTACTGAAAGATTGACATGTAGATAGAAAAATTTTAAGAGGATTATCGTCACAGGATCATGGAATCATAGAATGATTTGAGTTGCAAGGACCTAAAAGACCTGATAGTTTCAGTACCTTTTCATTTAGCAGTCTTGTATTTTCCTTTTGCAAACATGTTAACATAGGTTAGAGAGATCTGCTGAATACCAATTTGCTTTTGAATTTCCAGATAAATTTAGTTTAAATATTACGCATGAATAATTTCCTTAGTAATTTTCTAAAAGCAAAAATTGAAATGCATATAAACTATTAAATGCAATTAAAATAGCAAACTGAAGAATGTTGTAAGTGGACTATATATTCGAAGCCATAGAAATAAACTTTTAGGATAGAAATGTATGAAGTTTTGCTAGCACTGCCTTTACCGTTGCCTGTTTTTCAGTGTTGCCTTTCTGATGAAGCAGAAAAGATGGCTATTCTGTTCTCTATCTCTCCCTTGCAATCTGCATGGATACTATCACAAGCATGATTAATAATAATTAAATGTATAAACAATAATTAATTATTTATTTTGGTGTCCATATGATTACTGATCCTGCCTACAGCCCCATTGGCTGAACACCATATTTTTCTGCTTCTTTGTGAAAAATGAGATGCTCAGGTAGCTGCGTTACTCCAGTATCAGTTATTTGAAGTTCTGCCATAAAAAAGTGAGAGTTGGCAACGATGCAGTACAAACACATCATGAGATTTTATAGAAGCTGAATCTGAGGGGGGAATGTATAAGTCATGAAAGATGTCCCAAAAGACCAAACATTTTTCTGCAGTATTTTTTTCCAAATGTAGAATGAAATTGTAAAGCATTTGTTTCTAAAATCTCTGCTATAAACTCTCCCTCCCCTATAATCTCGTCAGCTCTGGGGCAGAAGAATCTCAAAGGTCAGCCTTGTTGTTAACAACAACGCTTATATTTCTCCTCTATTTCATGGCAGTTGAAAGGAACAGATGATTTATTTTTAGTGAGTTGCTCAATCCTATACAAGGAACTCGGTAAGTGACTTTTTTTCTTAAACTGATAGGATTGCCAGCAACAGTGCTGCTTACAGTAGTATTAACTACATCTATAAACCTCAGTACCACTTCTCTTGCCTTAGTCACAGCCTTATGTCCTTCAATTATTCTTTCTGATATTTCAGGCTCTTTTTTTCCATAATGTGTTGAGTAATGTGTGAGATAAAATGGCATGTGTTATGAGATCAGTACAGCTTGCATGGGTGAATTAGTTACATTACCAGTATAAATGACAAAAAAGATTTCTGACCCATAGCATATGTTTGGGTGAGAAAAAGCAAGAGACATTAGAGAAAGCAATAATGACATGATATTGCTATTCTGTCTTAATATATATGTTTCTTTTAATAAAACAATAATAGTGATAACAACAACAGAAAGTTTTATTTCCACATTCTTTTTTTTATTTATTTATGATTGGCTTCTTAGAGAAATTAAAGCACTGTAAGGGTGAGTTTCTTCTCTATTCCCAGATTGAGCAATTTCAATTTTTACCTCCATAACATTAAGTAGAACATTAAAACTGTGCTACAAAGATCAAAGAACTGATCCTACAGCATTTATATCGGAAAATTTTCCTCTTTCCACAAATAAATATTCAGGTTCAAAATAATAATCTATAAAACCGGACAAAATATCAAAAAAGAATTTAGAAAATGAGGTATTTTCTAAAAATGAGAAAATGAGATGAGTTCTTTCAGGAATGTTAGAGTAAGAAAGCCATTTGTAAGTTCTGTGAATGAGGATGATTTTTAACACTTGATGGTCTAATACAGTACTACATTAAAAAAAAAAAAAAAAAAAAAAGAAGAAGCAATAGAAAACAAAATTTATAGCCTGCAGAAGTCATTCTGTAAAAGATTTTTTCAATACAAATATATAGAAGCATGTCTGTAAATGCTGACTGCAGAAGTCAGTTCATTTTACAGCCAGCACAGAAAAGCTGAAAGCACCAGTCCCAGGCAGCTGAGAGAGGCAACACCATTTGTTATACTAGCAAAGAGGAACGTTGGTGCATTCTCTTTTCCTACCTCACATATTTCTGGGAAGATTTACTTAAACAGTCCTGAGCCATTTCATTAACATTCTTCAAACCTCATCGTTCACTATGATGCCTCTGTGGGGCATGATGGAAATCAAACTTCCATCCTGAGGTGGCTGCTGCCCAGCTCTGCTCCAGTAATACTACACATTTAGACGTCAAGGTGAGGCATCCTCTCAGCTCTGCTACTGATATAAGAACAGTATCAGAACATCACCCAGTGTTGCTGGGAAGCCCATTTCTGAGGGCTTCCATCACAGGAAGGGCTTCATCATGGACATGATCTCCTGCCAGAGATGATGGATCTCTTTGCTTGGGTGAAGATGTGGCTCTGAAGTAGGCAGAGGCTTTGCATGGAACAGGAGGAGGCAGTAGGCAAGGGAGATAGTGTTTCTTTGGGGGCAGAAAGGAGAATGTCCTAGGGCTGCTGGGAATCAGCAGCAGAGATTCATAGGGTCTCCACATGATTTCTTCATTTCCTTCCACCATGTCTGAGATATAAGTAAATGAATTAAGTAAATGACAGAGGAAAAGTCCAAGACAGACTTTCCACTAAGATGCAGATTCAAAATACTTTTGACTCCAGCTAAGTTGCATTTATGTTAGCAAATGAAAATACAAAGCTGCATTTGTGCAAAATGTACTAATCTGAAGAACTGTTCTGTCAGAAAATCTTTCTCATAACCATCTCTGCTTATCTTATATTCTTTCTCTGAATAATTTACTACATAAACTCAGCAGAATATTTTCTGACTGAGGTGAAGACTTTATTTTCATTTATTTTTATGGCACCAATGAAAGGAAAAAGAGAATGTTCATAGCTGTTGTTGGATATTATTCCATTGCTTTCTGCTCTCAATGAGCACTATAAAGCTTATTCATATGTTAATTATTTACATTGAAAGACTCCATCATGTGCAAACAAGAACTTCTGGACAAAGTAGGATAAAAATACTATTTGTATTTTGGCATTAAAATAACTAATATAATTTTTAGACATGAGAAGTATCTCCTCTATTACTGAAATGAAGAGTTGAAACAAATTCTCCATCCTGTCAGTCTAAATGCTGGACAAGGTCTGATTCGGATACAGTAGGCTAAAATCAGCCTGATGCTCCATGTCAGTAAAGTAGCTGTTTTGGTTAACTGGATAGTAAAATTGCAGTAATATCTGTGCACCGAAGGCAAGGATCCATTTTGATATTCAGTTCAGTTCAGTGTCTTCACGTGTTTGTCTTTCTGGGTGAAGCATATCATTTGAATAACTGTTTGAGTAACTGTGCAACTATGTTGACAAGTTTTAAAATCAGAATTTTTGGAGTCAAGAAGACACCTGAAAGGTAATAGTGAAACATAGTGTTATTTAAATATTCCTACTGAGAACACGAGCCATGAAATAGTTATCAGTATTCTATTTAAACTGGTATTCAGTGATATTCACTGATATTCACACTGAGAATGTGGAGACTTAGATCTCTTCCTAGAACTTCTGTGTACCTTTGAGGTCCACAACATACATTTTCAGTGACTGTAACATTCCTTTCAACTCTCATATGCACAAGAGCTCATCCTGGCTTTGTGGTTTAGGCACAGCACTAAGCACCAGAGTAGGAAACCTGTCATTTGCAGTTTTGATCTCAGTTGAACCCATTTCTTTTTCTGGAGACATAATTCTTCTTTACCTTAATGTATTTTTCCCAAAAAAGTATAGCTAGTGTGCACCCAACATAATTAATATTTGCTGCATTTTACATCCAGTAACAATTGTTCTCAAAAACAAAACAAAACAAAACAAAACAAAAAAAAAAGATTTACTCCAAACTGCAAGCCTGCCTCATTTTAAAATAACACCAAGCTGGTTTACATAGAGACCTTACAATCACATTATTTTTCAATAACTTATTTTCATTGATCGGTCTAACAGTTTGACATGTTATTTATGGGCTACTGTGATGAATCACATCCGTTTCCAAGGTAAAGTAAGCAAATTCTCTGTTTATAGGATTAAAGTTGAAGGTCAAACTTTGATTATATTCTCTATTCTACTACAGCAATATAAAGCAAGGCCTTTAGACTTCAGAATTGGCAACCAGTCATATGAGATGCTTTTATACTTAAAAATTGACCACAAATCTTGAGTAAATCATAATTAACATCCAAAGTCAGGAAACTGAGCAGATGACTGCAATGGACTTAAAGAGAAATTTATTTTGTGTTTTGAATATGCTTTTTAATATATATTTTTTTTTACCTTGCTAGGAGGATTTATTTATTTTTAATCTGTTTTAAGAAAAGAGTTTATGTCTACCAGAGTGTGAGAGCTGGGAAAACACTAACCTTCAATGCTTATGGTGTCATGTGGCATTTATCTAACTCACTGGCCCACTGCTGTTTAACTTCTACCAGTGTATATTTATCAGTAAGCCATTGGCAGGTGCAAGTGAAATTTGCCGCGTCCAGAAAAGTGATGTATAAACAACATTTAACCCCCTTTTTAGAAACACGTTATTAAAGTCCGGGTTGGGATCTCGGAGCTGCTGAAGCACTGGCAACCTTAAATTGTGAAGGATGCTGTTGTGCAAGGTAATAATGAAAAGTAATTACCAGAATGCCCTCCACTCCAACCGTACACAATGCCCAGCCAGCTCAGATAGCCCAAGGGAGGGGGAGGAGATGGGGAACCATTTGTGCTAAAAGATAAATGTGTGCCGATGAGAATCTCATCCAAAATATCCCTGCTAAATTATGTAACAAAGGAAGCATGAAAGGGAAGATTGTGAAGTGTGCAATTTCAGCAAGCCACGGAGAGGTTGCTTAGAAGGCTTCTTGTGATGTAACGTAAGGATTGTTGCATTTAGATTAGAGGGACTGACCTTGCTTCATTGCCCAGCTTTATAAAACTGTCTCTACTGTGCGTGCTTTTTTTTTGCGTTGGAAAGATTCAAGTCAAATAATTTGTTATCATAAATGTTGCTGTGTCAAGACTGCAAACCCTGGCATGCAACTGCAGCAATTTTTTTTGGTCAAGATTAAAGAATATTTTTTGAGAGTTCAAGAAAAACAGGCAGGATTCTTCCTTCATGCTAGAGTTCTCCTTTTGCCTGGCCCTTGTTTTAAGATTTTCATACAGTTAAGTTCTGCTGTCAGCAAGCTCCCTCTCCTGTTAGCCTGGGAGGGAAAGGAAACGCCATTCACACCAAGGCACTCCCAGCCCACAGGGTTTTGTACCCTGCTGGTATTGGGTTTGTCCAGGGGCCTTTACTGGGACTTGAAGGAAAGTGGCCAAGCTAAAGAAGTGGGTAGTGCAGAAACACAGAAACAGACTATGTTGTGGCACCACGAGCGAGGAAATGGTGCTAGCAATGAGCGTGGCTGTGCAGTATCTGCTGTCTGTAACCACTGAGATAAACCTTGGGGTCTCTCTAGCTGCTTACCCTAAAAGCCACATTGGCCTTTTTGGCTTTTCTGATGTTCTCTGATGGATTGGAGAAAGTTGGCTTGGTCAGGTATACTGAGATACCTCCCGGGTCTTAGAGCCTTCACTGTACTGAGATAGGGGTGAGTGTAGCTGAAGCATGAGAGAAGCATTGCAGAGCTGACTACCTTCATGAGAGCTGACCTGAATGCAAAGCTCTCACAGACACAGAGAGCTGGCCAACAGCACAGGACTTCACAGCTCAGAGAGCACCCTTGAGCTCAGCTCTAAGCAAAAGGGGCTTGATGAATGTCTCATTTCATGAACAGCTGCAGGAAGAGCAAAATCTCCAGAATGGTTTATCTCCAGAGCACAGTTTGCATCCATCCCTGCAAATTTCTTTGCAGATGGCTTGGCTGAAATGGTAAGTATACCATAGAGACATAACGGAGATTGTAGCCATTTACTTAATTGGATATTTGCTGCCTTAGGGATGAATCCAGATCCTGCAGTGAAGCCCAGAAATGAGCACTGCGATGCAGGAGCTGTGAGGTCCAGGCTCCTGGCAGCCACCCATGGGTACTCCCTGCCCTCAGCCACACACACAGCCCAGCAAGGCGTAACCAACAGTGCTTGCTGCTCAAGCAAGATGCAACATAAGCCTATAGGGCTCTTATTTTCAGGCACAGATTATGGGTTTCGCTTGCAATTTCACTTCTACAGTTTGAAGTTCTGCATTTTCTTCAGCAACTTACTTTTGATCACCAAGTAAGAGCACCTACACCAACTAAATTATTCCCTCCTTTTTTTTCAAATATAAAACCATCTCTCTCATGCACAGTAGGTCTTCAGCTTCAACGTCTAGCACAATTAAAACTAAATGCTACTAATGAGGAGCACAGGGCTTCAGTTGTTACTCAAACGAATTCTGCTGTTGTGACTTAGGACAGCTCACATCAGCCAGAATTGTCAGGACTTGACTTCATGTCCAGAAAGGAAAAGACAGCTATTTCTGAAGTTGCAGACAGCAGATGGATCACAAGGGAACCCTTACACAGCATAAAGTTGAGCAAATAGATAATGATTTACAGGATCAGAGCCTTCCTGAACGCTCTGCTTGCACTTTACCAGTTTCTGCTAACAGGAATTAAAGCATGCACCCTCTTCTTGTGTGCCGTGACTTTTGACAACAATAAAATGTTCCCTCTTACCATATGACACAGCCAACTCCAGATGTGCTATTTTGGTTTGAGATGGTTAAACTTTTTTTGTTACTATGGAGATTATCTACTGAATGGTTTACTTACTGCCCCTAAGCTGTCATCACGTGCTGTTTAATTTATAAAGCTGGTCCAAATCTCTGTGGAAAAAAAGTCGCCAATATTTCTCACAACTTTCTTTGATTTGCTTTTCAGTGTCAGCCAAGACATAACATTTATTATGATTCACCTTAGCATGATGACATTTCATTTTTCTTACCGAAGAAGATGTTCCTGAGAAAGGAGATCAAAATCTCCTTAGCCTTCTGGATATCACATAATAAATGAGGGAGTCTGGTTTTCCTCAGAGCCTCAATAGGAAGAAGTGTTTATGTTTCAGGACCAAGCCCCCACGGAATATTTACAAAATTTGTTGTGAGGTGTTGAGCCATAAATCTGAAGTCCGAAACCTACATCAAATAGAAATGAAGACCCATAAAACACAGTGTAAAACAAAAAGTCAAAAGAAAAAAAATGTAAATATTTTAAAGAATTATTGAAATCCTTAAGTGTCTTCCCCGTAAATAACACATAAAATTTATTTTATCAAATGGACTTTGGTGCTAGCATTCTAAATATTATGCACAGATTAAATATTTTCATTGCAGAGTGCTAAAATAAAAGAGTCAAGCACTCCAGGGTTGCTATAGATAGCCAATCAAAGCCCATTACACTATTCCTTGAGTGAGAAAGAGAGAGAGACACTTAAAATAGCTTCTGCTTTACATAAGAAATTGTTATCAGAAGCTAAAGCCCTAAACTGAAAGTTAATTTGAATTTCATTATGGTAAATGAATATGAATTTATTTTATTAAGGGGAAAAGTATCTTCTAGAAAGCTCAGGGAAAACAACTCACGATAGGGTAGCATAAAAAAAAGAAAGTGAGAATAGCCAGATGATTCTGTCATTCAATAATTGGACCGTAGTTCCTTAGAAAACAGCATCATTTTCATGACTGCTTCATAATAACACTCGTGTTATCTCATCTCATGGTCTGTGTGGCATACTAAGATTTTATTGCCCCTGGAAAGGCTAAGAAAAGCATCCTGTTATGTTTAAATATAGCTGATGTTTGCTGAAGTGCGCATACTTACTTTTCTGTATTTTTTCATTTATTAGCATTAATAAATTGATACTGTTTGAATTTGTACTGAAACAGAATGAATATCCTCTTCTATCCATCACTGTATGCAGAGGGAAACAGTCTTGGACTCATTTCTGTTCTGGTGCCCAGATCACTTCTCAAGTCACACAAAGACAGATGTCATGGGGCCATACAGAGGTCTCCATCCTGATACCAGCTTTAAGGAGACCCTCCACGGTAACACCTATGTCAGGAGACTGTGGGCTCTGAAAACACATGGCCCAGCTTGTCAGTGCAGGACTAGCTAGGAAATATCAGATTCTTACAGAATCTACAGATTTCTACCAAAACAAATGTTTAATTGCTGCAACTTTGTTCATGAGCATTGAATACAAGTTGTCGCTGCTTGTACACTTTGGTAGCACAAAGCTTATTTATTTCCCCAATTTTATGTTTTCTTGTTGAGTCCTGCATCTGACAAACTCCATCACTGTTCTGAGTTATATTCCTCTAATTTTCTCACCGTCCCTCCTTTGTGCTGTGCAGACAACTGCTTATTTCCCACGATTTTAGAGTAATTCCAGGGAAGCTTATTAATTACAGCTTCACAACATTGTGGCTTTATGCAAATGAAACATTGCCATGGATTTGGGGTATTTTTACTGGGTTATTTTTAGCCCAGTTATTCCCTGCTCCCAGCACAGGTGCTGTTGCACAAACATGCACAGCAGCACAGCATAGGGAGAGGTGCAGGGCAGGAACTGCGGGGCTGGAGGAGCAGTGAGACAGCTGCAGCTGCTGCACTTCACATCCCACTACAACCTCACTCGGTAGCTCTTGCTCGGCTGTACGCAGCCCCATATCATATTAGCTGCAGCTTTTGCGTTTACAGCTATTTTGCAATAAGATGTTTAGTGGTGTCTTTCATTTCACCTAGAGGAAGGAGACGTAACACATCTGTTAGTCTTAACCTGCTCTGTGGTTACAGTTTGAAGGTTCCTGTGGTGGATGTCCCTACCACTGCCAGGGCAGCTATACAGTGCTGTACAGAGAATGGATAGGGCTGCTTTAAATTAAACAAATTTGTGTTTTCTTGTCACAACTGATCCTCAGGTTCCTTATCTGCAGAAAACCTCGAGGATGTCCAGACCACATACGCCCTGCTCCAGCTCTGCAAAGCGCAGTCAGACGCACCAATCTGGGCATACTGGGCATAGGAAGATTACAGCAATCCAGAAAAAGAGAATAAGAAATGAGCATCAGAAGTCTGCAATTAGAGCTCCTAAGTAGAAGACAGAAACAGGGTGAGAAGTTGAAACAGCAGAGCACTGATGGCAAATGCAAGAAGGCATAGCTGTGTGCAGGACTGGTGCACAGATGGTAGGCAAGCTACAGCCCACATCCATCCTGGAGGTGTTGGAGCTAACCCACAGTCCGCTGTGGGGGCTCACTGAATGCTGAGAGCTTTGGCTCTGCACCTGATTGCACGACACAGAGCAGATCAGCCCTAAGACTCTTCTACATCATTCTGGAAATGAAACACAAATACATCCAGATTAAGGTTTGTTTATACTGCCAGCATGGGATAAAGCTTTACTTTCCCTGATACACACACACTCACAAGCCACATACACAATCTCTCTACCAGCTTAAGATACCCTTGTTTCATACACGGACTGAAAGCCAGCCTCATTTGTGGCACCCTGGTGTAACCATGTCTGCTCTATCACTGCCTCCGACCATCACATCTCCTGCACATAACTTACGTCACCATGCTGTCCATGGCTGAGTTTGGCCCAGAAATGTCATTAGCATTAGGTTTGATTTTACATTCCATGTTTGTCCAAAGATCTTTGGTAACGATATAAATCTCAGCCAAAACTGAATGCTAATCTCTTGAATTTTGAAAGCACAACAGGCAAAGTCAACCCCTGAGCATATTCAAAACACATGGAATGCAAACATTCACAGGAAATAACAAAGAAAGCCCTGCTATTTCTGCAGTCAAATAATAGTACTGGTGCTGAACAGAGAACAATTTTAGAGAACAAAAATATAGCACGATTAAAGATATACATGATTAAAATTGACTCTTCATTTTGCTCGAGCCTTTGTTAGAACCAGAGAATTCCCTTTAATTGGGTCAAAATTTACAGGGATAGAATCAACAAAAAGCATAGGACATTTTCTGCAATGGGTGGTCAAGAGTTATTTCTCCACAGTGTTGCAACAATGGAGATTTAGTTTCTATTTGCCTATGTGTGGATTGTAAGAGGGGGGGGAGGGGAGAGATGATCCACAATGATCTCACTCAGGTGCGCCTTGCTCTACTGTGAAGACCAAAGAATACCTAAAACACAGTTTACTTACAAAGAGTTCCTTTCTTTTTTGCTGTTCCAACTGCATGGCTGTATCCCGCTGCTGGTGTTACATCTGGTGTTATCTGCCTCAGGTGAAATAAAAAGGACTAACAGACATAGAATCAGACCTACTTACAAAAGCACTATCCAACATTAGGAAAGTGCAATTGTTTATCAAAGCAAGCTCCTCACTCCTTCATTTATTCGTATTTTTTTCTCAATGGGGACACACTCTTGCATGTAATGAAACGGTTTTATCAAACCCTGATCACTCCCAAAAAAATAGAACTGAAATTCTGTCCCTGGTGACAAGTGATAGCTGGAAGAGATTCAGACAAAAAGGGAATGATCATGTTTTCAGCTAGTCTGGCCATCATACAACACTGATATATCTTCTCACTTGGTAAGTGACTGGAATCTCAGCGTTCACAGCATTTTACACGGTCTGCCTGGCAAGGAGAGACACTGCCCAGAGCTCCAGACTACTGCTGTGGTCTCAGAGATGTGCCCCACCTGCACCACAGAAAGGTCTGCAAGGGATGTCCAGCCACCCACTGACTGGCATGCCCAACTCAGTCTGTTCTCTTTGTCTTGTGTATGCCACAGTATGTAATAGTCCCTGAGCTGACACCTGGGCCAGGCTCAAGGATCAAGGAAGCTGAGCAGCTCAAATCAGTATCTCCTAAGTAGTTTCTCACTTCACTTACACCAGGCTTGCACCACGCTTTGACTTTGAGCAGTATTTGGCTGATCTCAGTGTGATCAGGGAGCAGCTTGTCTCAGTTATCTTACAAGTTAGGGGATCTTGCTAGCAGGGCAGTGTCAGTGTGCCACAGCTACCTAAGGATGCCATGTCATCAGCAGAGATAAATGACTTCCACTGCCAGAGTTGTCAGTTTTATGTTCTTCCCAGGCCTTCAAATTAATTGTAAACAAAAAATGTAGTATTTAGAATCCACTCTTGCTAGCTGTTTGCTCCCTTCTTACTGTTCACCGGTCACAATCACAGACATCTACACAGTATGGAGCAGCCAGACACCACTACTGAGGTTTACCTGGTTGATTTATTGGCAATCCCTCACCACCTCAGTCCTTTATCCTTCTCTCTTGGCACTAACAGAGCTGTAGGATGATACGTTGCCATGATAGGCTGCTCAATCAAGATTTGGTAAGAAGTTCCAGTTCCAAGCATGCATGTGGTGAGTGAGTGTACTTGTGTATAAATAGATGACATCTTTCAGACAGACTGAAAGATGACTTTGCAGAGGTGGGAATATGAATGGGGTCTTTTCTGCCTGAAATGGTTTCCTTCCCTCAGTGCATTGAGCCTTGTTCTCTCTGCTCCTTTCCTCCTTGACACAGCTGCCCAAGGTGCCTGAGAAATCCATTAAGATATCAAGGACATAAGGGAATGGTGGGACACAGGACAACACCATTCCAACACCAAACACCTTCTGGCAAATATCATTTGGTAGTGGAGTCACCATCCCTCAAAGTGTTCAAGAGCAGGTTAGATGTGACACTAAGGGACATGGTTAGTGAGCATGGTGGGAATTGGTTGATGGTTGGACTAGATAATCTTAGAGATGTTTCCAGTCTTAATGATTCTATGATTCTACTAAAATAAAAATATGTAATGTCAATAACATCTTCTCTGAACAGTGTTTTTCACCCTTAATACAACGGCATTCTTTCTCTCCCATTTCTCTACTGTAATTGGTTGTTTTCTGGATTTTTTTGTTTGTTTGTTTGTCATTTATTTTGTTTTGTTTTGTTTTCCTGAGCCTTATCACAGAAGATTTAACTTATCCATTAAGTTTTATCCAACTTTGCTGCACTTCATGCTATTGTGAAGCAGAGCTGCTAACAACAGTGACACAACCAAACCTGCAGGATTTCCTGCTTGTGAAAGAAGGACCAGGCAGGGACAAGCATTTTGGTTCCTGGTTTGATTAGTGTCTGGCACAACAGAGTTTGACCTCTGACAGGATCAGCTGCAATAATATTCAAAACACAAATAATCTGCTAATTCATTATTCTCTAAAAGCCACTCCACTTGTTCATGGCCACTCAGGAGCTGTGTGCTGTGTGGAACTGGTGTTCAAATAACATGAACAAAATAGCTCTTATTTCCTGACGAGTAATAAATCCAGTAAGAGAATCTGCAATCTGACTTTGTCCCATCGATTGCACCTTGATACTCCCTGCTTATTTTTGTTCATAGACACTATCACAGAAGCCGAGAAGGGAGGTTGGTAATTTCAAACATAGACCTATAGAGAAGTGGGTTCTGCTCTTTCAGTTTTGATATTCATTATCATACTCATTTTATGAACCCTGGAGTTCCCAGTAAGAGCCATGCATCATTATGAGCAGACATGGAAGTGAACAGGAATTCATGCACTTCATACATGACTCAAAAGAGCTTTAAAATAGATATTAGACCCAGTCATAGTGGATAAATTCTGGAATCCATTGCAAGTCTGTCCAGAAAGACTTGGATATATTTTTCAACTACTGCAACATAAAAAATTAAACATTGAAATTATAGAGAAAGTGTAGAAAAGCACTGTCTTCTTACTGTACAGTAAAATCCAGGCGATAATAAATATCAAAGATCTGCATTTTCAACTTTTCATTCCTATAAACTGAATCTGTCATTTGAGTTCATGTTTGTTTTAAAAAAGCATTAGAAGATTAGGGGAAATATTTGCAGTAAGGAAAAAAAAAGCAAAACAAAACAAAAACCTCTAATAATAAACTAACAAAAAATTAGATGGAGGAAAATGATCTAGAGCAATATTTAAATATATTTCATAAGAAGTTTAGGAATTAAGAAGACAAAATTTGTTGTCTACTAACCAGCAAATGTGCGTCCCGAAGCTCTACAGAGCTTTGAACTGTGCGTGCACATAGGTGAAAGACACTGACCCCAAACTGTCACCCACTGATCAATGGAAGGAAGAACGAATGCATTTGGCACCAAACCCATAGAAGACTTGTTATTCCAGGACAAGAAACAACCAGAATGATGCAAGCTCTTTGTATTATTGAGAAATCAGAGATTTAATAGGAAAATTCCGTGAAGGGAAGTACATCGCTTAGGATAAACAGAACTGTGCAATAAGCAGAAATTTTGGGAACAAAAGGAACATAAGACTTGCTGCTAGGAAAGGATTTGTTCTTCCTAAACTCCTAGGACTCCCAGGTCAAACTTGGGAACCCGTGATCCAAAAATAATCTCTCAAGACTACCCTGAAGACTGGGAAAAAAAGGACTACTTGGGAACTGCTTATGTGAATTGCTTCTTTGCCTGTTTCTTCTTCTGCCATAATTTGGAAGTGACCGTGAAAACCAGAAGACCATATATTGGTTTCCTGAGATGCATTCTCTACCAATGGTGTCTTCTCATTCTACGATCAGCTGTTTGTCCTAACCACAACTGAGTAGACCACTGATGCAGACTGTTACCACCAAGATCAGTTATTTTTTGACATGGTAACTGTGGTGCGTGATCTGCAGAGATCCAAGAGCAGTTGGATTAGTCCACCTGCACTTTCAGAATAAGGTTTTATCGTTCATAAAGAAAACAAAGAAACAGTAACAAACTGGGTAGTATTTCAGAGATGAGTGCACTATGCTGGTGTGTTACAAATCATGAAAATGATGGCATTGTGCTGTGCCATGTGTGTGTCAGAGAGACACTTCTTGGCCTTTGCCTTGTTATTCCCATTCTGTTATTAGAGGGAAAGCCAGGAGCTGTTAGACGTTATCTCCCTGTAAGATGACTGTCACGTAAAAATGCGAACGTTACAAATTCACTGCTGTGAATTTTAAGCAGGTCGTCAATTTTCTGTAATTCATGAGCTGGATGCTAGTCAGCTTTTGAGTCATGTATCGGATAGCAGCTACCGGGTGGTAAGGCAGCTTGTGGAGAGGCAGGAGCAAGGCTGAGCCTGAGAGCACTCGAGAGCCCCGCGGCAGCCCCTGTCAGTGTTCCCGGCAGTGTCCCTGCAGTGTCCCTGGCAGAGCTGGAGGCAGTGACACTCCTCTGTGCTCGAGCTGCAGAGTTGCTCTCAGCTGGGCTGAGGCATGTTGTAACGCCTGGAGGTACAAACTGCAGGCATTTTCCCCTCACTGGAGAGCGAGGGAGATGTGCTTTGCTTTATAAGCTACAGTTACAAGCAAACATGGATTGTAAGGCATATGGGTGCATGCGGGCAAGAGATAGCTGCTTAGGTGGAAGCTCGTGCATGTGTATTTCTGTGTGCGTAACTTCCCAGCAACTAATCAGGGAAAGCTTTTAGTATAATCCACTCGGTAAGCAAGCAGGAGGGAAAAGATCCGCCGGGCGATGCGGAGTGGGAGGCAGCCGGGCGCGGGAGGAGCTCGGCGCTGCTCGGCGCGGGGCCGCAGCCCATTGATGCGCTGTGCTCCGCGCTCGGAGGCGTGGGTGTGCTGCCTAAAATTATGCAGACTGGGGTTTTTATATACACTAGTTTAAATTATTGGTAAAACGGGGGGAGGGGACAATTGGACTCTGCGGTGAGAGGTGATCTGCTGTGGAATAGGATTAAAGAGGCCAATAATTATACGGAGGAATCCTGTTTCCTAACCTCCTCTGTGATGAAGTGTAAAGTGGAATTGGAAATTGCAATTAGCCGTAGAATAAAGGTTTCCCCGGGAGTGGGGTGGAATTTCACCGCGGTGTGTCGTTGAATATTCAGCCCCAGTGTCTCGACCGGAACCGCGGGGCCGCCGATGTGCCCATCCGGAGGGCTCCGCGGGGCCGCTCCCGGCGCAGCGGTGTCGGGCGCCCGAGGCTGCGGCTCCACCACGGACAGGAGAGGGACAGCGGCTAATCGGATTGGGAAGGCTCCCGTAATCCCAGCCCGATCGGCTGCAGCGTCTGCCTCTCTCCAATATCACTAATGTCGCTTCTATTGGCTGCATTAGACAGATGTTCAAAAGCTCCCTCTCGCTCGCCCGCTAAATCTGATCTCCCTGTAATACTTTCACTGCTATTAAATCCACATGCACCCACTCTTCTTTCACTACCCCCCCCTCGCTTCCCCCCCTCCTCCTCCCCATCCCTTTTACTTTCCTGAGTGGACCCTGGCTGCGTTTGATCGCCTTTTCCAGGGCAAAACGAGATCTTCTGGCAAACAGACAATGAGATTGCCCTCCCTCCCCATCTGGTTGTCTCCCGATGAACCCTGTCCCCTCCACGACCAAAAAAAAGCAACACAAACAGACAAGCAAACACAAGGAAACTCCAGTCAAAACCAGCACTGCATGAGGTACGGCTGTTGATCGCAATTCAAAGGATTTGGCTTTCCGTTCAGAAAAGAGTTATATGACTTACCTCTTCGACGCACGATTGCAATTAGAGCGTTGGTATGCTCTAGATCTCCCCATTATAAACGTACAAATGGAAGAACACACACGTGTGTGCACAGATCATACACACATTTTCGGCAGGTGCGTCTTCCCAGTTTATTTATCCAGATCGAGTTGTCTTTTTCTAACTCCTTTTTAAAAAGGCTGGGGAACATCTAGCGGGACCTTAACTTCTTATTCTTGTTCTTGAACAGTTTTCCTGACACTCTTCTCTGCTTCATTTCTACTGCTCTTCCTTACTTTTTGCAGTCTTTTTCGTTGTACTCGCCTTCCCCTCTTGCAGGGTCAAAATCCCCTTTGTAAGTGTGTTTTATCCAACCCCCCCTTACCCCCCCAGCTGTCCTTTTGTTGTTTTCTCTGACTAACCCGCAGAAATGAAACACATATGCAACTGTGTCTCCTTGCATTTTCAGATGTTTCTCTCACTATTGTCTGCTACAGATCATTGAAAGAGCAAAGTGAAAACAGATGCATGAAAGATAAAAAAAATATACGCGCACACCAACTCCATGGTGCAGAGAATAAATCTGGTAAATCCCATTAGGGAAAAACAAAAAACAAACAAACAAACATATAAAAAAAATAAAACAGAGAGAGAGAGAGAGAAGGAAAGGAGAGAAGGAAAGAGAAGAAAGAAGGAAAGGAAAGGGAATGAGAAAGTGAGGGGACGAGAAATAGGGAAAGAGAAAGCAGGAAATAAAAGAGAGTGGAAAAAAAAGGGGAAAAAAAAGAAGGAAGGAAAGGAAAAGGAAAAGGAAAAGGAAAAGGAAAAGGAAAAGGAAAAGGAAAAGGAAAAGGAAAAGGAAAAGGAAAAGGAAAAGGAAAAGGAAAGATTAATATATAATGTGCATCTCAGGTTCCTAATTAGTACAAAAGGGTATTTTCATGAGATTTGATCATTTCCTTCTGCCTGGACAAGAAGAAATCAATGAGGTAGGAATCTATAAATCAGCCATCATGTCAGGACAAATCAAAATAATGCTTCTATTATTTCAATCAATAAACCATTTTTATACTTAACATCTGATCTACACAGTGTGTTTGTGTTGGAAATTTGCAGAGCAGCTTTGCACAAAAACAAACCATTAACATACGTGTCAATCACATTTGAAACTGTTGGAAATGGCCGGAGATTTCAGCACGGGGCTGACCTGAAAAACGTCGGGAGAAACACAAATCGCAGGGGGCTGGTTCGGCTGAAAACACTTCCGAAAGTTTGTTCGCTTCTTTATTCTCTGCCCCCCTCCCCCCCCCGTCTCCCCCAACACCCACCCTCTGGACCAAGAGCCAAACTTTGACGCGGGGCTGAGAGGAGCGGGCCAGGCGGGAGGAGGCGCGGGGTGCGGTGCCGAGGGCAGCAGCGGCGGCTCCATCTGAGAGTCCCCCTGCAGCCGGCAGAGGCAGGTGGCCGCGGCCCCCGCCGGCAGCGCAGCTCGGCAGCCGCAGGATGGAGCAGCCTGCTGCTGGCGGCTCTGCTCCCTGTGGGCCAGGTCTGCCCTCCTCTACCTGCCCAGAACACCCCAGCTCCAGGTGAAGAAAGGGAAGGTGCCAGATGGGTTTCCCCTACATCTTGCTGTACAGTGCTGCGCCTTGCTTGTTTGCAAATCCACCAAATAATTCATGCCAAACAACCATTTAGAAACCATTTTCTTTGTTTCTTTGAAGCCCTACTGTACAGCTCCATCTGTCTGATATAAATGAATAATCCTTCTTGATACCATTCCTAATCCATTTCTTTACAGTCGAATTGAAAAGGGGGGCGGAGGTGGGATTAATCATCTTTAAAAATGGAAACCCCCAAACAGCCACAGATCCGGCATATTTATTGCTTGAAATTAAACAGATGTCCTCCCCCCCCCCCCGAACCCTTCTTCCCCCCTTCACCGGGCCCCCTCCTTTGTGGTTGGATTTAGGACAAACAGTGGCATTTCCCAGAACCAAAATCCCATACCAAATTCTTGGGAGTTTAGAGCCCGGATTAGTTTTACCGAAGGCTAGGTAGCGTCAAGACTCATGTCTCAATCCATCCTTTATTAGACAAGAAGAGGAGGGAGAAGAGGAAGGCATGTGAGGAGAAGATGTTGGTCCTCGTGGAGGGAGGCCGTCCCGTTCTGCCCTGGATGTTCCCTGAGCCCTCGGCTCCCCTCCCGTGCCCGCTCCCTCCCGTTTACTCCCCTGTCGCTGCGTTTGACCGGGCGCGGGGCGATCATCTGTAACTCATTGTTTGTTTGGGAAGGAGTGAGGGGGAGGGAGGGGAAGACCGAGTAGCATCTGAAAAGGTTGTAGGTTTTTTTTTCAGCCAGGAATGATAAGCAGGGTGGGGAAGCTGCTTAGCTTGCAATATACAATCTCCAGTGTTTCTGCTTTGGTAGGTGTTTTTGCTCCTTATTTATTTATTTTTTTCCTCCCGTAGGTGCTAATATTTTAGTGACGATAATGATGATTTTCGAGCGCCTCTAGCAAGGCGCATCGGAACAAAGAACATTTACACGTCTTCCCTTGGTCAATCAGCGCCTGTTCACACCAGACACATTTGCTCAGCCCGTCCTCTCACCCCTCGGGTTGTTGGTTGTTTTTTTTTTTTTTTTCGCTCTTAAGAAAAAAAAATGTAAAAAATATCCTAATCAAATTGCTTATTTCCCTCCCTGCTATTTTCATAGATGCCTTATTTCCCGCCTCCCCTGCCATCCTGCCATTTCCAGATCAAACGAAAGCGTCCCTATCTTCCCTGGAGGGGAGCGGCGGGGGCGGAGGGAATAGCTTATTATTAGAGAGCCAGATTCCCACAGTCAAAATGGGAGAGAAGGGGGAAAAGAACACCCCAGGATTTAACGGAGCTACCACTCTTCTGCACAACTCGAGGAAGACGGTCCACCACCTGGCACCAGCCAGGACCCCCGGCAGCCGCGGAGGTGCAGCGCAGCGCAGCTCAGCGCAGCTCGGTGGGCCCCGCCGCCTCGCCTCGCCCCAGCGGCCCCGTCCCGCGCGGGGTCAGCCGGCTGCGGGCAGCGCCGGGGCGAAGGGAGCGCAGCGAAGCCCCATGAGCACGGGTGGGCTGCGCGGGGAATCGTGGGATGACACCGCGCCCTGCTGCAGGACGCGTTGGGCTCCGTCCTTCACCCCGCAACAAAGTGGCAGGGAGGTGGCTCCCAGCAGATGACTAATTTTTTTTTTTTTTTTTTTTTCTTTTTGAATCTCAGAAATGATGCGAGTACATCTTCGGCCCAGGGAAAAAACAGAAAAAAGAAAAAGAAAAAAAAAATACAACCAAAATACAGCAGTGATAATTAATGGATTTACTAAAATGTTATTATTGTTGTTGGTGCTATTATTCCCGAGACAACCCCGGCGCGGGGCTGGCCGGTTCCGAACCGAGACCTAAACACTGCTTTCCGTTCCATAATTTCAAACCGACTTAAGTGCTGGATCATCAGTTTTTCCCTTTGTCTGCCCCAGTTGTAAATAATGACTTTGAGATTAGCTAATTACGGCGCATTAATCACTGATAGAAAGGAAATAAATCAAAGCCGGGTTCGAATTTTCAAACTCACTAGTAGAGACGTGCATAGCAACTCTATCTGCAGCAGATAGGTGCTGTTTAAATTACTGAGGCTGCAGAGTAAACCACATCCACGTCACTTTAAAAAATGAAGATTTTATTTATACATACCAGTTGTGCCGTTAAG
Source organism: Chrysolophus pictus (assembly GCA_037305975.1). Lineage (NCBI taxonomy): Eukaryota > Metazoa > Chordata > Aves > Galliformes > Phasianidae > Chrysolophus > Chrysolophus pictus. The sequence goes on from CM074614.1 coordinate 64,706,124, forward strand.
TGGAGGTTTGGGGGGATTTTTTTTTTTCAGCCTAGTTTTGTTAAAAAAAGAAAAAAAAAAAGAGTTCTTATAGCACTGTAGTCTGAAGCCAACAACGTTGAAATGCCGAATTAACAAACTTCTTGTAATAAAAGCAGAATATAGAGAACACAAATAGAAAATGTGTGTGCGTGAGAGAGAGAGAGATGCAGATGGAAGTCTTGTCAGAAAGACCCATTATAGTATTTTTTTCGTGGCTAGATTTCACAGAACTCTATGCAACAACACTCATGTTAGATGCCGCATTTTTAAGCATTTCAGTAGCCCTCACATCCATCCTGCTGTCCTCCCCACTGCACAGTGCATTTTGCAAGGATGTCCTCTCCGTGTTCTGAAGCATTTATCTTCAGAGGTGGGGGTTAGATAAGTACACGCCAGAAAGCAAGACAGTTTCTAGGGGAAGAAATCATGTAGGTCTTAAAGAGGCTGTTGGGGGAGGGGGGAGGGAGGGGTGGAAATAACAGAGAAAGAAAGAAAGAAACCAGCTCCAGCCGGGAAACCTAAAAGCTCCCCCTATCCCAGCCGGACGCGGCTCCTCACCCCCAAAAGCGCTCCTCCACCTCCACCTGGAGGCGGCTATGGCCCCCCGCCGGCCGCCCCCGAGACCGTATCTTCGCCGAGCTCCGCCGCACGCAGCGGCCGGGCGCTCCGAGCCTGGGCTGCCCGAGAAGCGGAGCTGAGAAGCCTCCCAGCCCCGCCGCTGCCCCGAGCCAGGCACCGCTGCCAAGCGCAGGTGGCCCGGGCTCTGAATACCAAACCCTCTTAATGACACTGCCTCCCTCCCCTTCCTTTTAGCCAGGAACCTTGTAATTAATTTTAAGTTACTCCGCGTACCGTGTCATTAAAAACAGACTGGGAAACAGCATCAGACCGCGGGAGAGGGGGATGGGGAAGGGAGGGCGATTTGCACGAAGCTTTGTCTTTAGAATGGGCTGAACCAGCGCGGGTTATATCGCTAATTACAACAGCTTAATGCGCGGGTCGGCCTCCGCCGCGTTTCTGCGCCTGGTTTAGACCCGAAGCTGCAGCACTCCCGCCCTCCACGCCGGTCCGTTCCCCGCGCTGACCTCCCTGGGTCAGACCCCGCGGCGCTGCCAGCGCTGCCTCGGCGGGGGAGCGCGCTGCCAGGCCCGCAGCCCGGCCCGCCCCGTCGGAACGGACAGCGGCGGCAGCGGCGGTGCAGCAGCGCGGCCCCGCGGCGGCGGCGGGCAGCGGCGTCCTGCTGAGCTCCGCGGCGTCCCGCGGTGCTGTACTGCCACCTGCCGGCCGCGGCGGGACGCGGGGCTGTGCGGCTCTGCTGCAGCGGGGCGAGCCGCGGTGTCCTGGGAAGCGGCGGTGGGAAGATCAGGCTGGTGACGGAGAGCAGTGTGGCTGCCTTTTTGTGTGCGCGTGTGTGACGTGATTGACATCTTGCCTGCTAGGAAATGGCGCCTTCACCCACGACTGCGCTTTCCCCTTCCCAGCACTGGCAGTGCACAGGCTGCCTGGCTGTACATAGCCCTTCTCTGCAAAACATGGTCTCTTGATGGAAGTCAGAGAGGAGAAGGCGGGAAGGAGCAGTGCCCCAAGCACACCACACGCTTTTCTCCTGCTAAATCTGATGTCTGATTCTTGCAAGATAAGAGGACTACAGGCCTGGTTTTCATAAGAATGTCCTTAAAAAAAAATTCTCCTGCAGGTTTGTGCTGTGTATGATGGGATAATTGTCAATGTTGCTAATATCTACATTGAACAAAATGCTATTTGGCTTTTAAATCCATGGTGTTCTACCATACATTCAGCAATTGGATTAGCTTGAGCCTGCCTAGTTTGTTGTGCTCCTTACACCCTCCTGAGGTGGCAGTTTGGCAGACTCAGCTCAAGTAATGTCTGGAGCAGGGATTCAGGAGAATACAGAGGCTTATCCTGCTGTTCTGTTGCTGGAACACCAGAACAAAATGCAACAGTGACCAGCAGCCCAACACTTGAACACAAGATCATTTTCCTGCCATTTAAGCTAATAAGGAGGCATCAGGCATTTCCAGTAGGACCCGAGGCCAGAAAACAGCAAATTGATGGGTGTAAACTAGGGTTCACCTACTAGAAATATTACTGTGCATCTATACAGAGCCTGATGGATGGCAACCACATCTCATGGGTTAAAGTCTGCAACACGTTTTCCAGGTATATGTGCAGCATGAGTGAATCACTGTTTCCCCTAATTATTGGTGTTACCTAGTTAGTTATCTTTAGCTTGGCATAATCAACCGTAATTGTCTCTTCTCTGTGGCAGGAGAAAAAGCCACACTTCTATTCCTATTACTGCACAAGTGTCACAGCCGGTCCTAAAGGATGGCACATTGCATACTTCAAAGCACTCGTCAGCCACAAATCCCATGACAAACATCTGGTTGACCTTAAAGTTTAGTTTGTGCTTTCCTCTGCTGGCTGCATTAACTCTTTCTTAAAATCTCAAGAATCAGATTCATAAGTAAGTAGGAGTAGAGAACAGTCAGAATATTTATGTTTATTTCCAGAAATCTGCAGGTCACCAGCATTTATGGAGGAAATATTCTCATGTTAAAGTACTCAACAATTGTAGCTGACTTGTGTGTAAATTTCACGCAGCCAATCTGCCTTTTGTCAAATTGAGGGCAAAAGACTTTCTGTGCTTTGAAGAGCAATAGCTCTTGTACCTTTTCTATTACCCCCATTATCCCGTGGAAAATAAGCAGTTTATTGACATCCCCAAGGAATTTCATGGCAGATTTTTCACCCAGGACAATGCCAAAGGATTCCAGGTGACGGAACGACATGGTGAATTGTTTTTTTTAGATAGAAAAGGCTATCACATCATTTTCTTTTATCCATGCCTTTTTTCCTGGCAGAGGGTTGTGGGAGGGCCCTCACCAGAGTTTAGGTCCTCCTTCCATCGCTGCTTCATCAATTCTGTGTATCTGAGACAATTCCCAGGGCAAGACTCCGGCAGAGCAGCTCATGAAGAGGTAGCTTAGCTCTGGTGAGGGCAGCAGCTAAGTGCAGCAGGCTGAGCGGGTACAGGAGGACAAGAGCACTCTCATGATGGAGAGACTGAAAAGGATGTGGTTTCATGAAAATCAAGAGTGCTTGGGATCGGGCCAGTTAGAAACAAGAAGTACGTGCTAAAGCCCAGTGCTTTGCTTTCTGTGGAAAGTGCAAAGATGAGAAAAAATAAAAAGATTTCCTTTAGCAGAAGAGAATCTTCTGAGGATAAACATCAAATCGAAGCTTAATATGTGGCCACATCTATAGTTGTATCTACAGTGCTGTGAATACATGCTTTGTTAGACTATAAATTTTGTGAGCAAGTTCCAACTGTCTTTGCTCTGGCTCTGACTGCAGGAACTACCACAACAGACATGCCAAGCAGAAACTTTCAACAAACCTGTGAAAACCTGAGGTCTCATGCAAAGCATAACATCACGGACTACATGAATAATGGGTCTAATGAGACCCGCTCATACAGATTACCATAACTGAAATATTAAATTTCTGGTATCTTCTGGAAAAGCTCTTCCAGCCCTCTCTTTCTGGTCCTGGACATTTGCATTTATGGTGAAAAATTACTCCTACAAACACAGTCATCTCAGCAGAAATAAAATCTGCTTTTACCTTCCTTATGGAATTCATGCTGAAACAAAATCAACACATCGTCCATGCAAACCAATAACAAAACAGGCAAACTAAAAAAAAGCATATCAGAAGATCAGTCTTCTAAAACTGTTTAAATATTTCTCCTGATAAAAGTGCCCTGTGGTACATTCTCCAACCAGTAGGTGAAGTTAGAAACAGGTAGAATTTAGCAAGAAAAAACTCCAGAATTGTAACAGTTTGTAGACAGTCTGTGTGTTTCCACACACAAAAAAAGAGTCACTGATGGACATCTAAAATTGCTTACATCTAAAACCACAAATACATGTGATGGAGATTGCTGCCAAAAGGTCAGTAGCTGCGCAGAGCAGGTACCTGCACAGATTGTGACTGATTCACAGACAAGTGACACTGGTGTACAGTGAGGTAAGACTTAATTCCTCCTGGAGATAAGTGAGCAGGAGCTCTTGAAACACAGGAGAAAACTCAGTTACTGCAAACTTCACTTGAGGAAGGAGGATGACAGAGCTGCAGATGGCAGCATCCCTGCTGAGTGACTGCATAACCTTTGTGTTTCAGTCCTGCACACAAATGTGCTGGTGTGCTGGACACTGTGATTGTCCTGATGTTTGTCCACAGCCCCCAGAAGGTTTTTCAGCTCGTGGGGTACTTCACAGTGCTATGGCATCTTGTTCTTGGGGTCAGGTTAGGTGAATCTTTGCCTCACAAGAGGAATTACATAAAAAATGCAGACCTAGCGGAGCTCACACAATGCATAATAAAACATTTCTAAATATGGTGCTGCATTCAGTAACCTTAAATGTGGGATAATTATTGAGCATATCTGTTAAAACAGTTTGGTACAGAATGGCCATGGTGTAAAAAAAACAACCTCAGTTTAGTCTTAGCAGCTATGCCAGCCTGCAAATTAATTCCATATGTTGTACATGAAGCACTCATTTTCCTGGAAGCAGAAAAAATAGCTGTTTCTTTGGGCTGAGTCACTAAAGCTGTTCTACTAATTAGATAAGGATTGAATCATCAAAGAACATAACAACAAAAAAAAAAAAAACTTAAAAATGATGCATCTGAGCACAGAACTCTTCACTATGATTCTTCATACATTATCACTCCAAGGCAAAGATTTCTTAGGAAATAAATAGCACCACCAGTGAAAAGACAGGGCTCTGAAACAGCAGTTTGTAAAATTTTTGATCATATATAAATAAAAATATTTTGAGCACACACTCACAGTGTATACTTCTTTGTTTATCAGTTACATACATGTTCTTGAAGTTCTAATGGAGACACATGCCAATAGATCACACTGAGTACTCACTAGGGTACACCTACTCCACGGTGGAGACTGTGCATATAAGAAAACTTATACTAATGTTATACATTGTCCTAAGAAATATTTTGCATTGCCTTATTCAAGAAAGAGTAAAGAGAAAACCAAAACGTTATAGGCTAAGTGGAATACTGGCACTGAGAAACATTTTCAGCATCAGCACATTAAAATATTCAGGGACTATAAAAGATCTCATATATCCCAAAGAAGAGCTGTTTATGGACAAAAACTAAAGATTGTTGCAAAAATTTGACCAGAGGATTTGTAACAAAAGCAGCTGTGAATAGCAGACATCTGGCCAGAATGTGTGGAGGTAGTGTACCCTGGATAGTCTCCACTGTATTTGGAAGAACATAGACACTCTTCATAATTTCAGCCATTAATGCAAATAATATAGTGCTTTTTCTCTGTTTTTCCTATCCACGTTGTGTTACCTAGCTGAGTTCCCTCACTCTCTGAGGGCTGATACAGGTAGCATCAACATCATCTCCTCCATATGAACAATCACCACTGAAACATAATCAAATTCTACTTATCCAGCTTCAGAAATCTAACAGTGAGAACACTGAGGACATCTTTTGTAATGACATTTATGTTTCTTTTGTCCCTTTTGAAGTACAAAAGTGATGTTTTCATGCTAAGTGATGTTCTGAGAAACTGCAGAATGAATAACGTGTGGGTTAACATTTTAGGTTGCGGCCATCCCAGAGTTGAGTGCTGAAGCCTTTGAGTTAGACATGAAACACCCCTGACATCAGCCTTTCACATTCATCCCCAGACCGTCCCTTCGGCATGCGTGAGGCTCATTACAAGGCACCTAATCTTCCTGGGCTTGGCATGAGACCAAGCTGACAGAATTTGGGGCATGCAAAGAAACTGACAGTGTGAGAATCAGACTCCTAAGTCTGGGGATCAGGATCACTTTCCTGTGTGGATCCAGTTTGGTATAACTTTCCCATAGTTACAAAGGAGGCAGGTGACAAAACAGGGAATTACAGTCTTGGTACACTTAGGGGCAAGTGCAGGAACAGGCAGCCTGCAGCAGTTCTGAGGAGATGCTTAAATTTGCATTTTTGTGGAGGTGGGGTACAAGATAACATTGACATACATCAGAAATGGGAGGGAGTTGAGCCAAAGTTTGGCTAGATTTCTCCTTCCTCCTTGCTTTGGCTCACGTCTGGAAGTCTTCATCCTGTATATCCAACCTCTGATTTCTCTGTCCACCACCTCTGATCCCCCTCAACCGGGTACTTGGGCCAGCTGAAATGCCTGTTCCTGGGCAGAACCTTTCTTCTGAATGACATGCAGTCTGTCAGCATGGGGACTTGACAAACCCAATCTAGTCAATGGATTCCTGTCCCAGTTTCTGCTCCATGCCTCTAATAGAATAGCACTTTTTTGATTCTGAAAACCTGTAGAATCATTCTTAGAGTGGTTTGCAAACACTATACTGCATAATTAGTAGAAATCACCACCTCTCCTATAACATATATGCCTCACAGTAAAACATCTATAAAAAGATTATTTTCTGTTAAAAGCTGCGGGTTTCTTCTTAAGGAACTGACACTTTAAATGTTGCTCATAAATACTCCAGCATCTTCCACCTTTTTGGCAGTAGTTTCTTTCATAATATTCTGGTGTGATACAGATGATAAAAGAGATGGCTGAGTTTCAGCCGGATGCTTTTGAAACTCTAGTGGGCGATCAGCAATGAGATGATTGCCTGTCAAACAGTTGGTTCAATTTGTCATGCTCTTCTGGGATTTTAACAAATGTGAGGGAGGAAAAAAGTCATTTGTGTAGAGTCAGAAATTGATCCAAGCTTTTCCCCATTACACTGTGGAGGCTTCAGAACACTTCAGCTTTTTTTTCTTTTTTTCTTTTTTTTTTTTTTCTTTTTTTCTTTTTCTTTTTTTTTTTTTTATGAGAACAAGCTATACATTTCAAAACAAGATTATTATCCAGATTTAAGCTATGATGAAGCCTAGTCAGGATGTTTGGCACTGGGTCATCCAATTACAGGAGTAAGAAGCTCACCATAACATTTAAGATTCAGATTATTTTAATGTTTTTTTTTTTTTCTTGGAAAGATGTTTTGATTTGGAGTTTTGGCTACAACACAGTTCAAGTTTACTTTTATCTGTGTTTTTACAAGTGCATTTTCATCCAAAACTAGTTTGAACTCCAAGTTCTGCTTGGGGAGGAGAACCTTGTTCCTGCAAGATTTCTCAGAGAAAAAGGCATGCAGTATCTCTCTGATCTAGCAGGCTGAGAGAGAAAGGAATGGTAGAGTTTCCGTACATTTGGACACGCACCTGCACTTTTAGATGACTATCTGAAAATGCTGTTCCAAACTTTTGGAAACCTGCTTGGTCTTTGTCAGTATGTGTGAATAACTAGTCCCTCTAGTGTCTGAATCTGGATTACAAGTAATTGCGCAAAGTCCAGTGGTATCACAACGTATTGGTTACATTTTTTGGTAGGAGTTAGAAAAAAATCTCAACGCAGTGTTGTCTTAAGACAAAGTAAAGTCTTCCTGTTTATTACCTATCTTTCCTGTTGCTTGTTTTGAGAATTACTCATTTAATTAATCTGAAACTGACTGCACAAAGCCTGAGATCTTCTTGCTTTGTTTAGTCTTTCCCTGTGTGAGGCTTGTGAAGTGTTAGAGTCAATGTGCCTCACCAGACTAAGCATTTCTTAAATGTCTGTAATCCTTTAATTGACCAATCTAACAGCCTTCTTTAGGGCAACTGTCTAAAGGCTATCACAACCAGCAGCATCTCTTAATCTCTTAACCTGGCAAGAGTAACTTTCATGAGTAAGACAGGTACCTGCATTCTGAAACTGCCTTCTTCAGGAGACTTTGATTACATCCACCATATCCAAAAATTTCCACAGCTAACCATTTGTTATTATCTGCTAAGGAGTTGCGTTGGCGGAACTTTCCTCTGATGTCACCAGAAAAGCAGTAGGAATGATTTAAAAGCCAGAAGCTTTGAGTTATTGTTTAAGGTATTCGATTAGCTAGGTACTGTATTCTCCTCACATTTATCTAGAAGAAAAGATGCATTTATGGGAAGTTTTCCAGATCTCTCTTCATTAAAGTGAAGAGGTCACATTTTATTTGCTGCTAAGTAAAATAGTATAGTACATTGCAGATTATTATACCTAAGTGTGTGTGCTTGGACGATACTTCATGGAAAGCAAGTCAAGTGCAGAGCTATAATTTGTTTCATCTTGAGAGCCACCTTGGCTCAGAAAAGATCTTTTCGCTCCAAATGTTAAAGGTTTTGTGGAACACTTGTAATCTTTTGTTCTCCATATTACCATTTTGAATGCTTTCTGTTGTCTATTTAAACATGAATCAAAACATAACAGGGCAAATTTTGCCTTGCAAAGGCCTGGAAACTAAATCTTGTTGGATTAGAGCTCTAAAGTAGACATATTTGGTTTTGTAATGTTCAACTTTCACATGTATTTCTGCCTCCTCAGTTTAACAGCTCCAGCTTTGTGTCCAGAGTGCAATTAGACAATCTAAAAGAGGTTGTGACTCAAAAGCTTCAAAAGTTCATAAATATTAGAATGTTTCCACAATGATCTCTATTGGGAACTTTTCCTGTTGCAATTAGAACTGTCCCCTCCTCAAAAATCACAGAACACAGATCATTTTCTTCTTGTCTGAAGCAGATTTTGCGTGAATTTTTGTATTTCTTCTCATGCCTCACTTCTTTGTCAAAACAACATTAAAAAAAACCCACAAATATCCATTATATACAATCAAAATCAAAATCAAAAAAGGGTTTTTTTGTTTGTTTGTTTTTTAAGATGGTTTATTGGACAAATGAAAGAAGAAAACAGAGTGATGGAATGTTTACACTAAAAATTCTGGTAAGTAACTTACTGGCTGTGAATTTTTACCTCAAACACACCTTTCTATATGGGTATACAAATTATTTTATGAGTGATATTCAATGCAGTGTCAGTTCAAGAGGCAGCATGCTTACAGACATGAATGGCATAGCTGGTGTCAGTAAAATAGGAAAGGTCTGGTTTCTCAAAGGTTTGTACATATGTTATAAAAAAGATTTATTTTAAATCCCTTCTTTATCATTGAAATCAGTCATGGCGCTGGTTTTATTTCTATCTGCCTTATGATAAGATTATATAGCAAAAAATCTAGCTATATAATGCAACACACTGCAACACTGCATTGTTGCCAGTACTTTACTAATTATTCGTGATCATTTTCATGGCCCAAAAAACTTGGCAGGTGAAGTGTAGTGGCTTTGCTGGTGACATGGGAATCTTCCAGCAGGGAGTTGGAGTTCTCCAGACTGGAGAACTACACTAATGGGAACACCAATGTGGAGGTGAAGGCAGAGTTGAATGGCTTGGCACAATGGGGCTTCATAATTCTTTGGAAAATTGAGATGCTAGTTATGAAATTGTGTTTTGCAGACTTGCATGTTTTGGGGGGAAATAATTAGTTTTACTAGACACTTTAGATGTTGGTATTTCAGATAAGATCTTCTCTTACATATGCAACTGAAAGTTGTAGCAGCTGCTAAGGTTCAAGGTTCATCTACTTAACTTCAATTCCAAGTACCCCAAAATAACAATTTAAACTACCTGTATCATGCACTGTATTCTCATGAGCCAAATCACAATAATCCTTGTTACTTCTTTCATTGCCTTTCTGTCCAGAAAGCACCTTCTGCCTCATGCCAAGTTCACTCTGCAGTCTCATATTTCAATTTCCCTGGTTTGAAGAAATGTCATGTTGTGTTGGAGTCTAAGAATAGAAGGTGCTCATCAGTCAACATTTTTATAGTGTGGTAATCATCACTGCAGTGAGCTGATTTGGTACTCTGGATTTTGACCACTGCCTTGATCAATCACTGAACAGTTCTATTCATCATCTGCCTATTCTTATGGATTTGTTTCCATAGGGGCCACCTAGATTAAAAAGAAAGAAAGGAAAAGAGGACAAAAATCATGTCACCCGAGAAAAAAAAAATAATGTCAAATTCATGTCACCCGAGAAAAAAAAAATCAACACTATCAGAATTTAATTAGCACTGAAAATGCCCTACCTTACAAAGAAAATCTTCTCCCTCCTCTCCTAGCATAATACCAAATTTTGATTATTAATACGAATTTATTATTAATAAATTAGGGAATATGATTATCTCAAACATAATGTAAGCATCCTAGTAAGCGTTTGCAAAACACAGCCATTTGTACTGAAGACTCTCGAAATCCCTTGTGCTTAAGTGGTTGGGGCTGGAGGGAATGAGTAGAAAGAGTTGCAGTGAGGGTCCATACCCCAAATTCAGGTAGCACAATTCTAAGTCTAATGTGATCTCAGTCCCAAAGCAGTACAGATATCACAGTCAGAGTGATATTCATCTAGCATTTCTAGGCACATTGTAGGGGTGTGCTACTGCTCTAGGATGGAAGACACCTAAAAATGCCATAGGACCCTCACTGCCATTCAAAAGCAAGCTTTAGCTGCCAAAAAGGATTGAGTATAAAAAATTCAGTCCAGTGCTGTCCTCCAGTGGCACAAACTTCTCTGCAAGGCATGACATCTGTGCTCCTTCCCAGAATGCCAAGGAGCTGTGACAGGAAAATGAAATGTGATGTTGCCTTGTGTTCCTGGTTTATATTCTCCAATAAAATGTTCTAATTACATTATTGTAGAATGAAATGTGATAATTTTCAGTAAAGAGAGTAATTAGTGAAGGAAAATGAACTGTGATGGGGGCAACAGTTTAGCACTGCAGGAAAATACCAGTAATCCTAATGAGGTGCTAAAAAGCAAATGAAAACAGTCCCAGTCAGATAGTTGATTTAAAAAAAAAAAAAAAAATCATAGCTTTAGAGCTTTCATTTAAAATGTATCAACCTCATTCTTATCTTCAACACTTTATATGTTATTGTCAACCACTGGCATAGCAGTGGCAGCTTCACTAAACGAGTACAACGACAAGAGGAAGTTGAAGTTAATTAGAAATGTGATATTTTTAAAAATTAAAACCTTTTAAATTTCGGTCAAATACCGTTTCACTATATTAGTTCTGAAAGTAACATGAAAAATTGAAATAAACTGTGAGAGGCCTTGCTATTACATAAATAGATTTGTGTTCATCAGGAATCTTCCAGCCCAGCTGCCTAACTCACAGAGAGGTATTATACTAAATATTCACCAAAGTAAATCCACTTGCACATTCAACAGTTTCCTGGCTAAATACATATTCATACCTAGCTCAGGTTTAAATGCACCAAGGTTTTCTAATTTTTAGTATTTATCTCTACTCTTACATCTTATTTCTATCTGCAATTTTATCTGTTGGCTGATTAAAAAAAAAAAAAAAGAAAGAAAGAAAGAAAAAAATTTTTCTTTTGCAATACTATATCTAGTTCCAGTCACTGAATTCATGCCAGATTCCTGGATCAGCATAGTGTACAGGTATTTCTTTAACCATAGCTATGGGAGTAGATTGAAGTTTCATTGATGCAGCTGGACGCAGTCAGAATTCTTCTACAAGATCTACATGAACCCCCATTACTTCTGGATGAGAAGGTGTAGGAAGTCAAAAGAATGAGAAAAGTTGATGGCCTTGAACTCACAGAAAGGAGTTTCAGGTGGTTTTGCTGAATTGTATTAGTGACTCTGCAAATACATTGTGAGATGAAAGGGTATTCTACTGATTGACTATATTTGGAAGAAAATAAAAACAAAATTAAGGCATGAGTCTGCATATACTCTATGCACTCTCTCTTTGTGCATAGATCATCGTCCACAAAAATGATTTTTTCATTTAAAAGATATGCCAGACAAAGAAAATCTGACAGCACAAGTGTAATATGTGGACCAATGAAGTGAGAAAGTGGCTGAACTTGGGAAGAAGTTTATAGAGTAAACAGCAAATCATCCTAATTGCTACTCTCACCCAAAGATTACCCTACCTTCAGGAAGACAAAGCAAAGACCTGCCACGCTGCCAAGCGCAAACCAATTGCCAGTTGCAATGAATCACAGGCAAGTGGGCGCTGTGACTCAGCAGAGCATCTGATATGGCTGCAGCTCTCACAGCAGTGCGAGCCTGACATCTACTGTATGCTGCATCTCAGGAAGCAGCTGACTGTGCAGCAGAGAGCGCTTTTGAAAATGAAGGTGCTGTTGAAAATACTATTTGTTTCATACACGTCCAGACAAAAAAGAATTATGATGTAACTATTTATTTTATTAGCCTCTTTTCTCCTGCCTCTCTCTTCTGAGCCTGTAACTATTTCCTGGGTAAATTAGGTATAATTATCAAGGCATTTATAATAATTTCAAGCTTTGTCATTAGTCAGTGGAGATTTCATAAATACGAAGCATCTAAGACACAGGAGATCTCAAGGAAATTAAAACATAATTGCAAATCTGCAATTGCAGAACAACTAAATTATTTCAGTCTGGCATAAAAATCCATTGACATCTATGACTCAGTGAGCCAGAGGACACAGTGACCAAGAAGAGCTGTCCCTGCGCCCTGTCTGACCTCCATGGCCTCCACTGGCTGAGAACATAGTGCCAACTAAGAAGTAACAGACACTGGATTTAATATAGGAGTGGAGTTGCCTAAGCCCAGCTGGAGGTTTTGAAGATGATGTTTATTCTCTGCCACATCTTCATCAGAAGGATATTCAAATGCTTTTAACAATTTGGAGCATTGTGTCCAAATCACTTCTAAAAACAAACTGTAAATTAAAGTTCACAAAAACAAAGATAGAATTTAAAAAGCATTTGGGATACAGAGGTACACAAGTGAGGTAAATCAGACTTGGATCCAAACTCCTTCTGGGGACTTTAAAATGTTTTAACTTATCAAAGAGACGAAGATGCCCAAATACAGTTGAAAACTTAACCTTCTTGATTACTTTACATTGGTATTCAGCTCCCACCTGGAATTAGTCCTTAACTGGGGAAAAGAAATAGGTACCTCCAGAGATTGAACCATCACGCTTGGGATGTGCTTACTTAATCTAAGGAATAAGTAATACTACTTTTTTCTATGGGCAACTGAAGGAGAGTAGGTAAATATTTTGATTCATATACATCTCAAATTACATGTTATATAAAAACCCCACAAAATAATCTCAGTAATCATATAAACTTAGCAGCCTTGTTGCACACTATTACAATAACGTCCTTTGTATAAAATGATTTCTCAAGTTGCTTCCCTTCAGTTTCTGAAGAAAATATTTTCTTGATGGGATTACTCTTCAGAAAAACAAAACCAAAAACAAACAGACCCATGCACAAAAAACAGGAAGAGAAAATCCTATAGGTTGACTTAGACTTTATTGCCATAAAAATTTAAAAATTCTGCGGGCATCTTAGGGCTCATGCTCTGACATAGTGTAGGGCAGGTGACTTTGTGATGTTTCATCTTTTAGGGTGTCTCCCATGCTAAGGGCAACTAATGTTTACAGAAGACAATGTTTATGTTCTTTGTTGCTTCTAACTTGGACAAAGGGTAATAAAACAGCATAGAAAACCCGGCCTAGTATGTGTCAAAATCTTAGCAGAGTAGACTAATACATAGACGGACATGTTAGCACATTATTTAAATGAAGTCATCTGAAAATACAATTCTTCGGACCTAATCCAGACTATAGTACAGCACCTGGTGCCATTAAGAACTTCTGCTATTTTCATAGCCTTGGATAGGTCATAGTTTCCCAGACTTTACTGGACAGGCCTAATGATTCATTTCAATAATCTTAAAATAATTCTCCTTTTTTTTTTCTCTCTCTATCATCTGATTCAATTTTCCACTTTCTGGTAACTTTTATCTTGTCTTACACTTTTATCTCAATCAATAATATTGTGAGTAGTCAGAGAACCTGACAGATGACAGATGTCAGAGAACCTGAATAATGTCTTCATTATTTAAGAAGGTCTCTTATGACATGTGTCCACCTAGTAAGGGCTTTTTCTTAAAGCAAAAAAAGCTTTTAATTTATAAAGTACTGCAAATGCAGATGGAAAGTGATGTATTATGTGAAGCACTAAACAAAGAAATAAATAACCAGCTATAGGAATATCTTTTTCCTTCCTGTCACAGAGCAATCTATATTTTAGTATTTATTCTACAAATGTCCTAGCCTCTTAGAGGCAAATTATGCATGAAATAATGCAATTAAAACTGAAATAAAAGATTTAAATGCAGCCTCTAGAGGCATCAAATGGCACCACACTGTCTCACTCTTTACTGCCTCTTAAAATGGATGCTAAATTTATAGGAAAATCTTTCCCTGTCTGGGCTCTTACAGTTCTCTGGTTTTGATGGCACTGGTCGTAATTCAGATTCCCTATGCCACAGTAACACATCACCTTTTCCTTCATGCCCAAAAAATCCCAAGCAACTCCACGACCAAAACCAACCATATTACCTAGAGCAAGGGGAGTTGCCTTAGTTCTTGGTTTCTTGGCTGGCTTGTTCTACCCTTTTTTTTTATTATTGTTTATCCCTTCAGAGACTCTTAGTTAATGCTTTTCTCAAGGTAATTGGTAATCCTCGTAGTGGTGCTTGGAAAATCATTGAAGACACTGCTATAAAGTGAGGGATCATTGGGAGTGATGGATGCCACCATCAAAACCACATAAAATAAACACTATATAAACATATTTGTCCAACAGTATCAGTGACAAGGATGGAGAAGCTGCAGTCATTTGCAGTGGTATAACAAGTTACAGAGAGTCTGAACTACATCCTTTCTCCTCTTCTCTCCCCCTGTATTGATGAAGAGTTTTAATGACAGATGTTCAGCACACAGAAATATCAGCATTGGTTTTTTTCTTGTTGTTGTTGTTTTTCTTGTTTGTTTGTTTGTTTTGCTGGAGTCATTGGACAAAAACAATGACTTCACCACTGGTTTCATTTGCGATGAAAATTCATGACAAGAGAGGAAGGGGTTAGGTCAATTTTCAGCTCAGAAGACTTAATAAATAGGTTATTTTTATCTTCTGGCACACAAGAATTGTAAATAACTTCACTGAATTCTCTCTGACTGTAGTAAACTACATTGCATAATCACAGAAATTGATTTTTTCAACAAGAACAAAGATCAATCTGCAGAAACTCCTTTCTGACTGTGGGCAATGAAAGGAAAACATGACATCAGAATAACTTTAGGCAATGCATTTACACCATAGAAAATGGTGCTTAAGAGGATCACAGACAAATCTGGCTGCCAGCTGTAGCAGCTGAAATGTTTCAGATGAACATCAGGATTTGTTGTCATACTATTATTGTGGTGCAGAGTTTCTAGAAAAAAGATTCTAGCATAAAGCAATCTCTCAAAATCTCAGTTAGATTTTTATGGATTCCAGCAAATCCAGTAGACCTTCCAGTTAGAGATTTTCAGAGATTATAATATGAGAGTTCTAAAATAAATGCCATAATGATGGTCAACATTTGAAATAGCTTAGAAAGTCAAATTTTACCAGCTTCCAGCAGAAGGGAGTTCTTTATTATTACCAGAGAAACTGATAATACACATACATCAGATGGTATAACTATGAACACAGCAAGTCCTGTGTGCATTGACTGGCCATAGCCAGCAGCCTTTCTGTTTGCATGACTATCATCCAGAAACCTGATAGATTATCTTCCCACACATTGCAGTAAAAAGTGACTTCTGACAGCAAGAGTTTTCTGTAGCTATGGTCAGGTTCCAATCCTATAATGTCTGTACATCACCATGTTATCATTCTAAGTGCCTTAACTCCTCACAAAATCTTGAGGTACACAAAAGAATGACAGCTTCCAACATTGCAGAAAAATCTAATCTGGTGTCACCTTCATCATATCAAAAGGCATATGTTTAGTAAATATTGGTTTATCTGGTACTTACCAGATATACCAAGATTTCCACTAAGAAAAGCCACCAAGATTACCAGATTACCAGAGATAATAGAATCTACTTTTCAAGAAATCTGCTTTGCTAGCAATATCTGCTTAAAAGAGTACATTTAATATTTTCCCTGTTGCACCTGTTGCAAAAGGAAAGTTCTAACTATTAAATATCATCTCTTTTGCTGTTGTGAAATTAATGTTTCAGGGCAGAAATTTTGTATATGTATAGAGACTTGTTTACTCCTTTAAACAAGTCTGTCAATGTAGTGAGTAAGTCTTTTACACCTAAATGTGCATATACAGTACCAGCCAGTATGGTACTTAGTATGTTCCAAATAACATTTGAAAGTCTCATGCAATGTGCACTGTCTTCCACATCTAGAAATTTAACTTTTTGACTCCTTTGCACTGTAAAATTCTTTGCTCAGACAATATTTTCCAAACCTGTTATTTATAAAATGACTTTTATTGCCCTGTAAAATTGTCCTTACTCTGAAAGAAGGTCCCAAAAGCGGCAGGTCTCCACCAACCAGTAAATCTAGAACAAGAAAGTATTGTATTAGATACAGCACGCTTTTTAAGCCACATGCAACCTGCTCCTAAAACAAAGTTAATGGCAAAACTTCAGTAATGCCAGAACTTTAGTAGATATCACAGAGGAGAGGGCACAAAGTGGACCAAAACTGATGATCCGTATTGCAGAAAAGGTAGTACAAAAGCCATTATTTAGGCCTGAAATTCAGGCATAATAAAATAGCTAGGAACAAATGGGAACTAATGTAGCGTTGGGTTGAATAATCGGTTATAAAACTGTGTGCTCAACAAATGTTGTTGGCACATGGCATTCACCCATTACTCTCCTATGGAAATGAAGTAGCTAAAATGCCAATAAGAATCTAGAGGTCATTCAGAGTCACATCCAGATTTGTAATATAAGTCAGTAGCACTGACAGTACATAATATTGAGAAACCTGATTTATAGAGCATGGATTGCTCTACAAAGATAAGCAAGCAGTACCAGAGATAAGATTTTGGTAGGTGCTTATTCAGAGTGTGTAGATAAATATCAAAGATCATACAGTGTTTGAGGGTAAAGTTTGATGACGTCTAAAGAAATTGGATGTTTTGTAGTAACTCATATCTTAAAGCTGAAGGACAATGAACCAGCAGCTGTTCACCTTGGCAGAATTATGTTTGCTTGCTTTAGATGTACATTAAAAATATGGATGCATACTGACAGGAGACAGAAGAAAAACTTAGAGGGTTAGCTGCATCTAAGACTACAGGACAAAAAAAACAAGGTCAGAAAATATGTGCAAATTTGGTGCACTGCTATATTCTGTAGTATTTGCAGCTGAGGTCCACACAGAAATAAGCAAAGAAACAGAATTGCAGAATACAGTCAGTGTTGAGACATTTCCTTCTTACTATCATATTTTAATGCAGTTATGTTACACCAACACATCCTACAGGAACTTGAGAAGTGAAATACAAAGAACAAAAAGAGAAGTTCTTCAGTTTTTATACACACACATGCTGAGTATTTCATCTACTGACACAAAGTCAGGTAATTTAGATGTTCATACAGCAAAAGAAATCAAGTGTGGAAAAAAGTCATCACCAAAAGCAATGATTCTAAAGTATGAAATCTTTCTGTGCACAGGACTATCTATTTTTTTTCTGAGAAAATTCAGCTAATTTGAACAGACATAGAAATGAGATCGTTAAGGTCACTGCCTATGATTTGGGACCACCGCAATTCAGTAACTAAAATGTTAGCAATCATTGTAGTATTTGGGTTTTCATGCATAATTTCAGGATTACTACTGAAGTCATGGCTGATTGAAATATTTTTGTCTTCCAATTACTTAGGGCTAATAAGAAATCAATATCGTGACACTTGATTATTTAGTGGAAACTACTGTGTATCTGCCTTATGCAAGCTGAGGACAACAGCTGCTTCTTCATCGGTGTGCCGTACAAAAGCAAAAGAATATAAATGAACAATGAGGATTGCCACTTCTATTTTGTTTTACCTAATATTTGTTATTGTCACTATGTGTACTGGCAATTTTTTGCAATCCTGAAAGCAGAAGTGGGTTCTGAGAAGCCTCTAGGAGAGCAGATTATACTCTATGTAGTGCTATTGGTACTATTGGTACTATTTGATGTTACGTGTATGTACCTGTATTCCTGGATTTAAGATCTACCTCTGAATGACAAGTGTGTCACCATTATTTTATTGTAACTATTATAACTATTACTACTATTATTAATCCTTCTGTAGCAGCCTTGCAAAACAATCTCGTGCTTGGTACCACAAAAACACCTGAAGAAGGCATTTTTCACCAAACTCCTGCAAAGGCAGATGCTTGCCACTCATCAGCATCCTGCAGTTCTTTCTGACATCCAAAACTGTGGGTAGGTTAGGGGCACCTCAGCAAAGGATAGAGAGATCAAATGCATTCCGTCATCTTTATCCTTTTCTATACATTAATTTAGAATTTCTAGTACTTCTTGTAATCTGTTTCAGGCGCTTTGCAGCAGCTGAGTAGCATCAGGAACACTTACACTAATTTTCATTGCTATGATTAATAGAACTGTGATGACCCCACACTGCTTGACGTGCTCTGACAGTATTCACCGTGGACATCCAGGTGCTCATTACTGATTTAGACATTTTCATTTCAGCCCATTATGATTCATTTTATACCAGGTCATCCTGGCATTTAGAATCAGGGACATTACCAATTTAGAACAATTTATGTTTCATGTTTTCTTAAAAAAAGTACTTTCCTTTTGAAATTGACTTAAAGTTCCAAATCACTATCCTGCTCATTTTCAAACTCTTCTCCCACATACACTATCTTCAGGTGCAAATGAGACATAATCTATATAATTCATATTCCATTATAATCTTCGTATTTCCCTTTCCCCACTCATGATTCAATATGAATGAGGGATTAGTGTCTGTAGGAGACATGTAAGCCTTCAGTTGTTCATTTTGAGTTTGGAAAGAGTGGAGGGGTTAAGAAGAGGAGAAGGAAAAAGAAGGAAAATATGAATGGAGTGAATTACAGTAGATGAAAGGATGCAGGAAGACATCAAAGTCTGCTGGGAATCAGTCAGGATCTTGCTTCACGTTGGCAATATTAGAGCTGGAAGATGAATTAAGAAGCAGGAACTGGAAATTGAGTGGTTATTTTATTGTAAAAAGATTATACACCAAAAAATGAATAAAGGAATTACTTGCCTGGAGTGCCAAGAAGCGCTTAATGGATGCACAGCTGATGCTTCACATTGTATTCAAGAATTCACCCTCTCTGAAACATATTATCTATTATTTGATTCTATTATAATCTAAAAACAAATCAAACTTTGAGTCACTCAATAATTTTTTTTTTTTTGAAAGTATGCAAACTGATGGTTTCAAAAGTCAGCAGCCTAAATCTGCACCTCTCCTGAAGCCAGATCAATTTATTAAAGTAGCTGCTACCTACTTCCTATTATCCCTGTCAGGTTCCCTTCTCTCTACAATTTATCTTAATACTATGTCACAAGTAAAGCATAAATTTATAAATTCATTTACCAAAACTACATGTTTCCTTTCTGAGAGTCAACACAAAATCTTAACTCCGTTAAGTTTAATGAAAATATTTCTTCCTGACATAACTTAAATACGAAGGGAAAATAATAGTTAAGACTTTGTAGGAAAAATGTGACCAGAAAAACATAACTATTTTGCAGTAGCCTGGCTACTGCAATGCCTGGTAGCAGCTCTATGGAGAATAATATTAGAAAAAGGGCAAGTACTTGGGGCAGGTTGGTTGGCAGACTGGAGGAAAAAGATCTGGGGGTGTTACTGACTGCTGTCTGAACGTAAGCCAGCAGTGTGCCCAGGTAGCCAAGAAGGCCAATGGCTTCCTGGCTTGGATCTGAAATAGTGTTGCAAGCAGGAGCACGGAAGCGATCATCCCCCTGTTCTGGTGAGGCTGCACCTCTAGTACCATGCTCAGTTTTGGGCCCCTCATTACAAGAAAGACACTGAGGCCCTGGAGTGTGTTCAGAAAAGAGGAATGAAGTTGGTGAGGTGTCTGGAGCACAGGCCTTATGGGGAGCGGCTGAGGGAACTGGGACTGTTGGAGAAGAGGAAGCTCAGAGGTAGACCTGACTATCCAGAGCTATATCAAAATTTATTTATGGTGGAAATAATTTGCAAATAATACACATTTTTTCTTCTCATTATTCATTTTTCAGGAAAAGGATATCGCACTGTGAGTAAATTCTTCAGCAGATAAAAAGATACAAATTAAGTCACTCATACACAAATTATTAAGTATGGGGATATATTAATTTGTTTTGGTCTTCCCCTACTTAAAGTCCACCCAAAGATGGTGTTTCATGATCAGTGGATTTGGACAGACCTACCAGGCAAGTTCTTGCATATTCAGGTAGTTACCAGCTACTTCTCAGCAAATGTTAGTTGCAGTAAATGAGGTTTGATTTTTACCATTTCTCAAAATAGCTGACAACAATAGTGTAATATTTATGCAGGTTTTTTACACTGAATGCTGAGAAAAATAAACATTCCCATATAATATGAATTTCTGCATAGTACTACTCGTTTCAGTCAGAATTCTGTAACAAGATTTATGGGTGTCTTTTAGCAAGGTACAGTCACTGCATGAAAATTACAGGTAATGTCAGTACATTCCCAATGGTTTTACCTGGAAAATGAGTGGTTTGCATACTGTTAATCTAAAGTACAAAATCTTTTTCAGGTTTCTCTGCCAGGTTCAAGAGTTGCTTGCTTGTTATCAAATCTACTTTCCTCTCTCCATCAAAGTATCTCAGAGACTGTACAGAATAGGAAATAATACTATTACAATCAGACATACCTGAAAGGATTACTTGTCCAATTATTACTTTCAAATCTGTTACATGCTGATGACATGGGACCACGTGGAGTTAGCAACTACATACTACAAAAGCCTTTAGAAATCATAGATTTCAAAATGCAGCCTTATAGGAAATAGTGGTAAGTAAGTCTACAGAAAGAAAAAGATCAGGCTTTAAAGGCTATTACAGATGTAGCTAGAATTGTTCCTTGTAGAATTTACAAAAGCAGCTTTATCTCACTGCAGTGCCCCTAACTCATTTTGGTAATTCTGTAAATATCATTAGGCCCCTCTCTGCATTACACTGACACAGATTTCATCCAACAATAGTAACTCTGATTAACTCCGATTTTTTTTTTTTTTTTTTTTTTTAAGTTGTCACAGTGCAGTTTATTTTCATACTCTCAGAGGGAGATCAGGTACAGGACAGGGGGTGGAATACTCACAAAACAAAATGTGAATAGCTTAGTAAGAGGAGGTAATTGAGACTAATATAGACTAATATCCCAAGATGTTCTGTCTGGAGACATTTTTCTTTCAACATGTGTTGAAATAACCTGAAGTGAAAAAACAACTATAAACCTAAGATTCTTTTTATTTTCTTCCAGAAAAACAAAATGAAACATCTATAAAATAAGGAAAGAGTTTGGTAGTAGGAAAGTAAATGTATTCTATGTAGGCTGGACAAAAGCCAATGAATTGAATGCAATGAAAACTAAAATCAATATCCTCTTCAGAGGGCATATTATATTAACATACTCTTCTGTTTGAAATGGAAAACATGAAGAAAATGAAGGGCATGAAAAGAAGGGATTTTAACTGCTTTATAAAGAGTAATCTTTAGGTGAGCTGATAAGTATACAGAGGGAACATTAAACTAGCATTATGAATGAAGTATGCATAGAATATGAATTGCCGAGGACACAAGTTTATGTTAAATGGGTAATGACTGTAAAAGAGGAAGTAATAGAACTATCACAATGTTTCAATGTCCTTCTCCCTATACTTTGAGCTCCATTATAGCTCGTTCAGATTTGCAATATTTTAATGGACTATTTAAAAAATTCAAACTCTGAGGAAAAGTTTTCTTCTGAAAGAAAAATATAAGAATAATAAAAAGTACTGCCACATGAACCTGGCACAAATCGTACCACAAAGCATTAAAATTGGGTATGTTTCAGTGACTCTTAATCTCACTGTGTTGCAGCAAAGCTGGGAGAGGGGGTTTCTTCATGAGTAGCACTAAGCCTCCACACCCCAAGCTCCTCCAGAGTTTCCATTCTCCATGGAGCTTGCTATGTGTTTGGAAGGAAGAAGGGCAACCTTTTGACTTATATGCAAAGATTAAAAACAAGATGTCTTAGACATGGACTCCGAGTTTTTTAGCACAATTTTCAGGACGAAATTGTGTCACTTCCATTTCCTTCTATCTGTATAACCAGAAAATATGCTTTGCAATGTTTTCTAAATGTTGTCATATATTGGAACTAATAGCTGCTCACACAAAGAAAATTGCAAGTTAGCTGAGGCTGCCGAGCCTATCCACTCTGCGTGGCAGAGCATTGTGACACTATTTTTCTGAGAAAATGGTTTATTTCGGTCATAATCAAGGAGAGAGTATGAATAACACAATTCTAATCGTTTTGTTATGTTTTTCTCTCTCTTTTTTTTTTTTTTAAATATATTCAGAATTAGGCAAGAAGTGATCAGTTAGAACAGATGACCTCTAGTTTCGATTGGAAGATTACTTAAACACACAGTTTAATAAAGGGCATTCATTTGCTACGATGTGACAGATAAATTTGCTTTTGCATGACATAGGCTGGTCTCTTTTTTTTCATAAAATCTAAAATGATGAATACAGCTCTGGACCAAATGTTCATGCCTCAATAGTGATCCCTATGCTGCTCAATGCAAAAGCTGGAAAACACACTGGGGGATTTGTTAGACTACCTATTATGTTGTTTAACTGCACAGTACTAGCATCTGAGAATCTCAGCCATAAATCAAATTTGATTGCATACAATTTAAAGATCTGACTATCTCAATCTCATGCTCCTGAGGACTATGGCTCCCTCCATGCTTGCCTTAATAGTCACATTTTTTGCCTGCATGTATTGGCTTTCTGTGGAACAGACAGAGTATCCACAACTGACGAAGCTGTGTGCCATTTCATTGCTCAGTGCCTTAGTTCCCCTTTCTCTAAAATGGAAGGCAATGATAATACTTCCCTTACAAATCTTAAGTAAATCTTAACGTAGTAATTCTGTCTATGACTATGATTTGGCTAACATAGATCACAGAATGACTTGCGTTGGAAGGGATCTCAAAGATCATCTAGATCCAATCCCCTGCTCAGGGCAGGGCTGCCACCCATTAGATCAGGCTGCCCAGGACCCTATCCAGCCTGGACATGAACTCCTTCAGAGATGTGGTATCCACAACCTCTTTGGGCAACAAAAAATTCCCTTCTGAAATCTAATCTAAATCTCCCCTCCTTTAGTTTAAAGCCATTTCCCAATGTCCTATCACTATCTACCCATGTAAAAAGTTGATTTTCCTCCTGTTTATAATCTCCCCTTAAATACTAGAAGATCACAATTAGGTGACTTCTGTTCCGCAGACCAAACAAGCCTAGCTCTATCTTTGTAGTCTTTGTAGGAGAGCCCCTCTGATCATCTTCATTGGTTTCCCTTAGACCCTATTCAAAAGATCAACATATTTCCTGTGTTGAGGGCCCTGGATCTGGATGCACTGCTCCAGATAGATGCTTACAACTGCAGAGTAAAAGGGTACAATCATCTGCTTCTTCCTGCTGACCTCCCCTCTTCTGATGCATTCAAGGATACAGGTGGCCTTCTGGGCTGTAAGTGCATACTACTGTCTCGTGTTAAACTTTTTATCTATCAGAACCCCCAGGTCCTTCTTGGCTGGGCTGCTTTCAAGGAGTTCTTCACTCAGTCTGTATATATATCTAGGATTGTCCCAACCCACATGTTACATGTTGCACTTGGTCTTGTTGAACATCATTCAAATTTGTCCAGATCTCCCTGTCAGGCATCCCTCCCTTTTTCTGAATCAACTGCATCACTCAGCTTCATGTCATCTGCAAAGCTGCTGAGTGTGCACTCAATCCCATCAAGAATGTCATTGATAAAGATGGTACCAATCCTGAGACGGTCCCCTGAGGGACACCATTCATCACTGGCCTCCACCTGGACGTAGAACCATTGACAACAACACTCTGGCTGCAGTGTTCCAACCAATAGTCCACTCATCAAACTCATATATCTCCAATTAAGAGATAAGGATGTAGTATGGGACCATGTCAAAGGCCTTGATTAATGATGATGTACGTAAATAAATGTCTGTTCATGAATAAGACATTACAATTAATCAGAGTAATGTTACGATGAAGATATCTAGATAGTAGTAAGCATATTTAATTAAGAAAGATGAGAGATAAATAGAATATGCTGTGGATTTTTTCTCACCTTTTTATACAAAATATTTAAAATTCTACTGTCACTGTGTATGGGAATAATATTTTAATTGTACTGCCTTCAAACCATCCAGAGCACCTGGCTGAATCAGGGTCCTCAGAAACATTCTGAAGAGTGTATGTACATGCTTTTGCAATAGCTCCAGACAAGCATATGTTTAAGATGAACAGACATACCTACTCTTAGACAGCTTCAAGCTGTTAATTTCTAGTTTTACCTACTTTTATGAGGAGCCTTGCTTTCCTTCACTTTTGTATATAAATCATTTAAACAATTTAGCTGTAAAGAGAAAAACAAGGATTAATCAGGGAAAAGTATTAAAAAATGTCTTACTCAAATGACAAGAATACTGTTCTGTGCTGGTTTATAAGGCATAAATGAGTCCATATGTAGAGAATGAAATAAATTATCTCAAAATTTGAGCTTCATCCTTATAATCTCTCAGCCCTTTGAATTGGCCATCACTGGAGAATTTTTGGAAGACTAGAAAGGTCTTCTTGGAAAAACTGGGATTACAAACCAGAAAGGATGAAGATAACAGTGACAAATTAATCTTAAGAGTGTGCAGTGACTGTGCTCTGGTGCAATGTGTAAAGATGGTTGCACCGTGTAAAAAGATAGAATAAATCCATATCCAAGCCAGGATTCTTAAAATTGGTTATCAGAAAACATAAAACGCTATTTTTTTTTCAGAGATTTGATACCTATCAGGCAGCCATAGTCAAACACTTTTGTAATGTGGAACACTGAATTTTAAACAACTAAGCATGGCTCAACTCCTTTTTTTTAAAGGCTGCCAAAGATGGTGCTGGCTTTTATGAAGGGGCATAGTTTTACATGAGCAGGAGACATGGGCGTATTGTTCTCATTGTTAGATGACTATAATTCAATAATATCTGCTCTTCTGAAAGAACAGACAAGGTTGTGGGAGGATATGTTCACAGAATCACAGAATCACAGAATCACAGAATCGTAGGGGTTGGAAGGGACCTCCAGAGATCATCAAGTCCAACCCCCCTGCCAAAGCAGGTTCCCTACACCAGGTCGCACAGGTAGGCATCCAGGCGGGTCTTGAATATCTCCAGAGAAGGAGACTCCACAACCCCCCTGGGCAGCCTGTTCCAGCACTCCGTCACCCTCACCGTAAAGAAGTTCTTGCGCACATTGGTGCGGAACTTCCTATGCTCCAGTTTTCAGCTGTTTCCCCTTGTCCTGTCTCCACATACCGTTGAAAAGAGTCCGGCCTCGCCACTCTGCCCCCCACACCTTAGATATTTATAGACCTGGATCAGGTCTCCTCTCAGTCTTCTCAAGGCTAAACAGACCCAGCTCACTCAGCCTTTCCTCATAGGAGAGATGTTCCAGGCCCTTCACCATCTTTGTGGCCCTCCGCTGGACTCTTTCCAAGAGATCCCTGTCTTTTTTGTACTGGGGAGCCCAGAAACTGGACACAGTACTCCAGATGAGGCCTTACCAGGGCAGAGTAAAGGGGGAGGATCACCTCCCTCGACCTGCTGGCCACGCTCCATGTTCTATGTTTTCTTTGGTTATCAGACTGGCAGCAGCCAGTGAGGGGTCCATGTTCTCCTGCTCTCCTCAGGGACCATTTGCTCTTTTCATGCTAAGGCTGCCGAAGGAATAGCCCTTTTGTCCAGAAAATATTTGCTTTCACATTTACAAAATAAAGAAAATTTTGGGTTTTGTAAAATAATTATTCTCCTTGAGTTCAATTCTTGTTACACACATAGTTGCATTTCTCTGTGCTCACCTCCTTTTGGAGTTGTGTGCCATGACTTTGCATGAGCTACGGGTTGAGAATTGTTGCCATGCAGCAGGTAAGTGGTACTGGAAAAGGAGTTCTTGAAACAGAGGGAAGTGCCAGATCTCACCTCCTGTTTGTCAGCATGCGATAAGCCTCCACTGATAGTTCCTGCACTTTTGGCACAGGGCCGTGTAGAATCCAGAAAGAGGCTCCTGCCTTCTAACAAGCACAGTTTGTCAGTGTTATTCCTTTGTGAGTGTGACTTTTTGCATTCATATACTTGTAGGAAAAAAAAACTTGGGCTTTCAAGGCAGATCTCTCGCAGTATTGCTATATATGAATGGAGAAGGCAGGCTTTGATGGAGTGCAGTATGTGTTTCAGATGATCATGTAGGTAAGAGCAGAGTACATTTCAGCATTGTTGAGAATCCAGTTATGATCATACTGAGGTGAGCAGCAAGTTTAAAGTATGTCCTAAAGTGTCCGAAAGTGTCTGAAGTGTGGGGAAACTTAAGCTGTTCTACCTTTCTACTGTTATATCTCAAAAATATCACGCATTATCGCAATAAGTCCACCAGGAAGTGCACACATTCTGCTTATTTTTCTATCAGCTTGCATTTTTTTACAAAGGGGAAGGTGAATTATGTGATCAAAACCATGTGGTTGGTGGCTTCTCTGGAAATACTGCAAATCCAGCTGGAGAAAAAGCCACGACTTCTGATGATACAAAGAGACGAGCTTTGTATGTGAAGCTCATACAAACAGAATAAGGGAATGCTGTCTGGAGTTGACACAAGGAGAAGTGAGGAGATGGGTTTTGAGTCCACAGAGATTGCCTAGGAAAGATAACATGGAGGTACATAACTGATGTTTCCTGGTAGGTGTTTTTCTTGAGGGAGTATACTTTCAACACAGCATTAAATAGTTACATAAAACTATGCAAATGATTAGAATGTGAGCATAGTAAGAAAAATTTTCATGATCAAGAATGTGTGCTTTTCCCCAGGAGAGTCTTTGAAGCTGCTGGAGTTGAACTAAAAATAGTTCTGCTTTAACCTCCTGAAGTTGGATACCAAAAGGCAAAAGCAAAAATAACCAGGCAAACAGGAGTAGGTTAAGACCCTATAGCTCAGGTATGCTTGGATTTAGCTCTCATTTCAGAGAGAATCTGAGGCAGTGTCCAAATTTCCAGACATACTGTCTGATGCATCCTGTGGGAACAACTGACTGTCCATCAAAAAGGATGGAAAAATAGTGCTCACCAGGTCCTCTTCATTCTGGCTTTCTAGTCCAGTATGGAACCTGTAGGAATGATCCTGTAAGTAAAACTGCTTTCTCACTTAAGTATCCTATGGCTGTTTAGCCCAACATCCAGACCTAAAGAAATAAAATTGAAAGTAAGTATACTTACTTGAGATGAGCTCAAGCCAGTAGAAAAAGGAAAGAATAAATTTCATTTTCTGTTGAAGGAGCTCAGTGAAACAAACAAAAAAACCCCACAACCACCACCCTTCAAAATATCTAACTACTATAGCATGATTTTCATCAAGTGATCACATTATGTTGATTAATCACTACAGGAAATGAGTACCTCAATTCAGATTTTATGCAGACCAGTAAGAGAGTGCAAGGAAGTCTGTGTTACATATTGCTACTATACCTTTCAAGTTTTTATTGCTCTCAAGAGAAATGAGGCATTCATAATGCGGGGGAAAAATAAAATTCATAGAGAGCATCATAAATCTAAAGGACTAAGTCGTGGAAATCACATCTTTAAACTGACACAGCTGTGATTAACTAGCAATGGCTTTTACAGTTAGAAAAGTTTTTGGTTATAGTTATGTGCCCAGAGAAAGTTTCTGGTTAAAAAAAAAAAAAAAAAAAGTACAAGTCCTTAATCAAATCCTTGTTTGGGGACTGATGGGATGGAATATGCTAAATCACAAATCTTACACCTCAAGAAGCTTAGTTTTGAATCTGTTCTTATCACACAGACTGAAATCTCCAGTGGATGTTGGCTCCTTTTTTTTTTTTTTTTTTTTTTTTTTTTAAATAAAGCCACACGCAGGATTCAGTAGTTTTCTGCTCAGCAGAGCAGGGGAATAAATCACCATTCATGGATGAACTGTACTCACTCAGCTGTCTTTGCTAGGTTAGACAATCTCTCTGCTGTAGATAATAAAACAATGGTCCCTATTTTCCTGTACTCAAACAATGACTTGCCAATCAAAATTAAAAGGTATGTGCATGTGCATGTATGTAAGTATATATAGTTAAAGAAAACAAAGCTAGTTACTATTGATACTGAAATCTTTATAGAAGCTTGAATCAATTGACTTAAATGCTGTGGAGGGACTTGCTTATTCATGATGGAGGAATAATGCTACAAATCAAAGTAATAGCATCCTTCATCCATTTTGCATTTTCTTTCTCCACAGAGACTGTACAAAGTGAAAAGTCAGCACAACACTGTCTTGGAAATGTAATCTTCCACCAAACAATTGCTTCACTGCAGCAGAGTAGACAAAGACATAGGTCTAGACAAACAACTTGAGTTTGACTGGGATACCTGTGCCTATAGAAGGAAATTGAATGGGTGTGAGAACACTTTTGGGCATGGAAGATAATTGTATGACTCATAAAACTGCTGTCCTGATGCTCTGCACAATCATATTCTCCATAAACTCCCACACAACTTCCAGGCACAGTTCAGGTGTCAGGACAAATCATGAACGACATCTGTCCCGTAGCTTTATGTCTTTCCTTTCAGTCACACATACTAGAGTTCACAAGAATATGCATGAATATATATCCACAAAGAAGTCAGTGTAAAGGAACAGCTTACACAAAATAAAATTATTTACACATAACTGAATTAGATCAGAACTTTTAGCTTTACCCATTAACATAATGGTGCCCTAAAAACCAAAAATAAGGCAGCCCCTATTTGGATCACTTCATGGATAATTACAGTATACTGAAGCAAATGCTGCTCAAGCTGTGGGAAACCACATTACTAAAGAAAAACCCCAAAATAAAAAAGTAAAATTTTTTCAAAATAAACCTCATTCACATATGCCATCAAATCTTTCACTTCTCCAAGGGAAAGTTTGATTCAAGTAAATGAACTTGTGTTTTAAAATGTGAAAGATCTCTGTTCTGTATAGAGTGGTGAGGTACTGGAACAGGCGGCCCAGAGAGGCTGTGGATGTCCTGTCCCTGGAAGTGTTCAAGGCCAGATTGGAAGGGGCCTTGGGCAGCCTGGTCTAGTAGTAAATGTGGAGGTTGGTGGCCCTGCATGTGGCAGGGGGATTGGAGATTCATGATCCTTGAGGTCCTTTCCAACTCTGGTCATTCTGTGATTCTGTGATTCTGCAGGAAGAAAGCAAATGTTTGTGATGGCTGATAAAAAAGTCCATCTCAATCTGGTTTATAAAAACTATCAAAGCAGATTAATCTTGGAGTCCAATAACATACATTGAATTAAAGTAACTAAGACTCCAGTGAGCTTTTCTAATAAGATGACGGGAAAAGAAGAATCTGGAAAAGCTGGTAATCCAACCTGAACCCTATTTAAAGATACAACAAGAACAACAGGTAGGGAGTATTTTAAAATTACACTACCAATTCTGCATGTATGAATGAAAATTATGAGAGGAAATTGTGAAGATAAAACTCTTTAGTTTTTAACAGCATCCTTCTCTTTATAATCTTGCAGCTACACAGTCTTGTTCTCATGTATAAGTTAATGGCTTGCCCGCATGCTTTTTATACTGCAGGACTGTAATTACAGCAGTTTTTATTATTCATAGCTGAAAATTTTTTGCATTTTAACCAAAATATCCTCAGTATTGTATTTTAGAGCTAATATCTGATGCCATTCTGAATGCTAGATGTTTGAGCAAAAGAGTGAGTGACAGGGAAGAGAAGTGCAATGGATTAGAAATTCAGGTCACATTATCATAGTCAAACAGAATGAAAAGGTACTGAACAAAGCAGAAAAAAGCTCTACAAGCTCTCATTTTTTTAATATAACTTTTCAGAATCTAAGTAGTGGAAGCGACTACTGGAGACTTTAAACAAAACAAAGCTTGGGCAAAAAGATAAACCAGCTTATTAGAGATATGCAATGCCACCTTTAGTGAGCTGTCAGAAGTCACCCAAGGACCTTTGTAATCAGTGCACTAATGGTTCGGGTGTTACTGATGCCAGTACAGTTAAGAGATGCTGCTGAACAAAGATGCCTAGGTGCACAGGTCCAAAGAACACACTGTCTGAAGGAGCCCGCAGAAGGTGTGCTAAGGGAGACTTTGGAGTTTCCTTCATGAATGATAGCCAGAAATAAAGCAGGATGAAACAGTAATGCTACAAGCAGAAGTAGCTCAGCAAGCACAGAACATATTCTACTTTTCTAGTACTCACACCCTACTGATTAGCACAGCAAGAATGAAATCTAAGTTTGCAGAAATAATAAAGAGGCGAAGAGTGAAATAATACAATTTCACACAGATGGAATAGCACATAAAGAGCAGGATACCAACTAAGAAGTAGCATATATAGACAATGCACAACTTGTTCTGTGAAACTCCTCATAGGCAGGAATTTAAAGATTCTGGCACCACTTGTCATAGCCAAATAGACAGCAAATCAGATTTAACAAAATCTACCACTATTAAGTAACTCACTTGTAACTCACTGCTTTTGTCCAAAGTGATATCCTCATCCTTAATTTTGAATCAACAGAAATATTTTCATGTTCACATATTATAGATGCACATATGTTTACATTTTTACATATATTTCTACATATACACATTTATTAAAAAAAAAAGTAAAATATGTATTTAAATTAGCTAGGGCTTTGACTTTTCTTATTCTCAAACTTTCTCATACCGAATCAACCTTGGCAGATGGCTGTGAGCAATCCCTCCAAACTATGCTATTTGCCTGACAGGGAAGGAGGGAAGGAGGGAAGAAGAGGGTTGTTTTTTTTTTTTTTTTTTAAGCAGTCAGAAAAATTGTTTGTTCAATAGCTCACATAGGAAGTATGATCTAATCAGAGCACCTATTCCCATTCTGAAGGAAGGAAAATATCAGCTACCTATACCCATTCCGAGCTGTTTTACCAGTCCAGATTCATCAGGATCTGTAAATAAAACACAGGGTGGGATACAAGGAACTGTCAGCCATTCTCAGGCTAAAAAGTCCCAAGATCTGTAAGAAGGCTGCTGCTGCTGCTGTAAGCATTTCAGTGTATTGTATACACACACAGAAGGACATTGTCACAAGCATGCTATTAGAGAGATACAGCTATAAGACAGAAGGCTGAAGAAAACTATCTTTTTTGTCCCCATTTTTCCTAAACAATGGAAAGCTTTCTTTTTAAAGGATACAAATTAGAATTGCTTTGCTGATGATAAGCTCTGGCTTTTGTTGATCAAACCTTAAGCCGGGAGTTCCTGTATTTTTTTTCCAGACATGTTCTCTTGAGACTCATGCTGCTCTTGCTTCTGCAGCAGTCACTGTTCTCGCTGCTAGTGCTATTCCCACTGCTTCAGTGTTTTGCAAAATGCCAGTTTTCTGGAGCTGGCTGAAATCCAGTCACTGATGCCTTGCACAGGGGCTTGCTACACTTGTGCTGCTGCTAGAACAGTCCCATCCAAAGGCTTAATTTCCTTGTGTTGAATTACACTTCTTCCCCTCAAACTGGAACAGAAAACGTTAAACATGTTTAGGTAACCAACTTGAGAGAGCTATTAAGTGGACTGATTAAAAAAAGTTAAAATTTTTAAAATCTGCTGTGGTGTTTGTTTTTACGTTGCTGCTCTTTTACACCTGTTTTGGCGCTAGGCTTTTGCAAGGCGCTGAACCCCAAGGTATGTCCTTGTTATACTCCTTCATATTTCTTCTCTCTAGCAATTGGAGTGCTTGCACTGTGCTGAGAGCTGGGGCACAGCCACATTGTGGCCCTCAGCTACTACTGACTTTATTCAGTTACTGCAGCCTAATAACATTTCAGGTGGACAGGGTCCTGGCTTTGTGACCTACATAAAATTTTTTGTTGCAATCTGCATTGCACTGTAATGCACAAAAAAGAAGCTGGCCAAGCACGTAAATACAGCTCAAAAAAAACCAGCATATACTCTTTCCAACAGCCATTTGATTTTTTTCTTGTAAGATTTTCTGCTTTTACTCCTTTCAAAAAGGCAGTGCGTGCATTTGAAAGCAGCTCTGCTCCTGTGCAATGCTTTTGCTTTCAGTTAATGTTTGGATTGTTGATCTTGCAGGGTCCCAAACTGAACTGCCTAACAGATGAATACAACCAACTACTGATTGAGAAAGCATGTGATGCAGCAGTTTGGGAATGGAGCAGTAAGTAGTTCAGTTGGAGTTGGTACAAACCCCAGCCCTCCTGCTATCTCTGGGTACTGATGTTAGTCTGAGATTTCACCACTGTTTCGACTCAGGTTGCGAGCTTGGAAGTTGTTATTTCTTCCAGTTATAAAGTCTTCTCAAAACAGAATATCATCTCTATTACAGAACTCAAGCACCAGCCTGTAGATTCCAATCAATGGCAAATGCTCAGCCATTTGGAATGGCAGTTATGTGATTATTTGTTTCCTCTGCCATATTTATATAAGTGTAAAATATTTGTCAGCATCCAGAATAGCAGCATCACTTTAACATTTACAGTCCAAAATCTGCAGTTACAAACCAATGAATTTTACAAAACAAAAGTTAAAACTTCCAGAAGATACAAGTTAATATCCATCTCTATAATTAAAATGAGCTCATAGGCAGAGAAAAAAAATAGTACACTCACTGAATTAATAAACAGTCCCACAAATGTCTGCATATTTTATGAGTTGCAGATGTGCATTTATATTTTAAACAAACTCCCATTAAGTACAACAAGGTTCTTCATATATTTTCTGCTTTCATGACAGAAACAGTTCTACAGAAAGACAGAGAACTTCTTTAAAAGCAATTATAAAATGCATCTTGAGATATCCTTATGCCTTTTATACTATACATACAATATCCTGCACACAATATTCTATTCCAGTTTCTCTGTTTTGAAGAGTCATGTAGATCATTCCTATAAACACAGCATGAAAGGCTGGTTTTACTATTCATCTAAGAATTTTTAAAAAGACCACTGCAGAAAAATTTTACTCCAGTTATACGTATAGAACCATAGAATAAGCTTTAGTTGCTGCTGAGACTAGCAGAAGTCCAGAAACGACATTAAATTTATTTTAATTTCTAAAAGACTGTTTTAAACGTCGAACAGAGCTCTTAAAACAGTGCTCAAATGCACAGTGCTTATTGAACAAATTCTGATTTATTGAAAGTAAACATTTACATTGGCTACAATGTTGTAACTGTTACAAATCTGGATAAAAGAGGCTTAAATAGCAATAGAAAGCAAGTGCAGTAAAAAGTGAATAGAGAAAATATTTGGCCTTAGTGATCTTCTGGCAGTATTTACATTATGTACATTTTGTTAAATATTTGTAGTAACTCTAAGGCACGATAGGCTAAATAGCAGGCAGCGGTACTATTTTGTGCACAGAATTTAATATATTTATTCAGAGAAAAAAAGGTTGTAGAGTTAAAAGAAACATAGGCATATTTTATGTATACAGAAAGGAGTGGATACTTCTTAAAATTCAAAGATACAATACATATTGGGTAAATATAAAATTATCTTCAGAACATTAAATTATATGTGTATAAGGACTATTTTTACTGACTTGCTGGTAAACACTTAATGTAATCTACTTTTCAACAGCTTTTTCACACATTAGATACGATGAACTAACTACTACTTTAATTCTATTTTGTTGTCTCATTACAAAAATCTTATACCTAGTATATCATACAAAACCCCAATGCAAAGTATAATGGGCTGTAATATACATCATTGCCATTCCCTGGCAGACCAGGAACACCAATGCATCCGGCGTTCCTCACACCAGGGAGCAGCTCGGTATTTCACTCACCCGCTCATGGCAGCGGCTGCTGCTGGGAGGCGGCCAGAACCGACCCCATGATGAGGCGGTGGAGCCCCGCACTTCACACCCGAAGTGTCCAAAGCCGAATCCAGAGATTCGATCCCCTTGTGACAGACAGCCTCGTGCACTGTACGTGACACTGCGCATGCAGAGAGCTGCCTTGCTTTAAATTTTATTTATTTATCCCCTCTGAGGTATGAGCTTACCTCTACTCCTCAGTGCTTTAAGGAATAAATTTGGTTATTAATACAGCCCTGGCTGACTGGACTCAAGATACTTTTCAAACCACTTTCAGCCCTATGCTTGTTTTATCCGCTCTGCCAACAGGCGGCTTTGCTGTGTTTAACCCAGGGGCCCATCTTTCCCCTTATGGTAGAATTAACAAGGAGGCCAGCAGGATACCCAACCCACACTGCGGTTTGCACTTGGCAGCTTTGCACAGTGCTGCACCCTGCTGCACTCCATGAAACAAGTGTAGACCCTGTGAGGGGACAGCGAGGCTCAGCCCTGACTGCTGGGACCTCTCATGTCCTTTTCTCCCTGCCACCCTCACCACCGAGGCCTCTGCTGCTGCCCCACTCTCAGGTAGCAGAAGCCAGGCCAAGGCCTACCCAAGCATGGATCTTTCATGCTGATGCCAGCAGCCGCAGGCCTTGGCATCAGAGGGCTGTAAAACACTTACCA
Source organism: Chrysolophus pictus (assembly GCA_037305975.1). Taxonomy (NCBI): domain Eukaryota; kingdom Metazoa; phylum Chordata; class Aves; order Galliformes; family Phasianidae; genus Chrysolophus; species Chrysolophus pictus. The sequence goes on from CM074614.1 coordinate 64,740,903, forward strand.
CAAGAGCCAGGAATTACATATACAAAAAATACCTACATTTGTTCAAGGGTCTAACCCCCAGCACCTGCAGTGGGTGTTTAGCACAATGCAGGGTCAGACCCCAAACCTGCATGCTTTGAAAATGCTAAGATTACAGAGTGCTTTTGCTCTGACTGACCCTATCAGTCACAACAAGTACTCTTTTTATTTGACTTTTATCTTCTACAACCAAGAAGAAATCCATTTTAGTTAATATAATGCTAAAGTCACTATACACTCTTCCTATATTTGTTTTATTTTTTAGTTTCTTTTTAAATCATGATTCTCTTCATTTTGATTAACGCTTTATTTTTTTTTCACTTTGTACTTATCAATGTTGAAAGTATGCTAAATAGTTCCAAAGTAGAAAATTATTTATAAGCATAGTACAATTGATCTAAGCCCAAAGGCTTCATTTGGAAGTGATCTTCTGTTTGTATTAACAAAAGCATAATCTTAGCATTATTCAACAGATGCATTTCTAGTACCAACAGCTATAATATTAAAATTATACAGCATCAGTAACAGTTTTTCAAGGGCTTTAGAGAAAACACAAGCATAAACAATTCTGGTGTGATCAACTAGTTCCTCTAAAACATTAAGCAGAATATCATACAAATTGGCTATTATATGATTAGTAATGCAGAGCCAAATACTTAGGTGATCAAAACAGCTTAGCACTGCTGAAGAAAATAGTTATGCTGATCATATATTATATAAGAAAATAACCCAAGTTGCTTAACCCCTTGAATGCTAAATACTGAATTTCAAGAAAGGTTTAAAAGCATTTTTTTTTATTCCTTTCTCAATGTTTAAAATACTTACAGAAGTACAAATAGGTCGATTTCTAATTAGGGTGCAATATTAAAATATTAACATAATTTCGCCATCAAACCCCCAGATTTGTGGGTTTTTAATTTGGTGTGGGATGTAGAAATAAGTTAGAAAGTTCCATCTCAGGAACTCCCTCAGTTGCTCCATGCTGGACAGAGTCACAGCTTCATGGAGATTTCTACCAAGAAGAGTAATAGAGCCTGGGGCTCTTTTTTCTCTGTGATTAAAAGCTATTTGTGAAAAGATTATATCTGTTTCAATTATTATTTGTTTAAATTTTGAAGTTTGCTATCTATTTTTGACTAACAAGTAAGTCCACACAGAACCCCCCTTTTTCCTTAATCTTTATAAAAAAAAAAAAATAAGAACAAACACTTCTGTAGGGGAACAATCTGAAGACTTATTTTCACCTGTAAATGATGTAACCAAAAGGTTTCCCATTTTGACTAATTAAAAAATTGACTGAGTTACTGTCTAGCAAGTGAACTGTTGTTTAATTCCATTGCTTTGCTTGCAATACTGGGCTTGAGTCCTTAGAGTGTCCCAGTGCCCTTGCCACCTTTCCAATTGGCCCAGTTCCCCCAGGCATAATACTGCTGCTTTGTTAGCCCCATCCCTTTTCCCCACCACGCAAATGGGGGGATTTGAGCTGCTAATGGTACATGTTAGTGAATTGTAATGCCTGTGCTCATCATATTATGTCTTATTCTTGATCATCTTTTGTTGTCCCAAGACTTCAGCCACTGCTCTCAAAGCTCCTTGAAGTATTGTTGCCACTCTACAGCAGCAAGGTCTTCTCATACACCTCTGAGCTCTGCTTTCCTTCACACTTCCCCTTTCTTCCATATACAACAATATTTTGAGCAGTCTTAAAATTCAGCAGATGTATGTTTTTTCTCCCCTTTTCAATGACAGTACTTATGAGGGCAAAAAAATGGTAAGCAACTTGACATCACTGTGCAAAGCAAGACTAATTCACTGCCGTAGCCACGCTCTTTGGTTTCTAAAGCTACACCTCTCAGCTTCTTCTAAATGAGTTCACTTGTGACTCTGCTGCAGCTTCAGGGAACTAAGAAAATATGCCTGCTTATTTGGCTTCACCAGTTTATACATGGTTATATTTTGTTCTTTCCTAGTTTTTTGAGGAGGCCTCTCATACTGGCAAACTATAAGCTAAAGAAGTCAATGCAGGACATCTTTGAGGACTTTCTAGTGTCCTTCTGTGTTCTGCAAAAAGAGAGTGATTTGGACATACTGCAGGACAAACTATGGAGGGATGAGCACTCCAGGTTTTCAGCTCCACTTCTAAACTATGCTGATTTTGTGCAGCTACCCAAACTAATGCAGTCTTTATGTAGACTGAAATATTTCAGGAATTTTCTTTGTTTCAAAAAGTTAACCAGTGTCTCAATATAAAAAATAACAATTAAGGTACTGGTTCTCAAATGAGGGGTCTGCCAAATAAGGGTGAATGTCAAATAGCAAAAATTTAAGAGCAAAATGGGGCTTTGAAAAAAGAATTGGGCTGACAAGTCTGGATGTGATCCCAGAAAAACTGAAGTTCACAGCAAGTCTGAAACACACACACAGAAAAACCAACATCTCCAGGTAAGTACAACAATACCATTTTACATGCAGGGCATTTCAATTGCAGCAAGGAATAAGGGAGGAGTAAATAAAGAATAAAGGAGTAAATGTGAACATAATCTTAATGCACTTCTATTTAAAAGAAAAACACTAGCTGGTCCTCTGCTACTGCTATTTAACAAAGATAACTTAATAGAGTAGAGCATTTAGGCTGTTTTTACTTTTCGAGGCGCCCTTTCTCAGGGCACAGACAGGCAAGTTGAATTGCTTTCCATATTTAAGGTGAGATGCTGCAGGATGGCTGCTGTTAGAGCTACCCAGTGCACAGGATATGCTTTAGGCTTTGGAGACTAGGCCTCGACCCAAGTTGCCATTGTGCTTACTTGGAAAAAGTAGCTGCTAGTTCAAACACCAAAGATGTGAACTGGTTTGTTTTTCCTTAGGAATAAATTAATAAAAAGACTTTCACTTGGTGATACCAGTATATTTTGTGTTTATGATTCCTGATGTAGAAATAACAATTAACTCAATCTTGTTAAAGCTCTAATTTAGCAGGTACTTTTACCTATCTGGCTAAATTTAACCACAGAGTAATCTCACAGAAGTCAAGATGGAAAAGCTAACGGACCTTGCTGATTTGAAAAAACATACCAAATCTAGTATATAAAAAACAAATTTGTAAGAAGAAAGTTAACAGCTTCTGAATTTCTAGATGTTTGCTAAGCTTGCTTAATTAAAAATTTTAATTGAGCTGCTGAGTGGATATGATGGTGTTTCAACATACATCCTCAGAGTCATTAGTTGTCTTTGTTTCACACATTATGCCAAAACTGCACTGTTTTAACATTTGATTCTAAATCCTGCCTGCACCTGTGTAAAATGAAATGAATTGAAGATAGCTGCAGGTAACCAATCTCTTTGATTTGACATGTTCCAGACAACTCTTTATTGTGTTTAAATATGAGAATATTTTACTTATTGCAAAGTATCCTGCATAATACAAGTGCTCCGCTATAAAATCTTCTCACTTGCACATAATTCAGTCATTCTAAATTTAAAATACCAGTATACAGTACTAAAACCTCCAACTGAATAATTTAATATAAAAATATCAGCACAAAACTCCTTTTTTTAAAGTCTGTTTATTGTGAGCAACCCAAATGCCTGTTTGATTATTGTTAGTTGTAGTATGTTAATCGACTTTGCACCCCAACAGTTGTTAATTCATACCATCTCGGGTATTTTGATGAGATAAGAAACACTAAGTAAGAAAACAGTAAGTATTCAAAGGGTTAATTTGCTTAGAATAATAATAATAAATTAGGGTTTTTTTGCATCTTCTTCAGTTCAAAATCCAGCTTTGAGACTGAGGAAGGCTTCCAAACCACATCAATTAAATAAGAGTGGTCCTTTTAACCAGTAGCAGTTTGATTGCCAATGACTCGAAGAATCTCTTTATGAATGCTCGGTTCCTGTGTATTTATACTTGTATCACCCACTTGACCATCTTCGTAACTAAAAAAAAAAGTGAAGAAAATAAAATCAAGTTAGTGCTTTATTAATCTATTTATATCCAAAATTCTGTTTTATTCTGTAATCACCGTTTTTCATTCTGGCTATAACCAAGTTTACTATTAAAATGCTCTTCTGCACTTCACTGTTACAAGCAGATCCCATACTCAGGAATGTGGTAGGACTTCCACTGTAATTGGACAACGCACTGGGACCCAAATGGGACTTCTGTGGTGCCACCAGCAGAAGTGCTGCTACTGTGCTGAGGCTTGGATAGCAACTCCCCTCTCTCTGCCTGTATAAATGAATCACTGCACAAGGCTGGTACCAAAGCATTTCACAAGCCACTGCAATGCCTACAGTAACTAAACTTCATCACAAAAAGGTCTCAGCTTATTGATGACACCATGACAGCTTCAAGGATTTTCTCTTTAGTATAGAGCAATCCTAATCACTGAAAACCTCCAACAATGGCGAATCTGGTGTCTGTATGCCTCTCCATTGGTTTGCGTGACTCTTCTTGCAGGGCTGAAATCCATGTCAATATATAATTACAAATCATAGCTGAGAGGGGAATGTTCACATCACAGAGAAGAAGCCTTTTCTCAATAATTCCTTAGCTTTAAAATATACGTGCTAATAGAAGAGATATTTTGCAATAGATGGTCAAAGGTACAGCAATATAAGGTAATGCTACAGAGTAGGAAAAATCAGAAACACTCCATTCACTGCATTTTTTTTTCTTTTACTTAAAAATATCTACTAAATCTTTGCCACTAATGTATCCATACATCACCTGAAAAAAAGTATAGAGATGAATACAAACTAGAGTGATGCTTTAAAGAATTAGAAATAAATGTCTTTGACCGCTTTCATTTACAACTGTTGTCAGGAATGTGAGGGAAAAAAAAGGCCTAGAAAAGACAGAACTTTAATTTTAAAAGAATGTTTGTACTCACACAAAGAAAAACCTTGTACACACGTGATCTGTGTTGGGAACTACCCAAATCTCTCCATGTTTGTGCAGATCGGATGAGGTTATCACTGTAAAGAAAAGAATAAATTCTACAGTGACCAAAACACATCTGAAAGATACTGTTTTGAAACGTCTGCTTTTTTTACACACTTTACATAGCTTTGTGCAAATTTTGAGTTTTCCACTGTATGTCTGTGGCCAAGTGTAGACTTCAAGTTGTCTGTTAGTAAAAAAAGGACATGACCAAGATTCTTCTTTCCAAAATACATTATACTTTTCATAAAACACAAATGCTTGATGTATGAGAACCAGTTCTTAATTCACTGATTTTAAACAAAAGTTGGCTTTTATGATCATCTGGTACTTTACATAAATAAAGTTCTTTGAAGGAGCAAGATCTGCTCTATAGACCAGTAAACAGGAAAAGAGAAAAAGTACAAGCATTAAAAACTGATTTAAGAAGCACATAGGGTTGATAAGAAGGATTTGAGTCAACTAATGTCTCTGGCACAGACATGTCTGTGTTTGGTGGTGGCCGAGCCAATGCTAAGGCATGAAAGTCACTTGAAAACACCTGAACTGAGCTGGCAGATATTAGTGATTTGCTGTAATACCAAATATTTTTTAAAAGGTAAAATTATAATCAAAGGGACAGTGAGTCCCACCAAAGCTTGTTCAATGTTTAGAAAACAGCATGTTTAATAACAGCTGTTATGCTGTTTAATGGCATAATAAAATCAAAACATATAAAATCAAAACATATAGAATCAAAACATATAGAATCCATGAATCCATGCTTTAAAGATCTTCTATAAATATATCTAAGTGCTACCAGGAAAAAAAAGTGCATATCCAATTTTTACGTTATTTCTTCCATGAATGGTAATTTTTAATCATAAGAGATTAAAAAAAAAAAATGTATTTTACGTAGTTGCATAAAAGTAGCTTGAATACTGAAATAACATCTTTGACACAGTGTCTTAGTTTTAACTTTTTAAAATAAACAAATGCTGAAAATGGAGGGCAAGTTAAGTTCAATACAATTTCTTTTAATAAGATTCATTATCAATTGTTCTTATTCAAATTTCTTAATGATATGTGACAAAAAACAGCCAAGTCTCTCAAGATTAATGGTAATCATAAGCACTAAAAATAAGGATTTTTAGCTTTAAAAAAAATTCTGAAGCGCTCCAGAAGAACAGGTTGGTTATCACATGAAAAACAAATTTGCCTAAGCAGTTAAAAATCATTTGAAAATTCAGTACAAAAGCTGTTGTTTCTCAGAGTTACATGTTTTATGTATCTATTAGAAGCTTACGAGAAAACACTGTTTCAAATGAAGAACCTTGCTGGACAGACCAGATGATCAGTCACTATACAGCCAATAGGAACTCCTCTACTCTGATGCCCCACCCCTGGAGGTGTTCAAGGCATTGGGCCCAGGGTAGCCTGAGCTGATGGGTGACAGGCCCGATTATGGGACTGGAATTGGGTACACTTGAAGCTGCCTTCCAACCTAAGCCATTCTATGATTCTATAGTGTGATTATTACATAAAAATTCAGCATGTATTACACTTCTTGTTTGAAGAAGGAAGTATTTTCAACAGGAATACAAAGGTCAGCTACTAACAAGTACTCATATGCCTACCAATAGTTCCTTACTTAAACCAACCAATACTTAAGGTTTACATTCAGTATAACCATGCTCATGACTAGAACAGTTTTTCAAGGGCTTTCAGCTTACCTTCACATAAGGCTATGCATTTTAAGTTACGGCTTTGCAAAAATTGTGACTGTTGTCCTTTCTTCTGTGACTGAGATGTAAAAACATGAGAAAACTTAATTATTGCTGTAAGACAAACAGTGGAAAAGTAGCAAAGGAGAGAGCTGCTATTTTCAATGATTTATTCATAAACAAAGATATTCTTTCTATAACATTTCTGTTTTATTTCTAAATGTAACAGAATTTCTAAAACTTTTAGGGCGGGGGTGGGGGAGGAGGGGGGATTACCATAGGGTTTCCTTTATCCAGAAAGAAAAATTCCTGATGATACAAGGATCAATTTTACTGATAAACACTGATTACAATCAGTGAATCAATCTTACCAATAAACAAATTGACAGCAGAAGAACAACAAAAACAACAACAAAACCAAAGGGATTTAATCAGTGATTTTTTGGCCACTTGATTTATTTTCATGCTTTACTGGCCACCTAAATTCCAAGGGGTTCTGCCCTTATATGCCAGTTTTTACCTAAAGCCAGATTATTCTGTAGTTTTTGTGTTAGAGACAGATGACATATTTTTTTCTCATCGTTTAGTTCTACATGTAATTTCTACAAGCTTGCTTTAAATAAATCAGAATTCTAAAGATTTAGTGTGTAGAAACTACGGAAAAATAAAACCAAAATCTGACTAGCCATCAGTGAAATCCTGTGCTCATTTTCCAAAAGTAGCTGCTCTTAACTCCTTTTGCAACATCGTTCAGTAAAAATTCCAGAGCTCAGAAAGCAAAGGCTTGTTAAAGGTCATAATGATATCTGTGTTTTGGTTTCATTCTCTTCCCAAATTCTTCTGGTTGGAAAAGAAGAGCACTGGGACCTGTAGTATATTTCATAAATTCTTAGAGCAGTTGGGCTGTATGTGTTGAGTGCAGTATTTTGACTTGTTGATTTCATTTACTAAAACCATTAGCTTTTACAACAGAAATATTGCCTTCTTTTCAAATACCAGGTTCCCAACATAAAACCATAAATCTTCCAGAGATGATTGATATACTACTGTACCTGTGATGTGTTGCTGCCCTTACTGCTTGAAGCTGGTTCATCTTTAGCTGACACCTTCTGCTGCTTCTTGTTCATCCCTAAGATACAAAAATAATGTAAAAGACTCTGCCATATAAATACAACTGTAAGCAAAATTAAATACAGATAATGCAACAGGTGGCATGGTCAAAATTACAGTCCTTTGCATTGCAGACAGAAAGCTAGTTAACTTTGCCAGAAAATAATTCAATTTAATCCTGTAAATTACCCATATATCTGCATATGTTGCAAAGACATTAAGAAGCCAAGTTAGCACTAAGAAGGTATGAAAGTAGATAAAAATGATCACAAATGCCACTGAATGTTCTTAGGTGATTCTTTAACAGACTGCATTTTAATATGTTTCAACCTAACAGACTCTACTGAAGCCAAAGGAATAGTTTCATTTATTGAGAGCAGGATAGTAAAATCCTACCTTAGATGAACTTCAGATGCTCATCCAGAATATTTTATTTAGTTCTAGTAAAAGTCTAAATAATTTTCAGTAGTACTTAGTTTATATAAAAGTAGTTTTGAAGTCTCCCTAGGTTAAATTATATACAGGTGAATCCATTAAAGTATTGGTCACTCAATTTGGATCCAATTTCCTTCTCAGAGATTTCAACTCCTTAGATCTCATTTATATTCTTCTTGGTAGTTTATATAGCATTCCTGTATGGTACATTATTACAGGCTCCCTTTAGTTTCCACTACTCCATATTTCTTGACAATTTGCAAATACACACTAGATTATGCTGAACTTTATGCCTGTGAAGTAATAAGGAGTATAGGGTCCTCCATGTTTTTTTAGTATTATAAAATATTATATATTTTAATTAATATTACATATTTAATAGGTACACAAGATTCCTTTCTGGAAGAGACTAGATGGAAGGTATCAAAAAATGTAGAGAGAGGAGAAAAAACACTGAAATTCACATATCAGTGCCGTACAAAAAAGAAGTCACTTTCTTAAATGACAATTCTGCAGTCGGCACTTTCAGTGAGTCCTAAAAAGCTCCCATACTTGTGTAATCTCTAAGAAGCTAAAAGTGCATTTAGAAATTACCGATACTGAAGCTCAATTAACAGCAGTAAAAAATTCTGAGCTCTAGAAATGAATTGTGACATTACCTAAAAATACAAAGAAATCAGAAAGCATAACTAACATTTTCAGAATTAAATTTATCTACACGCAGAAAAACTCACATTCAACTATACCAACAGTTTTAGATGAGAGGAAATGGTAAACACAACATAAGAAAAGAAAAAAGGCACAGCATTTTAAAATCTCCACAAAAGTTTGGTATACAATGCACCTGTTATGCTTCTATTTATGATTCTAAGATGGAAAGCTCTGCATGGTTTACTTCTGGATTCACAAGTGGGACAAACTTGTCCCCTTCTGTTCTAATGCTAAAATGAATACACGGTCCATTATTTTCTATGTATGTTTGACGTATCACACTTGGGAACATTCTTAAACACATACAGCTGAACATGTGTTTTGATGAATATTTGTTGGGTCAGAGAAGTTCCTAAAAGCCTATAAATCCATAATAATAGATGAACTTAGGTAGATACTGACAAAAAACAAATAAATCACTACATTGGATTTCCACTGTATGGTCAAGACCTTCTCCATTACAAACAGCATTCAGCTTTAGTTACTACTTATTTCAAGTAGAGCTTCAAGACATTCATCACCTTCAAAAATGAGGATAGGTATTTAATAAGGGAAATCTAATTAATTAAAAAAAGAGAATCAAATCTTAGACTACAGAATTTACTAAACACCAAATTTACTATAGTGTCATAAAAAGCAAAACTAGTAAGAAAAGTAATAGCTTGAGATATCCCCCTATGTCTCAACTATAGAGTGATTTATAAATATCACCTGAGTAACCAAATGATATGCTTGACAATGGACTAAGGTAGATGCCGCTTCCAAACATTGCACCATGGAGCTGAAAGAGATAACAGGACAATTGTTTAGCATCTGGATAAAAAAATAATGATATGCACAAATCTTGATGTAGATGAGTTACCATTCATTAGCATTAATTTGTTGATTGGTAATACATGATGTTCAAAGTTGTCTAAAAAAATAAATAAATGCTATGAATATATAACTAAAATACCACACATTCTAGAAACTGTGTCCAAGGGTGCAAAGATAATTTTAGGCAGTCTTTAGGAGTCTTTGTGAATCACTTTTGAAGGAACTAGATCCAGAAGGTTTTTCCAAACTATGCTTGCTGGACTGGGTACGATCTAATAATAGCTATTTTTTTCCCTAAGTTAAGAATTGAAGAAATGGTGAAGAAAGTGCTTATTTGCTATATATATATATATAAAATAATAATAAAAAATTATTTTTGCATTCAGCCTGAGCACTGGAGGGATGATTTCAACCAGGCTTTTGCCTAAGCCTATTCAGACATGCATATACCATCACTTCAAAACAGTTCTTTAGCCACAAAGTTATATGTCTGAAGACGAGAGGAAAGGGAAGACTTTTCTTCACCAGCATAACTGGCTCAAGTCACAGTGCTTGGGTTATGCAGCAAGACAAGCATGTTTTATTAGCCTTCTTCTTTTCAGGGAAGTGAGAAGTAGAGGTTCTGCTTTTCATCCAGGTTCTGACTGCCTTAAGTAGATAAGCCTTCAAATAAGCCACAAAAAGTAGTTGTTGCAGCCCATGTGAGAAACCAGGATATCTCCTACACAGATAGATGTTACAATCATTGGGCTTCCGAGTTACACTCACTCTTATTTCTTTCCTTTGGCCCCACAATATTTACAGTATGTCTGCAATGTACCAGAGCTCCCACTGGTATGCACTGTCACTTCTACATACTGTATGGTGTTGTATGGAATCCCTGGTGAGTAGATTCCTTTCCTGACTGGTTGGTATTGGGATAAGCAGAATTAGGATAAACAGAATGAACTGTATTAATGATATAGCTTAGTCATGTGAGAGATCTAAAAATGATGATGTATGTGAAACAGATTTGAATGAACTGCTTTCTACTCTTCTCAATATCTTAAGCCTGAACAAACAATCAGCACACAAGGGTTTACTCTGTTGAATTTTTGAGTGTAAGTTGTGCTTTCTGGGTGATGTGTATTTGAAAGATACTAATAAAAACACACAAACCACTAGAAGTAATAGCAGAAATTTCCAGTCCCTTTTTCAGTGTTTTCTGCTCCCTAATCTTCAGTCAACACCCTTAGATCTCCCTCCAAGGTATCGGGATCGTGGATTCATCTCTGGGGAACACCTGCCAAAACTCTAATGTTAAAACACACTGAATCGCATTCCTCTAGGCACCTCTCGTACTGCCTACTCTCCTCTGCAGTACTGATCTCCTTGTGGTTCAGCCTAAGGAAACAAAGTGAAGTTTTCTCCATAGATCCATCCTTGCCAGTACACTCATATTTCCTTCCCAAGAAAATGAGAGGAGGGAAGGAGTTGCCGTAAGCTTGGCTTCTTAAATTAAGTGTGCTCTGGGATCTTATAATAAAGGTGTGCCTCAAATTCTAGTCTTTGAGATTGCTTTTAAGCAGTTCCGAGCTGAGCCTCGTGAAGGTGCTGCTGTGCAATGTAAAAACGAAACACTGATTCCACTGATACGGTTTTTTTAAAGCCATTTTAGCAGACACATTATTTAATTTTAATTGCTTCATAAAATTACCTTTTTCAGGAAACATAAAGATATTTGCCACCAATCTTACTACCATAAATACACCCATTGAAAATTCACCTGATTTTAATATGTAATCAAACATACACAGGTTAGCTAAAGTCTATCTAGATTATTCACCTGCAGCCTCGTATTGGAAGCAACAACTAAGCCATTTCTCAGGATGGAATGCCAGTTTTCAATGTGTGAACCACTGAAAAAGTAAAAGAGAAAGTGTTAAAATCTGCAGTGTAAAATTCAAAATGAAATCATTAATCCTTTAAAGCAGTACATTCACAGCTGCAAACCTCAAATGGCAAGAAGAAAAAAAAGACAGTGTGGCATTTTGGTAACCTTTGATTAATACAAACATATGGACTCACTGAAATGCAAAGGTACTTCCATAAAGGTTTTTAGCAGCTCGGAAATTGGATTCTTTGGCTGGTGGACTGCTGAGAAGCAGGAACTGGTGGGGAGTGTGCATAAACTTTAGTTGCTGCAAAATATAATAGTGCATATGTGAAAAGAAGTTGATGAACACAATAGCATTGTATTTCCAGAATGGTAGTTCTTAATATAGCAAGTTGTTTTGCACACTACTAACTACAACTACATTTATATACCAAGAACTAAGTGGAAATTGGTCTAATTACCATAGCTTTTATCTGGAATCAAACACAAAAACACTCTTTGGTTTATGAAACATATGGAAGTTTCTGAAACAGATTTCAGCCTACTACGTCTCTAGTAAGGTAATTAAATTGAACGATTTCTCATGATATTTTGATCAAAGCTGTCTTTGAATTAAGGTTCAGATTTGAAAGGCTGCAGACTACTACACCCTTAATCAGAGCATCAGAGCCAAAGATACTCAGAAATGAATCTCAGCATCACCCATCTAAAATGTCAGAGCTATGCTTTTTTATAGTATGCTCATATGTGGTTCTTCTGATGGAAGTAGTCTGTCTGCACTGCTTTTCATATAATTCTGTGTCTGTTATTCTGAATGGCAATGGCAATACTCCAAATGGTAACAAAAACAGTGAAGTTCTCATCCAATCTCAGATGATTGCAAGGTAGACATTTGTATTTGAGCTACTCATCTAAAACAGTCTTTTTCTGACTATAATTTGTTTGACCTGTTTTAGATATTCACAATGTGATGCTATAAGTCATAACTCAAAACTGTCTATTTCTCTCCACTGTCTATTAATAGAGTCCATGAGACTGGTTTAAACATGGACATTTACATTTGGCCAGGACTCTCACTTATGCCAATGTGAGCCGTGAGAAATGAGAAGATAACCCACAGACACTTACCCTATTCACTGGTAGCTTCACAATATGTGATCTGTTACTAGAAATAACCCTAAAAGAAGAAACAGTTATATGCACTAGACATGACAAACAAGCAGAAGTTTCCCTCTAGAAAACGTAATGCATAGCCATAACAAAGCATGAGGCTGCAGGCTTTTGAACCTATCAGATTAAAGCAGACTACACCTTGGCTACAAAGTCAGATCTGAAGCTGTAAAATAAGCTAGAGTCTTTCCACTGTTTTCAGACACTCCAGGTGAGATCCAGAAACAGTTCAGGAACAAAGCAGTTGCACACGTTAACTCTGGCATTAATTCTTAGGATGAGCTTATAGGAAATTAAACTGGTGAAGCAATTATTCATTCATCTTGGCAAGTCAATAATTATCATGCCATGTGAGTCAATTTTATACCATTGTAGAAGAGGATGTGCAAGTGGGTCTTGTTTATCCATCTGCTTCTTTATTTCCAAGTAAGGTGCCTAGAAAACAGTAATTACATTCTTTATGCTGGTTGAAATCATAAAGTTAAATTTTATATGTTACATCGGCTGTGACTTCATCTATAAAAATGAATACATGGGCTTAAATCACAGCTTTGGTGACATTTAGCATTGTACAGTTATAAATGTGTTTTGACAACAAGAAGAATTAAAAAAGCAATTATTTTCCCTGGAGAAAAATAATAAGCATATAATTAACATCAAAAAGAGTATATTATAAAAACATTGGTGATCTCAGGGACAACAGCAGAACATATGCACTAATGTTCAGCTCTTGGACTAATAAATTGGATGGGGACATCACAAAATGAAGTTTCTCAAAATACCATAAAATCCCAAGTTAATCCACATTTTTTTTTAATCTGTTTCATGATAAAAACTGTTAAAGTAAAATACTGTTAGAAGCTTATATTTCCCCTGAAGGCATTTCTTGATTTCCATCACAGTGCAAAGTACTCAGGTTAAAAACCTTCAGTCTAATAATTATTTTAATATAGAAAGAAGTAAAATGTTGCTTACTTTAGGAGATATTATAAAAACTAACAGAAATACCTCAATTGTTATTTTCAATGTGTTTTACTGCTTTCTATACATCATTCTGCATTCCATATTCCCAAAGTACTTTACAAATACATACAAAATACGATTTATAAAATCTTGTGAAATTACATTCATAAAACAGTTGGAAAATCAAGAGGTATGTGAGAGATTTCAATAAGCAGTTGTACTTAGAGAGTCTGTTTGGGAAATGAATTGTTACAGTAAATATAAGAATAGCTATCAGATTCTGTCCTACTGTGAATATTGAGAAATTGTATGTTAGTGATCCAAGAGACCCAATGTTCCTAGTCACCATCCATACTGAGCTGAACAAGTGTTTTGTTGTATCAGAGATAAAGCTATAATTCAGAGCATCATCACAAAATCAATTTCTTTTGCTTTGGAAACAAAGAGACACAGTTTGATATTCCCAGAAATGCAGCAGTTGGTGATTATCTTGTTATAAAGTCCCTATCTGCTGTTATCTCTTATTTAAACTTCAAAAGACTTGAATTCTACTTTATCACTTCAATTTCATTGCCTCTGTGGATACTGTAGTTTGATATTTTTAGCACACATTTTAGCCCTACAAAAAAGGACTCATCCTATCAACTTTCCCACTCATCACAGACTCATATAAATATCCTCCTAGTTCTAGAAACAGCTGTTATGTTATATAAACATTTTTAAACTCACCTGTGTCATTTCTCTAATAGAAGTTATACTATCCAACGCTTTCATGACTCGGTCATAATTCTTCTTCTGATGTAAAATAAAATAAGAAAATACATTAAGACTATTGGTCTTTAGTTGTACAAAACTCTCAATTTTTTTCAGTCTGTATAAAATCAAAGTTTGGATGAATGTTCAGCAAACCAATTGTTTTGTATTTTTTAAGCAAGTTTCCTTCCACTTTATTCATGCAGATTTTTTCATTCATAGTCCAGGAAAACTACAGAAAAAAAAATATATTACCCATGATGATTGTTCTCTGAATGTCACTAGACTCAAATATACAACAGTGTAACTCACTTAAAATATCTGGTCACTTTTTAAACAAATATTTGTAGTTACATACAAGCACTGCCAGTTATTCAGATAATGTGCTACTATTAAGTATGCAATTAACAAACACTGCTAAATAAAATGCTAAATAAGCAGATGCATTTACTCTGCTAACAGCTCTATAAAACATCAGAGGTTGTTCAGCTGTTTCTCTGCTCTGCCTTGCCTGACTCTGACCTTTGCCTGCACCCTGCTTGGGAACAACCAGCAGGGAATTCCACCTTTTCTGAGCAGATGAGCTTGACACTGTGTGCTTCATCAGCTTCAGAGGTCACATCACCTTTGGGAACCTCACTGTACCTTCACTTATCTTTGGGTCTAGCCAACTCCTGTCCAGGGGCTTTCATCTCATTCATGCTGGCAAGAAGCTGGGAGGAGACGGAGTGGGCCATGCATCCTTGGGCCCTCCCTGCTCTTCTCCCATCATGGCTGTGATGAACTGACATTTGGACTAGATCATCTTACAGGTCTTTCACATTTTCCAACTTTTAATGATTCTATGATGAGTTTTCACCTTCCTTATACCACTTTACACCCTTTCCCTGTCCAAGCTACCTGTCTCCTTATCAGCCTCTTTGTCAATTCTTCCTGTGTGCTACAGATTATATTCACCCCTTCCTCTGAGGAAGTACCAGTAGTTCTTCTGCTAGTTGGCCTTTGTTCAGGAAGTGAAATGCATTCCCATATACGACATCCAAAGTCCCCATTTACACCCTTGAGGAGGGCTCAGGTAATCTATAATGGGTTCACAGCTTTCCTAGGGCTTCCCTGTGAGGCAACATTTGCTTGAGGAGCAAACAATTCTAAATTTGACAGTTGTACCAAATTCTATTCTTGTGTCCAACATCTGACAAAATTCAGTTTAAGGACAACAGTTTGCAGTGGGAAAGTGAGATGACAATAATATCCACTTCATGAATAAGCTAGACTAAAAATCTCTGTCGCCTACATCTCCTCAAAGCAGTCTTTCTCTGGGTCCAATGTGTACATTGAGAGAAAGACACAAAAGAAAAAGAAACAAAAACAACAAAAAACCCAACAATTTCTCATCTACAATTAGTATCTTAAAATAAGTTTTTGGCTTCAAGACTTCATAACTTTAAATAGAACTTACAGTTTATTTGCAAACACCTTCTCAGAGACAACTAAAAAAAAGTATTGAGTTCTGAAAACAATCACATGCTTACACTATATGCTGGAGTTATACTTTTCTAGTAAAGGACCCTCCAGAATAAGGTTTGCTTTGAAACCTAAGTAATGATTAAAACCAAACTGTGACATAATGAAAGATAACTACTTACCCTGGGGTTAAAGGCCAGCATCTGAGGATCATTAGGATCAACTACAGAAGGATATGGCTCAAAAATAACAACTTTCCTAGGTGACTCTAATGCAGACCGACACATTGATACTAATAGATCAACTACCTAGAGATGAAGAAAAAATTGTATTCAATATATTTATTTTCATATTGTATCATCCAGTTTTCTTTATTCTATACATTCTAGAAATATCCTATTTCATTGCTCATTATATCATCCAAACCACGCCATCGACAAGAAATAAGTAAGACTGCCATTCTTCCACTGACCTCAAAAGGCTTTGGGTCTAAACCAAGTGTATTATTCCAGGTGCATTAGTAAGACCAGTATCTGGTCTTAAATGTACCAGATACATTCCTTGTAGTCCTGGTTTCTCTCTTGTTCATGAACTAATACCTGGATTAAATTCATTCTTTGGGGAAATGAAGTCATGCTGGATCTGTGTAGCCTTGTGTAGTATATGTCAATGAAGAACGCTGCTCAAGAAAGAGGAAGGGTTTGTGAATCTGTACCATTGTGTTCTGTTCTTCTGAACACTGTAATCATAGAAACACTAGTAAACACTGTTTCTGCTAAATCCAGAACAGTGCTGTGATTAAAAAGTCATTTGCACAACTCCCACTGGGAGTCCAGTTCTTTTTTCTTTCTGTAATACTTAACTATCATATCATCATCATATCCTCGATTATGTTTGAAAAGTCATGGCTGTCAGGTGAGGTCCAGGGTGACTGGACGAAGGGTCACATCACTCCCATTTACAAGACAGGGAGCAAGGAAGACCCGGGGAACTACAGGCTGGTGAGTCTCACCTCTGTACCTAGTAAGATCATGGAACAGATCCTCCTGGGCAACATGCTTGATCACATGAGGAATGAGCATGTGATCCGAGACAGCCAGCACAGCTTCAATAGGGGAATGTCATGCTTGACCAATCTGGTGGCCTTTTATGATGGAGTGACGGCATCGGTGGACAAGGGAAAGGCAACCAAAGTCATTTACCTGGATTTGAGCAAGGCCTTTGACATGGTTCCCCACCATATCCTTATCTCCAAATTGGAGGGATGTGGATTTGATGGGTGGACTACTTGATGGATAAGAAATTGGTTGAAAGGCCACAGACAGAGAGTGGTCATCAATGGCTCTATGTCCAGGCGGAGGGCGGTAACAAGTGGTGTCCCCCAGGGGTCTGTCTTGGGACCGGTGCTCTTTAACATCTTTATCAATGACATTGATGACGGAATCGAGTGCACCCTCAGCAAGTTTGCTCAAGGCACCAAGATTAGTGGTGTGGTTGACACGATGGAAGGAAGGGATGCCATTCAGAGGAACCTCAACAGGCTTGAAAGGTGGGCCCTGATGAACCTAATGAGGCTCAACAAAGCCAAGTGCAAGGTTTTGCACTTGGGCCGGAGGAATCCCAGGCATCCATACAGACTGGAAGGAGCAGTCCTTGAGAGCAGCCCCGCAGAGAAGGACCTGGGGATCCTGATGGATGAAAAGCTTAACATGAGCCAGCAGTGTGCTCTTGCAGCACAGAAAGCAAATGGTATCCTGGATCAGGATACCTCCATCAGAAGAGGAGTGGCCAGCAGGGACAGGGAGGTGATTTTTCCTTTCTACTCTGCTCTTGTGAGGCCCCATCTGCAGTACTGTGTCTAGGTCTGGAGCCCCCAGTACAAGAAAGACAGAAAGCTGTTGGAGAGGATCCAGAAGAGAGCCACAAAGATGATTAGGGGGAGGGAGAGCCTCTCCTATGAAGACTTGAGGGAGCTGGGCTTGTTCAGCCTGGAGAAGAGAAGCGCAGGGTGACCTCACTGCAGCCTTTCAGTACCTAAAGGAGCCTACGAACAGGAGGGGAGTCAACTCTTTGAAAGGGTTGATAACTGCAGGACAAGGGGAAGTGGTTTTATGTTGAGGGAGGGAAGATTTAGGTTGGATGTCTTTACTACGAGAGTGGTGAGGTACTGGAACAGGCTGCCCAGAGAGGTTGTGGATGCCTCGTCCCTAGAGGTATTTAAGATCAGATTGGATGGGGCCCTGGGCAGCCTGGTCTAGTAAATGGGGAGGTTGGTGGCCCTGCCTGTGGCAGGGGGTTTGGAGATTCATGATCTTTGAGGTCCCTTCCAACCCTGGCCATTCTGTGATTCTGTAACTATAAGTCCATTTGAATATTTATTTCCAAAATCATGTAAGAACATGTGTGTAATGTGTACAGGCATGCATTCACATATGTCCATGTAGGCACATACACAATTTGTGATTTAAATGTTTCAAAATTAGTAATTCAGAGGTTAAAAACAGACAACAGCAAAACAGAAGCAGTGGCTTTCTGGCAGTTGTGAAACCTAAATCCAGCTCATAATGAAATTCAAGGTTGCTACACGAAGATGTATCTGGAAATAGGCTTATTTCCCCTGGTTTCTCTGTGACTTCTGAAAACATCCCTCTGTAAAAACAGACTTTTCCATGAAAGAAACAAGAAGCCAAGATGAATTGTACTTAGTAGGCATCCCCAGTTCCTCCTACAGTCCCAGATGTATCAGAACTCATTTCACAGCTCAAGCCATTCTAGAAGTTATTATCTGCCATTGTATTTGATCATTTGGAGGAAATAGAAATGATGGTCCTTTAGAGAAGAGTGAAAATAAGAATCATAAAGAGAGGAAAAAGCAACTCTGCTTCAGTGAGTCATACTGTTGCCATTCTCCTCCTCTGCTCCTTTAGCATGAATGAACAATTTTCTCTGTTTTAAAATATCTCAGATATATTAAAAAATGAAGTTATCTAAATAATCATTCCTTTCGCTATGCTATTTTAATATCTTTTCAGTTTATAATAGTTACAAGTGTGATGGATGATTCAAAATGGAGCATCTGCATTAGCATTCACAAAGGAGAACGGGAGTCTTTATACACAGCCAGGTCAAGCAGCTAGGCCTGCAACTGTGTAAATGTATTACCATGAAATTGAGCCAGCGTTCATACACCTTGTTTCTCACAGGCACTCCTTTGCTTTCAGTTGCCAAACATTAATAGTGAGGAGTTGTCTTAGTCCCCAGACACAGTGATCCAAAGTTGTCTTGCATTATTACTTGCACAGCGGGCCACTGTCTCAAAATTGGCTCAGCTCTTACAGGTTCTACAGCATCCTAAACCCTTCATTAAAGCAACTATTGACTTCTGTTTTCTCTCCCGCCATGATACCATCAGATTGCTTTAATGTGGGGAAACTCTGCATAGATTAGGCCTAATTAATCCCCTGATTTCCTTTCAGATCATTTTGAGATGATGGAACATGGAGTAGGTGAAACTTGAAGATAAGTCTAAATCAAAAGTTATAATACAAGTATGCGTATGTGTTCCCTGTAATAGGAAGTGCTGTGGATTGACTAAATGTCCATATAGCCAGGCATAATCTTCCTCTTGTTAACAGTGGGTACTGAAGAACTTAAGTTAGGATTTAAATGTTTTCAAGGAGGAAAAAATGATATTTAATGATGACAAATCTCTCATATTACCTAAGTCTTTTAGTGCCTCTCTCCATCAAGAATCTTTGAAGGAAGTCCAAACAAAAAAGTCAGGTATTTAATTTTCAGGCATTTAGACCATGACTAAAATAAGGCGAGGTGAGTTCAGGTTTGAAAGTCTTGGGAAGTAGTCTCTTTTTATTAAGAAACCATCAGAATATTGGAAGTGACACAATGTCTACCTTAGGAAACTAGTTTGAAGCACAGCATAGAAATCAGAATGTGATTTCCAATAATGAGAATATGCGCTTAGAGCTCTTCACTACACAAAATAGTTTGGAGACCTGGAGGAAGATTTGTCTGATGAAATATATTGGATATATACAGTAGTGAGATGAGGCTCTCTTCACAGTCCATGGAGGAAAGCACTGCTGTGCTGATACTCTATGCTGTGATTGACACCACCCTAAACTAATGTCAAAAACAGCTCAGATGAATCAAATCCTAAAAGTACTGAATTCTTTCTGCAAATAGGAAAAAGAGCTCAGCCAGATCAGATGCAATGCACAGAGTGTGATGATATCACTACAGTGAGACTCAGCAAAATTTAGTCACCAAAGTCCAGTAAGACAATCAACAAAACCTCCTTCTACCTCTTTAAAGCACTGTTTTAAGCTGGAAAAAATTCAGCACTCTTTGGAAAAGTAGATGAAGAGGTGCTCTAGAGATCCAGTGCTAACTCTGCATATGTCTGCAGTAATTAACAAGGACCACCTTCCCGTCAGCTGTATTTGAAGAGAAGTGAGAGCTAGTTTGTGTACCTAAGTACCATGTAAGTATTTGTATATTCAAAAAATAAAATTTCAGCTCCATAGAATGGCATAACTGAGGTCTTCGGAGGGCTTCCGGCTGGTGAAGAGGGATTTCATCAGTGCACCTCTCTGTTTTTATGATGAGCTGCCATTCAGATCCTACAGTTACATTCTCAAGTGAAGAAGCTGCAGTGTGCTGATCCAAGTTTCTTCTTTTGAGGAAAGAACTAAAGGCACTTAGCCGAATAGTTTATTTCCAGAGGCTAGACTCACTAGTGCTAGTTAAAGCTAACTGAACTGAATCCCCATTCTTCCAAAAAAAACACTGCTCACTGCAAAAGGACACAGTCAGTTATACATATTTAGGTAATTAGATAGGAATGCATTCTTCCATAAGAACTTAAAAGGTCATTTTAACTTCTGAATTTACTGAAACCCTACAACTACTGTAAACTAAATTTAAATGGTAATTTGGAAACACAGCTTAAAATACTTCATTTAAGGCATATTTAAAATCATGAATAAAAAATTACATGGTTAAAAATAAATTAATAATTGAACTGAATAATTGAGTCAGGAAGCAAGACTATGTTAAATTTCTATTCCTTGAGAAAAAAAAAAAAAAAAAAAAAGTCCATGTAGCAACATCAGTAAGGACTTTCCCACTGGTATTTAATGATCAAAACAACAGATGCTCAGTGGATAGCTATATCCCAACACCAATGAACAGGAAGTCGCTTATTAATTGCATGTGAGTAGTAATGGCTCATTAGGTGAAAATAAATGGGAATTATCTGCAGATGACAACGGCTACCTTTATTAACAACCCAGGTGACCTAATTGAACGCAACAGAAGAAAACAGGGTTACCCTAATTACATGGAAGAAAAACCATGGAAGCACCTCATTAGTAAAATTTGAAAATGTCATGCATAGAACAGTGTATTTACAGCTGTAAGACTGCACAAATAAATAATACTTACCAAAGAGTACAAGTCAAAATAAATTTTAAAAGAGACTGAAAACACTATGTATACTATAGACAATTAGATGTGCAACAAGGATTAGATCATTCTACCTGAGCCCCAGTTGCAATTTCATCAGCAGCTTCATTCATTACTCCTAGTGTTTGGAAAGCAAATACACAGAGCTCCCGTTCACAAACAGTGGGCTGCACAGAAGAAAAGCATTAATTATATTTTTGTTATAATCTGGGGTTATTGGTTTTATCATGCAATACCTACATCAGAGAACAAACATATTTAATATTAACTCTGTTCTCCAGATATTAACTGCAACATTAGTTTCAAATTATAAGTATCTATCGATTATTTGGGAAAACACATTTGAGAAGCATTTTAATAATCAGCAGAATAAGTGTTAAGAACTCTAAAACTTGTAAGTACTCCAAAAGATTAAAGTTGAATGAAACCTGTATTACAACATCGAAACTACAGTTACAGTATTCAAATGTGCTTCATACTGTTCTATCAGACTCAAAATGTTGTACGTAATTACAACTCACACAGCACAAATCCAGAAACTAATGGTGGAAATCCCACTTTAAAAACACAGCTTTATTCTTTACAGCTTGTTATTCTGCTACTGAGAAGAGAATCAAAGATCTGATCTGGAAGACAAAATCTTTAACAGACTACATTTAATTTTGACCAATTTATTTGTTAACTTTAAGAAAATGCCTTATATTTTCATTAAATAAACATTGTATTCAGGGAATGCTACATGTTATTTTTACAAATAAAGGAGCATGAAGCCTCTTCTAAATATATTTAAAAAAAAAAAATCACACACACAAAAACCTGCTCGTGTTGAAACATTCTTTTCCTTATCTTAAAAAAAAAAATCATAATTCCATCACAATGATTAAATAAAACCATACCTAAAATTCTGCAAATTAAGTGATACTTGAGCTTTCCACATTCATGAGGCACATAAAAGAGAAATAAAAAAACCTCACAGCTTTAAGGAAAGGGAAAGGGTATTTCTTAATATGCTTTCTAATTGTTAATCTTTCAGAAACTGTATACTTATTCACTGAAAAATAATTAGTAAATCAACTCTTAAAATGCTCAAGTAATGAATAATACAGAGTGAATTGTAATAAGCATTCAAAATAAACAAACATTTGCAAGAAAAATCAATTAAAACCTTCCTTAAAATTGACTTCAATAAACACAGCTTATTACAATGCAAACAATATTTTTGTATGCTATTTGCTTGAAATTATGTTATTAAATCCTAACTCACCAACACTTACAAATGATCTCTAGAAGGCAATACTGGACTTTTGTAACTAAAATCTGAGTCTAGCTACCACGATAATCATTAAAATGATCCACAACAGTTTGCTTCGAAGATCAAGTCAATGCCTCTAAGATGCCCTTGCAGGGAAAGAAAGCTAACAAGCACACAAATAAACTAAAATGTCGCTGATTTCTGTCTTAGGAAAAAGCTTTGTCAGTAATAAGCATTCTGCTGTATTTGTAGCCACTTGTTTCATAGCCGTTAAAATATGCATTTGTTCATTTTCAAAGATTCTAGATTTCAATAAACATCTGAGATGTACTGCACTGACATATTCCCACATCAATTGCTTTACAAGAGCTATCATCTTTCAAGTCTAATAGAGTGTCATCCATTTGATTTATTTTATCTGCCGTTACATTGCATTAGGCAGCAGATGAAGCCTAACATGATCCAATTCACTGTGTCACTGCACGCTAGACAAAAAGTATTTATTATTGTTATTATTCTAAGGTTTTCACATTCAGAAGGTGGGTCAATCACTTGCTTATTTGGGGAAACATAGTGGCACTGTTATTGTGACTATCATAATCAATAGTAATATTGCACAGGCTTGATAATCAATTTAGCCATACCTGCCACGAAAAAAAAGGCATTAACTTATTGTTATCACTTTGTTTGAACACTCAACAAAATATGTTACCTTGAGATTTAAAGACAATGAATGGAAGGAAAATCATCACTGTCTGACATCTGAAAGACCATTTTTGCTCAGGTGGACACTGGGGCTAAGAACTCAAGGCTGGAGAACTGTGTGTTTCAAAGGCACCAAAATTTGACTTCTCAAGAAGAACTGAAATCACTGACAGATTATATAATTCTTTTGACTTTATGTATTTGATAAACCTTTATGCCTACTGCGTACTTTTAGAATAAAACTTCACAAGGCAATGCTGATAAAATAAGATTTTCAGAAACACAAAGAGAGAAGAATCACCACATTTCCAAGTTTGCTAAAATCTTGCGGCATGTATTTCAATATTTATACAATATAATTCCAGAAAATACCTCAAAATTGAACATAAACTCTTTCAAGTCTGTCAACTCATCCAAAGCACTCCTTCAAACCTCATGGTGTAGTGTGATATAAATATAAATTACATGATATATAAATATAAATTACATGATAATAAAGCTGGAGGAACTGCTTCACTAACTTTGTCAATCCATTTCAAAACACTAAGAAAGAACAACTTTTCCCTGTTATGAAAATGAATTTCATCAAACTCATTTCTATCTGAGAAACAAATCCTTCTGGAAGCCATATGGTTTTGTTGCACAGTATTCTAGTAAATAATAAACAGCATTTCCAGATTATTCTCACAGATTTCTTAAACTTATTATTAGAATGTAAGGTATCTGCAGTCTAAATTTATCTTTCTTGACTCACTACTCACTACATCTTTCTAGTATTTACTTGGTTAAGTATGTCTATTTTCAGAATGGAGGAAATCCCTGTTTGAAATAGCATTGGTTGAAAGAAAAAAAAAAAAAAAAGAATTGCATAGAAAAATTGAACTCTATACAATCTCTGCATTCTACATACTGTCTTCGACTAAAAGCTGGACCAAATATGCAGTTTTACATTACATGAAAATGTCAGGGCTTTGTCAGTCTGATGGGGAAAATAACCACAATCCTTGAGCTATCCAGACACTTCAAAGGCCTGCCATCCACTCCGGATGCCTTTTTACCTGAACTGCAGCCATTTTCAGAGCACTTTTGGGCCTTGTTTCTGATAGTTGTCTCAATCTAACACAATCAGAAGCTTTTAACTTAATTTTCACAGATGTGTTACTAGAATGTTCCAAGAGATGTTGGTATGGCTATTTCAAAGTACCTTCCTTCAACCATTAATTAGGTTCAAGCATTTAAACTCTTTCTTTTCCCTCGAAATTGAAACTCTTTCCCTCCAAAATGAAAATCTGCTTAAAATTAAGAAGCAGACTTTCCTACAGCTTTTAGCATGTGATGATCTTAGTGACACATTACCTCATTTTGATTTTGTCCATAATTGTGCATGCTACAATCAGTGAAAAAAAATATGAAAATGAAGATAATAAATCAATTACAGAAGAAAAAGCTTAAAGAAAATCAAAAGTTTTATGGTAAAACAGGGATTCAGAGCAGCTCTTACAATGCTTCTAATATTTCACCAACTGCTAGAGCATGGCATCCACTTGTCTCTATATTCATGATTGGATGTGAGCCCATGAGACAGAAACAGTCTTGTTCTGACTTTGTAGCACAAATAAGAGAAATGCCCCTGGCCACAGTACACAAGCAATAACTACAACAATAATGCATCTATAAATGTGACACTGTTGTCATTTTTGGATACTTTCACTTCGGTTTAAGGCCATGTAACTAGAAGCAGTAACTCAGTAGGCTGAAGTTTTTAAGAATATTCACGTATACACGTGAAAATAAAGACAAGATCTTGCTGCTGTGGACCCATATACATAAAGGCACACAATACTCAGCCTATATTATACTACTAGTTTTAAAGGGGGAAATACATGCCTAAATATGGCTTATACACTTAAATATACATTTCCAGGCTTGAAACTTGCCTGACAGTGCAGTCTTATGGATATGTAGAATTTAACCAAATACAACCATCACTTTGAAGACCCCCAGAGCTGCCTGTCTGAGCAACTTTGATGCCTGATACCCAGAGTGCAGTTTCAATTCTCCTTGAACAGCAGAAGATGCTTTCACACATACTTTGTATTAAATTTGAAGGGAGAAAATTAAAATAAAGCCAATGGCTTACACAAAACTATTATCTAAGTGAAGATTAGGGTGCTGGAAGATTACTTAGTAGGATAATTATTCCAGGGGGAATAACAGAAAATAGACAATAGAAAATAATAGCTGGACAGTTAACTTGAGTCTGCAAATGCTCAGAAGCAGAAGGCACTGACAGAAGCAGAAAGGCTTTTTTTTTAAATGAGAGCAAGGCTTTCAGAGTTTTCTTCAGCCATCTCCAGCTTTTGCATGCTCCGTGGTACTCATCCATAGCTGCTAGAAAGAAAAAAGGCTCAGAGTTTCTTCATGAGACAGCCATGACTGTGAATGGCAGACAGGCAAACTATCCAGCTGCTATAACACATTCTGATTCCAGGACTCATACATTACTTAAAATGTTTTCCTGACATTCTTCAATTCAAAAAAGGTGAAACCTTCCTTCTGGATATTGATCTATCTCGCTATTTTCTAATGTGTGCTGCAGCTGTTCTCAGAAGAGCAATGTGCAACCTTCTCCTATGTCCTGGGGGAAGTCACGCAGACACTAATGAGGCTGCAGTATGACTGACACACCTAAAAACTCCTGATCTAAAAAGAGAAGCTCAGGGAAAGCTCAGAGCCTCAGCATCAGTAAGTGTAACAGATGGTAAAGGTGAAACCATTAGTGAACATCCCACCTCTCCTAATGAAAAGAATAAGCAGCGGAAATGAAATGTATCTTTAAATCCATGTTCTGTTACCCAGATTCAACCACATGATGGTTAGTTTTTTTCTGCAGGAGAAATTCTTTCTCTTCATTATTCTCAAAAGAAGGATGAGGATATAACAGAGCAGCATCAATATTCAAAATGTGTAGAGGGGCTGGGAAGGGGACAGAAGGGCAAAAGAAAGTAGGAAGTGAGGAAGGAAGATTGGTAAGTAAAGGTTTCTTTTGCAAAGGAGCTCTCAAGATTTTCAAGTTTATTTCTCAGTTTGTGTGAGATATGGATTTTTAGATTTAGTAACATTTGTAAAGAAAGGCAAAGTAAGACTGGTTGCTAATGCTTTAACACCTGAGTGAGTCCACAGTACCTACAGATCAATTACATTCAGGCGCATAAGGATACCATTACCACATCTGAAAAATGATAAGCCAAAAGGTTGTAGATAATGCATCTCTTAGAACTCACTTTCACAGAATTACAAGGCAAAGATTTAAGAGTCTAAGCTGTATGAGTTTTGTACTTAATTAAATCATTACAGAAGCCATCTAGAATTACCATTAACTCTATACTAAGTTTCATCAAGATTCAGAGTTCAAGCAATTTTAATTAATAATGATCAAGATTACCTACTATACCATGGTTTATACTTCCCAGTAAACCAGCTGACACTAACACAGTGAATTAAATACTTTGATTTATTAAAATTAAAATTTAGACTTCTATTTTAATAACCCTTATTAACAGGCTTCTGATTTACACTACAATATACATTTTAAAATAAACTTATTCAAAATTGAATACTTAACCATATAATTGCATTTGGTGGCTTAAACTTGCATTGATCTAGGCAATGCTTAAAAACCTGACAATTACCAAAAAGTATACTTTTGCCCTGAATTGTCAAATGAAGTCAGACCACTAAACCTAAGTTCTGTACCGGCATACACACTGACAGAGAGCAGGAATAATTTATTGAATAACCTATCTGGCTAAAAATACGTAAGGTAAGCTCACTGAATAGCTTAACAATATGCACGTGATACATGGAATACATTGCTGAAAGACACTGGAGATACCACAGTGGTAAGCAGATACAATTTGTTGAAAGATGAGAGAATAGACTGAGGCTGAGAAAGAAATACCACTTATTCTGTTTGGGTTTGTTTAGGCTGGTGGATTCAGATTTTCTTTCTGACTTTATTTCTGGAGCTTGGATACCTTAGCCACATTTTGTTTTTTGTTTGTTTTCCCCAGCCATCCCAAATACTTATATAGTGGCAAATAAGCAAAAATATAAAGCGCTAGCTGGGTAAGGTGAGCTGTGGTTAAGTTCTTGGCCACAGGATGAGGCATATATTTTACTCTCAATAAACAATGAAATGATTGAAGTATGTTCTGCTAAAGTAGTGGTTATAACTGGAGCAGTTATTTTTCATAAAAAGAGATAACAACAGGTTATATTTTGGATTAAGGATAAGAAGGATCACACAAGAAAGAAAACATTTCCAACATCTCAGTTAAAATCCAGTCTAGATAGATGTGTTTGTACACTTACACTTTTCCCCACAGTTCAATGATGCCTCAAAAGCCTCCCATCCTTAAATGGCATACTAATTCTGCAACATCAGTGTCATTGTGTTTCAGTCGTGGCTAAGAAATAAACATTCAAAGGACACAGTAATCCAAGACCAGTCCACGGAAATTTGCCACCCATTATAAAAAATCATAATTGAATTTTTTGGGATGAAAAAAAAAAAATTAAAATGTTCCAAATATTCTGAAAGGTTATTAATATTCAACTAAATACAAATTATAATTTAAATACTATACTTATTTTTACAGGTAAATACAAACAGCTGGTATTTAAAATATTGTTTTACAGTACTTTATCATTCATACTTTATGGAAAGATGTTTAAACAGCAGAAATGTCTGCACCAGAGTATAAATTTCAGACAAATTAGCTTCAGTATGTAGTTCTGCTGCTTTTTTAAAATTGTTATTACTATCTCCTGCTATGTTCTAAAGAAGTCTTAGTTAAGATTTCAACACAAGATGGCACTGTAAAGAGACTTCTCGAGTCAAAGAGAAATTATTGATATCCAGAGTTTTTTTTTTTTTTTTTTTCTCTAGGGTTTTTTGTTGTTGTTGTTGAGTTTTTTTGGTCATATTTAATTTGCACCAATTTACCAATAGCTCTTGTATCCCAATGGCAGATAAGGAAATCTGGAAGGCATACAGGGTAGATAATAGCTACACACCCTAAGATCTACTACAGAGTTGGATAAGATATTTTTATTATACTTACTTAAATCAGATCCTTAAGTGTAATAATCATTTTTGTTAATAACTTGAGATCTCACTGTAGTTAAATTTGTTTGTAATAAAAGTAGTTATCGCATGCTGAATTTCTAAAACAAGATGTCAGCAAAAACTGTTGCCTAATTAAAATACTTATTTCTTCCCTAAAATATTATTAACAGCTCTGGAGTAACATGCAGAATTTCATATTGTATTAACAAACAGCTAATAGCCTTTTAATATAAAACCATATCATGCTCAAGTTTCTTTACTATTTTATGACACCCTCTTTGTAAAATACATTTCTTCTTTTTTGCTTAGATGAACAAAAATCATATGGTTTTAAAGGACCTCTGGAGAGCGGTTAGTCTTTTTTATTCATTCATACTGGAGTAGCTCTACCTATCCTTTATCTTAAGTTTTATCTGAAGAGGAAAACAGCATTATTTAAAGCTTTATCAAACACCGGCACAGGTTGCCCAGAGAGATTGAGTCTCCTCTTTGAAGATCTCCAAAAGCAGCCTGGACATGGTCCTGGGCATCCTGAGCAGGTCCAGTGTATCCCTGATTGAGAGGGGGTTGGATGGATGCAGAAGGGCTGCCAACCTCACCGGTCTGTGGTTCTTTGTAAACACTTGTATCTTTACACTTTACCCAGTAAGGGCCTTCTCCCTCAAGCACTATAGAAAGGACCAAACAAAAGATTTACTTCTCTCAGAAGCACATTTCCTGTCAGTTTCTAGCATAGTCCGGCTATTCAGCCAGCCAGAAATCATGATAATTTAACTGTTTTTACAATCTATGTGATCTCACTCACTTTCAACTGCTTGTTTTTGGAACAGTCCACATCTGAAGAGGAAAATCTGGCAATTAATTATAAACAAATAACTGTTCTCATCTTTCTAAACAACTGTTTTGAAAATAAATTCAGAAACAGAATCATGAGGCACTGTTGAATGATTCAAGTGAGTAGACTTGCTATTTTCATGATGTTTACTGCATCTAACTTCTCCATCTCTTCTTAGCACAAAACCCATATCTGACCTCATGCTTCCCACTGTTTTTCAGAGCTAAGCAAAGAGCTACTTGAGAAGAGACAGATCGCAGAGTCCCTGAGAGCTGTGCAACACAGGTCGCCTTCCAGGAGGAAGCAGTCTGTTTCTCTGTGATTCTTTTCAGGCAAAAAAAAAGAAAAAAAAGAGAGAGAGAGAGAGAGAGAGAGAGAGAGAGAGAGAGATCTGGATATAATGTCTGCAGTTCCAAACCCCACTACTTATTTCAAGGCCGTTTCTCCATCCTTTTGCATAGTGAAATATGCAGGACTCAGGTTATTATCACAGATAACTGCATGAAATACCATGGCCTATGGTATGCAAAAGGATCCTACTTATGATCCATATATTCATTGAAGTTTTACTGTGCTTTTGCAGAAAGACATACCCTGAAGTGATTTCAGGGAATTTCCATTTTTCAGTGGCATTCTATATGTGCATGTATTTCTACGCATCCCTTTTAGCATTCATAACTTTGGGTGTACGGCAAATAATCATTAGATCTTACAGTGCTCCTGAAATAGATACTAAAGAAAGAAGCTATAAGGAGAAAGCGTATTGACCCACATCTTGTGTAGAAAAGGTGTGAATACCTACATGGAGGAATTGCTAACTTCACTGACTTTCTTTTTTTTTTTTTTTTTTTTTAAAGGGTGGAATTTAGTAATGAACCATGGATTTTTATAAAAATATGTTACAACTTCATGATGTGCTACTGTACTCTTTGACCACTCCAGAGAACCTTTGCCCTTCCCTATCCCCTTAATCCAAACACAGCTCCCTGTGAAAAAAATTATGTTTCTGTTTTGAAGTTACTTCATCTATATACTCTATTTCTATTTATGCATACAGCTGTGAAGTACATACAGGGACTCTACCCGGTAATTTTTCTGGACACTGGGGAACATTTGGAGTCCAGAGGTAGACGGTTGTTAGTCCTGCAAGGTCCATAATCTGTTTCAAACAGGAGTTCCCAAGTAAAATATTAAGAATTTCCTCTTAATTCTCTTAAGATAGCCTCTTTACATATCCTCAATAAGAGAGTAAGATAGCCTCACAACCAAAAATTCCTGTGTTATTACAGGATCCCTGAACCAGCAGGAAGTATCTGCATTGTTACTGTGAGCTCTGGAGCAAAACACGTGTCTATTTTATGAGTATGAACTTGAAAGTATGTCATTTTGCTATTCACCATTTTACAACAGACTTCTTCCATATAATGGTACTTCTGCTGTGTGAGTATACTGTCTAAATTAAACTATTAAAAAAAACCCATGACATTGTCATCAAGTTACTTTTATCTTACGGGAAAGATGTCAAGATTTTAAGAAAGCAGAAGTAAATTGAAACAGATATTAAAAAAAATCACCTCCACAAAATGTTATCTAGGAAAAGAAATCTCAGTCCTCAGAAGAAAGCTTGCACTGAGATTCTGACTAAAAGATAGTGTATAATCAAGGTAAAAATACAGGTTGTAATACAAATCTCCAGAAAGGAAAATCTTATCTCACAGCTGCACTTGGAATCTTCACCAGTCCTGAGGATGGCACCGAAATTGCACAGGTCCTTAATAAGCAGCACAAAAGACTGCACCAAGGCATAGGAGATAAGTATTAAAGTATTCAGAGAATGTAATTATTGTGTGATGGCAACTGTTAAAATTTTAAGCTGCATTTCAAGGCAATTAATCAAGGAAAGTTCAGGAAAGGTGTCAGGCTGACATCAAGGAGTATTGCAGAAACAAATTATTTACTGGCATCAATGAGTTTGGCTTCTTTGCAACTGCATAAATACCAGAAAATCTAGACTAAACATGTTTAAAATGAACTTCTCAAGCCATAACTTTGCTAAGTTTTCTTAAATTCACATGTCTTGTCATTAAATAAAGGTCCAAATAGGTGAAAGAAAACTCATCACGTACACACACACATATGATCCCCACGAGCATTTGTGTACATGAACTATTCCTTAAAGGAAGAAAACAGGGAATCATCGAGAGTTACATAGTCGGTGACATCTTCTGCAGTACAACCAGCTTTAAATAAAGCCTGTCAATGTAATGAAATTGAGGCATGGTTATCTGAAGAAAATGGGATCAAGACACAGAAGCTAAAAATAAAAGCAGACAGTAGCAAGGTTCAGACCTTTTTGACAACTGAAGAAGATACCATGGCCTCAAAACCACAAGCCCTCGAAAGCCCCTTATGAAAGCTGGGGATACTACAAATAGGATACATGAAATGACATAAGGCTGGATCCCATGCAGCCTTTCCTTAATGACAGCTCACAGGCATTCTGTTTAATAAAGTACTGTATTTCTGAGATCTGCTGTTGTTGCAGCTCTACATGCAAAGTATTCTTTCAATTGGGTTATTCCTCATTCCTTTTACATGCATTTTCTTTAGATATTATATATATACAAAAACACAGGTGCATACACACACGTATGTATGTGCAGCTAAAGTATGTATATAAACCCTACAGTTGACTACTATAGGCTACTCTCCCACAGCTTTCTGAAGAACGAAGCAGAAATTTCCTCAGAATCCTTTAGCAAACTATATTCAAACCAGTATCCTTTCTCACCTTCTACAGAACTATAGACTGATTAATGGAGGCTCTATATTGCTTCTGCAGTCATTCAAGCACGCACAGAGCATGCTAGATTTCCTCCTGCTATCTTCATCTCTCTGGGTTACATAAGGACATCCTTTCATTTTTGCAAAGCCTGCTAGGTTATTCTGCTTGCAAAGGCACTGAGGAATATGTGTTTAATGCAAACACGTTTTCACTTTTCACTGTTTTGAAGCACTGACAAGCTCTCAAAAGGATGGTAAAAATGTCCCCTCTTTATGCCAAGAAAATGTCCTAGAGAAAAGTCATTCTGAGGAATTTTGATTTCTAAGGTGGGAAAGCAAGGTTTTTTTTTTTTTTTTTAACTTAGAGCAGATGATTTTCCAATTTGTTTCTTTTTAATTGTTCATTGTGTGAACAGGAAGAAATCCTACTGTTTACTTTGTGTTATGGATGATAGATAAAATCCAGTCATTTAAATAATTAGAGTATCTAAGTTCTCTCTCTAATTCACCCAGTCTTATCCTGTCACAGGTAGCAGGCATTATAGCATATCTGAAGACAAAAGACAAGGAAGTGGTTCCTTTTCCATAGCCTTCTAATATCTGACAAGATCTGATGGAAAACCATGTTTTTAAAAAGCAGATTTGAGCTTGAGGAGGCAAATAAGCACCTCATAGCATTTCTAGAAGTACAAAGGCTTTACATGTCTGAATTGGTATTAATCGAAACTGTAGATGCTTTTGCAGATCCTAACAGCAGCCTATTTGCTGACTGCTGTCAGAATACCTAACGCTGGCAGCACTCGGTGACACAGGGGATGACTCTGACATTACTTTTGCTACTATGTAAGCAGTAACCTTCCTGAATTTAGTTCCACAGGACTATCATAGATAATGCCTGCTTCTACTCTTGTGTAATTGGTGATCATATTGTGAAAAAACTGGTAGATGAAACATTAGATCATTTACACACTGATATTAAACACTGTTTTCCACAGACTTAATGTCTTTTCAGATAAGAAGTTTTCACAGTATAAGTCAAACAAGAAGAATTCTAAACTCAAGGTCCCTCCTGAAAGTAAGAGGGAGGCAATTGTCCCTCACCATTCTGCCCTCATGAGGCCCCATCAGTACTGCATCCAGGTCTGGGCCCCCAACACAGGAAAGATGTGGAGCTTTTGGAGAGGGTTCGTAGGAGGGCTACAAAAATGACCAGAGGGCTGGAGCCTATGAAGACAGGCTGAGGGAGCTGGGCTTGTTCAGCCTAGAAAACAGAAGGCTGTTGGAAGATCTCATTGCTGCCTTCCGATATTTAAAGGGAATTTATAAACATGAGAGAAAGCAATTTTTTACACAGGTAGATAGTAATAGAACAAGGGGAAATGGTTTTAAATTAAAGGAGGGGGGATTTAGATTAGATGTCAGGGAGAAGTTTTTCATGGAGAGGGTGATGAAGTGCCGAAACAAGCTGACCAGGGAGGACGTGGATGCCTATACTTGGAGGTGTTTAAGGCCAGGCTGGATGGAGCCCTGGCAATCTGATCTAGCACCTGATCTAGCAGCTCGCAGCCCTGCCTGTGGCAGGGGGTTGGAACTTGATAATCTTTGAGTTCCCTTCCAACTTGGGCCATTCTATGATTCTATTGTCATTCTCCTATATGTTCCTTCACAAAGTTGCACTAATCTAGTAGCTCCAGGCAAACTGTGTCTTTCAGGACTAATCTTATTTTTTTCTAATTTGTGCAGTCTCCAATGGCATGAGAGGGTGCATCATTTAGCTTGTAAAATTCCTGGTTCTCAGTCAGACAGGGCTGAAGAACAGCTGTATAACTAGACGGAGCTTAGGCATGCTGAACATTACCCTGGCGAGGTCACTGCTACATCAGACACTTCACAGAACATCTCCTCGTGGCTTTTTTATCACATTACAGTGAATAAGCAAAAGACGGCCAGAAGCACTTCAAGACTTCATAGCATAATCACCAGAGTATCTGAATACTGTGATGGCTCAAAGTCTGAGGTGACCCTGAGATTTTAGAAGGATGCCAGGGGACCGTGAAAATAGTCCAGCTCACTTCCTACAGCTTATCTGGTTACAACCATATAGCATAACAGTATTCAGTGAAATATATCCTTTTAAATTTCTATAGTTACATATAAGCCTACTTTCCATCTCCCTTGCAATGTGTTTTTTTCAAAATTTCAGTAAAATCTAGTTAATATGCATTGCATTTCTGCATCTTGAATGAATATTAGGATGAAACAGACCTTAAATAATTCAGTAGTTTTTAACAGCTTTATATGGTCCACTGTTACTTAAGGCTTTAGAAAATGCATTGTTTATCCCAGCAAGTGTACAACTTACCCTCAGCATAGGGCCATTCTGGAACACATGGGGTTCATCACAAACTACACAGTACTCATTCAATACTGGTATCCGCTGCTCAGCAAATTCAATAGTCTGAGAACAATGAAAATGAGAATAACAGCATCTGCTTAAAAAAATTAACAGTCAGCTCATGCTCAAGGATGTTTCAAAAATGGGTAAGACATGACATCCTACCTGCACAAGAAAGCCACGGTCTCGTACCGGAATGCATTTTGCACCATAGTTTTGCTGCAAGGAAAAAAGTTTAGGCAACTTCAGTGTTAGTAAACTAATGATAAGGAAATGATAAAATATTTGTAATTTTTGTATACAAATATGTTAATTAAATTACTAATATTTGCATTAAAAAAGATGTCTAATTTGGACAAGCCATTACAAATGAACAATCCTTTTCCTGAATGTAGGATGAATCCGTTCACTGAATGTAGGATGAATTCTTAGAAAACCTCATCAGGTTTAAGAAATGCTATCTCAGCATCCCAAAAACTTTAGTCCCACATGGAAACACCCACACCTTCACTCCATTCAAATGAACTGACATTTGGTAACTTTCTTTAAATTTTTACCATGTATTGTCTGTCTAAATACTCAGTACATACCTAGCTTGAATGACTAATGTATTTCACAGAAGTGCAGAAAATCTTTTTCTTTTATACTTATAACGATCTCACCTCAGAGAACACCATGCTAACAGGTGCTGAGATCCCACTTCAGCTCCTTCTGCCTTTTTCTTTCAGCGTACAATAGTGTAAATCAGAAGGTACTTTTGCTGTATAGATCAGTAAGATACACTCCCTTTATGTTGACATCTATTCTAATCAGCCCTTGTTTTGAGTTAAAGTCAGGTTGACTTTTCTTGGTGTTTTTTTTTGTTAGTTTGCTTGCTTGTTTTGTAGTTGTTTTTAAATAGATTTATTTGTTTTAATTCTCTAACTGTTGATTTGGCAACATTTACACTTTTTTTTTTCAGGGAAATAATCTCATCAATTGTATCATTCAAATATCTTAGGTGAGAACAGAAAAGAAGTTAGGGTCCTAATTCATCACTAACATAGAGTTAGACGACTACATTACTCAAATATCTGTTGCCTGTAAGATGTGAAAAGGACTCTTGATGCCCTTTTGCTGACAACAGGGAAATGACACCTGACCATGTATATGGTGATTTTTTCTCAAAGTAAATGCATTATAGTAATAAAATTATTGGTAGTTTTTACAGACTGTCAAGCAAGGTTTGTATTTTTTCCAGATCAGCCAATAATACCAGTAATGAAATCACTTAGTCAACTCTTCATTATATCATCAAAATCAATGGGACTTTTCCTATTAACTTAAGGAGATAAAAGTCTGCTAAGTACAGACTGCCTCTGCTGATTCAGAAAGAAAATTAGTATCTAAACTGCAACAGGCAAAAAGTCTGTTGGATGACCTTAAATTAATTTTGTTGTGCATATTACAGGAATCAACAACATGGCATGTAGATAAATGATTTAATGATAGCACATTACTGCTTTCAGATTTGATGAGTATAGCTCACGGTTTATTAAACTGATTTATCACAAGGTACATAGCATACTCATTGCAATTTCATTGTTCAGTCTGCACATATTTGAATATATGTATGGCATTTCAAGACAGGATCACCATTTCTGCAGGCTGAGAATATCAAGGTGCCACTAGGCTAAGGCAGTGGAGAGGACTGACTCCTAAGTAATTCTCCTCACATTTAGCACAGAAAACAAACCAGTTCCCTAAAAGAGCACAGACCTGCTTTTTCTCTGAAGTATAAAAGACATATTTTAAGAGGTTTAAACAGAATGTGTTAATTAACACATTAATTTAAGCTCTATCTCCTAAATTAAGTATATGCGTTACTCTTTCTTTTCTCAGTCATTCATTTCTCTGGGGAA
The DNA here is from genome assembly GCA_037305975.1 of Chrysolophus pictus. Lineage (NCBI taxonomy): Eukaryota > Metazoa > Chordata > Aves > Galliformes > Phasianidae > Chrysolophus > Chrysolophus pictus. Next base: position 64,777,351 of record CM074614.1, read on the forward strand.
AGAAAGATGGGCAGTGTGGGTCTAGTTGTTCAACATCTTTGAAGGTTAAACATTTTGCAAAGCACAAATGTGCAAAAGGTAAGTTGAACCATGACTGCATTTATTTCATTATGATGTTAATCACAGATGAAAAGAACAGAAGGAGAGGAGGCTTGGCACCTGAATAAGCCATTGGATGGCTTTCCCCATGAAGCAAACTGGGAAGTTAGAAAGGACATGTATGACCAAAACAATTTTCCTACATAGCAACTCACACTGCATCCTCCTCCTGCAGTAACAAAGAAGGTAAGCAAGGAAGTGTGTGACTGAACATTTCCTGTGGCCAATGTCTGTACACTGAGCTGTATTCAAGATGAAATTTGAAGTCTCTGTCTTCACCTAGGCAGATTCCATTATTATGTTTATATGTGTATACATAGCTGTTTAAATGCACCTTAAAAAGCTGAATTCATTGTTCACCATTTAAGTATCTGCTAACATATCCCCTGAATATTAGTACTTTTGCATAACAGGCACAACAAGACGTTTGGAAAATAATGAGAAGAGAATGAGTGGAATTTAAAAAAATACTACGCACAGCAGCTTGTGAAGGTGATGATGAAGATGGTGTTAAGATACCAATAAGCCCTGAGGTAAGAGAGAGCCGCCTGCCCTCTGCTATGTTGGACTCCTTGAAAGGCTCCATTTTGGATGATTTAGGGGCATTGGAGTAGGTCTTGCTGAGTAATTTGTGATTCTTCAATCCATCCAATTCTTCCATTCTAAGATTACTAGAGTAAGACCTGCTTAAAAGTTTGTGGGGCTTCAAGGTGCTGTTGTGCTCACATCGAGGATCCCCAGAACATGACCTACTTAATAACTTGTGGGGCTTTAAAGTAATGCACTCCTCCTGCTTGACGGCTGCAGAGCAAGAACGGTTCAAGAGTTTGTGCGATTTAATAGCCATTGTCTGTTCAGCTCTGGGGTCACTAGACAATGAGCGGCCAAAGGTTCTGTGAGATTTTGTGGCACACACATCCTCTGCCTTAACTGTGCTGGAGCAAGTCCTTCTCAGTAGCTTGTGAGTTTTGGAGATACCATCTTGTTCTGACTTCAGTTTTGATTTATTTTTACCACAGCCAGGTGGAGGATAACTTGGCGACCTTAAAAACACAGAAGGGGAAGACATAGTTGGAGCATAATCAAAACTGAGAAAAGCAAGTAAATTCAGATATACATACTAATTTTTAAGTGCTACCTGTCTTTATGAATTTAATTAGTGATAAACAGAGCCCCACCTCCCTCCCCCAAAAAGAGCAAATGTCTGCAGAACCAATTTCCCAATACCAAATAGATGTCTTAACTCCTATGTGTACATAAACACTCTAGTAGTATTTAAGTAGAAGTTAAAGCTATACCCTTACAGCGTTTGGTACGGTTCCTACATCTTTAAGCAAACCATTCATTCAGGAAATTATTTTTCAAATTAAAAAAATAAAAGACTCTAACACATTTTTTTATCAAAATATCTCTTTTCTATTTAGTAATAATGGCATGATTTCATTAAAATTACCGTCTTTTAGACATAACTTAACAAATTCTATATGCAGATCCTGTAATAGATATAATGAGTAATGAAACTTGCAGATGGTAAATCAGCAGGAATTAACTTTTTCTTTATTTAATTTTACAGTCCCACAGTAATCTCAATGTTTTGAGAAAGCCCACTTGATGCTCTTCTGTCACACTTTAGACAGATTCAAGCTCTGTAACTCTAGAACTAAGAATGTGAGGGATTCATGTTATGAATACAGAATTAAAGAACAAAAAGGCTTTTACAAAACAACATGCATGTGTACTGTTACACTACTGTAATGTTCACATTCACCTGTCCTTGCAAAGTGAGAATTAGTATCACGTATGCCAAATTGTTTTCCTATAGCTTATAAGCAATCCAATCTTTTTTTTTTGGTCTTGAATCAAAGAAAAAAGATCTGAAACTCCAAGGGGTTCACCAGAGGCCAAGTTTCCTCACAATGTTATCAAATGGCGACAGTGGAAAATGCATATGGAGCTCACTGACTCACTTTTGCAGTTAACTCATGACCACCCTAGGGCAGAAAGGAGGTAGGAATGCAGGTAGGGAGGGAAAGTCTCCACATCTGGGCTAAAAGTGATCTTTGGAACTGCAGCAGCAGCTGCCAGAGCAAGATGAGAAAGATTGGGCTAGTTTTCCTCTCCTCTTTTTGATCAAAACCAAGTCCCAACCTTCAGTGTGCATTGCACAATGTGTTGAACAGGTTAACTATCTTTGAAAAGACAAATCTTTAGTCATCTTTGATGTTCCTCTGTGCTTCAAACATGAATTAGTACCCTCTCTCTCTCTCTATATTCATGGAATTTAAAATTGCCAAATTCATAAAAAAGAATAAATGTTCAAAAGAAAATCACTCAACAGATATTCACGAAAGAGGTGATCTGTGACCTTTTTATAAGCAGGAAAACATGCTAGAGTAAATAGTCATTTTCTTGAAAGACATAAAATCAGAGCCTCATTTTACAGACACTTAAATGAGTAACTAGAAGAACTTAGAATGAATTCCACTGTACTATTCATAAACTATTTTCTTACATTTTTAATACCTTTGTTTACTGAAATTCTGTGCCTGCATTTCACAATGGTGAACACTCATTTAACTCAAATACTAGAGAGGAGTAGATATTCAGGAGGTCTTAAATTCAATCTTGGATTAATGACTACTCGAGTTTTAAAAGATTAAAAAAGTACACACAGCTGTGGAAAGAACTGCTGGCCAATCACAAAAATACATATAAAAATTCTTGCTACTCAAGTAACAGTCAAATGCTACCAAGCTAGTAAAAATACAAATACAACTAATTTAACTAATATAAAATTATTTCCAGTTTTAAATGAATCATGGCTGTTCCAGAGAGCAAAGCACTGACACACTTTGTCTTCACATAGTTACAGAAGCTGCAATAGCGCCTAGTTCGCTTTTGAAGTCATGCAAGGCAAGGACTGGAAACCCATGAGGTAAGATATAAATAGAGCACTTCCCTGTTGAGAAAAGTCAACACTTCGCCTTGTGGAATATACTGTGGATTTTGAACTGGTTGTGATGACAAAAGCTCATTTTTCTTGCTATTACCTGCGCAATGTAGAAAAGATGTGCAGAGGGGATTTCACCTTTTTGTCAGACACCTTCTTATTGTGCGTACAATTAGATTTCTCTTTGCTATTCTTCCACTGCTGTGTTACAAATGTCTGCATTATTCTGCAAATTAAGAAAGAAAAAAAGACTTTCTTATTGTAGCCAAGTCAAATGCACTTTAATATTAGTATCCCTCTGTTAACAAAGCAGCCTACATAATGCAACATCCTCACTCTATAGTCAGAGTTTCTCTGTCATATGTGTAGACTGATGAATGGGCAATTTAGTTCCTCAAAATCCTTTCTTTTCCTCCCACATTCACATGGAACTTATTCACATGGAACTCTTATTGAGAATGAAATCTGTGTGAACAATCACTTCAGGACTTAATATACATATGCCTCTCAAGGAGACCTAAAGATAAACTAATTCAGGGACATTTTGTTCAACTCTAGGTGTCTGCCCTGCCAGTGATTGCAGAAGAAAAATCCAGGAGCCACACTCCTCAAGTGCACACTCTTAAGGCACAAACACGAAGGCAGGATATTGAATATTACATTACCCAGAGGGGCTTACAGAGAAGCCAGAGCCAGACACTTCCCTGAGGTGCACAGCAAATGTTGCACCAAGAGAAGCTAAAAAAAACCACCACCACCATAAAGACTACAAAGAAATAGCATCCGCAAGAAAAGCAGTAAAGTACAACGTGCTCCCAACAAAGGCTGAAGATTTTCACACTGCTGCCTGAGCCCCTCAGTGAACTAATCTGACCTTGAATTTAGCACAGCGTGAAGTGGGAGGTTGCACTAGATGACCTCCAGCAGTCCCTTACAAGCTACACTGTTCTATGATTGTAATCTAGCATTCAGGGTCTGTGAGCGCTAAAGGCATAATGGCAGCAGGTGTGGGCGTCAAAGATGAATATCCTGGTGCCCACAGCAATGACAGGCCATTGGGTCACTGAGTATTTGGATTTCTGCTTATCTGTGACATACGCAGATACGTACTCAAAAACGTCTTATGGGAAACTGCACAAATCTGAGAGTGTTCCAACTAAAATGTTTTAAGAGAGTTTTCATGTCTAAGGAGCTTTCAAATTTTTTCTTCAAAATCATGAATCAGAAAGATTTCAACAACACTGTTTCATTTGTAGATTTATGAAAATGAAGCACATGAATTTCTTTAAACTCCAAACAGCAAAAATATTTTTTCCTTGAAGAAATTCCGGCTGCTGTAAGGATCAGACATTAAAGCCTATGTTCCCGTCATTTCATTACATATAAACAAGCATATATGAAAAGATGACTCAGCAAAATTGTATTAAATTGAATTATACCATGAACACATGAAAATCCTACTTTGTCCTCTCGCACTCTTCTTTCCTGCCCTCAAAACCTGGGTTGTCTCATTACTGTGGTAAATCCTAGAGGCCACCATGAAAGTACTGTCCCCTTACAGTACTCATGCTGCTCAAAAAGACTCCTGCTACAGAGACTTTACAACCTAAGCAGAAACATGAAATCGAAAGCTTTCAGCTACAGTCTTTTCAAACTTATATAGTTTACTTTCTAAATGATAATAAAGTGACAGAAAACTCTGGCATGGAGCACAAATCAAGTTCTGTGCTACAACTGTCAAGATTAAGCTTAAAAGGGCAAATTTTCTAAATTTTATTTAAAGAAAAACAAGTTCAAGAAACTTTGATCCAACTAACCTGACAACCTTGCAGATTTTATTCTACTGGGAACTAAAAAATATGTAATATTTACTTAGGAAGTGAAAGAGGATAGTGAAAAGCGCTTTTTCAGACTTACTTTTTCAGCTGATGTCCCAGACCAAATCTTTCTTTAGTAGAGATCTGAAATACATCCACAGTTGGCACTATGATAAAACAAGACACTGTTGAACTTAAAGGAATAACCAAGAACTTACAACAATAAAGTCATATTTAAGGACCCTATTCTATCTGAACATTTACTAAAAGCAGTGTCACTGAAGGAATGGTAAAAGTGGTCATGTTACCTGAGTCCATGAAGAAATGAATGTTCCTTTTCAGAATATTAGCCAATATAAGTTGCAATCTTGCAAAGTAGTATTTTAAAAATTGGATTCCCTAGAACATATCTCTTCCCACCGATGTTAATCATATAAATGTATCTTTAGTACTAGAAAGCAGCATCAGATTAAATGTATCTGGACTGGTAATTCATCTCATCTAATCTCTTAAATTTTCTTTTAAGTATGTACTCTTAATACATGCAGATTAAGATACCTTAGTTGTAAATTTATGCATAGAAAATCTTAACTTGAAAAGTCAAGGTGGCTCTATATGACACCTTTTGTTAATTGCTGTGGGTCTGCTTGAATGAACAGCTACATGCAGTTTCTGTACACTAAAGTGAACATGCTGTCATTGAAAAAACAATGATTTCATTGCTTTGTAACTGACAATTAAATTAAGCCCTTTCCCAGGAAGATCTTTCTTTATACTTTATTTAGTATGTCAACAGACATATACCAGGTTTTCTGCAAAAAAATCTGAGTTTTCCCATCTAATCTGACTTTCAAAGATTTATAAAGATGTAGTGTACAGGAGTATTTTTTATTTCTGAGAAGGCTATTCTACTTTGGAATTGAAAGTTCTGCAATAAAGGCAAAATTAATTTATGTTCCTCATAAAAATGTATAAAATGATATGACCTTGAATTCACATATGAAGAAATCCTGTATCTAGACAATTATTTATCCACATTGGTACAGTTCATATGAACGTGAAGAAAATGAAAGCAGACCAAATCAAATTAACCAGAATCTGAGTTTTCTTTCTAAGGGCATTTTAATACAAGATCCTTAATAATCCTAACTCATTAACTAAGTGCCTGGTGTATGCATTCCAATTGCCAAGGATTACCTTGAATTTTCCATCCTACCATTAATATGTTCCTACTCATCTGTCAGAAAACTGAAAGCATAAGAGATGGAGACTGGAAATTACCTCCTGGTATTACTAAAATTATTAAATGATATTTACTAGATAGAAGTGGTAGGTGAATTTGAGCACCTCCTGAAAGAGACTCAGGTCCTTGAAACAGAACAACAACCAACACATATTACAAGTGCAAACAGACTTTGTATTACATAACAAGATAACGACCACAGTAAAATAAAAATGAAATGAAAGCAAAAAATCTGAGGTTGTTTCAAATTTCATGAGAAAATCAGTAATTTAAAATCTGTATTATTCTGATCACTCTTATTCAGAAGGCCAAACTTTACTCTTTAATTTTCCATTAATAAGTGCATAATTAAAAAAATATTATGTATCTAAGCCTGCTACCCAATTTGACTTGGTCCAAAGCACTGAAGATACTTTTAACTTAAGATTTTCATTCAAACATAACCTCATCTTTTAAAGAGGATAAATTACTTGATTAGGGGTATCAGTGACTATTTTCAATGAGAATCATTATTCTTAGTTCCAGTAATCTTAAAATCTACAACTCTTGTCTAAGCTCTAGAGTCAGAGGAGGTGGTCCAGTACCTCCAAAGGCTGATTCATCCTAATCTAAGACAGGTTTCTAAGGTATCTGGGACAAACTGGTACACTAATAAGACTAGGTATTAACTAGAAGAAAGACTGTGTAAAATCAAGATATTAAATAGCTATGAGGTGATAAGAATTTCTCCTTCTCCTTTGGAGTGTACAAAGGATACTCATTCATTTTATCAATAGAAAGTATTATAAGAGAAAATTATGTAGTACAGAGGAAACTGACAGTCTCTAAACAACATTTACAAGGGGAAAAAGGAGTATGCAGAAAAAGGATCTTGTTAACACAAAAAATAGTGGGTCTCATTGTCCTTTTCTGGTGAATAAACTGACCTGGCTCAAATAGCATTTAGAGCAGCAAAACATTTGCCTCTGGCCCTGATCTTGCTTTTCTTGATACCAATGCATTATCACAATCAGTGAGTTGCAGGATTCAGAAGTAAACTTTCCGTTCTAACCTTGGCAACAGTGCAAGACAAATTCTTGTTACTTCTTATTTCACTGTATAATTTCTTACCGCATGAAGCTCTTCACGCTTCACTCTCTTTTATGTGCTGCACTTTTTAAATTACATTTTGATAGAAATATTGTTAACACTAACACTGCTACTTACTATGGCAAATACATATTTTAAAACTTGCATACTTACAGAAAAAATTGAAGCAATAAAGTACAAACAAAAGGACCAAAATCAGGCAAAAAAAGAGTGATGTAACATAACGTTCATTTGAATGAACAGAACATGGCTTATAGTAAGCATCAGCAGACTACATATCCTACAAAAATAGCTTATTGGGACAGATTTAGCTAAACATGTTATGACTAAAAATATCTATTCATTTTCCAGAGGCAAAATTCTCCCACAGATACAAGCCTGAACTGACAGCTTGTACCGGAAGTCTCCAAATTCAGATAAGTTACAATACAAGTTACACATCTGGTTATGACTTTCTTCTGTAAAAATATATCTGAAATTGACTGTTGCATATGAATGCAAATCTTCAATCTCAGTTGATTCTGCATGAGTTTGGCCATTTTCACTCCCATGAGGAAGCTTAACTCAGCAACCAGAGTAGGATGCAAACATGACACTCAAAATTGTCATTCCCCTTTATGGATCGCCCAGAGTTCACATTCATACAAAAATCAGAAGCTGGCAGCATAAATATCATGGTCTGATTCTTCAAAGCTGCATGAAAAAAGGCATATTGACATGCTTCCCAGATTTGTGTATGTATACCCAATCACTGATATTTGTGAAGATGATCCCTCAATTCCAAAGTTAGGAAATCTCATGTTAGAAACAGTATAGCCAATTATTCCTAAACCCTCAGCTTCCTAATGGAAACAGTGGCATTTCAAAACTTATCAAGAAAACCAGTTGAGAAAAATCACCTCACAAAAAAAAGATGCCTGTATCATTATGGAGGGCCTTATCTTGCAAATACATATAAGCGTAATTTCATACCAGCGGGACTGCCCTCAGCAGAAGATTTAAGCACATGCACTGTCAAAGATTTAGTAGTGAATGAGTATCCAGCATCCAGGACACGTCTCAGAACAAGACATCACACAAGGGACATGAAAAATACACAGATGACTAACCTGGACCACTTAAGTACTGTGTAAGTGAACAGTGCAATCGCACCACTATGGGCTCTGTGCGAATTACATCCCAAGCAACAGCAATCTCTTCCTAGTTCAACATAAAAAGAGAAGATACACCATTAAACATCATGAAGAACAGCTGCATTTTGTCAGTTTATCTTAAGAGTTGGTATAAACACCATCTATCCATTTACCCAAACGTGGAATATTTAGATGTGAAAGAGGACAAACTACTGCTTGCTAACTCTCTTAAAAGCAGTGTTAAACTGTTTCTGAAGTCATAATATGCCCATTTCAACAGAGCGTGGGTTTCTACAAGGCACTACATTTGCAGTGTTTGCAGACACATTTCCATCTATCAAGATATACTGCTTAAGAGCTGAGAAGAAGGAATTAAAGATGGAAAACACTTAAACCATAACACAGGGCAAAGCAAACATTTGCTCCCTCTTATGAGTGACTAAAATAATTCAGAGTACAATCAAGTTCTTTTAAATTTTACAAGAGCCCAAGAAAAGCTTATGTGCTGTTCTGACCTGAGAATATGATATATATGTGCTGAAACTAATGATGCTCCTAAAAGCACTATCTTGATTCTGTGTCTAGGACAGGCAGCTACTGCACAAATGAGGTCAGTGTGTGTGTGAAGTTAATGACAACATAACAGAAGCCATGCTGTCAATCAACAGCACCACTGCCTTGTGTCTCTTTTGCTAGTCAAGCCTCTCCCTGATCAGCTGCAGGCGATGAGGAGCACAGAGGAGAGCTCCAGCTGACATCTGAAATCTGGGAAGAAAACTCTAACCCCAGTGTAATGTTAGAAAGCAGCATTTCTTTATTCCTTATAGTATGTTAAAGACAAGTTGACAAATCAAGCCTGCACTCTCGAAGTTCAAGTTCTACATTTAAACAGTTAAGACAGATGCATGCAGTACGCTTGCAAATATATTCTTTCTTTTCCAAGAACTCATTAATATATGCTAATATCTCTCTGTGCATGCACGGTAGTGGCCTCTGGTGGTCTTCAACCACTTACTTTATCCCGTTTCTCCATCACCAGCTTAATCACAGTGACTTTTGGCTGACCTTTTTCTCTAATTTGGAAAACTTCCTTTGCTCGTTAGGCCACAATGAGCAATTTTCTGTCTTAGTGCACTATAATCCAAAACAATATACATGAAATCCAAGGAAAAAGTCCTTTCACCTGGTGGATGCAAGGATAAAAGTAGTCTATTGTGACTCCAGTACTTCCATGAAGCAGGATCGTTGAGAAAAACAAAGCTGTTTACACACCGAGCAAAGTTAAAATGGAAAGTTTTATGACCAGTACTCATTGATTCTTTTTGCTAAGTCTTTAAACGAATGTACTGACCGCTATTACTAAACAAGCCTATGTCATGGCCAGAATCATCCCTCCTTCAGGATTGTATGAAGTGTTTTCACCTAACTAATGCCTAAGGTAGCAAAAAAGGAAACCCTTTATATCACTTAAAACATTTGCCATTCGCAAAGAGGATTTTAAAGGAAACATATATATAGTAAACGAAAGTATAAAAAACTTCTAAAAACTGTGATTGTAAAAGGAAAAGGAAATGTTTCTGCTGGGTAGCAACCAATAACGAGACAACTTGTGAAGGTCAAGCCTCTGAAAAGGAAGGTCTCAGTACTTGTCTCAGAGTCTGAAGTGTAGCAGAATTAAATGGGTATTAAAGTTCATTATGTAGTTCTGTGATTAGATTACTTACATCAAGAAAGCTAACATCAATATGCAGATCAATATCTACATCATCAATGGCTCCATATTCCCTGAAAGGAAGAATGACATTACATTAAAACTCTTTAAGATACTTCTCAGCCTCAGCCTAAGGAGTACTTATAACAGGGAAGATTTTATAAAGGATAACGATAAAGTATAATGTTGACTGTAAAATCAGAATGTGTATAAATTCACTTTTACACAGATTGAACCAATAAATCCAGTGGGTGACTGTCTGCTGCACTGAAAACTTTCTTTCAGATCTTGTTTAAGTAGGGTGCAATTTCCTAATTTATTTTTTTAAATAATTGTCCCAAACTCTTACACCATTGGTGTCACCTATTTTTGTCTAATATATTGCACAAACAAACCAAGGAAACAATAATGGTCATTCACTGTTGCTGTTTACAAAAAAAGAAAACCCTAGTTATATTTCATAGGTATTTTAGGTTTATAGCCAGTAACCTAAGCAGAGCCTTGAGATAAACAACTGAAGACAAATATGACACAGACTAAAAAGTGGCATATAATACCTGTGGGATTGCTTCATACATTCAAGTATTTGCTTGTCAAAAGGTAGCAATTGCCCCACAGTGCGCTCAAGGCAATAGTTACGTTATTTTATCTGCTGTGTGCAGTATTGCTAAAGTTCCCAAGGTGCAGATTTAACTTATGCTCATTGATGTTTCATCTGTCGCACGGCAACAAAATGTAACAGAATCCTGTCGGAAAGGTTCGACCATTATTGCCATAGCACCATCCGCTTCTGACGTCATGGGCCAACATAACAGAACAGGAGGCATTGCTTTTGGAGCACACCTGGTATAAAAGTGCATTAACTCTCAGTTTTTCAAACATCAGTTGACACTTTTTCAATGAAAAGCTTGCAGGTGCAGGAATTTTGCTTTTTAATATGTTAAGTTCCCTTTCTGACAGTAGGAGACCACAAAAACAAGGTCAGCTCTCTGTGAAATGCATTTTCGTGGATCTCACTGTTAGATAAGCTTGTTGCAATCAGAGAAGTAGAGCTGTTGGAGAGGGATGAAACTGAATGCTTAATTCTGTGTTTATCATTTCCAAGAATTCATTAGTATTTTCCACTGTAATTCAGTGCAAGAAGTACGAAAGTTTTCTACATGCCAAAAGCCACAAATGCCAATTTCTACTACAGTGAGCCTAAGGAGGTCATAATGAAACACTGATTCAACAAATTAGAAGCATTAAAGTTTTTGAAAGGTTACATACCATGTTCCAATTTTAGAAGCCTTAGGGAGCACATTACCAAGGTATTCTCAATTTCACAGTTAATAGTTTGGCAACTAGACATTTATCTCATTCATTTCCTAAGCCCATACACAACTGTATGGATTTCAGTTCAATACATCCCTGAAATGTAATGAATTTCCACTTAATTTCAAAAGACACATTACACCATATTTGTAGATGATATCTCTTGGACTAAAATAAAAGAGATTATCGTTTAGAGGTTAATGGGAATTGTTACTTGCAATATATGTATGCCTAAGTTTATTATCTCTATATTAATATTCTCTATATTTCATTACTTTGTTGTATGTCAGTTTTGATATTGTATTTGTAATTTTTCTGACAGGTGTTACATCTTGCCTGCTATTTTAATGAAATTATTAATATTATATAGATGGAAAATGAAGTTATAAAATACTTGAAGTGAATTAAATACATCATACAGCCATGCTCTAGAGCAGAACCATGCACACTTGTACATGCCCTGAAAATTTTAACATAATCTCTCTGCAAACTCTCTAACTAGCTCTGAAAAAGGTTCCTCTATTTGCCTAAGTAGAACTCTTCAGTTTCTAATTTTACTACAGTAGAAATCTTTCCTAAAATCTACCTAATTTCTTGTTTGCTGCCCACAATCTAGTCTCTTATTTTCTCATTACAGCAATAGAGAACATTTGATCACCCCTGTTTACAAACAGCTTCTGTCTTTTTTTCCGGCCAACTCCCTCCTCCTTTCTAACTCCAACTCCCTCCTCCTCTTTTACTAAATCTCTTATCATTCGTCTTGTTCACCTCCAGGGCAGAAGACAATATGACAGAGAAAGACTTTAACAAGGGTTTAGTGTAATGCCGAATAGCATTTTTCAACAAATTACAACAGCCTTATCAACTACCTATTGAACTGCAAAAGACAATGTTTTAGAACAGGCTTCCTGGGCCTGCTCTCAACATAGGCAGTTGTAAGAGTACTCAGCCATGAAATGAAGCCAAATCCAGCATTACTGTTAGCTATGAGAGTTCCTATCTTTTGCCAAATACACAGAAATCATAGTTTTAGCTGTAAGGGTAAGTGTACATAGAACTCATTTTCCAAATTTTTAAAGGTTCCACAATAAAAACAGTAAATAACATACCTGAGAGATACTGCATTAGGTCCATAGATCTCTCTCACTGCTATCAAATCAGCTTCCAGCTGCGGGTGTTTATGAAGTTCTCCATCATAGCTAACCTATTGGAAAAAAATAATAATCTAGGAGTTCTTATTCATTTCATTACTGGCATCTATCTAGGCTCTTGAAAGTTCCCCCTGCAAAATATTTTTCATAGAGATTTCTTAACAAGCTCAGAAAGGACTTCCTTGATGAGCCAAAGTACTGAAGTGGTATACCTCTTCTAAGCAATAATATTATAATATATATATATATATTTAATATAATATAATATTGCTTAGAAGAAAAGCAGGCACCTCTGTATCAAAACTTTGGCAGAGGGTCTAACCCCTATTTGAGGAAGAGAAGATGGAAAGTATTCAATCCACTGTTCTGTATTGTCCTGAGGGCTGTTAAGGATCTCTTAAAATTTTAAAACTGTAAAGCAGGAGAAGAATCGGATCTCCCCAGTTTAATCATTCCAGAATAGGAGAGGACAAGCTTTACTCCACTTGTTGCCATGCTCTCATGTATTTTACAGGAAGAATGGCCTAGCCTCAACAAGAGAAGCACTAGACTATTCTATACATTAAGTGTCTTAGCATCTATTACATTTTCAGTCTGCATTTGAGACCATCGGACCAATCAGATCAGATTGAAAAATAACTGAAGAACACATTTTCATTTAAAGAATTTTTACCAAACAAGAACTGAAGTAACATATATATAGATACCACACCAATTTTTTTCAAACTCCACATGAAAAGCAGATATAGTTATCTTGGTGTTTACCAACATAAACAAAACAAAACCTGTGAGCTTGTCTAGCTGCATTATGTGAAATAAAAAAAAAAAAAAGTATTCTTTTATCTTCCATAAGGACAAAAATCCTTATTAAGCTCGTAAAAATCCACTAAATATCTACTTCTATTTTCTTGGTAATCAATATGCCTGCTCCTGTTAATCTAACGCTACCTCTTTATACCAATTAGAATGATAATAATTTCACATAAATTAATGAACTCTAGAGATTTAGACAGATTCAGACATGAGAGTAGGATTTGGTCTGTGCCTTTGCCAAATTCAAAGAGTAAAGTGCTAATATGTAATTTAGCCCTTCACACACGTAAATATATCCTTATACATGAATTCCAGCTGAGAATTCCTACTACTGCAGAATCCTATCTAATTGCAGTACTGTTTCTTCAGTTCTCCCAAATCCCAGTGCTGTTGCACTGCAGTTCTGATATCTGGAGCCACACTTGTCATTACATATCTAATTAAATAAATTTCAACTGAATTAAAATAACAACTGACTGATCAACTGAATAATTTGATTAGACCTGGTAATCTTCAACTGTAAGGCACACAATTCATCAGCACAGCATATGCAATTACTTACAGATATCAATGATATTCCCAACCAGAAAGGTATAAGCCAATTATCCTTGTTCTGTTTGGGCAGGCATGTCAGGATAATTTCCCCCACACACAAGCAAGGGAACAAAACCTTTTTTTTTCCCAAAGATGAATTTTTTCAGGATGTATCAATAATAGTTGTCCTGCTTCCAAAGAGGGCACAGCAGTGATTTGTAAAATTGTGACTGTGGCTCACCTACCTCTTTACTGCACTTAATACATACATTTTTAACCACTCTAATGTACCAGTAATAATGAAATCCAAACGGAACGCTATGCAGAACACTGAACTGTTCAGCATAATGCCTTCTGCCATCTATTTTCTGTTAGTAAGGAGTAATGAATTCCAAAAGAAAACAAAGAAGTGTTCTGGCAAACTGTTAGACCACAGTATGGTTATTTTCCATCCCTGAATCAGTGCTACGGACATGCTGATGTATGCAGAGGAGACTGCCAGAGTTTAGTATATCTAAATTTGCAAGTATGTTCTGTAGCTAAACACAAAAGAGAAAAAAACAACCAGTCAGTAGTGCTACTGTTTCAAACTCCTATCCTCTATTGCAAGTGTAGAAGCTAAAGATTCAAAGTGAATTAGCAGTCACAGAGAAAGTGAAAAAAAAGGTTAAAAACATCTGATAAGTTTGCAGAGTCAGAAGGGTCTGTGTTTAGAAAGTCTCAGTTTTAATCTGAGACCTGATTCAGATTATTTTGTCCCATATAATGACAAAAGGTTGCATTTTTAAAGGAGATTAAGTGATTTACAGACCTAAATCCCATTGAAAATCAATAAGACTTAGGCTATTGAATCACTTAGCTACTTTAAAGTCTTTACCCATTAAATCCTTAGGGAGGATTACACGCAGGTGCCTAGGAAGCAGATACAAGCATTTAATTCACGACCAAAAGGTCTTATCTTGTTTTCACTGCCCATCAAATGCCATTTCACGTTTTCTAAGCTCCTTGGTTCATCATCAGTTGCTCCTTGTCTTTCTAGCTAAAACCATTTAGAAATGTTAGAATTAATCTGGGTCTCCATCTTTTCCAGCCGTGTTGCATACAATTTACATTGGCTTCTATTCCCTCTGACTGTTGAAGTCAACATTTTTGTCCCCTCTCTCTATGGCCACAGCAACCACTTCTTTCAAATAAAGGAGCTTACCTTACTTGTTCCCTAAATATACAGTCAATTACTTAGTCTTTCTTCATATTACTGAATCCCAGTACATGTGATGATCATTTAATAACTCTCAAAACTCACCTTATTTGGAACAGGACTGTTTTTTAACTCTCCAGGAACTTAGTTCAGTAATGGTTTTCTATCTGTTTTGTAAGTCATCAATCACTTCAGTCTACAGATTTTCCTCAGAATGTCATTTTCTTGGCCAAGGAACTTTAAATTAAACATTTCCTTTTTTTAGGTTGCATTAAATATATTTTTGATGATGTCTTTGGTTTCTTGTTGTTGCTTTTGCTTTGTTTTTCTTATATTGTTTTTGGAGTTTTCTATACTGTAGACATTCACAATCACTTACTACCTTTTTTTAATTGTCAATTTAATTATAATTTTACTGCTTTTTTTTTTGGTCTGTTGTAATTTCTTCAATTAAATAAACTGCCTCAAAAAAAAAAAAAAAGACAATTCAATGTAATGTAGTTCCAACCTACGTACATATAATATAAGGCAACTGAATTCTGACTAGTAGTTACTATTGCACAGCTCTTTCACATCTTACAAAATGATTTACTGCTTTCTGAGTATATATCTCATAGGTAGAGCTAGCATTCATCTGTTTGGGCACAAGCAGCCATCCTTTACCAGATGTAGTTGCACTAGTTCAAGAAGTGAGCGCTTCCAGCTGTTTGCTGGCTTTTACTTCACCCTGAGGTTAATGCTCTTTCTGCAGAGTTGAAAAATGAAGCTAGTACACATAACTCATCACTACAGGGCAAAATCAGAAGATTCTTCCTCGCAGGCAGATTAAAATCAGCTTCTGCAAAGGAGTGCGTACAGAGCCCTCTCCAGTGCTCTGCAGGGTGCAAGAACCGGCAACAGAAGTGAGGCAACTCCTGCAGTCATTTCTAAAGTGAAAACAAGTCCACACCCCCTGATAGTTGTTTTCTCTCACTAAAAATACATTCTTTCATTACCAGTTTCAGAATCACTCTGCACAGATTTTTAGGGGTGAGCTTCCTTTATAGCAAACGTACAGAGCCTTAGCTTGTGTTTTGCCTGGAGAACAGGCTCAGTGGTGCCCTGCTCATCAGTATGCTGCGCAGCCCGCTCCAAACCCAACCAGCCGGTGCTGCTGACGCACACCTGCAGCCTCTGCTCTCTGCTCTGAGGGCATGGATGGCTTCAGCCTTCAGGCAGAGGCAGTGATGACTTTCACAAATATCGGCTGTAATTCCTTAAGATGTTCATTGAAACAAACAGTTCTAACAACGTAAGGGAGGAATTATTTCTCTGAGGTAATCTTTAGACTAAAAAGGTACGAAAAATCTGAATACAGAGTCTAGCAGCATGAAGCATTCTGTTGACAATGCAGAAGGTAAAGACATAAAGAGATTTTATTTCTCAGTGCATCAGAGGATGTAATAATAACTAATTCTACTAAAGGAACAAGGAGGAAAGGCAGAAAGGTACATTTACCTAAAAATATGTAGCATTTTCTGAGGTGAATTTAACCGCAGAGCTAAGAAAAAATGATAGAGTGTTGCCTAGATCAAAATTGTTTCGTAATAACCATTTTTACCATTAAATTGCAGTGCTCTTGACTTTACAAAATGGCAACCCTCCAGCAGGAAACAGATTTGGATCCATCCTGACTTCCCATTTGTATAAATAATAGGATAAGCTGTAAAGAGTAAATACCTATTTCCTGGAAATAAGCAACTGGCTTCTATTTTCAAACACCCTCAAGAACAGTTGGATTTTCTGTTCTTACAGTTTTACAGATGTAAATGAGCTCACTTTAAGTTTGACATAAATATACAATATAACATTCAATACTTTAAAATACTATGTACACATACAAGTCACATTCTACTTTGTATTGAATATATATACAAAATCAGTTATCACAGATTTGTAAGGGAATGAACCATTGAAGGTTTCAAGTATTCTTGAAACTTTTGCAAAAATATCCTCAATTACCTGTCCTCCATAATAAAATTCCTCAGAATCATT
The DNA here is from genome assembly GCA_037305975.1 of Chrysolophus pictus. Lineage (NCBI taxonomy): Eukaryota > Metazoa > Chordata > Aves > Galliformes > Phasianidae > Chrysolophus > Chrysolophus pictus. The sequence continues at coordinate 64,794,437 of CM074614.1, forward strand.
ATCTCCTTCGGAGTCTTCTTCAAGTGTGCTGTTGTGCTGTGACTCCTTAATTAAAAAGGAAAGTTAACAGTGACATAAGCAATATGTCTGTCTTGAATTTAACATTCTGAGTACAATAATTACGTTTTTACAAATAAGTTGTACACAGCTTTAGGAAAAGTCGTTTTAGTATCATTTTTCCCAAGGTGTACAGTGAGCCTATTTTAAGAACAGTGAAATAGCAGACAAAGCCTGCACATACTAGCAGTGCACAAAAAAAGCACGCTGGAAATATATCAGAGAAATAATACTTTGTCTGAGACACAGTATGGTATTTTAGGGAACTGGTGAATTCAGTATTCAGAGCTACTTCACTTTCTGCTTCTACTAAACAAAGCATAATTTACCCACCAAGAGAGGTTCTGGACTTAATTCATTTAGCATTTTACTGATCTAATAAAGTTTTAATTTACTTTATTCTGGTAAATCAATTCTAATAGTTTAAGGAAATAATTGAAGTCCAACCATGAGATTTTTTAAGTTCCCCTATGTAAAAAGCTCTGACACACTGCTGCTTAATTACTATTTTTTAACAAAAGTACCAGTCTGTTGCCAAGAAAGTTAAATCTTAATTTTCTGACCAGCTCTACTCCAAGATTTGGAAAATTAAGGATTAAAAAATAATATGCTTACCCAAGTAAAACTTACCATAATTGGGTTCTCTGTGAATAATTGCACTCAAGTAAATACAACTGCTCATGGTACAGACTGCAACTCAGCATGAACTACAGTGTTGTATTCTGCTTCTTACTATTGCAGCCCTCATTTATAATCACGTAATTACTTGAAAATATTATTAATACTGTTTCCCACAATCCATTTGTTATTTCTAGGCCCTTTGTTGACAAGAACCCCCTAAAAATACCTGATAAGACCACAACACCTCATTTAAATCCAAACACAATGTACTTATTGCATATTTTGTATTTATGTCCTACACAGAACTGTCACAATAGAACAGAAATCAGATCTATGAATCACAGTACAGAAGGTACATTTAAATTCTATATATTTGTAAACATCACCAATTTCTGTGGTCAGACAATCTAATCCCATCTCCTTATCTTTACCTCTAAATTCCTGCTCTAGTTACTGCATGCACACATAGAAGAAAAATTGTATTTCAGACAATTTCACAGCAATTTTCTGAGACGAGGCATAAAAATTGTATTTGCTTTTGCTTTACTGAAAAGAAACGAAGTGACTTCAGTTGTATTTGTTTAACAATAACCCTTGCTCAAGGGGAAGTCTGTCTTCAAACAGAACCCAACTGAACAAACTTCAATACAAAGTAAAGAGAAATGAAACTCTCATACAAGAGTAATGACAAACCCATCCTATCCTAACCTAAACCTCTAACTGTCTAGCCAACAGAAATGGTCAGTGTTAGAGACTTATTTAAAGGCTCTTTCAGTACTTTCATACTTAACTACCTTGCTCAATTTTAAAAAGTATATTAGTAATTCTTACTGCATTTGAATTTCTAATATTTACAGAGCACTGAGAACAATTATGAGGTGACACAGGCAAAAAACTTCCACTGCAGCCTTTGAAAACAAATCAGGTTGAATTGACTGAAAAAAAACAAAAACAAAAAAACCAAACACCACGCCCGTTATCAAATGACCTTTTCCATGATCAAATACATCAGAGTCTTAAAGCAATAGCCAGAAAACAAGTATTGCAAACCCAGAAACCAAACTTATCAGAGAAAGTATATAAGTTAAGCTCTTGAATTCTTGGTATAGTACTACAGTACTCATTCTCAGGCTTGGCATGGAAGCCTATGTGGCACTTTCTTTGAATCCCTAACACTGTTAGCCTCTGAAGACATCATTTTATTGTCACTTCTTCCTTAACATCATCTCAGTGAGATTGGTTAGAGGCCCATGCCAGAGGCTTGACTGACAAGGCTTCAGCTTCAGACTCAGATATTAACAGTGAATGTTGTCAGGAAAAGCTCTAGAGACTCCAGCTGGAGTGCTGTACACCACAGCAGTGGCCTAAGTGAACTAAGATACTTCTAAAATACGTATATCTACAATTTGAGTAAGCATACATTTGAGAGAAATTCTAAGTCAAGCATTCCTGTTTTCTCTCATTTCTTAAAATACTTCTTAAAATACACATATAAGAAATACATACCTCTCCATTTTCCCTCTGTAATTTTGCTTTAATGGATAAGCAATAGTTGACATCACTGGTTTTTCTTAATTCTTAAGAGAAAAGGGAAAATAGGGAACGTCTGTGAAAAACGTGAAATAATTTTGCATATGCCAACTCAAAATACTCAGTTGAAATAAATGGTGTGCATAATGTACATAAAGATATGGGTACGATGGGCACCAAATTGTTTACAACAGTCTGAAATAAAGAAGCCCACACATTTCAGAAATCTTACGATGTCAATTATCAAATAAAATTCAGCTAGTCCATCTAGAAGCTTTGTTTTTCTCAATCAGTAATTTGCACTTTTGTGTAAAAAGGAGCAAGATCAAAATTCCCTACCAAAAATTAAATCAGATTGTTTTCTATTCAAAAAAATAAGCTATGTAATAATAATAAACAAAATACTCCCTTCTGAGGAACTGTCAGAATTAAGACTGCTCTACGCAATTTCTCTTACAGTCTGAAATCATCAAGGAATTTAGCTGATAAAACCTAAGAAACCTCTAAGAAATGTGCACAGATCTAAGACTTCTGAAAAGAATGCCATTTTATGTATTAGCTACTTCTGAAAAGTATGGAAATAATTTCAAATGAAGAGGTTCCTAAAATCATTGGAATTATGTTTTTTCTACAGTCTCATTTTGTGAACCATTTTGCTTGAAATTTTTTGAAGTAATTCTCTAGAGGCAATGACAGTTACGGACTATTTCATTCCCAATGGTGAAGATTTCATAAAGTTTTAAGCAAGAGAGCATAAAAATATATAATTGAGAAGTATTAAGTACCTCTAACTGTATTCAAGGAAAACTGCTTTAGTACAGACTGCAAGACACTAAAAGAATAAAATACATTCTGCCTACACAATTGTGTAGATTCATAAAAGGAACATCTTAATTTATTAAATTCTGAAATGTAGGACAATTCACTACAGTAAGCCCATGAGGAACTAACAAACTGTCCAAATGCATCCATTAAGACTCTCACTTTAAGTAGAGGCAACATCTTGTCTTCCTTCACAACGCATGAACTTAGTAAAATCATCAGAATGTAAGATTACCTGTAGCAATTTGATGGAAAATTACTGGAATTGGCTCTGTTGTAACTAATACATCTTCATCATTATCAGAACTGGAAACGTAAGTGTTATCTACAAAAGAAAAACACCTTGCATGTTGAAGACCCGCGGTGCTTTGCCAACCCGTTCCCTCATCACCCATCCCACCCTTCTGTCATAAGGAACCATCTTGCCAGTGATTAAAGAAGCCCAGCATACATCTCCTGGTGTGTTTTCTCTAATGAGACTGCTGACAAAAAGAAAAATATCAAAAAAGATGGAAAATGAAAACCCAAATTTTATACAAGCAAACCCCTGGATTCCAATGTCACAGTTTTCAGGCAGTGTACCGAGCAATGTTCAGAACTGTTCTATCAAGGTTAATGGGGGTTTGAGCTAAGCTTTTCCAAAATGAAGAGTTCTTCAGTGCTTTTTATCATGCCTGACACCAACACTCACCCATGCAGAGTGAGCTTATGAGCACAATATTCACACGTGCCTGTGCCTCATGTTAGTCTCAAGAAGCATGTCTGAATTATCTTCTTATCAATGGAGAACATCTTTACAAGATTCAGGAAAAAGAAAGTCTTAGGTATGGATATGAATATGGAAATTATATTCTAAACTTCCTCATAAAATGTGAGATTAGGCTGTGTTTTTTTTATTTCCAACTACACAGAAGAGGAGCAGCAAGGTTTTAGGTAGTACCTGCAGAAGCTGATTTTGCATGAATTGTTGAACTGCCTACGAAGGAACTAAGATTTTGTTTTCTAATGAAATGGGGTGAAATAGACTTTGCACTTCATTGCAAAAAGACTGACTATCATAGATGGAGAAGTAACAGAACTGAAACAAGGGCTATCATCACTTTGAACACCTTGATCACATCCGCGAAGAACATCATCTTGCATACAATTGTAAGCATACTACTGCAGTCTGGATCTCAAAGCCTTGGAGTGCTTCCAATGGAATGTTAGAAATGTTAGCATTAATTTATCAGTACATTCAGCAGTATTGTCCCTTGCACTACAGTGGTTCCTAGAAGCCTGCATTAAGACACTGGGGTTTCCATAGCTGCCATGCTGCCGCTCGCAGGTGGGGCCTTCCTAGCCTGTGGGGCTGTGAATCAGCCTTTCTGCCACTTTCACACACCTGCTGCATCTGGTGCAATCCCACACTGTCTCCTGCTTCCACTTTGTGCTCTCCCACGAGGTAATGTGGGTCATCTGAGCACAGTACAGCAAATACACCCTGTGAGCAGGTAAGTGCTCCGGGAGACTGGCACTTTTTCCCTGAGCGCCGCACTCTAGCAGGCACAGCAACCTGCTCCATCTGCTCAGTCTGCATCTGCTCTGCAGTTGGCACGGCATGGTGAGCACAAAAGGGGGCCCCTCCAGCCATCAGTCAGCTTTCGCTCCTTCTGCTGCTTTTGTCCATGGGGAGGACAGGCTGTACACTGTGCGTTCAGGGCAGCTGCACTTTACCCTCCCCATGCCCACTGCCTTGCCTCCATGTGCACGCACACCTCACTGTCACTGCTTCGGTCCCTGCATAAAACATAGAACATAGAATTGCACAGGTTGGAAAAGACCTTAAAGATCATCAAGTCCAACCACAACCTCTGGATATGAAACTCATGCCCGTTCCTTTCCAAAGCTGGGGAATAACTTACTGGTGTGTAGTCTAACGAGCAGGAATAACTGAGATCATCATTTGGTTCTAAACCCAGCACTGTATAGATGGGTGGGGGAAAGGTGCTAGAATTTATAGCTGTATGAAAAAGTAGGAAATACAACAATCTGTGCTGTAGAAAATATACCAAAATATACATATATGGAAAAAAAGACAACTCAATTAAAGTTGTATTGATTTTAATTATATTTTTATGTCCACTGATTGTCATTCACTCTTGGCAGCTGGCTAGTACATTTCACTCACTGCCAAGCTTTTGTTTTTGTTTTCTACTTGGCAACTGCTACTACTTTTTTTTCCATTTGTGTGGTGTTTTGTCTTGTTTTTTTTTTTTTTCTTTTGTCAGTCTAATGAAACTTGAAATTAAGACACTGGTTTTCATTTGCTTTCTAGAGAATCCCATAGGCAGTGTCTGCCTGAACCTAATTCAGGGAAACAACAAATCACTCACTACCAAGTGGGTTGTCTCCACCTCTGCTAAAGTCTAACATGGTCTAAGAAAAGATGATTCTATTAACATATCTATAATCCAAAAATAACTCAGATAAAAGACTGCAGCAGTTCTAAAAGTTTATGGCAGCCAGCAAGTATCAGTAAGAAAACATATTCATTAGCAAAATTCTTGCTGATACAATTGTTCTCACAGGAGTCATGATCCACTCATATTAATGGGACTTCAATCTACTCATTGATGGTATATTCTATAACTGTTCCTAAGGAGCATTATTTTTCTTCACTTTTTTCAATGTTATGAGAAAACTGTTACCAAGGTATTTTGCTGGAACTGTTATTACCCTACCTCTAAAGTTTTCAGTGATATTTTCACATTTTCAGCAATGTATAAATAACTCTCAGACATTACCGTGTCAACACTCTCATTAACTTCTTCAGCATGTCTTTGTGAGCATATTTTTAGCTTTCACTCACAATTATGAAACTTTCAAGCACCTTTCATTATTGAAAGTTGTCATGTCATGTTATGATTCCCACAGGTATGATTTAATGTTCAGCTGTTTGTAATCTTTTGATGCTTTATGAATCAATTCAGCAGTAGCTACACACTGTTATCAATGCCAACACTGTGATGTGTAATAGCAATGGAAGGAGCTATACATAGTACCCACAGGTCTTAAAGTATCCAAGATTTATTTGTGGGGTCACTTTTGGCTGAATGAACATTTGTAAGGCAAATTTTTTTTCTCTTTCCATATATTGATCACATACATTAGCAATTTATCCTATGATCAACTGACAGTTTTCTCCCAGATTTCATCTCCTGCATTTCAAAGCTTAATCCACTGTGTATCACATACCTTTAATCTCCAAATGATACAACTTTGATATAGCTACACACTAATGGACTTAAACCTTGATCTGTAAAGACTTATCCTATAAGAAATGTAATCTGATGAGCACATGCTGCTCTGATGAGCATGCTCCAGCAACTAGTAACAATGCTTAAAATCATCTTTGAATTGAGGAGGAGTCCAGCACAGAGCTTCCCAGGGAGGACACCATTAAATTCAGGTGTGTTTCTGAAACATCCCTAAAAATACATACCAGAAAAGAGAGAGCCATGATCAGCTCTTACATTAACTTAAAGATTGAATACAAAGAGAGGAGAATCTGGCTTACCAAATCACATTGCCTATTTTTAGGATCAAAGCTGGAAAACAGCGAAGTGTCATTATTATTCCTAATTCATTAAACACCTCTTCATCACAGAGCAGGTGTACATATCGCAAAAGCTTGAGATAGAAATAAAATCAGCTCTTCCAAAGGCTTGAAGGGTTAGATTTCAATCAATAAACATGCACAGCTGGTTCACTCCTCTTCATCAAGTTAACTATAGTGTAAAATGAACAAATTCCAGTTGGCATTAATATATAGGGGGCAATGGCAGAAAATATTTATTAGGTTTTAGGGCCAAACTAATTCAAACCTTTAGACCACCAGGGCATACTGAAAGCAGCATCTGGTAAGGTAGGTTTGAGGTCTGTCAAACAGAAGAGCTTGCCAGGAGATTAAATCTCATCTGCCCTGGGAGTAATTGCTGGTTCAATGCTCTGTCATTCAGTTTAAGGGTTCCCAAGGATAAAGTTCTGCAACCTCAAAATAGTTTAATCACTGAAATGAATAAATCCATTCCTCAAGAAAACAAACCACTAACATTTTTTCAACTCCTTGTCTTTCTTTTCATTGTCAGAGCAATCAAGTGACCAATTAATTTATGAATATGACTGTTTATGAATCTAACTTTCTGCACCACCTGTTGAACAGATCATCATTACTAGCAGTTTTTCTTCCAGTTGTTACTAGTGAAAAAAAAATTCTCTCTCATAAACGTTATGAGTATTCTTACACAAAATGTTGTATTTATCATCACTACTGACAGTAATTTCTCTCTGTCTCTGTTTCAAACAGTGGTGTTTTGAACAGGCACAGCTTACTGCTGCTTAACACTGAAGAAGATGAAGACATTGCTATTGCAGAGATTGTAAAAGAAAAAAAAATATTTTTTAGACATATTACAGAGATGTTATGGAAAATAATCAAAAAAGGACACAGGCTTTCATACCATTTATAGCATTAACATTATTAAATACTCCCAGGTACAAAATACACAATGTGGTGCAATCTTGCACTTATTACTGCAGACCACTACTTGTACAATGCCTGGCTGCCCTCAGCCCTGCTTCACTCTCCCATTTCTGCTTCTGTAGATTATCTGCCATGAGAATCTACTTATAAAGTAACTGTGCAGGCTGTCTGTGAAAGAAATAGTGGAAATAAGTAAGCTGCCAATCAGCTTCTGCTCTTGGCCAGTTGCCTTTTATACAGGTGATTCACCTTGTCTAGGCTGGCCACATGGTTACACAAACTCGTTTGCCAGCTCAGCTCAGGGTAAAGCAGAGGCAGGACTGAGCAGCTGGGAACAGCTTTGCAAGCTTACATTACCAAAGACATACCCACACACAAGCCCTTGGCTCCAGCAGACTCTGAGAAGCATCAGTGCACAGTTTGCAGGCTTAACTTTAAGAACATGAGTAGTCTCATTAAGGTTTAATACACTGAAGTGCTTTGCTGGCCCCATGCCAGACTGCTCAGCCTCTTGAAGGATCAAGCTTTATCTACCATGCCAAAGAGGAATTGGGCATTTTCTCGCTCCTCTGTCAATGTTGGCTCCAAACACAAGAAGCATCACACGCTCTGGTCTCAGGGAACCTGTGAATCAGGTTTTCTCACCCTGACCCAGTTGATAAATGATGCCTGAAAAGGAGAAATGACTGTGAAAATTATCTAACTAACGGGAAGTGATTAGCACAAGGATGCACCTGGAACAAATTAACACTCTTTCAAATATTCTCATATGAATATTGTAAGTTATAATAACACATATACATATGTCATGAACAAGAATGTTGCACTGTACCTGGGTAGTCCTCAGAGACGTGCACTGAATAGGATATACTGTAAAAGGAAAAAAAAAAAAAAAGAAAAAAACAACAGAATTAATAATTACAATAACTGCTGAGGTAAGATTTTTTTTCCTGCTCCTGTATTATCCTATGTTTATTTATAGAATCCCAATGGTTTCCAGAACAGAAGCTAACAGCTATTTTGATGGCTTTTGAAGTGTTCAGCTAAGAAAAAAATGTGATGCCCGTTCTGAAAGTTTACTGTGCTGAACTAGCACATCCTGATTTCAACCTTCTGAAAAAGAATATAAAGACTGTATTCTATTTACTTCAGAGTGATATTTCACCATGTATGTTTGCCTAAATAAAGAAATAAATAAAAAGTTGCTCTATGAACACCATATATAAAAAAGTCCAGCTTTCTCTACAGTTCTTTCCAGGCTCTACTCAAAGCCCAGCCTGAAGCCTTTTGTGCATCTGGGTACGTATTCATACTTCTGTTACTCTCAGTAACAGAACTGTAGCAGGCTCTGTATCCTTCCTCTCAACAAAACCCCACATTTATAAGACTTGTGGCAATCCTGTTTGACACCTCTATCTCTCTGTCAAGCTGTCAAATTTAAAAGAGCTAGTCACACTAGCGAGTGCCTTCACCACACCTGGATTATTTGAGTCTGTTTCTCCAGAAAACAGATACACAAACACTGTTCTCATCTCTTACCTAGGTCCATGTGTGCCTTCCCTAAGGCTCACTAAATTCACTGCCCCTTTAATTTTTTCTTTTTTTTAAGGTTAATGTACATCTTCATTTCAATTAAAAAAAAATCAATTAAAAAAAAATTTCGATTAAAAAAAAATCAATTCTACAACAAGCTTTCTGCTGTATAATTCATATTCTTTCCATCTCTAAATTCTATAAATTGTATGTATCAACCTACACATTTAAATAATACATGATGCATGTTCATGTCTGTAGAGAATTAATGAGACAGACAAAGACAGAATGGCACAGTTCTCTTAATAAACTTTACTGCACATTGTGCATTGTTGAAAACAGATTCAGTCCATCTTTTTCAATTACATGAATACAACTCCCATGAATACTATAAAATGAATTCACATATGATTTTTCTCCCTCTCTCAAGGACTTCAGCTAAATGAGTTCTACTTTCAAAATTCAATGACGGTAGAAGGTAATCAATACAAAAAAAAAAAAAAAGATCTCATACTTTCTTCCATAAATCAATCTATTACAAAACATCTCTGTCACCTGTTTTTGCACATAATCTTTTCTAACATAATTCGTTTTATGTACTGTTTGACTAAGAAGCAGAGATGCCTGTTTCTTCAACAGCTGCACACATTCACATAAGTGAAAGCAGAAAGTGTTTATTATAGCTGACAACAGATTTAGCCACACAACTCTTGATGCTTCAGTCATGCCAGGATTAAATCCCATCATTGTGTAAAGCCAACATTTTGTGACTTTTCTCTTTTAGCTCTTTTCTAGATATTTGGGTAGGAATCATCTGTAACTTATCATCTTGGAGCATTTTCCCTAAGGACTGGGGGATATTGAAATGTAGTTAATCTCTCATGGCATGAAATGCCATTATTTTAAGAGGAAAATATTTCAAAATAAGGGAATATTACATTTCAGTACAGTCATTTGTGGAGAGTTTTGTCCTCTGGTACAAACAACCACAAGAACAAAACACAAAGCACAAAACCAACAAAAACAGCAATAAGTTAATGAAGAGTCTGTTCATAGTAAAACTATCTTCAAGAAATTGTATTTGCAGCCATGACCTTTACCCAGAGCAGTACTAGACTGGCAGCTTGCGTACCTCTTTGCTGTCTGCTTTGTATGGGTTTGTTTGACTGATGTTAAACAGAATGATGTTCAAGTGTAGGCTTTCATCAGAAAGAAAAGAAAAATCTTTCTAGATCCAAGCAAATACTCCATGTTCAAACCAAAAATCTTCTCAATCCATTTTAAAACGTGAAGCAAAGCAAGAAAATTCATGTACTTACATCAAATAAATAAATAAATGAATGAATGAATGAATGAATGAATGAATGAATGAATGAATGAATGAAGTTGAAGAGAGGAACAGGGGCTCAAGTAGTTACAGAACTCCCTTTAGTGAAGACATTCAAAACTTGATTTGATAAAGCCCTCTGCTACTTAACCATGAAGACAAATGGTATTTCCACTTTGGTCCTTCTTTGAGCAGAGAGTAGACCAGATAGCCCGCACAGGCTGCTCCCCTATGTGCAGAAACCCTGTAAAATTGTGTTTCTCTTCCTTCTTCTTCATATAGGAGCTGTGGCAGCAGCAGTTGTGGTCACATTAAATGGAAACTCATGAAAAAATACCCTTCTGGGAAAAATATTTGAAAGATGGAAATAAATTTAAAGATTAATGAAGATGCAGGTTAGAAATAACTTCAAACCACCTCTTGCAATGACTGTAAGCAAATTCAGGGTCCAATACAGAGCCCAAAAAGTTCCAGTAGTGGTCTCAGCACTGTGACGAATATTACAAGGAAGGGGAAAGGTAGAAATTATATGAAGTAATTTTTTTTTCGCCATAAATCTAAATAAAGAATCCTATCATAGATAAAATTTTGCACCAATATCTGATGTCATTTCCATTTGAAAAGCATTAACAGAAAGTCTAACTGCCAACTCAAAATCATAACATGTTGGAAGTAATAATGGCATCTGTTAAGACTGCCACCTCAGAGGAGAGATTTTTAAGATCTGAACCAAAGCCTAAAAAGCAAAATACTTGAAAATGGGATATTCATTTTCAATTAGATAAAACAGCAGCTTTTATTAGAAATAGTACTGATTTGGATTTGGAACTGAATAAGTGTAGCTTAGTCCTCAATTCAGCATTTTTTTTATTTCCTGTGTTTGGTGTGTTTAACCTGATCACACTGTTAGCCTCTCCATTCTAAAAACAAACAAACAAACAAACAAATTAATTAAAAATGGGGGCAGGGGGAGAATGTATAAAATTGTCTTCTATTTAAATTTTGATTTTCAGTGCACACTGAGGTCTCTGTGCTGTGAGAGCTTCAGTGTACAAAGTCACTGTATGTTGAGAAGTAACACATCAGAAAGATCTCCCACAAATACAGCCTTTCAGATAGGTCATTCCACTTGCACACACTTAAAATCCTATTGGAGAGAAAAAATTGCTTGCTGGAGCCACTGGAGAGAGGAAGTGCTTTGCTTGGGCCCATAGGCATATGTTAGTTTTGTTTGGGCTATGGAAACAAAAAAGCCACAACTACTGAACAGAGCACGACTTGTTTTTCTGTTCCAGCTCGCCTCTGTGACTGCCATATATGATCACATTTGGTTACATTTTCTACAGTAAGGATAAAATGCTTCTTACCAATTGTCCACCTGAGCTGTCAGAAACACAGCTACAGCAGGCTAACAGAGGTCTCTTAAGAGGTTCCAGTCCTGCAGCACTGAAACATTTTCCCATTGATTTATTTAATAAGATTTGGAACCAAGACAGAAACACAAGACGCTGATAGCTCAAAGCACCTTCAAAAACCACAGACTTCAGTGAAGGTGCAGATGTTCACACCTCTCAGCGTTAAATCCTTCCAGAGCCAAAGAAAGCCTGCATTGAAGCAGTTTTCTTGTTTAAGTACTCAGAAATGCAACTGGAATGAATTTAGGCCTGGTCTTCACACTCCGCACAGAAGTAAAACTTGATTATTTCAGTGAAAGATATGATTTTTTCTTCTGGCAAAGCAGCTCTTCTGTACAACCCTGGTACAGTTACATTGCTATAAATACAGCTTATAGCACTATAATTTATGCCCATTCCCATAAACACATTCAAACCAGCCAGCCATCTCCATTGCCAGTTTCATTCTATTGCTTCTATTGCTTCATGAGCACAGTTAAACTTCTTCGCTGTAAACAAAGACTCAATGATCATTTTATTTCTGCTTTATTCAGCTCAGACCCTCTCCAGAGGGCATCCCACAGTACATGTATTTCTCACCCTATAAGCTCGGAACAACCTTCAGTCTATAAATGGTCTTGTAAAATTTTTGTTATTTAACAAAAGTAAAGTACCATATGAAATTAGTGAGAGATGTCATGTTTCCCTTGAGATTTTAATGTAAACTTCTTACTGCTTGAAATAACATGGTCAGAGCTTCAGCCTTAGAAACAATTCTATTCACAAAGCACTTCTTGCAAGCGTTTTGTAGTGTCTTTTAACCATATCTGTTCCTTCTTCGGAGAGATTGTCCTTGAAAGATCTATGTGCCTTCATTAAGTCATAACTTAGATTGAGAGCCAAAACATAACTGCTGTTTTTCATATGAGTCTGCCCCATTTTGATAAAGAACAAGTACATTCACCCACATTTGTTATTATTGTAATTTCCAAAAGTTAAACAGGACAGTCTTTGCAGATTCACAGAGCCATTTCCAGAGACAGGATCCAAATCCACATTACTTAGTGAGTAGAAGGAGTATATGCAGACAGAAATATGAGCCTCTAGCACTTGAATCTAAGAAAGGTAGACCTAAATTGCCTGCAGCTTTCCCAGCCAAGCAAAATTTTTGAGACAGTAAACCACACTCCTGCACAGGAGTTGTGTGTAAGACATGTCTTTTGGGGCTCAAACTGAACATGCTACCAGGCAATACAATACACAAAAATGCAAGCTCCTGAGCAAAGAAAATAAATAAATAAAACAAAATAAACAGAATCATGTAAACTGCAACAGGCAGAAAAGTGAAAGGTACTGCACCTGTTTATTCCCTTAAATATAACAATGGTCTTGTTTCTAGAGGATTAGTACAAACAAATAAAAGAATCTAGAGACAGCAAGGTTTTTTGAAAATAAAGGTTTCCTGACAAACTTGTACCCATTATTTTGCCAGGCTGTATCTCTCTAAATCAATTTATAGAATTTATTGGCTTGTTTTCCATGCCTTGAACTGTGTTTTTTTACCTATCATGGCATAAACCATAGGGTCAGACATGCATCCTGAAGGCACAACAGTGACACTGTAGCAGAAGTGTATGACGTATCTTCCCATCACATTCACTTTATCTCTTCTTTATGCCACCTGCAGTTTCTCTCTAGGAAAGAAATCCTTCAAGCTGAATTTCCAACTGCTTTTCACAGCAGAAACAGCATGAAGCATCTGGTATAAGTCTAAGATTTATGCCTATGGAACGGTTCTGACAATTCAACCATCTCTGTCCCATGGCAACAGCTGACTTACTGCCTTATTAAGTGTGGAAATTGTGATGTAGTTTCTATTTCAGTTTTAGCTCTTTCAACTAGAGCCAGAGCTCCATGTGCGGCTAACAAGCTTGCAGAAACAAGATTTTTTGGCATGTGGAACTTATGATAGTCTACAGCCAATCTATAACAAAATGTAAGAAGAGTAAATAAGACTTTCTTCATCCTTATGCATCAAGAGCTACAGAACTCATAGGTTACTTTTTGTTCGATGGTCAAAATCCACAATCTAGTTCATCAGTGAAGTAATGGAAGAAGAGGATGTGCAAAGCTCTGTACAAGAAAAGCAATACTAAGACTCAGCAAAGTAAGTTATGAACAAATACAGAAGATTAAATGCTGCTTTGGGATTGATTATATGCCTTCTGAACAAGCTGAAAGAAAGGTTAGTGAAATACTTTCAAGAAAAATAAAATTGTACTGGTGAAAATTTTGGGTTGAGATCCTATATAATACTTGTGAAAATTTATCATGACACAAATGTGATGTTTTTACTGTCCACTCTGGATGAAGCAATAGGAAGGAAGATGAACAAAGTCCAACTGAACAGATGCAACAGAAATAGTAATTTTTTACCAATTTCTGGTTATAATCACTCTTTTTTTTTTTTTTTAACTTATCTTCAGTATCTACACATGACATGTAAAAGAAGAACAACATTTCACAAATGTCCACTGACTATAAAAAAAGTATTTTCACTCTCATCTTGCTTCATTTCCTAATCTTTGAAAATGCTTCCAAATCTTTCTGTGGATTTCTATTACTTTTGTGCCCATTAGCCTTCTTTTCTACTTACAGAATAATAGAATCATAGAATCACTAAGTTTGGAAAAGACTACTAAGACCATCTAGTCCAACCACCATCCGTCATAACCATGCCCAACGAACCATTTCCCTAAGTGCCACATCCACATGTTTCTTGAACATCTCCAGCATCAGTGACTGCCATCTCCCTGGGCAGCCTGTTCCAATAGCACACCACTCTTTCTGAGAAGAAATTTTTTCTAACATTCAACCTGATATTCTCCAGGCACAACTTAAGGCCACTGCCTGTAGTTCTCTCACTAGTTACGTGGGAGAAGTGGACAACCCCCACATTGCTACAACCTTCTTTCAGGTCACTGTAGGGAGTGATAATGTCTGCCCTGAACCTCCTCTTCTCCAGACTAAACAATCCCAGCTCCCTCAGCCACTCCTCCTAAAACTTGTGCTCCAGATGCCTCACCAGCTTTGTTACCCTTCTTTACACAAAACCACAATTTGACCCTGAAGTCAGATTCTTCCCACAATTTTACTTCTGACCACTCTTTTTGATCAAATGAAAGAAAAGCAGTTCAAAATGAATTCTAAACCAACAGTGAGTTCTAAAACAAACGCCATTCTTTTTTCAAGTAACTGGTCTGAGATGAGGCATTCAGGTAGTAACTGGCCCAAGAGAATTTGGAATATTTAAGAAGAAACAAGATATTTTTTTTTTCTTTTTTCTTTTTTAAATAGCTGGCCTTATTAGAATTGGCAAATTCTTTAAAGAGAATTAAAATTAAAATCCAAAAGTTAAAGGTGCTGCAAAAGGATTCAGTGTCAAGTTCTTCTTCCAATTTGTATGAAGATGACACGCATGCAAATAAGAGCAAAAGAGACCCAGCAGACACAAGCAGTAATTTTCTGCATCAAAAATCTCTTCTGCTTAACGGACTCTGCCAAAAGACAGACTTTCCAATATCAGATATAGGATACAATCATTTTTCTTTATGCTGAAATCAGTGCAAATTTAACTACTCCTTTTAATAAAAGGAACTGTAAAATGAGAACTATAGTAATAGTTATGCCCACAGCTAACGGCCTATAGACCTTTGGTTAGGCCAAAGAAACTTAAAGCAAAATCCCCTCTCAGCGTTGAACTGTCACAGCCAAAGTAAATGATGTTAGTTTTTTTTGACTGTGAGCAAGTGAATTAAAAAAAAAAAAAAAAAAGCAAAACAAACAAACAAAACAACAACAGCAACAAACAATCCTGCTCCTTCCATGCTGAAGCTATTGAAAGAACACATCCTATTAAGGACATTATAAGCAGACGAACGGTTCCACTGATTCCAATTTTCAGAAATAAAAATAAAATGATGGCAACATTCTAGTTGTTCTTGTTGGTATGCTAGTTAATCAACTACACTGTCTTTAATAAAAATACATGTGGAACTTTAAAAATATAGTTATAAGCATATATTTATAATATAATGCATTCTTTTAATGTATCGCAAATCACATTTTTGAGTGAAATAAGTACTGTTAGCACATACAAGATCAGCAAGTGCTGTATTTCATTCATTCATGGTACCTCTAAAATGTAGTCCCAATAATGGGACAAAAACATGAATAGAAGTGAAAAAAATTCAGCTGCATAAAATATTAAAAACAAAGCTACACCCATCTTCAAATAGAACAGCAGAAAGACCCATGCAAGTTTTAATCATGTGACCTCCATATTTCTGAAGATAAAAGTTTGCACAAGGCTTTTAAAAACACAAATAAATATGCATGCATTTTACTCATTCAAACAGTCAAATAAGTACATAAGCAGAAGACCTACTTATTTTTTTTAAAACAAAAGTGAAGTAAAAACTGATGCCATTAAATAAAATAACAGTTAATAAAATCCATCATTAGTACTATCTAGAAAAGATGATTAAATAAATAAGATAAAAAGTAAAAGGTAATGTTCTCTTGCACTTAGCACAGCTATGGAAGAATATTCTCATTATAATAAAATTTATTTTGTTTTATGTAAGGGGACTTGGAATTTGAATTAAATCCCACGGAAGTCCAACAGAATTCTTAGAATATGACAAGACTGCAGGTAAGTTGCACAGAAAATACAAAATTTCTGGCCACTGACACTCCTGGTGTTTCTATAAAGAAGAAGTAAATTATTTTGCTAAAAATATCAAGTTGTTTTTCACAGGGTACAAATTTTGGTGATTTTTTGTTTGTTTTACACATTTGCAACTTCCTATACAACTGGATTGTGAATCATTTTAAATGTGTGCTATTTTCAGGATTCCTGATTGAAATAAGAATGCCTACGGATTCCTAAACAACTTTTAAAATACTATTTAAGTCATTTTGAATTGCACACCAGCAATTTGTTTTCACATATACAGGCCACCTGAAATCTCCTTCTGAAGCATATTACTTCCTTGAGTTTTCACATCCCCTGTCATCCAATAATTGACAACCCAGCATCAGGCACATCTAGTCTTGCTGCTATATAGAGGCTGGCTGATAGCAAAGAACTGAGTTTGTGCATACACCCCTTTCACTATGCATCAAATCTCCCTACGGCACATCTGCAGTTATATGGGTAAGAATAACATGAGCCTGAGTTATCTTCTTCTCTGGTTGCTGGAGAACGTGCACGTGTGATCATGTATAAGAGGTTCCAGGCAAATCTAACATTTCTTTTGATGACAAATGAAAACTATTTCAAAGAGATACAGGCAATGTCAATATATCAAAAATGGCACTGCTTTCATTTATTGACAACCTGGAGGAAAAGTGGTTCTGAGTCAAAACTACTACATATTTGCATTTGTCACTAAGAATAATTATACTACTGACCCTTTCATACAACCAAAGCATATCTGAATCAAATAGGGAACATTATTCATAAGGAGCTGCCTGATTTAGCATGTTATTTAAATAAAGAGGACACAAAAGACAGCAGCTCAACCGTTTCCCTTGTGCAAAGCTTCCAGTGAAAAAATGCATAACTTCTAGTAAATGCGCAGAAATCTATGGGATTAGTCACCACTTCAGCAAACATGAAGGTACTCTTTAAGATTACCAAGGACACTTGGAAAAAGATTAAAAAAAGCATGTGCCATGTATCGTTTTGAGGCTGGATAAGGCCCTGGGCAACCTAATCTAGTTGTGGTGTCCTTGTTCATTGCAGAAGAATTGGACTAGATGGCTCTCAGAGGTCCTTTCCAACTCTCAGGATTCTATGATTCTGTGATTTGCATTCTACATAAAATTACACCAAAATATGACTATATGTTCAATGTCAAATTGTCCACAATCAGACTGTATAAGAAGCGGATTATTTCACCCAGGAATACATAAAAAAGTGCCTTTGGTGTTTTCTTGTAGTCACCCTGTCTGATCATTGCCAGATTGATACTGATCTCTTTAGATCTCTCCTTTGTGCTCTTTCTCTCCACTAGTCCCACTGGCTTGCATTCTCTCTCTCCATCCTCCCCATTAGTTCTCCAGCCAAGTTCAGTCTTCCACAGGATACAGAATGCAAAGGAAACTCTGGACACCAAACTCAGCAATAAAATCATAGCCTTTGGTCGCCTTATTTCCAGTGTTGTGCTTTTTCCGATTCAGATGAGTTTTGTTCAGTAGAATAAATTTTTCCACAGTTCATCTTACTTCTTGTCTTTTTGGAGCATTGCTGTAAGAAGCAACAACATGGTGTGCTCTTTTTGGAATCGGTTAGGAGTTATCTCAAAGCCTTGAGGTTTTGGTGTACACTGTTCCTTCTGGAAGACTTTTCTGAGGCTTATTCTTTTGCCTGTAATTCTACTAACTCAGTTATCAACTTACATCAACTGAACAGAAGAAACCTTTCCATCCCCTCTACAAAACCGCTGTGTTGAGACCTTCCAAAACAAGAAGAAAGCGACAAGAAAAGAATTTACTGAGATCTCATGGCAGAGAAACAGGGTAAACTGCAGACTGAACAGGTACAGCACAGCAATGTCCCAAGCAATAGAAGTGAGGACATCATGTCAGAAAATGTTTGAGCCAAACTTTTTAACAGATAATCCAGCATCTTGATAATAACTAAATACATAAATAAAGCATCTGTAAATCCCTCAACACATTCATTGTTTAATGTCATTGTGCCCCTAGCAAGCAAAGAAGCTCTATTCCTCTACATACAACATTCAGCAAAGGAGGAATGTCACAGGCAACATTCTTAGACCACACCCTCATCAGTTAGCATTTTGCTTGTTTATCTGTGAGGTGCACAACAGCCACAACTGTGCAAGGAAGAGATAATACAATAATAATACACAGCTGTTTGTCATACATGACAGAATCAAAAATATTCCTAGTTTCCCCACAAACAAATTCCCCAAATCTTCTTGGTATTGCTGAAATATTGCATTTGTGCACCACAGACCCACAAGGATGTGTTGTGGTCAGAGGCAGGCTTTGCCTCATCAACCTAATAGACTCAAGAACAAAAGCAGTGCCAGAAGCAGCATGAATCAGGAGAGTGGTCAAGTGGTCAAGGATGCCTGTGACATCTCTGCTACTATATCACATTCATGAAGAGTATGCACTCATGAACAGGAAACAAAACAGAGGATTCACAATGAGATGACAATGGGAAAAGACAACCTTTTTTCCTCTCCTTTTCAGATATGACAGGTTCAGTTTGAGGACACAGGTGAAATAACCCTTCAAGTACAACACTGAGTACAGGTTGTCCTGAGCTTTAGAAAGATGTCAGCAAATGGGAGGGAGTTCAGGATTTATCAAGAAACAATTGCCAAACTGGCTGAACAGGTTGACAAGGAATAAAATGTGAATTGTTTCAGACAGCTAGGTATACAGTGTGGCAAATCGATGAGCAAGTGTGGTAGGAAATATGATAGTCACTGAGACATATTTTCCAGAGGGCAAAAGAAGATGAGTACCATATTTATATGATTGCCCAAGGGAAAATGACAAGCCATATTCGGGTGAAATTAGAGAGAAAAGTATAACTCAAACATAAATCAGAAATGGTGAACCCCATTAAACAGTAAATTAGTTTCCTGGGGAAGTGGTGGCAAGCTAATCACATAGCCATTTAAAATCAGTCAGGAGAAAGAGCTTAACTAAAATTTATGGAACAATTTTGTACTGGCAAGGATACTAACTAATGCATTTCCCACTGCTAGTTTCAAAGAGCTCAGAATGAGTAGAATGTTACTTGTCTTCTCAAGAGTAGCTTTGAGAACAAAGTTCTAGGTTGAAGATGACACTGATGACTCTCAGTGTGACTCACACACAAAAAAATCAAAGTATGCTGCCTGTACAGGATTTCAGTAGTGTGCAGAATAACAGCAGCAGGGAATTTCAGTTCAAGAACTTTTTATAAATTTGAAGAGGCAGCATCATCTAAGTTCTGAAGCACTTTTTCTGCCTAAGGATCATGAATTTTAGCTGTTTTTGAAATTCACTTGCATTCTTCATGACAATGCAATAGAATGCATATTGCACTTTTTCTTTTTTTTTCCTTTTTTTTTTTTTTTTTTTTTTTGAGCATCAATTCATCTGACAATTTAGCATCAGCACATTTAATATGGAATAAATCCTAAATATACGTACTGTGTTTGGGTCACAGAACGCTTCTAGACACATGACTACTCAAATAAAATTACATTTCATACCACACACAGACACATATGAATATTCTCTGGCAGATATCCCTGTAGAAGATGCCTAATAAACTACAGAACAAAAAAGAATAATCAAATTTTAGTACATTACGCCAACACATAGGTAGATTTTGAATACTATTTTAACTTGTAAAGATATAATTCAAAAAATCCCTCCCCTGGTCTTAATTAGATCTCCAAAATCTCAAAGAACTAATTACATGTCAGATGAAACACTGATTAAGAAGTCTCCATATTTTTGCAAAGGAAGAGGCTGGTCTATTCTCAGTGCTGTTGCTGTGATTTGCCACATGCCTCTGAGAAAGAAAAATGCACACATTCTTAAAAGGTGATCAGTAACTGCAAAGTGTTCAGCCACTGGTTTGCCTCTCACGTGTGCTAAATCTCTACTTCACTAACAGAAATCAGTGGGAATCATCTGCAGTTTCGAAAATGAGTCTAGATTTAAAAAATAATTAAGAAATAAAATTCATGCAGAGCTAACACCTATTATGTTCCCTTCAAAATCTCATCAGTATATATCTACTATTTTAGATAATTCAGTATCTAATTTAGTTATGCAAAGAGTTGATAAATTCAGGGAGTTGGCTACCTAGACACTTTCTACAGGGCCTGACAGTAAAATTCTTTGAGAAACTGATAAAAAATTGATAAAATATGACTCAGGTGAAGGCTCTCAAAATTGCTACACACTTTTCTCACCCAGACAACAGTCTTGGCCCCGTGAAATTCAATAAGCAAAACTCTCACAAACTTCAAAACAGTTTACCCTTCATCTTCTTCATCAGCAAATCTACAGTAAAAAACAAAACAAAACAAAATAATAATACAGAGAAAATGTATTCAATTCATCCCTTCTTTGCTCTCTGGTCTGTTTGTACTGTTTAGCATACTCCACTACCATCAAAATCTGGAAAGTGTCCTGAAGACTGGAAACAATCTGTGAGTTATAAATTCTGTAATCAGTCAGTCTGTGAAGTATTTCCACTAAGACTAGAGAATGAAGAATAACCACGGCCAGGAAACTTCAGTCTTCTGCTAATGTAAGATTAAAACCACCAGTAAGTCCTTCACTAATGCAAGAACTCTTAATCTGAATTCCACATTAATA
Source organism: Chrysolophus pictus (assembly GCA_037305975.1). NCBI lineage: Eukaryota > Metazoa > Chordata > Aves > Galliformes > Phasianidae > Chrysolophus > Chrysolophus pictus. The sequence goes on from CM074614.1 coordinate 64,815,672, forward strand.
AAGGCAGAAATACAAATATTGATGAAAATTATCACAAAATATCATGTGAACAGCAAAATTTAACCTATCAAAAGAAAAAAGATCAAACTCCAAAGAAAAATGCCTCCCTTCTTGATACTTTGCTAACATGCTCCTGCAGTGCCTTGAAGAACTGCACAGCTAGCAGAGCACTAGGCTGCAGAGAAAGCAGCAATGGAAGCAGCAATGCAGCTGCAAATGTACGTCACCCTGCTTACTGAAGCCACTGTTCTCAGGCACCTAAATATAGAGAAATAGAAGTCTGATTCAGATGCATATCTTAAAATTTGGGCCAGTTTAACCAATTTTCAGAGTGTCTTCCAGGCATGTCATGGTATAAGACATACACAGCACTGGGTAAATGAACTGCTTATCATTCAAAGAATACTGAGATAAAACAATGTAAATATGAACACTTATGTATGAATACATAAATATGTATTTTCTGAGTTTGAGGGTTGGAGCTTTGCTTGAGTCACACAGATGCAGGTCCCCAGGTGTGTGGCTACGCTGCATTTTAATATCCTCAAAAAAATTCCCTCTAAACATTTATCCGCAGATGTGGGTCAAACTGTTCGCCTGCTTATACAATTGTTTATCACCAGACACATCAGTGATGTGAGTCATACGAGTACTTAGATCAATAAATATCTCCCAGAGCCTCATCAGGTGCTACAGCAAACCAGAAGGCCGGAGGCAGAGTGATTATGGTTCACTCCATTTTGAAAGGTCACTCACTTTCCATCATCTGATAGCGTCATTAAGCCCAAGAGAAGTGGGATAACTGTTCAAAATTATTGCCTGGGGTGAAATGGAACAGTAAAGCTGTAGCACTTATTTGCACCAGAGAAATTAAGGGGAAAATAACAGTCTCCTTTCACATCAGGACGTGTACAGCAGAGGGTCTGAAAAATATAGCAGTATTTTACTGCTTAATGAAATACTTTCAGTGATATATTAAAGCACTGAAATTATTACTGAGGGAGAGTTCATGATGTATTAATCAAAGCATTTGAAAAGCTTCATCATGTTTTAAATTACATTAGACTGCATGTGATCCAGTTTCAGGAGGACCTGCCACATGCTCCTGTGAGAAGTCTGTGGAAACACAAGCTACTTAGCACCTTGCAGATAGGGCCCTTGATGCACAACCTACCAGCTACCAACATGACGTAATCAGATCAAGTACTAACTAACAGCATTTAAAAAGACCACTCAGTTAGCAAGGTACTCAAATTTCAAGCTTTTGGTTTTTTAAGACAAGGAAAAAATATGACTAAACACTAATTCAATTCCCATATTATTTAGCAGCAAAATACACTGTCAGCTGGATAAAACAGAAATAAGCCTTTCTCCCCTCCTTCCCCAGTTTCTCTCTTTGCTGGACCACCAGAAGGCACACTTACTGCTCTCTACAGTCATCTTCAGTGGGGGAGTGCCACCAAAAGTGCTAGGATCAAGCTCCAGTGGGAAAGCAATTGATACTTCTTTGTTTTATAGACAGAAAACATACATGAAGGACACCAAAATGTTTCAGCTCACAAAGATAGTCAAGGATAGGTAACAAGAGATCTTCTGTACGCACGTGCTAGCTGGCAGGCCATCCTTTCTCATGAAGTTCTTCAGCTGTAGCAAAACTGCTGTCCTCTGCAGGCTACGAGTCTTTCACATTGATTGACTCTTCTCCTTTTCAGTGTTATATTTTTAAAAACCTTCTTTGCACTACAGATCATTTGAAATACTAGCTGAGTGCTATTCTATTTTAAACTTGGGAAATAAAAGTGCTCTCACACAATATACTTCACAGCACTAATGAATCTTAGCTTTAATAAGAAATCACTATAATTCAAATTCAATCTCTTAAGCAATTTGTTGTACCTCACCTTCTGTGAATTCAGCACGTCATTCTAACCTAATAAACATCAGTGTAATGCGCTCTACATCTTCCCAACATTAAAACTACTTGCCTCAAGAAATGGTAATTAGAAATAAATGAAATCATATAGAAATAACTACATTTTGTTCATGAGATTTGTTTTAAAAAATAAAAAGAAGATCCAGCAGGACACTGGATCAACTGTTAAGTAAGTGTGAAATGAAGCTAATTTCACTTGAGGTACTATATTTACTTTATTAGTTCAGGAAAGAAGCGGAAGTGAAGTAGCATACTATAAATATATCTAACAAAGTAAGCAAACATAGGCATCAGCAACTTATACAATGTATTTCCACAGAGCTGTATTTGATTTCATTACACTATTTGTGCAAGCAGAACCTATAGCCTTAATCTACAAACAACAGCCAATAAAACAAAAACAACCAAACAAAAAAAAAAAAGAACAAAAAACAAAAGCCAACAGCTCACTCGGGCAATTATAAGTCTAGGAATGTGAACTGTTTAGTTTAGGAGCCAATTATTTTCAGGGCCAGTCTCCTTGCTGACCTCTTACACCATCAGAAAAACAAAATTCTAAGCCAAAGGTTGCTTGTTCCTCCTTTTACAGCCTCTTCCTTCAAATCCACAGGCATAAAAAAGGACTTCGGTTCTTTAAGAACTGAAAACAACCTGCCAGCCCCTTTTTCACAGGAGAGGTCAGGGAAAGAGATGTTTGAAGGCAAGGATGTTTTAATCCAAGGAATGTGTGGAGTTGAAAAGATGATAGGAATATAAAAGTCTTGTCATTACATTTCTAAATTAATATGCCAGTAGAACCAGTGGAATTCTCACATTCATACATTCATTTCCATAGGAGGAGAATTGCTGCTGAGTTTAAAAAGCTTCACGCAGAATCAGGCAAGCAGAGGTTTCATTAGGTAAGCATCCATTATGAGAGATAAAAGTCAAGTGGCTCTTTGTTTTACAATCCATTAAGAGGCTTAGATATATAGGGGAAAAAAAAAAAAAAAAAGGAGAAAAAGGATTATTTCAATCAGTTTGCTCTCAAACTGTATTTAATTAAAATAAGCAGAAAAAGAGTTCAAGAAGTTCATGTCTGCCTAGGCACAAGTGAAAGTAATACAAGTCAGTTTATTAATAGACAGATAAAGCCCTCAGGAAAGAACCCAATGACTCAGTAGAATGCAGCAGCTGAGAGAGATCTCCATAGCATTCACATATGATGGGTGCCTGTGATAACAAGGCCTTTAGCTGGATCTGCCAGCAGAAGCAAGCCTCTGGAGTTGGCAGAGGAACATTTTACACAACTATAAGGAAAACTGGGACCCTATACACTTTACTGTTAGGTGTTGAGACGAACATCATCAAGTACATGCTGGAGCAGAGGAGCATGAAGGCAAGCAGAAGGATCCCTGCAGCATGGTCACAGCAAAGGAGCCCCAAGGGAGCCATCAGTCCCATAGGTTGAGGATGGCATCCAACATGGCACCAAAGGGGGAAGCTCCTCACAGCACCTTACAGAAGGGGTAGAGTCAGGGGACCTAGAACACATTATGGGATGTTGGGAAAGTGAACTTTGGAAGTACCCAGTATTTATGATGGGTTGTTTAGAGGAAGGACAAAAAGTGGGGAAAGGTGGTTTGGGGGAATATGCATAGAAGAACAGAAGGAAAAAGGGAAATATTAGTTCTGCTGGGCAGTATACTTTCCTAGCCCTGCCCTGGGCCTGGTCAGACTGTGCTGGTCTGTCTTCTTAGGGAACTATTTCCAGCTCTTTCCCTGAATGAGGGACTCTGCTCTGTGTATGTACCAGGGACTGGGTGCAGCACCTAGAGAGGGACCAGGGACACAGGGCCTCTAAGTTCACCTGTGTTCACTGACTGGAGGACACACAGCATAGGCACTTCCCACTAACAGACCTTCATTCTGATCTGCCAGAGGGGGACAGGATTAGGCCATTTGTACTGCCAGGCTAAGTGTGAATGCTCAGTCTCTTTAGTCTACTGTGAATACATGCTCAGCCTCACTACCAGCTGGATTGGAGGACATGGAGCTGTGACAGCCTCCTTCTGGCATGCAACCACAGTCAGCAGCTCCTAGCATATACCATCTTCATGCAGGATTTGCATAAATAATTGTAAATTCCTATCTGATTTCTGTATAGGAAGAATTATATGTCTACTCAAGTATGGTTAAAGATATCACAAACTTGCAAAGGTCAATTATAATGGAACAATGCAGAAAGTTTTCCAGATGTTCTATCTGTGCAAACTTGTGATATCAGAGAAAATATTGACTAAGTGTTAACTTGAGCATTAGCATGTTAAGACATGTTAATTCTATAGAATCTCTAAAAAAAGCTCTGCATTTTGACTGGGGAAATATGTTAACTAAAACCCATGTTATCTTGCCTGAGAACAAGTCTGGAGTGATGAACTTCAGCTTGTGGTTGTAGGTTTGCACCCTTATATTGAGTTCAGACATCAGTATCTTTCAAAAGTAGATAATGACAAAGGTGTGGTCCAGTAAAAATGATGAATTCTGAGCTGGTGACAATCAAACTCCTTTATGTGGCTTTGAGAAAAATGCTTCCAATTCCTCTCTGCAAAAATGCTTTGAAAACTACAGATGAAAAATTTATGCTTATTACCCATTAAAGTAAAGCCTTATAATTTTAAATAAGATACAAACTAAAAATAAATTAATGGCTGCATTCTCAGATAGTAAACAGCAGTAACTCTCCATTCCTGGTTGGTAGTGTTCTCAAACCAAAAGGATAGGTTTCAAATCAGTTGTTACTTTATTTTTTTACCTGTAACAGGAAACTCTACGAAAGCTCTTTGTGAAGCTGAGATATGTCAAAGTCTCACCTCATAAAGCAACTAATATCCATGGCTGCATCCAGCAGAGCACAGAATCATACAATCATTAAGGTTGGAAAGACCACTAAGATCATCCAGTCCAACCATCAACTCATCACCACAATATCACTAAACCATGCCATTCAGTGTGACGTCTGCCCTTTCCTTGAAAATCTGCAGGGATGGTGACTCCACCACTTCCCTGAACAGCCAGTTTCAAATCTTTCTATGAAGAAATTTTTCTTAATATCCAACCTGAACCTCTGGCACAATTTAACTACATGTTAAGTAGCAGAAGCAGAAGCAGAAATGGCAAATGAGCTCTATGCTGGCAGCCACACCATGCTGCCATGGCATCAAAAGAGTCCAGGACAATCAACCTCTGCTAATGTTTTGCCCCACATTCTTCAAAACTCAGAGATTCAGACAACTCACCAGATCTCTCACAGAAGTCATATCTTAAAACTGTCAAAGGGGAACTACATACGAACTGTTTTTCAATTCTGTGCAGCTCAAGTTGGTCACTTCTGGCTATGACTTCTCAGTATCAAAGAAAGATTTGTATAAGGAAATGCAAGCAGGATTAAACCTTTCGACTGGTAAATCAATTGATACATGCTTTGTTTGAAGATCAACATTTCTCTAATGTCTGTTGCAAAGTAAAAATATCTTTTCTTGATGACTCATTTTCCACACTAAAGAACATCTGTGGGTGTAAGAACAGAGCTGAAACAATTCTATTTCTTTCCTTCTGTAACTATTGTAGCAGTCCTAAATTCTATCATGAAATAGAAATGAAGCACTTACAAGATTTTTTCAGCAAGTGAACATCGTTATTTTTTTGCCTCTCCTGTAATCACTTTTATCAAGATGCTTAATATATTCAAATCATTTCAGTACTCATGCTTGCACTCAGAATTAGACCTTCTGAATACAGATGTAAAAGTGATTTTTTTTAATTGTATTAAATGCTCAAAATAAATGGTGTAACATTTGCAAAAACATAACTTACTCATTTTTAGTGTTGTCAGTCTAGTTATACTTTAATTGAGTAAGGACCATAATTCCTGTGAATTTAAATAGATTTATTCCAAACTGTTAGACTAAATAGTAGCCTCTCTGATTAAACATAGCCTGAAAAATCCCTGTAACACAGCTGTATTCAGACTCTGCTGACATCAGCAAAGGCTTTCAGCCTCCTGTCCCAACACCTCTTTGTTGCAATACATTTAAAGTGGAGACGATAACATCCTCTTTCTGTTATAGATGGAGAAAGGCATCTCAGATATTGACACCTAGTATCAGGAGAAGGAGGTGATCCCGGCATCCTCACATGGGCAGAACAATTTTCACACAGTCAGAAGCTGGGCAAAACATAGCCCACAGCTTCTGGAGTCAGTGTGCCTGAAACAGAAATACCAGGAAGCGTGGGAAGACATAAAAAAAAAAGAGAGATTTCCTTGCCTCCTTCTCCCTCCCTTGAGTAAGCTGACTCATGGTTTCTCAGCAGCATGGGCATACTGAGTCTTTCCCAGCAACAGCACTGAATGCATCTTGGAATGTTGGTAACAAAATTCCAATGGGCTGAGAGAAAATGAGAAGGCTTTTTTTGAGAAGTGGGAGTGGAGGAACTAGTCTCAATCAGGATGAGATCAAGTAGCAAGTAGGAGTGGGCACCTTCTGCGCTCTGGTACCTGATACTGCCTTAAATACTTCCAGCAGAGAGACAGGGTTCCCAACCCACACGTCTTCTGCAAGCTGAAGAGCCCTTTCGCCTCCCAGGCATTGGATATAAACACTTCCCTTTGTGGATATCCACACTTCACTTTATCTTCATGTGCCTCCCTGTCTGCTAAGAAGGGAAGAGACCAAACCTACGTTAGAGAGAAGCCAGCACACTTTGGTCACATCACTGAAGGAGAAAAAGCATTGCTACTGAGATTAGTAATGTAGGAAAACTAAGAGAAAATGTATTTGCATGAGGAAAGAGGCCAAGGAACACTCTATATACATGAGAAAAATGAAACACAGATTGTCCTGACAGCCCCTATGTGTTGTAAATAAAGGTAAATAAAGAGCCGTGCTGTTCTTAGCTTAAGACAGAAGGTGATCCTATTTTCAGTGAAATATCAACGTGTGTTAGTTGAAACTTAGGTGTCCCTTGCTAAGACCATCTTGTTTAACATTTTGCTGTGTTGTAAAAGCCATTACACTACAGGGTTGCCTATGACAAGAAGGATTCCTTCCCATGTTCTTTTCCTATTTTCTAGATAAACTTATTTATCTAAAAAATTTGCAGGTTTAAACACTGCATAGCACCAGGCACATACTCAGCCAGTTAAAAAATGCAGGTGCCCAGTTTAACCTGCCCTACAACAAATATTTGACATGCTTCATAGATCTTTATCTGAGATAGTACAATCTTGCTTTGATTGTACATTTATAAAGGGGAAAAGATCAAAGTTTACTCACACAAAGAAGAAGGACAGGTGATGTCAGACACAGACAAAAGTTCTCACAAGCAACCACAGCTACACTCAAATGCATTGTGCTTTCAGAGAGCATTAGTGTGAGCAGCCCTAGAGACACAGGAAGAATAATCAGTCACCTGTGAGGATAAAATTTTCAAACCAACAGCAGTTACCTTAGAGCAGATTTGAAGATGTCTGTTACCTCTCTTCATTGATCAAGTCAGTCCCAAATAAACATCTGTAGATTTATTTGTCTGATTTCCCAACATGAGAATAAGGACATTTACCCAGGCACTTTTTACCTCCCAGGGGTGGGTAACACCACATAGCTTCACTAACACTTGTACCATACAGTGAAGAAAAAGAAAACAACACCAAAACAGAGCTGTGAAGCACTGTGGTTTTCTACTCACTACCTTCTGAACTCAAACACAAGATAGTTTTCTCGAAACCTGCTCATGCAGACAGTCAAAGAGCTGACAGCTGTCATATATATGCAGTTGTTTCTCCTGGAGAACCTTTTCACTTCTGAAATCTTGACATATGCAGGGGCTAGGCCAAGAAAATCTAGTAGGAACTACAACTCTATATTGAGTTCAGTGAAGAAAATACCGTAAACACATCTACCAGGATTAGGGATGTAGCAGCAACATAGTACATTTCCTGCATAAGCTTATGGTGGCCTGTATGCTGGCCCTCCTTATCTGAGTCTGTGCTACAGAAATACCATCTGAACACAGAAGATCATCTGCCAAAACAAGAGAGAACATTTTTTCCTGAAAGCATGAGAGTGCCCAGGTTTCACAGGACCATTATCCAAGAATAGTGTCTTCAATCAAGATCCAAATTCCTAGTCATGAGCAGTCATAATTCATTTAAGATATCTTCAGGCTTATCAAATCTTTCCTCAGTAGTTAACCTCCAAAGCAATGTATAAGTGAAGAACAGAAGAATTGTCCTCACAGGACTAAAGATTCATCTGCCTTTTAAGGCACTGTATTATACTTCATTAAGCACAGGTCAGAACAAAGCCCTTAGGCAAAACATGAAAGACCTGCAAACACTGATCTCAATTCATTCGCACCCATAACCTAACACAAACAGGAACAGGGGATGGTTTATTTCTCTTCCACTTGATTTCAGGCTGATCTAGATGACAGTCTTGTACTTCCCATGATAGCATGCTAACTTCTTCACAGCGAGATAAACTTTTCACCCTTAGCATTCATTTAGGTATGCTGAGGTCAGAATCTGGCAGAAATCTCTATAGTCATATTTCACAGTGATCAATATGAGAAGTGGAAAGGAAATAAAGACACTGGAATAAAAATAGAAGAAAGTCAATGGCAAGTATGGAAACAACCCTACAGAGGTTTCAGAGATTTTTATTTAAAAATAAGCCAACAAAAACACAAAACAAACAAATAAAAAAAAACAACCCTGCACCTCCTCCCATTTCCGCAGACCAAATCATCTTGTTTTGATAAACTGCAATCCTTGGCTGTCTGAGAAGAATATCAGCAGAGGTATGTCAGGGGATACAAAGCTCTAATACCACCAGCAGAAAGGAAGAACTCTTGTTCTCCACAATCTCACCTAATCTAATTGTTAGGGCTAAGCAGCCTGAAAAAATGTTATTCATAACACATGACAACTTGCTTCCCTATCTTGCTATCCCTATCTATGTAACAATAATTCAGGAACATTTATGAGATAAAAAAGTGTATGACATTATTTTTCGGCACACGCACACACACAAATCTGGTTGCATTTATTATAGCAGTATCTAAAACCTAGATTTTCAAAAAACAAAAAAAAAAGAAGAAGAAGAAAAAGAAAAAAGAAAAAATAAGACTAGCAGAACATTGTTGCCCATGCAAGTAGAAGCCTGCAGGTTCATTGCTAAGCAGAGTTTTTATTAATATTCATAAAGGTCATACAAGAAGTGCTCCAAAAGTAATGCCTCCTATTTTATTACGTTAGCCTGTAACATCAGAGGCAGATGTTGTAGCATCTGAACCTTCCCACCTATATCCCATTTTGATTCCGTGAGACAGATGGCAGCAGAGAGGTGGTGTGACACAATGGGATCTGATCTGGAAATGCATATGGAGTAAAGGCGCATCACTGAATATTCCTCCATGTGAAAAAAAATTGCATCTATTGACATTAATTGACACTTGATGAACATTTATGGAGACCAAACAGTGGATGTTAAGACAGAAAGGCAGTGGGTAAAGTGTTTCAGTAGGGGTGACAGCATCAGTGATGACTGAAGGTAGCCTCTGCTGATGCAGATTTTGACAGGCATGGCATGCACACTCTTGTTCATGACTGGTGGTGTGACTATGTTGAAAAATAGTGTTTTGTAGCTTAGAATTTGCTCTATCAAATAGTGCTTTGGGCTCTTTGTATCTGTTGTTTTTGAAGCAACTTATGTCTTTACAATTTTAAACTGTACAACTATTTTTGAAATAAATTATTTAAAAGATTACCAGTAAGGGTTCCTGCATTTCAGGTTACATTGGCTCAACCACTGAAAGGATAACTTTCACCTCTCTTTGTTCTACTTCCTAATTACTTAGTACAGACAAAAAAAATCATTCTTATTTATGCAGGCACTCAATGTCTCTATTGTCTCTAACTCTATGAGACCTTTCTTCCCCAGTTTCATAGAATCATATAATCATGTAATAGCTTGGCTTGGAAGATATTTTAGAGATCTGAAGTCTGAACAAGCCCAGCTCCTCCAGCCTGTCTTCAGAGGAGAGGTGCTTCAACTCTCTGATCATTTTCACAGCCATCCTCTGGACCCATTCCAACAGCCCCATGTCTTTCCTGTGCTATGGGCACCAGGCCTGGATGTAGTACTCCAGAAGCAGTCTTAAAAGGGCAGAACTGAGGGGGACAATTGTCTATCTTGCCCTGCTGTCCACCCCCCTTTTCATGGAGCTCAGAATACTGTAGGCCTTCCAGGCTTCAAGAGCACAGTGCCCAGCTTTTTATTCATCAAGATCCCCAAGCCTTCTCCACAAGGCTGCTCTCAATGAGATCTTCTCCCAGTATATACAAATATCAAGGATTACCTTGTCCCAAGTGCAATACCTTGCACTTGGCCTTCTTGAACATCATTAGGTTTCTGTGAGCCAAGCCTGTCCAGCTCCCTCTGGATGACATCCTTTCCATCTACACCCTTGGCTGTGACTATCCAATCAATCCCTTATTCACCAAATAGTCCACTCTTGAAATCCATATCTTTCCAATCTAGAGATGAGGATGCGGTACGGGACCACATCAAAAGCCTTGAACAAGTTCAGGTAAATAACATCAGTTACAGAATCACACAGAATCAGACTCATAGGGGTTGGAAGGGACTTCTAGAGATCACCTATTATAACGCATACAGTAGGCTGCACAGGAAAGCATCCAGGCAAGTTTTGAGTATCTCCAGAGAAGAAGACTCCACTCTGGTCAGCTTGTTCTAGTGCTTTGTCACCCTCAAAGTAAAGAAATACTTACTCATATTTTGTATGGAACTTCCTGTGGTCCAGTTTGTGCCCACTGCTACTTCTCTTATTGCTGGACACCACTGAAAAGCTGAAAAGAGCCTGACTCCATCCACTTGACTTCTGGACATTAGATATTTATAAGCACTTATAAGATCCCTTCTCAGCCTCCTCCAGGCAGAGTAGTCCCAGGCCCCTCAGAATGGAGATGCTCCAGGTTCCTGATCATCTTTGTGGTTCTCTGCTGAACTCCTTCTTAGAAGTTCCTTGTCTTTCTTGAACTGAGGGGCCCAGAACTAGACACGGTACTTCAGATGTGGCCTTAAGATGGTAGAGTAGAGGGGCGAGGATCATATCCTTTGACTTGCTGGACACACTCTTCTTCATGCAGCCCAGGACACCATTTGGCCACAAGGGCACACCTGTTGTCCACCAGGGCACCTAGGTCCTTCTCCGCAGAGCTCTTTTCCAGATCATCCTGTAACCTGTACTGATGCATGTGGCTCTTGCTGAACCTCATAAGGCTCTTCTCTGCCCAACTCTCCAGCCTGTCCAGGTCTCTCTGAATGGCAGCACAGACTTCTGGTGTGTCTGACACTTCTCCCAGCTTTGTATGATTGGCAAATTTGCTAAGAGTGCATTCTGTTCCTCGATCCAGATCATTGATGAAGATGCTGAACAAGACCAGACCCAGTACTGACCACTGGGGAACACCACTAGCTACAGGCCTCCAACTAAACTCTGCACCACTGATCACACAACTTTTTTTATCTACCAATGTCATCACTCCAACATAGAAGGCCACAAAACTGTCCAGGCAATGTTCTCCCATTGGTCAAGCCATTCCAGCTGTCTCAGACCACCTCCACATCTTGCACGTGCCTTAAAACAGCTTCCAGGAAAATCTGCTCTGTGATCTTTCCAGGCACAGCAGTCAGGCACACAGGCCTGTAGTTCCCCAGATCTCACTTTCTTAAAAATTGGAGTGATGTTTGCCTTTCTCTGGTCACCAGGCACTCTGCCTGACAACCATGACTTTTTAAATATGATGGAAAGTGGTTTGGCAACTACATCAGATAGTTCTTTCAGGACCCTGGCATGCACGTGATCTCACTTGTCCACAGTCAGTCTCATAAGGCCAGTCTCAGACTAGTTCTGCTCTTACAATAGGAGCAGTTTTGCTCCCTTGATCACTGCCTAGAAGTTCAAAGACATGATATGCATGGGAAGCCTGACTGACTGTCAGTGAATACTGAGATAAAGAACTTATTGAGTGCCTCAGCTGTCTCTGTTGAAACTAGTTCTCGTTTCTCATTTATCAGAGGGGATACGCTGTCCTTTGACCAATATATATGTAACACTAAGTTCAGTTCTAATTTGCTTCCATCTAAATTATGCCCTGCATTTTTTCCTCTTCTTCACATGCATTTCTACTTTCTTGGTCCACAGAGAGTTCTAAAAGGGCTACAATTCATTATGTTAAACACAAATGGTTTAAAAATTCTTCATTATTTATATAAACACCAAAAATCATGTTTTTACTAAACCAAAAAATTCAACATGAAGTATATGTTTCCTACAGATGAGTTTTCAATAAAAATGCTGAATATCTTCCAAGTAAAATTTTTTATATGGCCTCAGATCACCTTGAAAATTGTAGCCGAGGAACCTCATGTCTTCTGTGGTCTGAACAGGGTAAGTATCCCATATTTAACACAACAGCAGAATGTCATGGGTCTACCACTCATGGCAAGTACCCAACCAACTAAACACACATTTCATTCCAAAGAGATAATAAAAGAAACTCCAGAGGGAAAACAGAAGCATTGGCTCCATGAGAACCAATGTACAAAATGTCTCAAGTTCTAGCAAGGAGTTTGCTCTGTGGCTGCTTTGCCCATTGAGCTGCCAGATAACACAAGCACAAAGAATGCAGGAACAGCTTAGGGGTCACAAGGAACAGCAATGCTCATTTGTTTTGCAGTTTCCTTGCCAATAATACAATAAGGAAATAATATGAGGCCAGTATCTAAGCTGTTTGCAAACTTCTACAATCAGATCATTTATTAAGAAAAAACACCAACTGAACTTAATTATGAACAGCTTGAATTAATTACTTGTACAACATTAACATCTGATATCTCAAGAAAGAGCTCTGTCCCTTGTGCCCTTCACAGATATATATTAAGTGAATGCCTACACAAGCAAAACTACAGTCTCATTTCAATCACAGTTTTATGATTTCATACCACAGACACACAAAAACACACAACAAAATTTGATTAAAACTCATGATTTGGATGTGAGATCTTGCATATAAGCTTGGAGGGAATGTCCACACCAGGGCTTTGCAAATACATAACACAGAGGACAATGTGACTTTTCTGACATTAACGAAGGTTTGCCCATATGTGTAGCACAGATGACTGACCCAGACTTTCCAATTATTTTCATGCCTAGCAGGACAGAGCACCTGATATTGACAATCAGAAAACTCAGCAGTGAGATTCCTTATGAAACTCCTGCTCACTGGTAGGAGGCATCAAGGTGACCTTCTCAAACTCACACAGAAATCCACAGATAAATACTAAGAGACTAAGCGGTGAAATAAGTGTGATAAAAGTATAGAACGGCTTGGGTTGGTAGGGACCTTGAAGAACATCTTGTTCCAATGCCCCAGTAGCTTTCAGTGAGTATTCTCTGAACATAATAAAAACTGACGTGCAACTAGGACCAGTCCTCCCCGAGTTCTTAATACAACAGCGAAATAATATATATTACAAAGCAAGTTTCACATAAGCTGTGAAACACTTTCCCTCCTGTTTATTCAGCCTCCTAAAATGGTTCCCAGCACCACTTCCACCAGGGACATTTTTTTTTGCCCCTTGGTGGGAGAGAAAAACAAACTTCAGCTGAAAATTGCACTTTACAATTAAAATTCTCCCTGAGCTATACTTCCAAGTATTATAGAGTATTTACTCAAAAGCACTAAAGGGGATGAGATGCATAAGCCTCATTAGAGAATACACAAGCTTCTTTAATAAATTAATATTACCGTTCTTTCTTCCATTTATATTACAGCACAGAATTAGCAACTGTCATCTACGAAGCAATTGTAATAAATAATAGAAAATAATAATAATACTAGTGCAATCACAGGAAAATCTCCACAACCTGAGGGTGTAAAAGGTATTTTTATTATTCTCTTGACACTTGCCACGTAGGCTACATTGGTCAAGTAAGGAAATAAAGCACAAAACCCAAATCCCACTGTCCCCATGATGACTAAATTATAATAGTTAGTGTAAAGCTATTAAGACCATTTAATATGATCCTTCTAGAGTTCCAAACAACTGTTTCATATTTTGCCTCCTTACAAACACATTGAAATGGATCCTAGCTGAATTACTGTTTTGGTTGCTTTGGAGTCAGTTCATTAGCAGAACCCCTACCTTCTGCATGCATTATTAAAATTCCTTTCCTAATGAATCTTTCCACCCATGGAAACACATTATTGACACAACTCAAACACAAGTATATGCTATGTCAACAGTGTGAAATTATCTTCATTACACAACAATGCAGAACTGAAAGAAAAGCTACAGGATTGCAACATTTAATACAGCATGCCTGGTCCAATGGTCCGACTCCAGTAAATAGTCCAGAAATCAAGGATTTCAAATAGAAGAGCACCTATTGATTTAATACAGGAATCTGGAAAGCTCATACAAAAAGAGAGATTTATACCTTCTTGCTTTCTCTGAAATGCAGGAAACAGATTTTTCCCCTGAGGAAAACAGAACAGCTGAAGAGCAAATGCATAAAGAAAAACAGCTTATTTTGATCATTCACCCTTCACACATCAAACATCATACAAAAAAGGTTCAAAGCCAGAAGGCAAAAACAGAGTAAATGTAAGAAGCAATAGGATGCTGTATTAATGCGTGAAAGACTTGTCTGCAATTCCATCTGCTAACAGCTGAAGCAGCATTCCAGGTAAGTATCTAAAGTTAAGTGGGGTATATCTGAGTCAGTGTTAAGAAATCTGATATGCACTGAGAAACGAAAGCAAGGCCCTTGCACAAAGAAGTACATGTATGAAACAAATCTTGGCTAAGAGCCTAGCCTACAGCTCATACACTGACGTGGCTCTAGCGAAACACACAGAACAAGCTTAAGCCAGGGAACAGTCCAGTTTTTAATATGCCAAGTAGAAGCCTGTAAATATAAACACAAGTATTATTTTGTCATACAGAATATCGGGTGCAAGTATGAAATACATAACCAATGAAAAAACAATGGTGGATTTTTTTTTTTTTTTTTTTTTTTTAGCTTCTGGGTTGAAAAAAGGTTTACTTTACACTCATTTTTGAGATATGTCAGAATGTCATGCATTGAGACTCTCCATCAGGGTCAGAAAACCAACTAGGTGGAATACAAAGTACTCATATATATATGTTGTATATGTACATGTAAATATATACATACATACATACATACACACACATACACATATATATGTGAATTTGCCTTAAATTCATTTTAATACCTCCCTCTTTTTTTTTTAATTGGCATAAAAAAAAAGCCATCCCATTAATCGCTACAACAGATTCTTCAGATACAGATTTTACCAGCATAATTCTGTATAACATAAGCTTAAAATCATGAGAAACTGCACAAGCTCATTTTTCCACCTCCCTCACATGTGAGCGTACAACTTATCAAACAACACTGTAAGCTTTTATGATAGAACAGCCAGCTAACAAATGAGATTGTTAGATAACACTGGGGAACACTATGTTCCTTAATTTATAGTATTGTCTTTTAATAAGAACAGATGGCTTGAAAGAGAACTCAAACATTCCCTTATGGGATGCCACGTTAATGGCTGCCACTTTTTCAATGGTTGAAAACCTTTCCAGGTGAGCAGAATAAATGAAAAACAGCTGTTTTGAATACTTCCAGTTTACTTCAACAGGCTATTGCCTTCAGTTAGAAGTCTCCTTTGAATCATAAATAGTTGTTAAAGATGGTACAGCTAATGAAATTTTAATACTGGTTTAACAGGTCCCACCTAGCACAATAAGCTGAAGTGCAAAGATGAAAGAGGATGTTTATTTTGTGGTCAGAAATCAGTCCTCATTTCACAGGTTCTTAGCAGCTGTTCCTGAACTAAGCGATTAGGCAGAGGGAGAATTATCCTTACATAAGGCCAAGGAAAAACAAAGCTGAGTGGAGTGTGACACATCTCTCATAAAACTGAAAAAAAAATAGCAACTGTTTAAAGTATAGGAAAACATTCATGCAAGAACAAGTGGGTGAGTACTTGTTCATTACCTTACCATACGCTTAGGTCAGAGTGTGAAAAGTTCTTAATAAACAAAAGAAAGGTGTCTGAATATGTCTCTCAGTGCAACTTGCCTTGTATGGAGTTTTATACATCTAAGTGGATTTCTTGACAGAGTTGCCCAGAAATAGATTGGGTTTAATGCTACAGAATCTATCAATTTTATACTTAAAGCTTCAGCCAGGTCTATCACCAGAATACACCATCATCTATAAATCTACCTCAATCTCAGCTACCGTAAGGTAGGGAAGCCCCAAAGCCTGACACTTCAAAAGTGCTGGCCCCTTTCCTAGTTCTTAACTTCATTTGCTATCTAGCTATCACAGTTATCTGCTTTAGCAGAAACATACTGATAGAATTCATTTCATTGCTGCTCTACAGTGATTAATACTAAGGCTAAGGAAATTTCCTAATAGCTTATTCTCAACCTGCCAGCTATAACCGGAGCCTAGTGTGAATAAAACTGCTCCTGAATGCTTAAAAGGTCTGCATGCAGTATGGATGTGCCTGCTCCTGCCACTGCAGCAAGACAGTGAGAGATTGTCTCAACGTGCTCTCAGCACAAAAACACAGGTCTGAAGGAGCAAATGTTACAGCATTCATCACCTCTTCTCAGGCATCAGAGGAATGAAACACCTGACGTGCAAGACTAATGCAATCCAAATCAGACCACAGGGAAATAAAGCTAGATGCTTTCTATTCAGAATGCGTATGGCATACAGACATGTCTGAGATGACAAATGTATAAATACAAGGCATGGCGCAAAACAAGCTTAAGTCAGAGGAGAGCGAAACATTCTGACAGAGAGATAAGCAGGAACAAGGATGGTGAGCTCCAGGGGTGCTGAAAGATCTCACAATTAACAAAGTACTGGACCCCTGAGACAGCAGCATCATAATATGCTTAGTTCAACATAAACATTCAAGTGTCACGAAAAAAAAAAAGACGCCTCTCTCTTCTCTCTCTCAAGACCCAGCAAACCACTGCACTCCCTCTTACACTGTATCTAAAGATTATGCAAGTTACAATCATCTGTCTGCCAACAAATCAACTCACTGATGGAAGGGAGGAATATTAATATAGCAACATATCCCTCTTTACCAGAGGGCAATCAAAAAGCTGCCTGTGGGCAGCAGTCTGCAGCTAGATTACATTAAGTACAAGGAGGAGCAGTACCCTGGAATTGATTAGACAAGTTTCAGCCATTTCAACCTTGAATTTGTATCACCTGATCTAAATCTCCAGATCAGAACGGACATGAGAGAAGACATCAGCTATGAAGATATTTCAGATATACTACAGGATGTCAAAGCCCCCAAAGAAATAACTAGTGGGGCCACAAGCATAAACTGTGAAATTCTCCTATTGCACAGAAAGCAGAAGCTAAGCATTGAAATGTCAAATCCTAAGGTATATACCTACAAAGACTTAAAGCACAGGCGGTTCAAGGAAGGAGGAAATGTAAATGCTCTACTAGTAAAGGCAATAAAAGAAAAATACAGTGAAGTCTGCTAGGTAGATAAGTGGCCTACCATATAGTATTTTGGATAGCTTTGGCATGCAAGTACACAAAGTTCAGCAGAGGGAGCAGAAGTCATCCAGTGTTGGAACAGTCCCTACTCCTGCTGCCTGAACTTTGCATATCATAATATGATGAACTTTGACAGTTCTGATTTCATACTGATAAAGCACTATGAATTAATTAATCTGAGAATATCACCGTGAAGTAATAATTCCCATGCAATGCTTGTGAAATTAAGGTTCTAAAAGAATTGATAGTTAAAAAACACTGCATTTTGGCTTTCAGGCATATACTGCAGACTTGCTTTCACCGGCAGAAAAATCACGCTTATTGAAATAAGCTGAATTCAACACACTGATCATTTCTTCTGTTACTATACAAAGATTAAGGACGTGACAGCTGAGAGACACAAACAATTAAAAATAATTAGAATTTTCAATTTTTGCATGCAGTTGAACACTATACAAATCAGACTCTCTGGTGCTTCAGACATACTAACCTTTCTGCCAAATCTCTACAGTAAAATCACTGTACAAACAGCTACGCATACAGAAAAATAAACCTTTCAAAAGACTTCATATGCTTATCAGATTAATTCTGGCAGCATACTAAGAGGTTCAACCCAAACAGTAATCCCCCTGAAACTGAAGTTTCCAAGACTGCACTGAGCATGCAAAGGTAACATCTTCCCTCACAAATACGTCGATCTTTCTTTCTGCCTTCACATATAAAGAAACTGTGTGATTCTACACAGGGTGCAGCAGCTGAAACTGGAGGAGATGTATGTTGAGTAATGCTAGATGCATTTTTCCCCTACCAGGTTTCAAATCCACACTGAGACACAACAATACCAAAAGAAAATAAGGACAGCAGAAAGCAAGGTGTGAGAGAGAAAGGCTTAAAACAAAAGAGTATTTTCATCAGGCATGTGTAACCTGTGTTTTTCCAGATTAAAAAAAAAAAAAAAAAAAAAAAGCATGTATAACGAAAAGACTGACAACCAATACAGAAAGAAGGAGATGGAACAAGCAAAATTTGAAAATGCTGTCTGTATTGCCATGGGTGAATCTGTATACACAAAACATGAATTCTGTGCTGCCTTTATGAACTGCCTCTATTTTTAAGTGTAACAGCTGCTTTTCACTTTCACAGTGTATTGAGCAGCATTCCTCCCACTGAAAACATTAGCAATAACACCTACCAATTTGTCAGGGAAAAAAAACACAACACAAAACAAAAAGCCAATTCAATAATTTAGAACTAGTAAGTAATGAGTAAGGTTACTTCAGCGCAATAATGGCTTTCCTGTTTTCTCTTGTGCAGGTGTTAAAGAGAGGAGATAAATAACTTCTCTAGCAACAAAAAAGGGGCAAACCTCAAATCTATGGTTAGAATGGACTCTGGGAAAGTGTAGCCAGCACATAAGACCTTAATGCATGTTTCACAGCAGTGAGAAAACAAGCCAAGTAAGTTCTATTTGTAATACAGGCTAAGTTACACAAAACTGAGACAATAAACCCCTGCTGCACCTACCCTCTGAATCAATGGGTACCTGTTAAAGCGTAAATCTTCATCTTTAGGGCACATTATGACCATATTTCCTGTAGGATAAGGCATTTCTAGTACACGCTAACGAACATTCACAACACAGAATGTTTTCTATACAAAAAAAAAAAAAAAAAAAAAAAAAAAATTCTCACATATGGAGAATTATTCATCACCAGAAGCTACTGATGATGAATAGTGCGGTCTAATTAAAGAGTCCAGGTCCCTCAGAAAAATATCTACAGCTTACTGTATTGTGTATCTATTGATATTATGTATCCACAGGCAGAGAGAGGACATACAATACCATCAGAGCCCTTATGCTGAAATGGGAGCAAGATAAGAGAGTCTAAACTTTGATACAGAGAGTATTTGGTTACACATATGGGCTTTCCACACAAGACAACAAAGAGGAGTCTTAGTGCTGACCATCGCACCACACAGATGCAGTAGATCTTTACAGTAGAAACACAGCAGCAGATTTTAATCAACACCTTGGAGGGATGCAATTGAGAAACAGCACTAGCAGCAGCCACCGACATAAATTTCTCTTTCAGAAAACAGGAAACTCTTCAAAGAATGGGAGTTAGATGCTGATGTTCCCACCACTGCCTCCAGAGAATGCACAGACATCAGGATGTAACCCACAGCCTTGTGATGC
Source organism: Chrysolophus pictus (assembly GCA_037305975.1). Lineage (NCBI taxonomy): Eukaryota > Metazoa > Chordata > Aves > Galliformes > Phasianidae > Chrysolophus > Chrysolophus pictus. The sequence continues at coordinate 64,835,501 of CM074614.1, forward strand.
TCAAAAAGTGCACATCTGATGTTCTTATTTAAGGAATGTACACAGTAAAAAACAGTTAAAGGGACCATATATTTTAATTCTGAAGAGTCTCAGCATTGATGGATTAAATAAACGACACCATAAAAATGTCATTCATCTTTCTTCCAGGTCCATGAATATCTCTGAGTTGCCATTACTACCAGAAGTCTTAAATTAAAAAGGAAGATCTGAATTAAATCAGATTCTCCCTCAAACATATTTTCTCTGTATCCGTCTGACAGATGTGCTTGAAGGTTTGTTTTAAAATTAATCAGCAGAAGTAAAATGTTTTTTTGTTTTAAATTTAATCAGCAGAGGTAAAATACCTTTTGGTCAGATAAATAAACCCTCTGCAGCTTAAAATGCAGAATGCTATCCTGACCTGACTTCATTTCCCTAAACCGCGGAAAATGCTCCTGAGGTTTGTCAGTCTCACAATGGCAACCTTTCTTCATGTAGATATAGTGGCTCTGCCAGTGCAAAACACTTGATACTCAAATTAAAGAAACCTTAGAAAGACATACAAATATTTAATATGCTTCAATTAAACTTTTACAGATTTTATGCACAGGTGGAAGTTATTGTAACTTAGGATCAAAGTCTGTAACTTATGATCAAAGTAATCTAAAGTCTGAGATGTGGGAAAGGAAGTATACAAAAAATTAAAAAAGAATGAGTTTCATCTTTTTTTGTTTGGTTATATTTCCATCAAACTTCATTAATTTCAAAAGAAATTGTTCACAATTTAAATGCCACTAGTGAGGGGAGAAAGGGACTGAGCTGCAAAATAATTAGCAACCTATTTCTTTCTTCCTGTGGAGGAAAAATCATGCAAATGCCAGTGTCATTGTAGACTTACACACTATTAGATTTTATGTTTCATATTGTTTGAGTTACCAGTATGAAGGTACAGTGCAGTGTTAGGATGTAACAGCACATGCTGGGAACCTGCATTTCTTGCTGCACGCTCTGATTTCTCATTCCTATGTCTCCCTGTTCAAATATTTCTGTAAATCTTCAAATCTACCCACATCCCACATTTCTTCTCTCTGTTCTCCATTTGAACTTACACAAGTCCCAGCAGACCGTACTTCCCTAGTTTAAGAGGAACTTTGAAATGCATCAAGGATTTTATGCAATAATGCCAAGTCCTGTCTCAAGTTTTTGCTTTTGGTGTACAATGAGACCTGCTTTTAAAATATACGTAATGGTACCACCGCATATCCCCTAATATCCCCTATCTCTCTCCATCTTCTGTCAGCAGCTGTACCTACTACAATCCCCATGTACTCACACAGGCTTTAGTCTGACTCCTTAACTCTACATCCTCCACTCAAACATTTTTCTATGTGTAAATTTATGTGAATGGAGGTAGCAATCCATTCTTAAAATTCCACTGACAATTAGGCAGATGTCACAAACCTCTCCTTCATCTTTTTGCATTTAAATGTGCACTTTTCCTCTTCAGACTGCAGCCAGAAGTATTTCAATAAGAAATTCAGACTATATCTGTTTGAAAGGTATTCCATAATTAACACCGTTTTCACAGAATCACAGACTCACAGAATGGCCAGGGTTGGAAGGGACCTCAAGGATCATGAATCTCCAACCCCCCTGCCACATGCAGGGCCACCAACCTACACATTTAATACTAGTTTTGTTTTCCTGTAAAGAAAATACTGCCTCTGCCAGTGACTGCTGTTACACTTTGCAGTCAAATTCACAAGTTCTGTAGTCATAAATGAGTTTAAAGCCAAATCTGATCATGCAAGGGTACCTTGCATGGGCACCATAAAAGCACTCTATAATTCTGTTTCTGAGACAGGGAACCCGTCCTAAGTTTTCTTTAAAAAAAAAAGAGAGAGAGAGAGAGAGAGAGAGAGAAGTAAAATGTAGAATGGGTTAATTATTTCATAGAACAATGCTGAGAAAATATGTTCTCTACTCAGAAAAAGAAATAAATGTCTTCGTAAGACCAGGAGACATCGTGCTTGAAATCAAGAGCCCAATGGTTGGCAAGACAGAAACTGTCCTGTCAACATTATCTTATTACATATAATAGGGAAGTATATGGATTTTTGTCTGTAATGCTCACTGAGAAAATCTGCCTTATTCTACATAGCTGTACAGAATAGACACACAGTTACATACTGCTCTGAAAGTTTTTGCTCTTTTTTTTTTTCCTCTTGTCCATTTTGTCCCTGTGAATGTAGCAACAAAATGCACTTTTGCCTCGACTCTTTTTCCCAGGCTATTTTAATTATTTTGATGTGCAGCACATTTATTTAGAATATAACACATTTTAAAATTCCCTCCATATTTCTCAAGAGGGTTTCTTTTTCTTTTTTCCAATCTTTTCTCACACGATCCTATTGGCAGCATTTTCTCTCTTAGTCAAGCACCTGTCTTCCCATTTCCTCTTCCAATGTATGTGTGTCTATTTTTGCAGCTCCTTCTGTCCTTCCATCATATCTAGCACCATTCTGTTCCCCACTATTGCGTTTCTCCAGCACCATCTCTTCTCATCATGCCCTTCCATACGCAAGTTCTGGCTCAATCCGCAGTCAGAACCTGCAGTACGCCCAGCTGAGGACTGTTTTCAAGGATATGGGATGTCCTGTGGCCAAACTCAGGAAAGCATGAAGCTGGATGTGGGGTGGTGGGAAGGCACATTTAGTGTCTCAGAGCACACCAGCAAAGGCAGTGACATCTAATGTCATTAAAATTTTTAATTTTAGACTTTGTAATGCAACAGCATTTGTTTAGTTATCTGACATCCAGCAGATGGATGGATGGCAGAATTTGCATCATCAAATTGCTTTAAAAATGACCTAAGTACGTTTCTCATTGCTGAAATCTGCAGATGTCCATGCTACAACTACAACACTTTGTCCTATGCCACAGATAACACCTTAAATATGATTTCAAATAGCTGAATGCAAGTATATGCATTCATACTATAAAGCTTCTGAGGTTAATGCTCATGACTTGATTACATTTTTTCATATATCCTTACACCATTTCATACACCCATCTGTGAAAGATAATGTAGAACATCTCCATTATCTCAGTTTTTTTAAGACTACCATCTGTGAAGGAGAACACGTGAGAGCAGAAATAGGTTATACACCATGCTGCACTAAGGCTGTTTGAGGTCAAGTTGTAGACCAGTATGTGTTTATTTGAGGATCAGAATACACCAACTTTACTAGTGCAATAAATTAAGCTGTTATTTTTACTGATGAAATACATCCCAATGTCAGCACTTCACATTTCAGTGGTCCCAAATCTTGCACAGATGGCGCACAAGAGCTGTAACTGTCATTTTGCTCAGAAGACCACAGTGAAACACAAATCTCACTACTGCTTTGCATTAAAAGATGGATTTAGAGCAAAATTCCATTGAAAAATACATGAAGCTATGTCAACTGACATCAGATGAGTTTCACTTCACAAAAGGAGCTCATTAGTTGACCCAGGAGACAGAAGATTGAATGCTCATTAAAAAGTCTTTTGACATCGACGCTGCTAACCAGTCATGTCTCCTAAGCACTTGCATTTCTGCTCTACAGTCTGACCAGAGCTGCCTGCATCCAAGCAATCTTACACAACTAGTCACAGGCATGCAAAAAGGTTTAGAGATAGGCAAAATTTTAGAAACTTCCACAGATTAAAATGGCAAATGAAGGAGCGTGGACAACACTGATGTTTTAAGGAACTTTAAGGCACTAGATTTCTCTGGCAGATATTGTTCTGTTTTTAGGCAGAACAGTCCATTTGCAGTGGTGGAAGGGCTGTGAAGTTTCACAGTTGAACATACTGATAGGGCTCCAGAGCAGGAACATGCCCTCAGAGTGGGCCTGCCCCACTGCTGCTGCTAAGGAAAAGGAACCACTGACACCAAGGACTCAGCTACATTTTGGAACAGAAAGGCTGGTGCAGGTGTCTGATTCTTCAAAACTGTGTAGAGGAGGCAAGTATCTAAATTCCCTGAGCACATGTCCCATCATAAACCTGGCAGCTTTTTCTGCCAGCCACCCTAGGAAATTCCCCCCTCATTTGCTGCAGCTTGGCAAAGCCTCTGCTCAGCAGCCTGGGAGCTGGCTCTCGACACTGGTAGTTCCGCTACACAGGAAACCAGACACAATGCCAGTACGTGTTGTGAGGCATGTGCTGTAAGAAATGAATAAACTCCATTCCACAGAAAAACTGAGAACAACTCAAAAAGCTAGTAAGTATTAGTTTCTCTGATGTGAACACTGCACCGCACTCTTACTAGTACACTGGTACAGTATCTTCATCCATTTTCACTTTCAACAGAAAATAAAGTTCCCAGATTTTATTCTTAAAGATGTTTCTCAGGACACCTTTGCAGTGCAATTTAATATTTTATTACTGTAACTGTGAGGTAGTTGGTTAGGAAATAAGGAAAGATGGTAGTCTGGCAATCCAACTTGCTGTCATCATAAACATGAACTTACGCTAACATCACAAAAATAAATATTGCATATTACACACTAAAGAAAATCTCAGATAAATAGAATCCCTCAGAAGTCTCGTTGATGGATTGACCAATGATCATCAGTTCTTCTTTAAAAATTCTATTAATCATGAGATGGTGAATGTTCATGAAAGTAATATTAACAAAGGAATCAAAACATAAGCATGAAGAGGGTTTTTAGCTAGATGTAGCCAGAGAGAAAATATGAGTAAATTCTTAATATGCAAGTAAAAACAGTATACTTGCTTCACCTTTATGCAGATAGCAGAAGCTACAGGTATTAAAACAATAAAAGACATCAAAGCAATTCAAAGTATAAATGGAATTACTTCAGAGTAAAATTTGGTCAAATGTTAAATATTTTTCTCAGTTACTCCAGTAATCTCAAACTGAAAATGGTGGATAGGGGCTAAGTCTAACAATATAAAGGAAATTATACTGCACTTTCTCTTTAGTTAGTCTTACGTCACTCATCAATTTACATAGTCTTGAGGTGAAGAGGAACAGGCTAAATGTAGAAACTCTTTCTGTAATTAATTTCAGTCAAAATATCAATCAGCTGCAAAATGAAAATGCTTATGTGATGATCTACTGAAATTTATCAAGTACAACAATAAAAAATACAGTGGTTCAAAATAGAAATAATCTATGCAGAAAAGTCCCTGTATCACTCCAGGCCACTCAGCTTCCACCTCACAATTCAGTAATTTCTCATTAGAGAACATTATTACCTAGTTGATAACAAGCATATTGAAATCATTAAACATTGAATTAACTCAAGTTTGAAAGCAGTAAAGAAATCTTATTTAGTAGCACTGATGTCCCAGCCAACTTAGTGCCATTGCAGTGCCACATGTAACAATGCAACAAGGGACATCAAACAACTAGGAACAGAATGGCTTGACTGTTTTATCTATCTGAGGCTTGAATGCACGCCAGTAGATACGTAAATTAATTAATTTAAAAATATATATATTTCAAAATATTAGAATAAGATGTGGCAATGATCATTCTCAGTTCTTAAAAAGAAAGCAAAACCTTGCAATAGAACTCTGAAGGAAATAACAGTACCACAGTACATAACATGCCCAGCTTTGACCTGCAAGAATTATTTTTTAGCATTAAAAACAAATGAACTACTCTCAGAGAAAGTAGGTATAAACCAATAAAGAAAAAAAACCCTGCTATCTACATTCTGCTTATTACCTTTTAAAGTATTTTAATTTTAAGTGAAATCAGAAGGCAACAAAAGCCATCCTATCCTCTCTGTTTAATTCTTTTAATGAGGATGCCTTTCCACCTACAGCCCAACAGAAATGAATGACACTGCTTCTACTTTGCATGGATGGAACTCTGCTGAATCCATACCCGTGCCTTTTTTTTTTTTTTTGGTCTTTTACCACTCCCTCTAAATTTCTCTTCTATAGTACTTCATGCAACAGCAGCAACAATGAAGAGGAAGCACAGACCCCTTCCTGCAGCATGGCTCTGCCACATACAGTCACACTTAGTGCACCGTAGGGCACTGGTGCAGAACTTCTGCCATGCTCCTGGCCACTGTGGCAACTTACCAGGAACTTGAGGGGCTGAGGTCATTTGCATGCACATTTTAAAAATGAGCAGAGATTTGAATCAAGGAAAGAAAATTTCTTATTATGGAGCACTAAAAATGTGCTCAGAGCTACAATACATGTGACTAAGGACTGACCCAGCTCACATGCAGGTTTTTGATTTGGCCAGGCGCAGCTGCGTATGCTGTAGGTTTGAGCATGCTACACTACTTTATAAAATTAATTATAGAAAAATACTCTCCACTCAGCTTTTTTCCAGGAGAAAACATTTTAAGCTTGACCTAAAGAACCAAACAAGAGGCAATAAGTAAGATCTGTGATCCATCTTCAATCCACTTCTTCCAAATTTTACCAGTGCTGAATTCACATTACTCCTTCAATTTTCCTGACAGGCCTTCAGCTGACAAGGCAATGGCTTCCCCCCCATTTTTTCATCTAAGTGGTTTATTACTTATTTCACCCAACTCCTGCTGAGGAATGCCTGGAGCTGCACTGCTGTGTCAGCTGGCCATGACTCATGCCTGTCCAACACCAGAGCGCAGCCCCTCTGCTGTGCAAGGATGGATGTGAGGCCTGTGGGCAGCACAAGGAGCCACCAAGGCCTGCAGGCAGCATCGGGCATCCCCACCACTCCCTGGTCAGCAGTGTTCCTGTTCCAAAACCTCTCATCAACGGCAGATTTCAGTGCCACTTCCACCTATCTCTAACTGGCTGCCTGTAAAGCAGGTGCCTGAACAAGGATGTCAATCTCCATCCATTCACCCAAGCAGTCATAGCCTGTAGCCTATTCTTCCAACTGCATCAACTGGCACACCACCCCCCAGATTTGCTTAGCCATATGTGTCTCATGCCTTCAGGGCTGGTCACCAGCACAGCAGGCACACCTGGCTGTCAAGGCTCACCCTTGCAAAGCACTGACAAACCCTCACAAAAAAGCTCACACTAGTGAAACTCTGCCAACTAGTTTGCAACACAAAGAGGGAACAGCTTTCATCTGTCAAATAAATCAGTACAAAACAAAGCAGAAGCCAACCAAGGAAAACTTAAAAGAACATCGCAGAGGGCAAGAAGTTGCCCTCCATCAGTTATATTACTGGACAAATACACTAAAAGAATGTTGTAATGATTCCAAAATCAAGCACTCAGCTCCCTAAAGTTCAAAGCAACAACAGCATTCAACAAAATGTGAAGCATTATTTAAGGAAATATCAGAACATATTCAGGGGGAAATAACAGAAAGATAGTAAATGGTGAGATCATCTGAAAGGTTGAGAAAGACTGCTTTTTAAAGAGAAAGTAACCTGTAGACAGAGAATTGGGACATGGTAGAAAGTAACATCTTTTTTCTTATTTACTTTGCAATCCTATTTAGAACATTTTCTGTACTGCCTGAGAGCACGCACTTTCACTGGTTCAGATTAAAATGCGTTCTTACGCATCTGCAACCTCTACAGTGAAAGATGTGAAATACATATTATTTCTAAACATCTATATTGAGTCTTACTCAGGTACAGTAGAAATCCCTGTCAAAAAAGATTTTAAAACCTAAATCAGCAAACACATTGAGCTGCAGTTGCAATTATTTCAATAGTGATTTTTTTTTTTCTAGCCACCCACATATTAGATACCAAAAACAGAATAACGAACAGCAGTGAACATGTGATCTCTTTGATTAACAGTTTGAGCATTCACTGTTCTGGTGAAACTTCCTGAAAACTATAACAAGCATTTCAGGATATACATATAATCTGATGAGAAGTGAGAGATACATGATGTATATTTGGTCTATATTGTTAACTTGCTTATAATTATTTAATAGCATTTATTTCATGACTGTCTGCTTCAACAGTATCAACACAATGAATATCAGTTGTCAGAAAAAATCAAGATAAAAAGCACTTCTAGATAAAAAAAAGCCAGGAACAAGAAAGGTGGGAAAAGCTAAGAACATAAGCAAAGACAACTGTGCAAAGCCCATGCTTTGGGAAATGGAAATAGTATGGCCAAGGCTGATGTGAAACCTTCAACTTCTGCAGATTCAAGTAATCATAATCACTTAAACCAATGTTCAGATGTGACATTTTATGGGCAGTAGGATCTTCCCTGGGACAGCCTTGTTCGGTGCTAACTTCTTCACTGCACACAGACAGGAAAGGGCTCTGTACTGCTTTCCCTAACACTGAAGTGAAAAGCCTTGGCCAGTGCCTTTGCTAATGTGGCTGCATCACATACAGAACCAAGACTCTCATTCCACACTTCTGAGAATGCTTTCACTACATGGGGGAATCTCCCTGTCAGTTCAGGAATCTCTGTCCCATACTGATTCTGCCACTGCTTTGATACGAGCCACCTCCAGGGCAGATAATTGATATCTCATTTCATCAGCTTCCATGAGACTTTCCCTTACCTACTAAATTGCAAAGACAAATAATGTGTAATTTCACTTTGCTATGGAACCTATAAGACTTACATATTAATCTTTTCTATTAGAAATCAATGAAGATAACATACTGCACTTATATTTAGCTTTGTTCTATTTAAGCTTCTTTAACAAGATGAATATAGACAGCTCTTCAGTGCTCAAAGTTGGCATGACTTTACTGAATTCCATGGAAATTTGTCAATTTAAATTAGCTGGGAATATGGATAACACTACCTCACATAAAGTACAAGAAAGAACTTGGGACAAGATATAGGTCTTATAGATACAGATCTTATAAGATTCAGGCTGGATGTGGCTCTGATCAGCCTGGTCTAGTGGTTGGCAACCCTGCACATAGCAGGGGGGTTGAAACTACATGATCATTGTGGTCCTTTTCAACCTAGGCAATTCTATGATTCATTCTATGATATAGATGGAAATATGCAGTAAGCAGCAATATCTGCTCAAACAGATTTACTCAGAATTCATGTAAAAATGAGTCTTACAACTCTACAAAATGCTACAGACGTGTTAGAAATAGCCATGTCAGATAAGACATGCCACCTTGTGGCATGGTCCACCTTCCACCATGGTTTCATTTGATATTTGAGTCAAAGACTTGCTCTTGTCCAACAGCACCATTACCAACAGAAGAAGTAAAGAGAGACTTGGTAGCCAGTGTAAAAGCTTTCCTTGACCCTAAATGATCATCAATTTATGTCCTCCACAAGAAAAATCAATAGCCTTTGAAATTTTTATCCTGACTCACATAGCTGCAGTTCGTGTTCTTTTCATAGACAGCAAATGCCTAGTCCTTATTAGCACACTTGGAACTGCACATCCATACCTGCCTTGAAAACAGATAGTGCTAGATGTAAAAGGTATTCACACTACGTATCTCTGTGTTTGCTGTCCTTGATTAAGGCTGAGTTTTTCCTGAACTACAGGATGAATGTGTTTCTTCACACCTTAAGTAAATGGTAACATTTTTATGAAGTGGTATTTTTAAACGTCTATTTACTGTTGTTTAAACACAGAAACAATACAGCATGTAATTGTTTATAACAAGAGGCATAACCTAAAACAAATAAAAAGCTTATCAGTAAAATATAAATTCAGATACAGAAGAAGTCTAGAGTCTTCTTCCATTAATCTACTCCCTGTAGTGTAGTACATAGGGAAAATGTGTTTCTTTTGATTTATTATTCCAATTAAACCCAAACAAGAATTTTTAAGTAGAATAAAAATACCAAACAGGAATGTCAAAACAAACAAACACAATGTTAACAGCCAAAACATAGAATTGTAAATGTCCTTTTGGAATGAGGCTACCTAGCAAAATATCTTAACAAGAACTAAACTGGTAAACTCTTCATCTCATGCAATTTTATTTCTGTAACGAAGGCTGTGCTGCCTTAACCAAGACTAAAGTTTGTTGTAAAAGTTCCTTCAAAAGCTAAATTTGGCATAGGGAACATCTAGGAAGCACTATGATACGCCAGATGCTCTGCTGCTCTTCTGTTAGACACGTTACATATAGATGTATATATAATATATATGTATATATTTATATATATATACAGTAGCATGTGAACACAGGGCAGTTTAAGGAAAGCGAGCTTGCATCTTTGGTAAACTGGCGATTGCGACTCTTCATTTCATACTCAAGAGATCAATACTAAAATCTCTATTGGCCTGAGTTCACAAAACTACTGCATGTCCAGGGAGATAATTGCAAAGCGTTATGTTCCTCATATTGCCACCTAAACATACATATTCATAAAACCATATTAAGTCAGGATGCTATGTTAATTTATATAGTTATGGGATCTGTTCATAGTATCCATTAACTTCCATACTAAGGCATTAACTAAATGTATGCCTTCCAAACGTTTTTAATATTCACAGGTTTTATTTCTTAGGATAAATTACTGTTATTTATTTATTTATTTATTATATTTCCACTAGGCTTTGTACAACTACACAGTGAAATTACCGGATTTCACACTAGTGATTTCACACATTTTTTATGTGGACCAAGTTAGAATGATCCTTGCAGGTGCATTCACAGAACAGTTTTCCTTAAGATACTAGCATTTCTGTTTCAACTAATGGTTATAGCTACAAAAAGCTATTAAGCCACTTTGGGATTCATTTTAAATTTAATCAATAAGATTTAATACTGATTCTGAGCGAGTGGCAAGTAAAAAGGTTTTTACTAATATGGCCCAGCAAATTCTTAAAAAAGGGCTCTGTGTCATCTGCTTTCCAGATGCTGAGGCTAAAAAAAGAAAATAAAAAAGACTAGTTTTATTTTTACAATTGGCCTTCTATCTTTGCCCTTTGTAATGATAGCGGCTTGATAAAAATGCATGAAATAAAGCATTTTTTCCTTGAATAAACTGCCTCTTCTCCATCATCCAGGAAAGTACTGAAAAATGAGAATACATTGCAAAAACAGTAACATTAAAGCACAGCTCTGGTCTTCCTGACTCCACCAGGGCAAAAATGACTTGACTTGCCATTCACTAGAATTAATGTCAAGATCAAATTAAAAATTTGACAGTATTAATGTGGACCTAAGAAAGCCCCTTCACAAGAGAGGAATTACTCTATATTTACCCAGTTGTAACTAAGAACAAGCAGTTGACCACCAGTGAGTACTTTATGACAAGGAAGAGATGCCTACTACGGGCAGTGCTAACATAGGTCCTAATTTGACAGAAGAGCACCCTAGTTATTTTCGTATCATATTTCCTACCTATTATTATTGGGTGAGAATTCTCCATCAAAGACGACTTTTTTTTCATCATTAAAGAAAAAGAATGAGCAGACGTGAGAAAAACAAACAAAAAAACACAAACAAAACTGTCAAATAAAATGTTACATCATTTGTCAAAAACCTAATGACCTGAAATACCATATCTGACCCACAAGCTGCTTTTTCTACTTCAGAGCAAATGTCTGTCACAAGTACCTTAATTGGGTAGAAACAAGACAGTGGAACAGTGCTAAGTTACCCTACCATTTAGCTTTGCTTTTAAAATATTCTTATCTATAAACATAAAATGGAACATTCATTTAAAGCAACAAGATTTCAAGATGACAAGCTGTAATACATGAGATAAAATGTAGACTTGTACACAGTTCAAAAGGATCTTCTTTAATTATATAATCCATTTTACAGATGGTGTATCACCATTCTTTGCACGCTCTTCGGCAAACAGTAAATTTCACTACACAGGGAGACGTGCTGTTTCTCTTTTTATTTCTGATCACTGCCTTGAAGTTGGAAGGTGACATCTAGAGGGGTGGCTGGTTTCTTTGAGCTTCCTCTTTGTCCTCAGCTATTTGCTTCAGACAGGCTCCTGCTAAACTCTACGGAAGGACTCCATCAAAGGGATTCAGCTCAGCACTAATTGCTGGGACAGGCTATGGTCTCCTAAAACAGCTAAGAGAATCCAAAGCTCTTCTACAGGTATCCAGCCTTCAAATCAGTCATGGAAAGATGCTCAGCCTCCAACCCTTACCCACGATTGTTTTCTCCTCAGTACCTTATGTGAGCATGTGCAAAACTGTGACTTAATCCCACTGGATTAGATAATGCCAAAAGCGTATATGATGTTGCTTAGTTCTTCTAGCAGGTGAACACAGTGTCTGATATAAAGCTCCCTAGAGATAACGGATCCTCCCAGGAGAAGTCTGACTCATAAAGCAACAATTGTTCACGGTCCCTATGCAAGGCTCTTTCCTGTTCTTATTCCCATAGAAATAGACTGAGTGCAATCTGGCATTTAGATCTTGAGCATGCAGAAGGCTGTCTGGGAAGGAGATGTATTTCTGTACCTTGTTTAGTCTTTTTTTTTTTTAGTGAGATTTTTTCCAGCTACTGCTGCAAAGAATAGCAGGTTTATCTTTATGAAGCAATTTTACTCTGTTTAAAGGAGCTCCTTTTCCTCAGATGAAGCCAGTCCAGTGAAGCATCTGTAAAAATCTTCGCTTCTGTATGACAGAGGACATTAAATCTTAAAAGCTGTACTCTTAAGTGAGATTTATTTAAAGCCCAGGTGGAACTGTAAATTGGACTTTTTCTAGATTTATTCACATTTCATTCCTTTCTTACTTTTAACTTTAGCTAAACTGAGCTATAGCAGCAGTTTAAAATTTTCTTTTCCTCTAGCTGTTGAAGCTTATTAAAGTAGATGTTTTGATACAGTGATTTGACACTGATTCAAATAAGAATTAATATTCTGCGCAATAAGTAATCCATGGGAAAAAGGGGAAAAAAAAAAAGAGGCCAAAAGTTATCTTCAGCTCTTTATTTATGAGTGATGAAAAATACGGGAAATTATTATGGACTAATAGAGAAATCAGCAATGTAATTAATCCCAATACAGATAAAATGATCTAAATCGTTGTTACAGTGAACTCCACTTTTCAATTCATTTGTCCTATCACATTAAGACATTAACAGTTACTCTAACAATAGGCCTGCAGGTCTATTTTTAGATACTAATTGTGTTAAAGTATGTAGTGAAAAGAAAGAAGTAGTTATTGAAAATGTTTTCTGTAAAGAAATTCCGGTGCTTTTCTCAGCTCTGTGCTGGTGCAACATTTAAGCACCAGCGCATACAAGTACAGCTGCATAAAGAACCTGATGCTTTTTAAAAGTGCTAGGCAGTGTATGGTAATACTGAGACCACTACATGGTGTGGGAGTTCAGCACTTCTGAAAATTAGGCCATACATTTATGTGCCTGAAAATACATTTTCATGACAGAAAGACAGACAATCACAATTTGAATACACTGTTCTTCATATCACTACAGTACATAGCAGAGATGGGAGAGCCCAGCTTCACCAGACTAGAAACAGATCTCTGCAGGACTGCAATCTCCCTGAAGAAAATAATTTTTACCGTATGCAGTGATGGGGATTGGGTTCATTTCAGACTCTGCTGATTTTCTAGCACTAAAGCAAGAAAGACTTGTCAGAAACAAGACCACCAAATGAAGACAAGCTCAACGAAAATGTGAGTTGAACGGATTTTTCTTTTCACAAATCTTCAGTGTCACTTTTAATGACGTTTTTACTACATTATTCTACTAGATGTCTTTTTAGGATGAATCATTTGTTAAAACACACCTACTGAATCTCCTGTGGAAACTATAAAAAAATAATATCTATAGAAATGTACCGATAGACTCCATGTATGTATTACACAGCCAGTATCAGCACCAAAATAAGTAGGTTAGTTGGAATATAAAGGATGGAAAATGCTTGTCCTAAAGGGAGATTTTAAAACTGAAATTTCATTAATACCTGACAGAAAATTGTTTTACAAAAGTACTCAAGGCAGTATTCAACATTAATTCATCTACAGAATTTTTAATGAAGAAATGAAAATCTCAAGGTATGCCATGCTATATCTAAATTAGAATCCCAACTCATATCACAGATTTATCTTTCCAAGAAATGCTACAGTCCCAGCAAAACTGTTAAGTCATATTTGATAAAGTTAAAACTCAAAGACATTGTACAACCTTCCAGCTATTTAGAAATAGTAATAAACAGCATTAAGAACAAGTTGTTTGTCTGGTTTTCATACCTACCTTACTATAGAAGAGACAGATTTTAGGAATGTAATTACATATTTAATAACCTGATCACAGTTAAGCGCAGCCATCAATAACAGATGAACCATACCTGCACCAACCCTTATGAAGGTCTTTATAAAAACAATTCCAGCTAAACTAGTATCAGTCAGAACAATAGATTCTACCAGGACTATCTTTCTGTCTTAGGTCATGCTTTCAGCAACACTTGCATCTGATGCAAGTCACCAGTGCCTCTAAAAGGAGCAGTCCACAGTCTCTTCTCTGGCATAGCTCTCTTCCTTAAGCTGGTAAAAGCTGAACCAGACAAAGGAGCTAGGCTAAAACTAACCTATCTGAAAAAGGCCCATCTTAAACTAGATTGCAGTGGAAATGAACGAAGAAAATTACAGTGTTCAGGAAAGTGTTCTGATATTTTCACATACACAGTTTTTTAATATTATGGTTTAAAAAATGTTTTTCAATTTCATTTCTTCTTTTTTTTCAATAGTATGTAAGCGGAATGTAAGTTATAAGATAAAAACACAAATCAGTTAGCTTGAAATCATTTTTTTCATTGGGTTGTTGTTTTGTTTTTTTTTGTACTAAAGACTTTCAACATTACCAGAGCGACACCAGAATTTCGAAACTATTCACCAAACTGCATCTCTGATGTAGGCAGTCTTACTGAGCTCATGTTAGTACCAGTAGGATATAAGCAAAAAAATAAAAATTAAAAAAAAAAAAAAGAAGACATACCACTAAAAGGGAAAAATACAGTCATCTGAACTTATTTGTCATTGAGTCGTTCAAACATGTACTGCATAAAATGTACTAGGACTTCAGATAAGTGGGTTTAGTCTCTGGCTGTAGCTAGCCACAAGGAATTCAGTTACTCTTTCAATGCCGCAGCTATGAAATATTTCACTGCTACTTGAGGGGAGAATTAACTCATTGAGTTTACATGAGAATCTTTGATGCTGCAGTACTAAATGCTATGTATAAATCCCTGAATTGAAAACACACAAAAAACAACGTTCAAAATGAAAACAACACAAGTTTACAGTTTTAAGCAAATAAAAGCAATTATTTCAGACCAAAATTCAGCTTATCTTGCAACTGCAGAATTTCCATTAGTATGATCATTCTGCTTGTGTACGAAAAGCAGACCACAACAGTTCACTGTGCAAATAGGAGATGGGAATTTTTCTGACAAAATTAGTTTTTGTGCTTAGTTTTCATATGTCTTATCTAGTTTCTTTACAGAATATGCTGCAATGAAAGATCTGTTTTCATAAACAGCTTACTGTCACTCTCCCTCAATACCAGTGGAAGCTAAGTACATATTTGAATAAAGAGATATTTCAGATTGATGTGACATCCTTGGTTAGCCTCAAAAAAAAAAAAAAAAATAAAATAAAATTAAAAAAAGGTCAAAGAGGTGGTTGTGGTGAGAAAAAAAAAAAAAAAGTCTTTTCTTCAGTGTAGCCAAGCACTGTTTTTATGTAAACCATGTCAAACAACACATGAAGTGAAAACAATCTCAGGACATCACACATTTTTACTTGAGAGATGACAGATCTGCAATTCTGCTCAGTCTGTGGGGCTTGTGGAGAAGGAATGCTTCACTGAGGGACGGATAGTAGGACAAAGGAAACAAGAGATTCTTAAAGAAAAGAAAGCACCTCAATGTGTCCATGCTTTAATATCCTGTTTAGATCCTGCAGTAAAAAGCATAAAGAATCCAGTCATTTCTGGTATCCCGCCAGCTGTAGTTAAAGAAGAGTAAATCTTGCACACAGTACCCAAATGAACACCTCACTTTAAAAGGTATCTTTCACCCTACCTATGGCCTTCTGACAGTGAAATTAAAAATTATCAAAGTAATAAACAATTTGCTTCCTATTTAGTGCCCACATTATGATGTGCTCCACTAACAAATTACTGATTGTAACCTTCCCAATCTGTGAAGCACGTTCATAGTGTCCAAAAACTCCAAAAATTTGGAGGTGTGAAAACAATGCATTTAAAGAGAAAAAAGAAAGGAAAAAGTAATGTCTGAACATGAAGTATAATCCAAAAAGATTAAATGAAATACACAGGTAAAAGATTTTTCATGATAATTCATACCATACATGTATGTTTGTACTTAGAGATATTTTTTCCTTCTAAGTACAAATGTAAAATCTCTTCTAGGTGTATTTATGCCCATCCAGTGATCATTTACATAGTTATTTACAAAATTTAACAGCTTAATACGACCTAAAGGTCAAGTATTGGAACAGATCTATGCAGTGAATAAAATAACAACAGTTCACAGTTGGTTTCCCTGGAACTTGAACGATAGCTAAGTCACGCCCTTCAGGTTTGGTTCAGGACTCTTCTATGGGAATACAAATCCACTCCTCTGAAGCTATGATAAATACACTTCAGTCCTATCTATGTGACTTGATCTGCAAAGCAGTTTTGTATCACCTCTGTATCTGAACAGGACTAGCAAGGGAAGGGGCCAAGCAATCAACCCAAGCAACAGTAGAAAATCAGGTAGAGAAGCCAGTTCCAAGAAGAAAAAGTCACACATTCAACCTTTAAAAATTAAAGATCATACACAAGTATCAGCTCCTCCACGTACCTGAAATAATAATACTGTTCAATGAGTTCTGTGGTTGTATCAGTATACCAGTTACCAAGAAACTGGCTCTGAGCATGTTAAGACCACAGACAAAAGGACTTAATGTGCAGAAGAGTTAACAACAGGATGAGGAAAAACCCTCTAGTGATGTCAGGAGCATTACAGTCTGCCTACACATAAGTTAAGGCACAAGATAATCTTCCATCTCAAACAGAAAATAAATGTTTCAGGGGTTTCTGCTCTCATATAAGGACTGCCCCAAAAGCAATGCCTTCCATTTTATGATGTCAGTCCACAACATCAGAGGCAGATACTGGTGGTATGGCAGTAGATGTTGAACCTTCCCACCAATATTCCAATATTACATGCTGTTGCCATGTGAGAGATGGCAGCAGAGGAGCAGCCTGACACATGGAAGTCTATATTAAGCAAAGGTGTGTCACTGAATTCCTCCATGTGGAAAAAATGGCACACGCTGACATTCATCAGCACTTGCTGAATACTTGTGGAGGCCAAACAGCGGATGTGAGGATAGTGAAGCAGTGAGGTGCATTTCAGCAGGTGACAGCAACATGAGGTCCACCTCTAGTGGTGCAGATTTTGACAAAAGTGGTATTCAGGCTCTTGTTCATCACTGGTGAACACGCATAGCCAGTAGTGGTGACTAGATTAAAAAAGTATGTTTTGTAGGTGGGAGTTAGCAGTGTTATTGTGCTCTTTGTATTTGTTGTAGTTTCCATAGAAATTAATAGCAGACATTACTTTTGAATATGAACACTGTATAGGAACATTGAACCCAAAGTGATACTAACCATTGACCTAAAGGAACATCCAGAGGGTATAAAGTATGGAAAAGACATAATTCCAGGCAAAGCAGGAAAGTGCCAAAGTACTGTAATGTTCCAAAAATACAATTTCAACACTTATTTGCGTGAACCTACTTCTTGTTTTGAGAATTCAGCATTCTCCCTTTATCTATGACTTGAAAATCTTGTTCAGGTCAGTTTGAAGAACAAAGTCATCAAAGACTGAGTATCTGAAGTAGTAGAATGAGGCCTACCAGCTGCCCCTCAGGAAGTCATTTTTGTCACCTGGGGACAATTCCTGAGAACAATATTCCAAAAAAAGCATCACCACTCAGGAAGTCCACAGCTGTAGCAATGTCAGTAAGAAAAAAAGTCACAGCCAAATGCATGAAAAGGATCCTTAAAGAGTAATCCACCACTGACTGCAGGTGCTCACCAGACTGATGCTGGAGGCCTTGATGCCACACATAGCTCAGACCAAATGCAGCTTGGCCAGCAGCTCCCCTAAGAAACCACTGTGCCTCTGTGATATGAGAACAACAGTTGCGCCTTTAACTGTGAAGACCTAGAGTGTCCATTTTATGTACCTCAAAGGAGAGCTCACTGCCACAACCTGGGCTCTCAGTAAGCTGTGTGCAGCACACCTTCCTAAATCAAAGTACAAACAAGCAGAGAACATGAAACTCGTAGCCCTAAGGATGCTTTTATAAATGTCTTTAAATACCAAAAGGAAAGTGAAAACTGGGTATCCTCCCTATAACAACCCACTTTCACCACCTTCTCTAAGCCTAGCTTCAGTTTCTCTGTTCAGCTGAATTTTCAAGACCCTGGTGCAACCTTTCAGTCAACAGCTTCCCACATAAATCCTGACTCCAGGTAACTCAAAGCTGTGGGATGCGTGGCTATCTTCTGTCTTCCCTTGCAGACGTGAAAACATTTTGTCCCAGCATTTATAAACCGGTTTGCTTTCCACCAGCTATGCCCTTAGGCCTTTTATTTTATTCAGCTTGGGAAACAGAAACAATAGACAGGTTTCACTTCCTGGTTTCTTGCTGCAGTATGTGGTTTAGAAAGCAGTGCAAAGTAACTTTCAAATTCAATTACTTTAACTAAACAATTGTATTTTCTATAAGATCATTTTTACTGTAGATTGTCTTTTAAAACAAGAACAAAACAAAATGTATACAAAAACCCTAAATTAAAGAGTATACTTCAAGCAACCTGAAGGCACATCTGATTCTCTGGTAGGGGAACTACTCTGTTCCACTGAAAATGACATATGTAGTTCTTCTTCCAGTCGGAGAAGATGGGGCACTGAAGCTAGGAATGCATTTTCTGAGCAGCCTAACAGCTTAACAGCCCAGAGATCATCTGGGTGCCCATCCTGTGGCCAGTGTTCAAAGTGTGCATGGAGCAGAATGAAGGCTGTGGGGCACCCAGGGCAATTTTGCAAAGAGCACCTCCAGAGCACTGTAACCTGACATACCCTGGGAAGGAGAAACAGCTCCCAGAGATAAACTGAGGAAATAATAAGAAGAAGAAGAAAGAAAGAAAAAGTCAAAACATTGCCAAGTCTAATAAAATTCAACTAAAAGATAACAAACTAGTATATACTGTAAAAACTCTATCAAGGCAACTCAGAGCCAGGGCGACAAAAATGATGTGTGATTGACCAATGTTGGCTTTTGACAATGCAGTTAACATTTCCTTTTGAAAACAGAGGAAGACAATAAATGGTGAAAAATAATAATAAAATCTAATCCAGTTTATAACCAAAAACTCGGAGCCGTTTAGCAATAATATTTAAACTAGCACTTAGTTAAAGCAATGTTGTAACCTTGTAAGCTACACTGATGCTTCACTGAGCTCTCAGGAGTTTAATTTGGCCAACTGCAGGCAGCCCTGCTTCTGTTGTAGGACCAAACATGGCTATCAAATCAAGAGAATGAGGTGCTGATGTGAGATACAGACTTTTATTAAAATCATAACTTTTTCTTTTTTTTTTTTTTTTTTTTTTTTTAGGATGAATTAACTCTGTATCTGATATGCTGACACCCTGCAGTTAATCCTACATATGGCAGAAATTAAGCTAATCTTACATACGGCAGAAATTAAGTTTATGCACACAAATGAACAAACAGAAGCAGCGAAGCGCCTCTGAGCAGCGCTGAGGCGAGGATCACCGTTCTGGTCACCTCCCTCCACACCTCCTCCTCAGTGTACGTTTGTGCGAACGCGGATGATTTACTGATTGATCCTCCTTGCACAAGGCAAGGCAGCAAAAAGGGGCTGAAACAATGCTGCGAACAAGGGTGTAACGACTAAAAATAAGGTACCTTTTGGAGCCTCCAATGTAGGTGAAGGTAAAGGTGGAGTCTGAGTACCTGAAATCTGAAAACACAATGGGCCGCGTTACTAGCGCTTGGCTTCCCGCTGGTTCCCTACTTGGGCTGAAATCGCCAAGATTTCGCACACCGAAACGGGGTTGGGGACGGGGGTCGGTGTGCATCAGCGAGAAGGAGGCAGCTCCCCCAGCCCCTCGCAACAAGTGCCCGGTGCTATGGCAACGGCAGGGATTTCCACGTCGGTAAAGGCAACAGGCAACCGCTCCCGGCGGCGGCACCCGGCCGAGCTCCGGCGCTGGGGCTGGGAGGGGTCCGGCCGCGTCCCCCGCCCCGCGGGGCTGAACGCACGCACCGACGGGACCCCAACAGCCGCGCGGCCGCCGCCGGGCCGAGGAGCAGCGGGGAGCGGCTCGCCCAGCAGCTGCGGGCTGCGCCAGGCGGGCACGGGCACACGCACAGCCGCACACCGCACGGCTCGGCGTGCGGCCGCTGCCACGCTGCCCGGCCCGGGATGCCCCCCTTCCCTCCCCCCTTCCCAGCCGGCCCCGGTCTCCTCTGCCCTCACATGCCCTCGGAAGGAGAGGAGGAGGAGGAGGAGGAGGAGGAGGAGGAACAGGAGGAGGAGGACGAAGGGGGCTCCGGGCAGACACACAGCGGCCCCGCTCCCGGGGGCGGCAGCGAAGGGCACGGCCCGGCCCGGACCGCGGCACCGCGGGTCTGGGTCGGGCAGCGGCAGCCTCGTAACCGCCGAACCGGCGCCCGTGGGGGAAACTCACCTGCAAACAGGCAGTCCTTCTCCGCCTTGCACTTTTGGATCACAACGTCAATATCCTTCTGAATCCTCTCTTGTCTTGAACACATCCCCATGGAATAGATCCCAGGGGAAGAAGAAAAAAGCAGCCTTTATCCCCAGCCCCCCCCCACCCCCCGGTTCTACGTTCGGTCCCGAAGATGGACCCGGCGGCGGGCGAGCGGCAGCCTCTCCGCGCCCCACAGCGATCCGCGCGGCCGGCAGGAGGACGGAGCAGGCGGGCGCCGGCAGCCGATGTTGCATGCCCAGATGTGCCCGCCCAGATGTGCCGCCGCTGCCGGCGGATGGCAATTTCCTCCTTCCCTGACAATAGATCCAGTGGAGGGTGGCGGCGGCGACACGGGATCCCCCCCCCACCCCCCACGCCCTCAGGGTTTTTTTGGGTTGGTCGGCTGGTTTGGGTGGTTTTTTTTTTTTTGGTTTTTTTTCTTTCGGGGGGGGCGGGGGGGGTTGGTTTTTTTTTTTTTCTCCTGAGAAAAAAAAAAATAAAAAAAAAAAAAGGGAGGGGGGGCCAACCCGGCCCGGCCGCTCACATCCCTGCCCCTCCCGCCGGCAGCAGCGATCGCAGCGCGCAGAGCCCGGTGGCGGCGGTGCGGCGGGGCCGGCGCTGCCGCAGCAACGACGAGCCGCAGACCCTCCCCTCGCCGCCGACCCGGCACGTACGGCCCCCGCCGGCTCCCCCGCCGGAGGTGGCGCGGGGGAAGGAAGAGGCGGATGCGCGGAGCCGCGCCGGGGCAGTCCGGCGGAGGGTTCGATGTCCGCGGCCGCCTTCGGCCGTCCCCTCTCCCCCCCCCCCCGGCCGGATGGGGAGAGAGGGGGGGCACAGGCTTCCGCCTCCTCCCGATAGGCGGAGGAATGCAAATGGCAAACGCTGGGGCGGCTGCCGAGTCGGCGACTGGAAGGAGGAAGCGGGCGGCGCCGCGCTGCGCCAGGCCGGCGGCGGGGAGAGCGGCCGGGCGCCGCGGGCTGCGCGCCCAACAGCGGCCGAGGGGCGCCGCGGGCAGCGGGGACGGGAGCCGTGCCGGCCCTGCGGGGCTGCGCTTTCATCGGCACGGTACGGAGCGAACGGCCGCGTCTGTCGTCCGTCTCCGGCCTCCGCTGTCAGCCTTCAGCAAACCTCTCTCTCAGACCTAAGGGCTTCGGGGAAGGACTCCGGCTGTCAGTACGGTGCCCGGCGGCCCGCCCTAATGCGAGGCAGGTAGTAGCTGCAGTACAGCGCGGGGAATGGTCAGGTCTGCCAAACCCAGCGTTTGTCATCAGCCGGAGTGCGAGCTGAATAGTTAATGAATAAATGCGCGTCGACATAGAGGGAACAAATTTGATTACGAAATTCAAAAGAATATTGATAACGAATTGCTTTTATGTATCCATCCGCCTCCACACAGCTTCTGTGTTTGTTACTGAACCCAGTTATTTTAGCTAGTTATTTTGTATTAATCATGTGTCATGTAGACTTCAAGCACGGGAGGCAAACACAGTAATAATTTCGCTATTTATTCTTAAGTGAAAAGACTGCAATAAGAATAAAAAGATTCCACACATGCCTGTCTTCCTAAGATTTCTTATCTGATGGAGGGAGGAGAAGGGAAACTATAAGAGAATGCAGGTAGTGTTTAAAGAGCACAAAAAGGCACCATGTGACACAACTCTCCGCCTCTAAGAAAATGATTTATCTTTGAAGAGAGATTTCCAGACTACTTCTCAATGCTGTTCAGTAAATTCTCTCCTACTGCAGCAAGTCTTTTCCAAGGTAGGGTACAGAACTTGTCACTGTAATACAGTAAGGCTTTGTCATTCTGTCGAGTTCAGCCAGCATGGTCAACGAGCAGTGCTTTTCTAGAGTTTTTCCTGGATGTTGACTGTTTTCTCCCTGTTACCTGACAGCCATGTATGCCCATTCTGGTTTTGATGGCAAGCTGGTACATCAGCAGCCATATTTGTTGCCTTCTCCTTAACCTTAATTAAGAAATGTAATCAGAACTTCATTTATTTGAGGTTTTTGGTCCTGAACTTTGCAGAGAAGGGTCTCTGTTATCCCTCCCACTCGGATGTGGCAGGAAGGGAGGCTTATTGGATCTTTACAGGGTATTTATGCTGGCAATTCTGCTTACAGCTGATTCTGACTGCAGAGTTATTCTCAGAGTCGTATCAATTAACATAATTCCTCACTGACTTTTTAAGCCTCAGTCTATTTTCATAGGCTTGGTAACAGTGAGTTAAAAAGTCATCCATTGAGAAACACTCCAATCTTCTGGAAAACTAACATGGCTGGTGGCTGTTTTCAGAGCATCAACTGAATAGAACAAGAGGGCTGGAAATATAGTTAACTAAATGTTTATTATTATTACTTATTGGAAATTGCCTTAAGTTTCCTAGATTCTTAACCAATTTGACTCGTGACTTACCTGGTGACTCCAGTACTGCTATTGCAGAGATGGTTGCTTCTAGTGAGGACAAGCTACATTATGTATATATATATATATGTTTTTTGTTTTGTTTTGTTTTTGATGTAACTACTGAAAACTGAGCATATTGGAAAATCAGAGTGAATTTTTGCAGTTAGAATTTATCCTTAAATTTGTAAAGATTGCCAGACTGTTGACCATGTACTTAACCTCTACTGCAGTGATATCTGTAAGTGTGCTGTAATCCCTACAGCGGTGTACAATATATCACCCTCCTGAAGAAACTTTCTGAAGAGTTTTACAAGTAATTTCATGAACAGTAGGACAGTTGGTCTGGAAAGTAATGATTTTGGCTTAAGGGAATTCAGTGTATGTCTAATTACTTTTTCAGTCTTGAAAATCAATTCTTGTCATTTTCTGATCCATCTCAAGTTCAACTCAGCTCTGTGAGGCAATATTGAGCTGATTACATCAATTAAGTAAAAGAGAAACATAAGAAAATTTTGTATTTGTATTCTCAGGAGGCTGATAGTGTTTACAGAGGTAAAAAAATAAATGGAAATATGAGAATTTACATTAGTATAATGTCTATATGAAAAGATTGTTTCAATATACAATGGCAGAAAGACCTAGAGAGATAGAAACCAAACTGTGAATGTATTAAAATAATATAAGAGCAGTGGCTGAAAAGGTTAATGCACAGTTCAGACGATTTCTTTTCATGGATGGGTTCTGCCTCTTCTGCCTCCTTTAGACTAAGAAGGTGTTTTTTTTTTTTTCATTTTTTGCAAAAAAACCCCAACTTTCCACTTACTAGTAAAGCTGTTGGAAATGGATCAGTAAGCATTAAGATACCTTGTCCTGCCCCGAAGTATTTCTTTAAACAGATTTTTTTTTTTCCTAATCAAGTTCTTCTTACATTTAAACACGTATTATAAGTCTTAAGAAAAAATAAAAATACTAAGACTTAGCCATGTATGCAGTATGCAAAGCAATACGATAATTTAGCAGCTGTAATGTATTTGTAATATAGGAGAGTGTTCCAAAGAGCTGGAATACTGAACATAATCCAAAATCCTCCAGAATACAAAACCACCATCAGCCCTCCAAAACAAAACACAACAAAACAAAACAACAAACCCACAAATTCTACACCCATGTCCATATGCACCAGCCAGAACTGTTCTACATAAATCTGAGCTTTTTCTCCAATTCCAATCACAACTTGCCAGTCACCAATAGGGCAAAGCTCAGTGTCTGTCTGAGCAGACACTGAGCTCTGAGAGGTGAAACGTAAAAAAAATGCCATCTAGCTCTTACAGCACAAAAACACAGTGCTGGCCTTCCAGTAAGCTTCCTCAGAATGACAGTCATTTAGGAATAAGTAGGTGCACAGAATTCTGGAAACATAGGCACTCAGTTGTGAGATTTATAAGAGTAATATTGTTATTCCCACCAACAGAGAAGTGCCATAAAGCATAAAACCCTTTGTTTTGTTTTGAGCTTTGGTGTAATTTTCACCATAACTCTAATATTAGCAGTTTCAATCTAAAATTTTGATGCAGTATGCAAGTAAATGCTGAGATTACACTTACTTCTCTTTAAGCCTATTCCCATTTTAGACAGATTTCAAGGCAGTTGCCTTGTACGTTACCTTCAGCTGTTCTTCCAACTAGACACTGCCACCATACGTAGCCACAATCCATAAGTATCCAAAGCACTCAAATCATGAGCCATTCAAATCATGGTGATATTATAAAGTTGTTAAATGAATATTAATAGATTCGCTTACGAGGTCATAAGCAAATCTTACAAAAGACATAAGCTTCTTCATGACTTGGATGAAGAAGACATTAGTATGGTGTTTACCTATATAAATATTTGGGGTAGCTTAGCACAGGTACATTGATAAAAGGCCATAGCTTTTTTTAAAAAAATAATGCCAGTTAAAATAACATCAATAACATGATTTCAAATACATGATACATTAAAGCATTAAATATTTTTGTATGATAAAAAGTGAAGTAATGTCTTACGTTACATTATGAAACAGTATCTTAAACTGTCACCTGTCTAGTTCATCACAAGCTTTAGACTTTCTCCTCTAGCCGGATAGGGATAGGGGTATAGATTGGAAGAGTGAACTCTTCAGTGAATAAGGAATGGTTTGGATGGTCACAATCAGGAGGTTGTGGTCAGTGGCTCTATGTCCAAATGAAAGGCAATGACAGATCCCCCAGGGGTCTGTCTTGAGACCAGCACTCTTCAGCATCTTTATCAATGACCTGAACAGTGGGGTTGAAGGGATTGCTCCCTCAGCAAGTTTGCAAATGACATCAAGCTGAGTGATGCAGTTGATATAATACACGAAAGGGACGCCATCTGGAGGGACCTGGAAGGCTTGTGTGAATCTAATAAGATTGAACAAGGCTAAGTGCAAGGTGCTGCATTTGGGCCAGAACAGTCCCAGGTATGTGTACAGACTGGGAGAAGAAGTCCTTGAGAGCAGCTCTGTGGAGAAGAACTTGGGGGTTCTGGTGGATGAAAAGCTGGACATGAGCCAGCAGTATGTGCTAGCAGCTGGAAGGCCAACAGTATCTTGGGCTGAATCAAAAAAGGGTTAGCCAGCAGGGAGAGGGAGGTTCTTCCCTTATCCTGTCAATTTCATGAGGCCCCATCTGGAGTATTATGTCTAGGGTCCCTCAGTACAGGAAAGACGTGGTGCTGTTGGTCCAGAGAAGGGCCATGAAGTTGACTAGAAGCCTGGAGTACTTCTCTTACAAAGAAAGGCTGAGGGAGCTGGGTTTGTTCAGTCTGGGGAAGGTTCTGGGGTGAGCATATTGCATCCCCTCAGTATTCAAAAGGGAGCTTATAAACAAAAGGGAGACCAACATTTTACAGAGACTGATAGTGATCGGACAAGGAAGAACAGTCTTAAACTAAAAGATGAGAGATGTAAGTT
Source organism: Chrysolophus pictus (assembly GCA_037305975.1). Classification (NCBI taxonomy): domain Eukaryota; kingdom Metazoa; phylum Chordata; class Aves; order Galliformes; family Phasianidae; genus Chrysolophus; species Chrysolophus pictus. Next base: position 64,861,567 of record CM074614.1, read on the forward strand.
AGATGTTAGGAGGAAATTATTTACTCAAAGGATAGTGAGGAACTGGCACAGGTTGCCCAGAGAAGTTGTGGATGCCCAGTCTCTGAAGGCATTCAAGGCTGAGTTGAATGGGGCTCTGGGCAGCCTGATCTGGTGGATGGCAAGGGGTTGAAACAGCAGGGGGTTGAAACAGAGTGATCCTTAAACTCCCTTCCAACCCAAACCATTCTGTGATTTTATGATATTTTCTTCTGGAGTAGTAATGGAGGGGGTAAGAAAGCATCACAGTCATGTTCCAAAGTACTGAGGCTTGTATTTTAAATGTGTTGGAATTTCAAACTTTTTTTTTTTTTTCAATCCATTTTAAACAGCAGCAAGAACTATCTCAAACAAAACAAAAGGATATGCAGACGTTACACGCAGATGTGTGGATTGCTGTTAGCATCCTCTAACTTTCCATCGAAGACCAAGTACTCATCATTTCAGTTGTCACTGAAACCCATAATAGCTAAAGCTATTGCTGATGGCATGATAAATGGCCTCAGTAATGTTAAATAAATAATGCAATCAGAGTCCCAAATGGCACCACTGTTTATTATAGTTCCTAGCGTTGCTCTTTCTGCTGATGGTTTTAACTTGCTTTTACTCCTTCACTAATGTAATCCCATCTTTCAGTTTCTGCGTTACCCTCATTTCTCCCCTTCCTTTTCCCTTTCCTCATTAACTCTTACATGATTAAGATTTTTTTTTTCTTTTAAATGTGTCATTACTCCTTCTTTTCTTACTCCTGTAGACAGGAATCCCTGTTAGCAGGTCACTTTGTGAGCAGCTGAAAGAAGAGAGCTAAAGTGAAGTTTTGTCTGTAGATACAAAATTTTACAAGACATACAAGCAGGAATGTTTCTAAACCTTTTATTCATTATTATATGCTAATCACAAGCAAATCCAGAAAGGGAACCCCATGCTTCCTGCCAGCTCCTGCAGTGAGTTGCCTCTTGCCAGCATCACCATTGTTTCCATGAATTGTAGACACATCTGCCTACACACAGACAGTGCTGTGTACATCAAGTTACAAGGTCTTCTTTTTGATTACTCTGTAGCCCAGTAGCTAGAATATTGCTCAAGGAGATAAGAGTTGTGAATTTATTCTCATAAACTGACAATAACGCAATTAACTGTAACCATCTATGCCCTAAGCTTAAACAGCAGTAAGTCCCAAAAGTACACCATCCTGCCTGAGCATAAGAACTGGTTTCCAAATCAGGGCCAGGAGGCTTAGGTGCAGATACGCACCCAGAGGAGAGGCAGAATTTCAAATCCATTTCTCACTTGGCTGTGCACCATGCTGCCTTTCCAGCATTACAACTATTCTACATTCCCTTTCCAAGAACTTTAATCACAGAATCACAGAACTGTAGGGGCTGGAAGGGACCTCCAGACATCAATGAGTCCAACCCCCTGCAAAACAGGCTCTCTACAGCAGGCTGCACAGGTGGCAACCAGGTGGGTCTTGAACGTCTCCAGAGGAAACTCCACAGCCCCTCTGGGCAGCCCGTTCCAGTGCTCAGTAACCCTCACTGTGAAGCAGTTCTTATGCTTCCTATGCTTCAGTTTGTGGCTATTTCCCCTTGTCTGGCCTCCACACACTGCTGAATGGAGTCTGGCCTTGTCCCTTTGCCTCCCATACCTTAGATATTTAGAGCCACTGATCAGATCCCCTTTCAGTCTTCTTTACTCAAGGCTGAACAGACCCAGGTTGCTCAGCCTTCCACATAGGGAAGATGCTCCAGGACCTTTATCATCTTTGTGACTCCTCTGCACTCTTTCCAGGAGATCCCTGTCTTTTTTTGCACCTACGAGCCCAGAACTGGACACAGTACTTCAGGTGAGGCCTGACCATGGCAGAGTAGAAGGGGAAGATCGCCTCCCTCAACCTGCTGGCCACATGCCTTTTAATGCACTCCAGAAAAATGCCTTCATTTACTGAGCCAGCAGCACAGAAGCAGGTCTCTCCCAATCCACATTTAGTCATAGGCAATAATATTTACAGAATAGCTCTAGGGTACACAGACTATTTCTAAAATCCATAGCATGACTGGTGTCATTTACTACAGCTGAACTTATTACCTGGCAAAATTCTCAGTTGCTGAGCAAATGCATAGTTAAAAAAATGCTTTGTTGCCTATATCCAGCTTACAATTTCTTAATTGCAAATTGCATGGCAGAAGTACTCAAACTGTAAAATACTTACCTTTCTAAAAATACTCCATATAGTTCATTTTCTGCAACAGTAAATATGATTCATCATGTCACCATCTGATGCTTTCCTGCTACAGAAACCTCAGTTGTCACCAACTGATGCCTCATGTTAACCAAGAACTTGTAACTGAAAATTAAAAGGAGTTGCAAAGTACTCCCAGTTCAGCTGAAACTGATAGGGTGAGAAGAACTCAACACCTTGTGATATTAGCCTGTAGAAATTAGACTAATTCCATCAGTAGACCACGTCTCATACTGTGGCCTGTGGTGTACTGTTTTGATCTCTGACCTAACTCTAAATGAGAGGACAAGACTGGGGAAATTAGCACACACAGAGATTCATGTTGTTACCATTTACATTACTTCTTGTACCCATTTGCTCAGCTACTGCTGCCCAACTGTGCTGAAACCCACAGATGTAATTAGATTTGGGTGCCTGCATTTTGTCTCTTCAGAAGATTGGAACCAGGGGTTAATGCAATGTTCAGTCAGTCTTCCTAAACCAAAGCACTCTTTAATCTTAAGGAACTAAACATAAAAGAAAGTGACATTTACTATAATTAATGAGTGTATGCATCTCTTACCAAAGGCATCCCCAGCTTGCACACAACAGCCTAGCTTTCAAATTCTGCATGGGTGTCGTCTTTAGTCACTTTCCCACAGTACTATGTACAGAACATCAGTGGTTAAAAAAGCAGATTGTTTTTTTATCTGTTTATAGGTCATCTTTTATGCCTGACAAAATACTTGCATAACCTGTCAGGAGCCAGAGTAGATTTTATTCTTCATAAATAATAGCTTAAACATTGTATTTAGCATTAAATATGTACAAGAGAATACATTCTGTAGTGTTTTCTTTATTTCTTTAGCTGATATGAAATCCAACCAAATACGTACAGTATTAATACCACTGATCATATATTTTGGTAGTTATCCAGATAATTTGTTCACAAGACATATGCATGATTATTTGTGATTAAGTCACAACTGCCTTATTTCCCTGGTACTCTAACCCTGTAAGAAACAACAGTATCCAGAATAGAGAAGTCACTATTAAAAACTAAACTAAACTAAAAATTAAACTAAACTAAACTAAAAACTAAGTGACTACATAGTCTAAACTAATAAAAATCTGCTGTCTTTCTTGTCTCCCAAAGAGACTAGAACCATTAAAAAATTGTTGTTCTAAAAGAACCAGTACAGGCTGGGACATAACCTGCTGGTGAGGAGCTCTGCAGAGGGGGACCTGATGGACAACAGGTTGGCCATAAGCCAGCAGAGTGCCTTGGTGGCCAAGAAGGTGTCTCTCTCCAATTTATAGGAGGGAGAGGAAGTTCTTTTAGTATATGTATATCCGGCAGCAAGATTAAGACAAAACGAGTCAAATGTTAGCCTGACCATTTTATTACAAATCCTAGTCATTTAGGGAGATGGAGAAGGAAAGATGGGCAATAGAAAAGAGAGAGGAAATAAAAGCAAGGAGTCTTTGCAGAGAGCAAGAGAGAGATAGTCACTACCATTGGTCAAGCCTGGATCCAACGTGGTTCGTAGTACATCTGCTGATGTCAGGAACTCGTCACCGCGGGGGATGGAGGACAACCAGGAAACTCTGCAGCAAGCTGGCCCTGGAGGGTTCTTCCAAATAGGTTTTTCCCTCAGGGAATTTCTCCGTCAAAGGTTTCTTTGGGAGTTCTTCTCCAAAGTCCTTAGTTTAGTGAGGACCTTTTATCCCGTTTCTCAGGTTTTTTTTCCTCTCCTCCTTTTCTGTCTGTTTGTGCGACATGCCTGGCCCAACAGATAAGCCAGCAGGAAGTGGTGCCTTCATTGCCATGCACAGGCATCATCACCTTTTGCAGCGGTCAGCTCCTTCAAGCCACAGCCCCGAAAAAGACTGCTTGTCCCGCTTCTACTTTTATTTTTAAGCAGAGGTACTGTTGCACGGTGACACCCAACACTGGCAACCCCTAGATAATTTGCAGTTTTCTGTTAGAGTCTTATCACCAAAAAGGCCTCACGAAGCACGCTTTGAGACGAAGAGCAGTTCTGTCTTTCACAGAAGGCCAATGGGATCATGAGGTGTATTAAAAGGCATGTGGCCAGCAGGTCGAGGGAGGTGATCTTCCCCTTCTACTCTGCCCTGGTCAGGCCTCACCTGAAGTACTGTGTCCAGTTCTGGGCTCCTAGGTACAAAAAAAAGACAGGAATCTGCTGGAAAAAGTCCAGAGGAGACACAAAGATGATATAGGGCCTGGAGCATCTCCTCTGTGAGGAAGGGATGAGTAACCTGGGTATGTTGAGAAAAGAAGACTGAAAGGGGATCTGATCGGTGTCTATAAATATCTAAGGTGTGGGAGGCAAAGTGACAGGGCCAAACTCCTTTCAGCAGTGTGTGACGACTGGACAAGGGGAAATGGCCACAAACTGAAGCACAGGAAGTTCTGCACAAATGTGCATAAGAACTGCTTCACAGTGAGGATGACAGAGCACTGGAACAGGCTGCCCAGGGGGGCTGTGGAGTCTCCTCTGGAGATATTCGAGATCCACCTATATACCTACCTATGCAGCCTGCTGTAGGGAGCCTGCTTTGCAGGGGGTTGGACTTGATGATCTCTGGAGGTCCCTTCCAGCCCCTACAGTTCTGTGATTCTGTGATTTTGGACCCATAAATCAGAACTGTAGAAACAAATCAAATTTACATGTATTTTGAGGCACTTTGTACAATTAATGTATAAAAAGTTGCTTGCAACATATTAACTAGATGTCATTCCTTCTAAAATTATATGTTGTTTTCTCAATTCTTTTCAGCACATTATCAGCTTCTGATGTCCAGTGATTATACTGCTAACTGTCTACAAGACAGGAAATGGATGAAACAGAACAAGTGTGAGTGAAAGAAAACCTGATGCCCCATCAAAGACAAATATGTCAAATGTGAAAGAAAGTGTGCAGTACTCCTATAGAAAAGTAAATCTACAGCTGGTGAGGGTGTTGAATAAGGGAAGTATATGGGAACTGCTGAATCACTGCCTGAACCTCTGATTGATCACCTGAGGCAAGCAATGAGTCAGCCCTGGGAGCACAGGTGAAGGCAATTCACCTGTACTGCTGAAAGGGGTGGAGCCTAGCTCCACCTCTCCTAGACCTTTAAGAGCTGACTACCAGTGGGGAAGGTTCTTTTTCTAGAGATCCCCCCTTTGGAGTTTTATAGTGAGCCCAGAATAAGGGTAAGCACTCTATTTATTCTCTTTTTGGTATAATAACCTGCTTAGCCCAGCTCTCTTGTTTATTTCATAATTATAACATCTGTATATTCATTCCTTATACAGGAAGGAAAGGGAGGAAAAAATGAGAGCAGTTAATGAAAAATATCCTGAAATAATCCTGAAAAGGAGTGAGATTTCTTTTACTGGGAAAAAAAAACCAAAAACACAGTCAACTACTTAACTTGATTTCTTAAAGATCATGTCAGTATTCTTGCTTTTTACAAAAAAAAAAAAAGAAAAAAAAAGTCCACGGTTATTAACAGTTTACATTGAAGATATATTTTTGCAAAGATTTCCTTTGCAGAAATTGTGAATCCAGTCAGATTTTGCTTTTACAAATTTCATCTAAGCTTTCAGCATAAGTAGTCCTAATGAGGTGAGCAAGACAAGTTATGAATTAAAATGAAGAAATGAGATAGTTTTTAAGCACAGGTCTCAGTTGTCTCTGGTCCATTCTTACTCTGACTGTTAAAACCCATATATTTATGTGCAGCATACACAAAAAGAGGCTTCGTCTATAAGCCTGTTGAAGCTCTACTTAGTCTAATAACACAATTCCGACAATATTTTTCCTATATATTTCCAGTAATATTATTTAGGTAAGTACTATGAACAAGTCTTCTTGAAAAGAACACCAAAATAATTTGCCATCATTATTGTAAATATTCAGAACTATCTTTGTGAGAAAAGAGGTTGGGACCTCTTTTTCCCACTAATGATGTAAGTGCATGAGCTCTTGCAGTGCTTTTTTCTTCTCTTTTCCTTCTCTGATATACAAAACATGCAGCAAGACAGGGTTGTATGCTAAAAGTAAGATAAAGATACCCTCTCTCTTGAGCAAGTCCTCTAACTGAGCTAAGAGGGATGCCACGTTACTTCAAAACCACAAAATTAATGAAGAAACAAATGTAAAAAAAAAAAGCTTGGGGACTATTTTTCAGATTTTTGTAAGTAACTCTTTTCTCTTTCCTCTCCTTGTTCAGTTCTGGTTTTCCTTTTCCCTGAAATGATGTCCAGGATGCCAGCAGCAAAGTAATCAATTTTACGAAACCTACTGGAGCCTGTATGGGTTCTGTTGAGTCATGGCCTGAACCACTGATTGAGCCCCTGGGAAAAGGACCGGGTCAGCCCTGGGAGCACAGGTGAAGGCAATTCACCTATGTGACAGGAAGCAGTGGAGCCTGGCTGCACCTCTCTTAGGCCTCGTGTAAGGGAACCTAGAATCTACTGGTATGGGTAAGCAATCTTCTTCCATTCCTCTGCAGCACCTCTCTATTGTGCTAGTCCTTTTGTCATCACACCTTTGTCGCAAGGCCTTTCCCATTTTAAGTCCCATTTGTTTTGGTTAAACTTTGTCTTTATTTTGCCACGCTAATTTTTCATAAACACCAATTCACTCTTTACAAAGTTTACATGTGTTTATATTGTAGTTTGTGCAGATTGAAACCATTTCTTCTAATATTAGCAATATAAAATAGCGTAAACAGACTAACTCAGTTACACAACTAACATTCCTCTTTAGGAATAGAATAGAAAAACAGCCACAACTATAACTAGGTCATTACTACAGATTTCCAGGTGGGAACATTTATTATTATAAGTTATTTTATGTCTAATGGTTTCTTTTTTTTTCTTCCAAAATCATGAAAATCACGAGGCTGACACTCATATCTTCAGAGTTATTTCAAAGTTGGAAATAAACTTCTAGTAGAATAATTATTTGATAGTATTTCAACAAGCTTTTATTTATGTTTGCAGTTCCCCTAAACCAATAATTAATATGGCAGTTAAACTATTTCAGTTTTATAGAGATGCTCTATAATGTTTTGTTGTGCAAAACAGTGATAAAATCTTACATAAGAAGATACCATAGTTGTTGTGTCCTGGTGATTTTTTTTTATGCAGCTACAGAGTGTTCTGTACTTAGAAACCTTATTTTTATTTCTTTTAATTTCTTGCTCTTCCCACATAATTATCTAAATTCTGCAAACTACATAGATACAGCTCTTGGCACGATATTTCATACTAGAAAGAGAATGCTAAAACAAAAATGCAGCTGGATAGAGCCCTAAAGTGCTTGATACTGATTTATGTATTTTGGTAAACTTAGGCACAAGAGAAGAACTGGGCAAATATTAGGAAAAAATATTCATGGAGACATTCACAAATCCCTTATAATTTGGCTATTATCATATTGCTTATTTGTTTCTTTTCAAAATATTCACAAAGACTTTTATTGGATGGTGTCAGTATGCAATCATGATAATTTTTGTACATATAGTAGTATTTACATTTGATCTTTAAAACTCTTCTGTTTACACAACCAAAAAATAGACAGCATATCATGTAATAGAAGTTACACACTTATAATGGACAAAGTATAGTAATTGGTTAAGATATGATTAGACTGAAGCACTTTCAAGCAATACAGGATGGCTGTATTCACACTGATATTTCATATAAATATTTCTAAATAACAGATGTGATATATGTATTCCTAGAAGTGATAGGGCAAAGCTGTTCTGCATTCTGTGGTCCTTTAAAATGCAATTTATGCTGTTGTGTCAAAGAAAAAGGAAAATCATATTTGAATTGTATTAAGCTAAACTTTTTTTTTTGTCACTGAGATAGCAGACAAGAAATTCTGGTCCACATAACAAAGAATTGTTCTTTTCAGCTTGAAATAAAATTTCATTTGGGGACACTCATTTTAGGAAAAAAAAAAAGAACAAAACTACACTTTGAAGAAATACTCTTTTATTCAGTGTCTTACAGGACCTGAGGAGTCTGTAGATTGTTTGTTACACCACTTTGCCTTTACTGAAGTATTTTATAGCAGCTGAAACAGCTTCAAAAAGAGCACCTCACTCCAGAAAATTCACCCAGCTACTAGGTAGGATACTTACTAGAAATTAAGTTTAATTTGTTTCTGCTTTGCATGGAACAGAGCCTACATTTGAGTTGCATATGAAAGGAGAATAGTTAGAATCATAGAGTCATTAACATTGAAAAAGACCTTTAAGATCATCAAGTCCAACCTTCAATACATCACTACCATGCCTGCTAAATCATATCCTTCAGTGCCACATCTTCACCTTTCTCAAACTCCTCCAGAGGTCAAGACTCCACCACCTCCCTGGGCAGCCTGTCCCAATGCTTGAGCACTCTTTCAAAGAAATTTTTTCCTAATATTTGACCTAAACGTCCCCTAGTGCAACTTAAAGCCATTATTGCTCTTATTGTTACTGAAATCTGGGAATCAAACTTAGCAACTTGAATGACAGATTATAAAGCTGACATTATTTTATTGTAGCACTGGGTACACTGGCGATCTCTCTTCCTAATGTGTACATCCAGGAGCTAAAGAACATGGATATATATATACATGAATATTATGTAGTTTCTGCATATTCCAAGAACTGCTATACATATTAAAATTTAATCTAATATTACAGTATGCTGTGTTAATGTGAGATTTTTGCAAGGGTCTTTGGTGGTCATGGGATTCCATTAGAAGGTGTCATTCAGGCAAATGCTCGTGTGTTATATTGGCCAGGTCTCATAATTAGTCAAGGAGTTATTTTCAAAAAATTGGCTGACTAAATTTCTAAACATAACATCAACTTTGTTATGGTGTCTGTACTATCAACCCTAGCAGGGCACAGTGTACCTCCTGTGTAGCTTGTGGAATGTTATGACTCCACTTTTAGGTGCCAGATATCCTGCTTATCTAGGAAAAAAAAAAAATCAACTTGGACAGAATTTCAGCTTGCTGGAGATTCTGAATTTATTGCCAGGTATCACTATCACTAGTTATCTGGGAGAAGAGACCAACTCTCACCTCTCTACAACCTCTTTTCAGATCTTTGTAGAGACCAATAAGGTCTCTCCTGAGCTTTCTCTTCTCCAGACTAAATGGTAGCAGTTCCCTCAGTCATCCTCATAAGACATGCTGCAGATCCTTCACCAGCTTCATTGCCCTTCTTTGTACACTGAGGCCCTCAGTGTTTTCTTGTAGTGAAGAGCCCAAAATTGAACACAGTATCTGGGATGCAACCTCACCAGTGCTAAGTACTGGGGGAGAATAATTTATCTAGTACTGCTGACTCTACAGTATTTCTGATACAAGCAAGGATGCCATTAGCCTTCTTGGCCACCTCTGCACACTGCTGGCTTGTGTTCAGTCAGCTGTCAACTAACATCCCCAGATCCTTTTCCACTTTTCCAACCAGCTGCTGTGACCAAAGTGCAGGATCCAGTACTTGGACTTCTTGAAGCTCATACAATTGGACTGTGCCCAGCTATCCAGCCTGTCTGGATCCCTCCATGCTCAGGCAGATCAATATTTCCTCCCAACTCGGTGTCATTTGCAAACTTAGTGAGGGTGCACTTAATCCCTTCATCCAAATCATCAGTAGACATTAAACAGGACAGGCTCCAGAACCGAACCCTGAGGAACACCACTTTATTCACTACCATTCTCTGAGTACTGGCCAGATTAAGTTCTTGCTGGACTTTCAATAATCTCTCTGCATTTCATAGCAACATCCTTGTACTCTCCCTGAGTTACCTGCCCCTTCTTGTGTAGACACACAAAAGGTGGTAAACTTTTTTTTCCCCAAGTCTCAGTGAAAGCTCCCTGCTCAGCCAGGCCAGTCTTCTTCCCATTGTCTTATGGTACAAAGGGATGGCCTGTTCCTATGCCCTGGAATTCTGTCCCTAGGCTGATTTTGAGCAAACCTGGTTCTATCTCCTTTGCCCTTCCAGCCTAGTTTAAAGCCCTTTCAATGAGCCCTGTGAACAGGCCTTTCCTAAACCAACTTATGGATTAGTCAAAGAGAAACAGCTTTACAAGCATAGAGTGAGAGCACTCATCTGACAGTAGTGTATTTATGGCATTCTGTTTAGAAGTGTAATATCTAAGTCTCCTGAAGAGGAAGGAGCTCAGTTCAACTTTTCTACTTCTAGAATGAATGCAGTAACCACATTACTCAGTGAAGGAGAATATTATTTTCAGCTGGGAAAAAAGAATCTGTCAATACAATTAACCAGAATAAATAATTCAAGACTTCTTTAGTAGGCAGTTTGATAGAAAGATCAATTGTTTGTATATCACACTGTGACACTCACCTAAGAGGAGTTTCCAAGAAAATAATGTATAGTTTAAGCGTCTCTGGAGTTCTGAAATACTTGTCTCTGAGAAAAATATTTAATTGACAATCATTAGAATTATCTAAGGCCAAGTTTCTAAATTAGCAGTCTAGGGTCAAAATACATTGTATACATGTTTCTTAGTGAAGTCAAATAACAGCCACTGGAAGATACTGTAGATACTGAAGATACGTCTTCTTTATTTCCCACCACTCTTCCACCCCCAAAATAAAGCTGAAATTTCAGAAATTAAGTTCACTCTTCCACAGTCCACTTACTTTCTACTTCGGGTTGTGTTTGACACCCCTTTCTTAGGCCAGCATAGCTATTGCGCAATGCAGGGCAATGAGCTTGTTCAGGGAATGAAACAAAAAATCAAGTATCTTGAAAAAGCAATTTCAAGAGAACTGTGTCTTATTACAGCATATTGTTGGTTCAGGAGAGGGGGCAGGACCACAGCAGACCCCGCTGATAGATTGCAGCTACTCTGAGAAGTTTCACAAGCTTGAATCTGGTCACATATATACTGATTACAGTCAAATAGTCTAAGTACCCCTTGTACAGGTATATAAACCTTATGTTCTAAAACATAAACCTACTGAAGTACAGAATATTGCATTCACATCAGTGTTCCTAAAGAATGCCAGTTGAGCTTTACTACATGAAACTCCACATGTAAGAAAGACACAAAAATTCATCACAAAATGTAGTTTTAGAGAACAGAAGGCCAAATACTGTGATGTAATTACCTCACTCACCACAGTGATGATGAGGTTGGCTCAGATCTGCACGATGGGCAGTTGTTCCATTGTAAGGACACAAACTGAGCAAGAAAGAATATCACAGAATCACAGAATTGTAGAGGCTGGAAGGGACTTCCAGAGATCATCGAGTCCAACCCCCTGCAAAGCAGGCTCTCTACAGCAGGCTGCACAGGTAAGCATCCAGGTTGGTCTTGAATATCTCCAGAGGAAACTCCACAGACCCTTTGAGCAGCCTGTTCCAGTGCCCCATCACCCCCACTGTGAAGCAGTTTTTATGCATGTATGTGAGGAGCTTTCTATGCTTCAGTTTGTGGCCATTTCCCCTTGTCCTATTGCCACTCACTGAAAAGCATCTGACCTCATCCCTTTGCCTCCTGCACCTTAGATATTTATAGCAATTAATAAGATGCCATGTCAGTCTTCTTTTCTCAAGGCTGAACAGACCCAGGTTGCTCAGCCTTTCCTCACAAGAATATTCTTCAGGCCCTTTATCATCATTGCAGCCCTCTGCTGGACTCTCTCCAGGAGATCTCTGTCTTTTTTGCACTGGGGAGCCCAGAACTGGACACAGTACTCCAGGTGAGGCTCTTTTTAATGCACCCCACCATTGGCCTTCTTGGCCGCAAGGGCACACTGCTGGCTCATATGTTCCATTGTAATAGAAATGGCAGCCTCAAAAATGGTGTGTGAAAACAGAGCCCCAAGTAAAGTAGTTGTCTTCTCATGGCGACCTTTCTATCTAAATAAGCATCAGCATTTTGGCTAAGGCAAGCTCCCTGACTGTGTAAACCACAGAAGCAGTCCTTGTTCAGACCGCTCACTTCTGTCCTCTTATAAAGGGAGAAGAAGCAGGATACTACCCAATAAATTATTTTAAATAACACTTGTGAGAAATAGAATTCAGAAAAAATGCAGCAGAAAAAAAAAGGCATAGCAGCATTTGATCACAAGTTCAGAAGCTCATTTCCTTTTGTAGCATATGGTCCATTAAATCCTTTCACAATTTAAAATGATGTATTATCCAATGGCTGTATTAGCTCTTCAGAAAGTAATGTAGCATTTCTAATTCTTCAGCAAGAAACGAGTGTGGAGACCTATATCCTTGTATTTACTCTTTGTTTGATGTTGCATTTTTTTTTCTTTTTTTTTTTTGTCAGTGTATTCACATATCATGAAATATTTTGTACTGATAATGACTGTGTATCAGTTATGTGGAATCAGGTTTCTTCCAGTGAGTCCAAAGAATAAAACATAGTATGTGGCCTTGCGGCTTTTTTTAAAGATTTTGTGCATTTACTTTCAGATATACCTCCAAAAATAACAGAGATAAAAGGAATACATGCTTTGTAACTTCATACTACAAAATATAAAAATGATTTACAGTGATAAGATTTGCTAAATCCTACCTTGCTGTCTTAGTTTCTCTGAGATCATAACAAATAATACGCAGCCAAGTGAGAAAGGAACTGTGTAGGGTGTGTACCATTGCCCTCTAACTGTATATAACCAGAATTATTCAGTTAGACAGCTGACGCCCTGTACATTCTCATGTATCTGAAGCTGTGTATTTCCAAAATTTTGGTGATCTAAAACTGTCTTTTGGCTATACAGATTCTTTGTGTTCTAGAACTGCCTATTAAGTCAATTTGTGCAGTTTTGTTTTGTTTGCAATTTTCTGAAAGACATAGGTGGGACTCAGGTCTTGGGAAGGCAAAACTGGAGAGAAGGATATAATGAGGGATCATTGAAGTCCAGATAGATGACATCAGTGGCTCTTCCCTTGTCCACTGATACAGTTATACCGTCATGAAAAGCAACAAGGTTGGTCTGTCAAAACCTGCCCTTGGTGAAGCTACACTGGTTATCCCGTATCAGCTCCCTCTCATTTATGTGCCTTCGCATAGCTTCCAGGATGATCTGCTCCACAATCTTCCCCAGCACAGAGGCAAGGTTGACTGGTCAGTAGTTCCTTGGGTCATCCTTTCTACCCTTCTTAAAAATGTGTGTGACATGGCCTTTTTTCCTGTCTCCAGGGACTTCACCTGACCACAACGTTTCCAATGTCACTGAAAATGGCTTGGCGACTGCGTCAGCCGATTCGCTCAGGACTCTGGGATGCACCTCATCAGGACCCATAGACTTATGGACTTTCAGGTTCCTCGAGCAATCATGAATCTGATCTTTGCTAATAGTGCTAGGGGCATCACTTCCCCAGTTCCCACCTTCTGAACCATTCACTTGAGGGCTGTGTGTAGAGCAGTCACTCATGAAGACTGAGGCAAAAAAGTTGTTGAATACCTCAGCCTTCTCCTTGTCTGTTGTTACAAGACTGCTTGTATTGCTCACGTGGGGGGCATGTCCTTCTGGACTTTCCTTTTCCGGTTGATGTACCTACAGAAGCCTTTATTTTCATTCTTTGCACACCTTGCCAAGTCCAGTTTTAGTTGGGCCTTGGCCTTCCTGACCCCATCCCTACACAGCCTAGCAGCATCCCTATACTATTTCCAGGTTACCTGTCCATGCTTCCATTGCCCATGCATTTATTTATCTTTTTTTTTTTTGTTATACAGTTTGAGTAGCAGGTCTTGGTTCAGCCATGCCAGTCTTCTACCTTCCTTTCATGATTTCCTCCACCTGAGAATGGAGAGCTCATGTGCCCCAAGGAAAGCATCCTTAAAGATCCTGTACTTGGTGGAAGAAGGCTTCATCAAAAGCTCTGCTTGATCAGACAATCAGTAGCAGACACCAATCACAAGGCTCCCCTTCTTGTCTCGGTATAACTTGTCTCTAACTCTTACCCATAGCGTTCTGACTTGCTCATGGCCATTCTTCAGGGATAGCTCTTCACACTCTGTTCCTTCCTTGATTTAGATGGAAACACCTCCTTCCCTCCTTCCTCACCTGTCCCTTCTGAACAGCTTGTAGCTGTCAACAGCCACATTTCCAGTTGTGGTAAAACCACAAGGTGTTGGTGCTGGCAACTACATGATAGTTTTCCACTAGTACAGTGCCTTCCAGCTCCTTCTGTTTGTTCCCCAAGCTGTGTGCATTGGTATAGTAACACTTCAGCTGGTATTGTTACCTTCTTGGAGGAAAACTTCTGAACTCTTTTGAAGTATTTAAATACTTTTAAATGACCAAATACAGTCATTGGAAAAGACTGGATGTCTTCAAAAGCACCAGCTAGCCCAATATTAGTCCTAATCAACCTCTCCAACTGTTCTGTTATTTTTATGTTACTTTTCTGATACCTTCCTAAATGGCATTAAAATCCTTCCTCCTGGAAGCATCTGGCTGATTTTCAACATAGCATATGAAGTGCATGTACTGGGTTACAAGACAATTAACATTACGTTCAAACTGCACTATATTCTCTGAAACTGAAATGCCATCTGTTTTGGTTTATAACACTTTTGCCTCTACACCTTTCTGGTTTTTACTAACAAGCCTCAGGAAGGAAAATTGTTTTTTGAAAGGAAAACTGCAACTGGAAGAGACCGCTGTTGAAATAATTGCCAAGCCTTAAAGGGGTATAATCTGATGACAAACAGCACACATAAAAATACAGAGAAAATGCTGACTTGTACAACATATGCAGCTCCTACAGATGCTTAAGAGTTGTGGGTGTGCAAAATTGTACATATGGCTATATTTTTACTCCAAGAATTGTTAAATCAATAAAAGTATAGGTAAGATTTTATTTCAGACAATTATATGTCAGGAGTAAGAATTTATTACTCTACTTCATAGAAGAAAATCTTAATTAAAGGAATAAAAACTATCATGTTAGTCCTTTACCTTTTTTTCTTTAGATAAAATAATAAAATCCTGGAGTGATACTAAATCTAAATCTAAATCTAGCTATCTCTGAATGAGAACAAAAATGGACACTTTAAAACTATATAAAACATGCTGTGGTTTTGAGGAGATTCACAATGACAAACACAAAGTATCTGCCTGTCTCGAGGCAATGAAAGATTATTTTTTCTTAATACATGGTTGTAGAGTTCTTTAGAGAACATATAAGCCTTAAGAGATACATAACAATCGAATGTTAGCTAATGAACCTGGTATGATCCAAGGAAGTGAGAGGTCCTGCATTTAAGTGTTAGAAAGGTATTAATTACTCAGCCTGAAAGTACCATTTAGCTGGCACCTTATCTTGGAAACACACCAATGCCACGGGTGCCAGTTCTGCACATTATCCTTTAGTTCTGACAGGCTGATGTGCTCAGCTCCCCAGGCCAGACTCCACTGTAACCTATGCAAGTGTTCCAGTGTGTTGGAATTTCCTTTAGTACTGCTAAGAACAAGCTCACTTCCCAAGGGAGCCAGTTCCTATGACATTTGTTCCATGTGGAATAGCCAGAGGATAGTCCTGCTGTTTGTCCAGGAGCCAAGTTAATGATCAGCCAATTGGACGCTGCCGTAAGATGCAGGAAGAGCCACAGTGCCAAATCCCCTCTGCGAGATATCCCATGCCTAGGAGATGCCCTTTGCCAGCCTAGCCAGCCAGGCACCCTACCACCCACAGTCCCTGTTTGCTTACCAGATTTCAGTGGCCAGCAGTAACATTAAAGGAATTTCACTTCACAATTTCACATTTTCCTGTTTTTTCCTCTGAAGCATTAAATAAAATGGTCATCAGATAAGAATCCAATGTAATCATTGGAGCAGAGTTTAGCACACAAATGGCAGCACTATCTGCTGGTGCGGAGGCTGTGCTCTCACCATGCACAGTCCTCTCTGGCCAGCACCTGCAGGTTTTCACAGACTGCCCCAGAAACACCCATTAACCCAGGCTGGCTGCCATCTCAACACAGGAAATAAAGATGTACCTGAAAGAGGCAAATTCTGGTCAGAGTTCCCATCCCCATCCCTGCCAGAGCCAGAAAGAGGGCAAAACCGCAGTGAGGGACTCTGCCCTGTGTGATGTGATGGGTCTCATGTTGGAAGAGGAAGGCATGCCTCCACCTCCATATTCCACTTCCTTATGCATCTGCAAAGAAGTGCTTATTTTTAAATCTGTGCTCAGAGCTGCCTGGTTTACTGGGGTGTCATGCACACACCTTCGGTGGGGATCAGCACCTTCCAGGTGCTGCTTCTGATGACGGGACACCTTTCAGTACAGAACAAACATGATTTGATATCTCCTGTATAGCATTCAGCATTCATTTAAGTGAAAATCTGGAATAAAAATGAAATGAAAAATTGGATTCCCAACACTTTCTCAAGAACAGTTACTGAACAAAGTACGTAAAAAGGACTTAAAAGTACCTTCAGTCACTCCCTAATGAGTGTCTGACTGCATAGCCACAGATTTGTACTCCCTATCAGTCTGTCTCTTTGCCCTAATTAATCTTTAATTGTGCTGTGATAAAGTAAGAGTGATGGCAGAGGGGCAGAGAGTGTTCCAGGAATAGGGAGGGTTAGGCTGAAGTCTTCCCCAGGGAAAGGTGTGTCTCCTCTCAGTGCCCTGATTTTATTCCATTCTGGATACTGAGATGCTATAATTTCACAATTTCTCATTCATCAACCAGTTCCGGTCAGGGTCAGCTCCTGAGATAGAAGGTCTCTACACTGGTTCTAATTATAAATGTAGGAAGTTTGATGTAGTGAGATGCTGGTATCAGTAACTCTTGCCTTGACAAATAGCTTGCAGTACCTTCTAGTTATGTAGTTCTAGTACTGTGAAAGATACAAAAGCAGATGTGCTTTACATTCTTCTTTAAGGAAATTAATATATTCTGAAGTGCCTGTACAAGCACACCTAGAAAACAATGAAAAAAATCACAAAGAATGCCAAATAGTTACAAAATAAGAGCATTGTCTTCATTCCTGGACCTGAGTCAGATGGGAATCTGTTGGTTTTTTTAAGAAAACAGAGCTCTTCAGAATGTCAGGACAAGTCTGAGGGATGAGGAAGAGAAATGACAGCTCCTTGGTGAGGGGTGGGGGCATGGGAGCCCTGAGAAAATACGAATGATGACAGATTGCATGCATAAAAACACAGTGAGTACTGTAGTACTGAATAGGCAGTTTTAAATTCAACAGGAAGGTAGGTAAGCATATTGCCTTGTGCAGGAGTACATGTACATAATTTCCTTGATCCAAGAAAATAAGTGATTGAGATAAAATTTAGAAAAACATTTGAATTATAAACAGAGAAAGAACATAGTGCAAGCTAAGACAGAGTAAAAGGACTCGATTTTTAGTCTGAGGTATGACTTTCTCAAGTCACAGCTTTTCTCACCAAAAATGGAAAAGGGTATCACGGAGCAAAGGAATCACTTCCAAGGCCATCTCCTCATTCTCAGTTGATTGCTACAGAAAGAACTCTTTGCCATCAGACACTATTCAGTACTGCCTCAGATATCTAAGAACATAAAGTCACTTACTGTTATGATGGATGATGAATAATTCTTGTAAAATTGTAATTGATCTAAACACTGTCAGAAACAATAGCAAAAAGATCACACAAACCATGTTAGAACATTTACTTCTTTTTCTAGTCATATGATCAATATTTGTAATCTTACAGCTTACTATCCAAAAGAAAGATACTCCTTACAATGTCCATGTTTCAGGATGAAAAAAAATGCAAGGGTGTGACACATATTATTTACTGACAATTGAAAATCCATCTACCTTTTCATGTTTTGCTGAAAACACTTTGTTCAACAACAATTATTTTGTTTGTTCATGATGATACTAGCTTCTCTCCATGACTGTGAAATATCCGTTGTTTCTTCAAAACTCTCTGCCATTTCTGTTTCTTTACTGGAGCTCACTGTGGAGGTAATCAATACAGAAATTGCAGTCAGATCTAGCAATAAAAGACCCCTATAAAAACACACACATCTCCTTTCTTATTCTAGTTTTCACCTCTGATTTGACTGTAAACTCTACACAACTCCTTTTAGACCACCTATTCAATACTTATTTTAAAAATGTCTTTTATACTCCATCATAGCTTCAGCAGTTTCAAGTAATACTCAGTAGAGCATTATAATGCAAGTCAGGGAAAACTGACCCATCAGAAACTTTGTAATATCAGTAAAATTCAGTTATTATGAACATTCTTATTATGACTATGATCTTATTTGCTGCAATTAGTCTCACCTGACTCTAGTCCTCTCCACTCCAAAATAAATAACCAAAACAAATCTCCCAAAACAATTAAACGTGCAGGATCTTCTTCCAAGGATCAATATTTTTTTTTACATTAAAAACTGGACAGTACATTACGTACCTCCAGAGAATGATCCCATCTTCTTTTTATCTTGCAGGTCAGCAGTTCAAAACCAGCCTCTCAGTAATGAGTGAATGCTGTTACCTTCATAAAAGTATTCAGTACTTTGTATAATGCAATATGAAATCTTACTGCATTCTAAGCTTTTAACACCAGAACACTCTTTCACTATTCTTCTGCTCTATATGGAAATAATTTTAGCACTTTTAAAAACAAATGGATTATTCATTTTTAGATGTGCCCTAAGAGAAGAAACAGAAAGCTCAGAAGGAGGAAAACCAGCATAGGCTATTCATCTATTTTGGCTTTAAACTGAAACAATAAAGAGACTAAAGGTATAAGTGTCAATGAGACAATAAAACATTGTAGGAAACTAGAACTGATTGAAGGCTACACCAAAAAAATACAAGAAAACTATTTATACTATTTATTATAATAGAAAAATGCTATCTATTTGTTAGCTGTGTTTAAAATAGTGCCAGACATTGTAGTCTCAAGAGTTAGTCTGCTGTCTCAAAGACAAGTAGGAACAAGGGAACTAATATTCAGGAGTGTGCTCACAGCACACATTGGGCCTGGACCAAAGATGGGGGCTTTAGCTCCTCACAGCTGTTGTCCCAAATACAGCTGGGCAGCCAGGACTGCTTAGTGGCTTGCTGCAGGCTGCTCCACTTCTGCACAGAGACTGGGATTCTGGACATTCCCAGTTTATGTTGAATACCAGAAGGAGATCAAGGTCCCCAAGGGGGTGTTTCTATTCTGGGTAGACTTCTAGTCATAACAGCAGAGGAAACTAGATGGCGTGCCAGGAGTAGGATATTGCTTCAGCTTGTGAGCCTGACAGGAGAGCATATGCTGTGTAAATTGCAGCAGGAATTGCAAGGAGGTTCAAGCCTATTCAATTTTGTTTTCTAATTTACTGTCAGAATATTGATAAATATTTGTAACGAGAATCAGTGAGAACTCAGAGTGAATGGCAGATTCTGTATGAATTTGAGATGGAAATTACTCTCGTCTTTCAAGGGGGAGGCTTTTTATTAATAGGTATCAGCTACTTCTGTTATAGATGACTTTAAATCACCAATCAATTGTTGCAGATATCTTTACTTTTTTCTCTTACTATTTTAACAGAGCTCACTAAGTTGTAAAGCAGATACTCCAATTTAAACATAAGTTTAGTGGAAGATTTACTATGACAAAATGTGACTTACTTCCCAGATGAGCACAGACCACCATTCCCTAAAATAGAATATCTGACATCACCCATCTATACTGTCTCCAAGTCAGCTGACTGGTACCAGCAGTGAAGTTGCAGAGGCAGAGGTATACAGAGAAGATTTTCCTCCCTGCAAACTTGTGCCCCAGGGCAAACTGCTGTTATCTATGAAGAGAAACTAATGACTTGTCATTACCATACAAAAAGTTAATTTTGCATTGGATAAAGTTTTCTTGTTTTGCTTTACACAAGATTTGCATAATCTTTGTTAGTTGTGTTTTATATAAACATGGCGTGTTCTGGATACATCTACACTGCACTGCAGATACAGACCCAAACTTGCACTCAGGTCCAAGTTCATCCATGCTAGTCCATGGACTTTGGGCAAGATTTGGCTGTTTCTGCCATACACTGCTGCTTACTGTGATCCCAAGCCTGCTCCCTGATCAGCACCTGCTGCCAGTGTAACTGCTGCCTCAGAGACACTATGAAGAATCTAATGCATGTTTCCTATGAACCATTTTTGTGCTGTAGTTCAAGATCTGATAGTATTGTACAGACAATTTTCTCTCTGGGTGTATGTAGGAAGAAGTGTAATAAAGAAAAAAAAACTAACTATATAAACTTATGTAAACCTAGCATTAAGGGGATGGATCACATTCACATTGCTTCCCCAGTATGAAATATAATTGAGAACTGTGCTTCTTCATTCATTCATGTGTATGCTCAGACATACACACAAAGAAGCTAAAGCCATCAGATGTAAGTAACACCTAGAGAGTAAGAAATAAATATGCAGTTGATAAACATTCTCTAGCTTCTACTGCGGGAGTGGGAAAAAAGCACATGCTGCACAAAGACACTACCTGAACAATAAAAATAAAAATGCTTCTTGATAGCACTGGTAGAAAGCTTCTGAAAAAAACTTTGATCTGATCCCAGTGACTTTTGTCAGACATGTCCCTTTTGTACTTTGCCTTTTGGAAAGCCCAGACATTTAATTTTTTGAACTACAGAGGATGTCTGTTCAGGACTAAATGTGGACAGTCATACTGTGAATCAGATAAGCTGCATATTTGGCATACAGACAAAGAAGTGGAAAACATGATGTTTCCGGCTTCAGTTGCCTTCAGGTTGCCATTACCAGATCCTGTTCTCTTTTGAAAAGTTTCTCTTCTGCCAAGCTCCAATTGTGTTTTTTTGTTGGTGGTGGTGGTAGGTTTTTTGTTTGTTTGTTTTTGTTTTGTTTTGTTTTTTTAAATATGTGTGATAGAATGTTATGCAGTGTCCACTTAATTTCAGGAAAATGTAGACAGTGACAGTGTTTTCCACTCTACTGACATCATCAGAACACTAAAGGGTACTTGAAAATAGATTAGTATTTGCAGCTTGCAAAAAAGTGTGAAATCGACTTAAAGCCCATCCCTCAGTTTATCTGTGAGATCAAATAAAGTTTTATATTGACAATTTCACATTCCCTGTTGCATGTCTGTCTACACATGGGCTTTATTTGCAAGGATCTCAGTTTCTGCAGTATTTCTACCTGAGACATCACAAGATGGTCTGGCAAAGTGTGAAAACATCTTCAAGAATGAATGCCCACAAAGGGGAAACTGGGAAAAAAAAAAAAAAAAAGAAAAAAAAGATAAATGCACTTGATTTTTTTTCCTACTAGGAAGGAACGATGTGACCTATGGAGTTTCAGCAGGAGGAGCAACTTCTTCAGCACACAACACCTGGAAAAATACTGTGCTGTAATGGCAGCTGCCTTTGAACTAGTTCAGAGATGGTGCTTCAGAGAAGTTGTAGAAATCGTGATCAATTATGCTGCACTAACAAACTGGGTTGCAGTAGATGATACAGGAAGTTTGTCCACAGCCATACAGGGGTCAATTTTTCCCTTACTGAGATTAAGTAGAACAGTGACTAAGAAAGGCATATGAAAAGAGGATCGTGCATTTTCCAACTATGCTAGTCACAGATTTCAGGCAGTGACTTCTGCAATCTGGTCTCCTACTTTCCTACTATTAAGTTTAATTAACTTACTGCATGGAGGTCACAGTGTCTGTGTGAAGTACAAACTATTTAATGATGACTTTAGAAAAATGCAATTAATATCTGCACTGCCCCTGGTTTGATGAGTTACAATAGTGAGGCACCATCGTCCTCAAGGGTGTATTATCAAGAGAAGAAAAAAGCCATGAAGTAATTTAGAATTAATAGGCTTTGTTCTAGCAACTTTGTAAGAAGATTTAAATACTTTTTATGAAACTTTCAGGCATATTTAAGTCTGTCTCAGTAAGAAACTGTAACTAAAATTTCACTTCTAGATTGAAGATCCTAGGACAGTCCAAAGTAGTAGTGAACATTCCACTTTTAAACTAAAACTGGACATTATTTATCTGTGAAATCCAGACAATATATATCACTGTAAGAAGTTTCAGCTTCTTTTCCTATTTATATACTACAGTAGCTGTAATTTCAGAAGACCATCAAGTCCTGGAGATCTACAATCAAATTCCTTGCAGAAATCCTACAGGATAATGAACCTGCTGGAGTATAGGAAGTTCCGCACCAATGTGCGCAAGAACTTCTTTACGGTGAGGGTGACGGAGCACTGGAACAGGCTGCCCAGGGAAGCTGTGGAGTCTCCTTCTCTGGAGATATTCAAGACCCGCCTGGACGCCTACCTGTGCGACCTGGTGTAGGGAGCCTGCTTTGGCAGGGGGGTTGGACTCGATGATCTCTGGAGGTCCCTTCCAACCCCTACAATTCTGTGATTCTGTGATTCTGTGTAATTGCAAATTTTCAGGCTACTGGTAATTTGACTCTGATTTCCAACATAATGTCAATGTATAAACGCATTCAAACTTTTGCTTGCATGAAATCCCCATGTTCACACAGCTATTTGATGCTCACCCTGCAACCTGTGCTGTTAGAGGTGGCAACTCAAATTCCTCCCTAGCCAAGTCCAAACATGCTGGCTGTACAAAGGGCATGGCTTGTTCTCTCCTATAAGGAAGAAGTGTAATAAAACAGGTCAGTAAAGAATGCTTCTGACTTGTTCACTGCACCCTTGGCAGCCTTTTCAACTTATCCAGCTCTATCTCATGGAATCAAAAGTACAAGGAAGAAGCAGCTAGAAAAGAGCAGTCAAGCATAACATTGTCCCAGTGTTATCTCAGGTGAGTGGCTTAGTATTTCTCTGGAGTTAAAACTACCCACAAAGCTGACATGAGAACATACTAAATGGTGTTAAGCATGGGAGTGAGGTCCAGATACATTGATCACATTTTCCTCTGCCAGACTTGTTTCCAGTAAGATGAGAAATCAGCCAGAGGCGTATGTCATCTGAATAGTCAGAATGACCCATCAGCAGACAGCTTTACATTATTCTCTGAAACCCTGTTTTCCAGTAAAAAATTATGCAACCCTTAGCAGTATGCTTTCTAAAGTCTTACCATTGCCAGATGTGATTTACTACTTATTCTTTTCATCTGATTTATCTAAAAAAAAAAAAAAAAAAAAAAAATTCTTCCAGAAAGCTCTCTGAGCAGTACTAACTTGGAACTGAATTAATAAAAATGCAATAACTACAAAAAATCTAAGTGTAAATTGAAATCCTACAATACAATTACGATCTATTCCAGTAATTCTCAAAACCAAGAGAAGGTAAAACTACCTGAAGAGGAAGCTGGAACAATGAACAATAAAAATATGCTTTTTTTTCTCCTTTCTTTTTTTTCAGGCATTTGTAGGATTTGTAAAGCCTGAAGTAAACTTGTCAGATCAACCAAAAAAAGTTGATACTGGCTATCACTGAAGAAATTTATATTGCATTTGCAGATTTTTCACTGCTGGTATATTCTACATATTCTTCTTTTCACAGAAAATCTTGTATTTTTTTAATTGTTGTACTAAGAGATAGAAGTCAGTTAGGATAACTTATCTTAATCCTCCCACAGTTTACCTATTAAATTTTTTATCTACCTATTAAATTTTTTACTTTTAAATTAACATTCTAAATACTAATGTGCTTAAGGCTGCTTTCACCTAGCAATATATCTGTATTTTTCCCTAGAAATATTGATAACACTGTACAAATTATATCAGAATCCTGATGAATCCTTTATGGAAAATGCCTCCCACATAAAATCTGCTGCTATAAAGTCACCTTCAGAAGTTCACCTTTGAACCCTTCTAGTGTGACATGCTCTGCTGAAAGATGCACTTTAACTCCATTTTCACCAGTGTCAAATAATATTTATGTATTAATAGGATGACATGGATACATAAGGCAACTGCAAAATAGCCCAGTCTCTGACAGATCCTACTGGATACCACTGCTTTACAGAGCAAAAAATGTTTTCTGAAGTAAAGAGAGTGTACCATTGTATGCTTTGGAGGAACTGTAGGAATCTGATGAATAGACAAATTGAAAAAGCCACCAAGGGAAGTGGTTATGTGGAAATCCACAAATTCTAGAATTGTTAAATTGACTCAAGATCCTCTTCCTTACTGCAGAAAATATAAGTTTCCTTGTAAGAGCTCTAGTGGTTTGCTTCCTCTGTATAACTCTGTGTGATATATACATTTTTGACTGCTGCAAGGAAAATATCTGCATCCTGAAAAACAATGAACTTCTGAAAGGTCTCCAATGTGCAAATAACAAGAAATGTTTGCAGGCTGTTTTGCTCTCCAATGGTGCTTTTCTTCCCTCAAAAAGAAAAATGACATTTCTTCCCTCGGGATCAACATACTTTCTCAATTTCATTTTCTCAAGGTAAGAAATTATTCAATTCTCAGTATGCATCATTTCAGAGTATTTAAATAGTTCTCCACCTAATTTGTTACATGTGGCTGAATTAAAGCTATGAAAACTATCACAGTGAAACTGAAAACTATCACCCTGAAACTGAATATTCCCTTTAACAGAAATAGTGTGATCCAAGAGGTATGGGTAAATTACTGTAGTATGCAGATTTCAGGGTGCGTTTCTGCTATCTAGGTTGGTGAGACTCTGCTAATGCATATACAAATTCTAAAGTTTTAGGAGAGTGAACACTGACATCCAGAGTCCCTCCTGGCATTCTTAATGCTACAGACTGCAGTCTTGACTTCTGTGCTGATAGGTACAAGAGCGTGTCTTACCAGTGTTCTATGATAATATGAAGTGATTAAATGACAGCACAGTTCTTCTTTTTTGGCTATGACAACTCTGCAGAAAGTAAAAAAAAACCAGAAGATTATATCATAACTTTGGCAATCCTTTTTTTTCTTTTTTTTTTCTCTTTCATAAAGGTCCATGAAGGTCCCACTTCTAGAATCCTATGATTTCAGGAAAACAAAACAAAACTTTCATTTAAACATGCTACAAGTTTATAAATAAGAGCTTGAAAATGTAGTTTTACTATAAACTAAACATCAAAAAGCAAGACTAATAAAAACTGTTCCAACTCTCAGGGTTTTGAAATTACAAAAGACATTAGCTTTAGCTACATACCTTTCTGCAATTTTTTGCTGAAGCTCTCTTTTCTAAAACAACAGATAAAGATTAAATGAAGAACAATCTTAAAAGTGAAAAGATGCTATTATGGCTAGATTTTCTAAAGTTTATAAAAATTGACCAATACATGGAGTGCTGTTTGACTTAAATATCTTCCCCTTCATTGGGAATAAAATAGGTAAGCCTTAGGCCACTTTCCTTGTTTATTTTATGCTGTCTTTCAGGTCTCATCTTCAGTGGTACAGACACATTTCAATTAATCAATTGATCAATATATAAATAAATGATTAAATTCAGAGGAGCTGGGTTTGTGTCAACTACCTGAAAAAACTGCAGTGGAAGAAAGCCATAAAAGAGATCATTTGAACTAGTCAACACGCAATGAAGAAAAACACAAAGCCAGAAAAGCATTACCTCCCACAGCACATAGATGACTTCACCCAGAGGAAGAACCACACATACTCTAATTTCAACAACGTAAACGAGATGTCAGCTTCACCAGCTTTTAGTGCTGCTACTGACTGCTACTAATAACTGAGCAAGTTCAGAAGCACAGCAGAGGAGACTTTCCTGTAAGTTTGTTGTATACAAGAATAATTTTTATCGTTGTTTTAATCTTTCATGATTTTTATCTTTCCAATAAATCTATTCTCAAGCATTTATTGGATAGGAAAAATGCAGAAGTCACGAAGAAGAAAACTCAGAATGGCTTAATTGTACGTGATCATATATTTCCAAAACTTATCAGTCAGTCTTTTTCAGCTATATGACTTCAGCATAGTAAAAATCATGCATAATAATCATTCTCAAATTGTATTCGGATCAGAGGCTGGCTTACTTATTCCAGGTACATTGCCGTAATGAAAGATATTACCTCCCTCAAAATCTGGTCTTGCTTGAAACATTTATAATATTTTCTGCACATTTTGAAGCAAAAGCCTACAAAATAAACCCTGTGATACTGCTTTTAGCTGGGATAGATTCAACTTTCTTCTTAGTAGTTGGTACAGTGCCATGTTTTGGATTTAGAATGAGAATGCTGTTAATCACACCCAGTGTGTTAGCTGTAGCTAAGTGGTACTTACATAGAGCCAAGGACATTTCAGTTTCTCACATGGCCCTGCCAGCATGGGGCTGGGGGTGCACAAGGAGTTGGCAGAGGACAGAACCAGAACAGCTGACCCTAACTGGACCAAGGGATTTCTCATACCACACTGCATCAATACAATAAAAGCTGGGGGAGTTGACTGGGGGCTGCATTGCTGAGGGACTGGCTGGGCATCAGTCAGCAGGTGCATTGTGCACCACTAATTCTATTCATTCTTCTTTGATGTTTTTTTTTTTCCTTGTTTGTTTGTTTGTTTGTTTGTTTCTTATTAGACTGTCCTTATCTCAAGTTCCTGCACTTTTCAGTTCTCTTCCACATCCTATTACAGGAGTGGAGGTGAGCGAACTAGTGTGGTGTGTTCAGCTGCCTGCTGGGTTACGTCATGACAGGGTGGCATATACTGGTGGCATATACCACAGGAAGCTTTATTTGCACTGCAACTAACTGTACAAAAGCTTTCAAATGTCCCTACAAAAGGTTTCAAATTAAGTTGTGTTTTAAACCAGGTACTCTTTTTCCATTATATCTTTTATTAAAAACAATATTTTGTTCAGGCTTGGGGGGTGGGGGCGAGGCAAAAGAACTATTAGCCAAAAGTCTACTTGGCTGACATCCCAGTTGCTGATTAAAGTACCTTGTCATGTATACGAAGCTGTTCCTGTGCTGTACTGCCTAATCTACACCCCTGCACACTAACAATTAATACCTGCACACTAACAAATGGCATCACTGTATGCTCAGCATAGCCAGTAATCAATACTGAAGGGAAACTAAAATTTAAGAACAACCAAAACTTTTATCTACAGATTCAAATCCTAGCAAGCAACAATAAAGCACTCCATAAAGAGCAGAATTCTCAACTCAGATTATATGCTTAATCTTGCAAATTGCCTGCTAGGAGGTGACAGGACTCACAGACATTCAAGAGTATATAGACATTGCAGAGTAGGCAATTGCAGAGTATGCAGATTGCACAATCAGCCTGTAATTTTAAATCCAGCCAAGAGGTCAGTTCAGTTAAATCCTTTAGAGAGAACGAGCCAAAGATAAATGTTTGGGGAAGACAATACAATTCAGTTTTATAGTCTTGCACTAGCATTCAATACATTGCTTTGGCTTTCAGAAACACAGGACTTCTGCCCTGTCCCATCTAGACATAGCACAGAGACTCCGCTTGCAAACTGTTCTGTTAGTGCTATGCACATTAGTAACACATGGTTCCTGGCCTTGCAAATTTACCTCTCGGCCTTAATTAAATTAATTCTACTTTTTTCTCCTATTTGCCAGTGTTTACCTTAATGCTTTTCCACTTTAAGAAGTTACTATCTTTAAACAAAGGTTGCCTCCCCTTTGAAATTCCTTGAAAGAAAAATCTAGTTAAGTCCTGATTTAGCTTTGACTACTGAAAGCAACAAAGCACCATCCCAAAACATGTTGTAACTTCCACCCCAAGAGGTTTGCACTCACTTTTGATTGTTTCTTCCTTTTTCCTATTCTTCTTGAACATATGCATTAGTTACCTTTTCACAATGTGAGTTGATTTTACAAAGCATGCTTTCAGCCAAGGAAGAAGGTGGATCACTCGAGTCTCTTGGTTATTTTATTGCTTTAGTAATTAAAAGATTAAATGAACACTAATGACTAGGCTTTAAGAACATGCAAGTGGTTGTAATACAAAAGGTGTTGTAAGAACTACAAGAATGAATTCTAATCTGAACTTTTCTTCAGCCAACATTTAAAATGTCACAGCAATTTTCAGAGCTCCATCTACTTCCCTTCTGCCATGAAAACTTTTAGCAAAGAACTTCCATATGAATAAATCAGCAGTTTTCCCTCTAACAGAGGCTTTATCAATACAAATGTTTAACTGTAATCCAGAGTGTAGTTCAACATATGAATCATTGTTCCAATGCAGCTCATATTACCGTGTAGAGAAAAAGTCTCACTTTCTAGAAGGGAGAGAAAAGAATGAGCTAGAGAAAGAAGAAAATACTCTGCATGTCTACGGCTGGAGTAGGTTAGTCTTATTACTTAGAAGTTTGAATAGAGATTTTTTCCTCACCTGTCAATGTTTCAAAACACATAACACATAATAAGAGTTCATCTTTTTTAATGCCCTCAAAATTTAGTTTTCTGACAATTTGCAATCACTGAGCTTATCATATCTAAATTCTGTTATTCCAGTGCTTTCACCGATGCTGATGAATCCAGTATCAGTATTTGGGGAATCCTCAAGTATCAGCATATTATGGTAAAGCAAACTTTACAGCAGTGAAACTCCTACAGCGCTGTTACATTTTTTGCTTTATCAGTTCCTCTAAATTTTTCTTCCTGTGTTTGCTTTCCGTTACTTTGTGGCTTCTTTATTTCATAACGTGAGAGTCAGAAAACAACAGCCCACTCAGGAGTAGTCTAATAATTGTTTTTTCTCTTCTCATGTGGCAAGTAAGATAAGAGTGGGATGTACTATTAGCAAACAAGCCATGAAGAGGAGTTGAGAAGGAATTCTGCAAAGATATTCAGCATGCTCGGATTGCTTTGATGTTCTATCCAAGATAACTTAGTGGGAAAGTCCTAAACAGGACATACTGTACATTCACTCGAATGATCTACCAGAATTTCTAGTTTCCACTGGGCAAAACCTGAAAAGGCTACAGCTAGATCCCAGGTCAGACTGTCCCAGCAACTCCACTTCTGCCAGCTGGCATCTTAGCCATAGACTTCTACATAGACTTGCCCAACATTAAGTCGGCCACAGCGTTTTCATATGGATAAAATCTGTCTCACCAAAAGGTGTTGCACACCTAATGGCTGAATCAGCCAAACACAGAATCACACAATCATAGAATCACTCAGGTTGTCTTTAAAGATCATCGAGTCCAACCACAACGTAACCATACTACCCTAACTAACAATCCTCTGCTAAATCATGTCCCATATTCAAACGGATTTTAAATGCATCCATGGTGACTCTACCACCTCCCTGGGAAGCCTACTGAACATCAGGTTTTCTTCTCTCTCCTACAGCAAGGATGCTGCACACCTGCCTGTAATTCCAGTCTTCTCAGGAAGAGCAATTTGGAACTCCTTCATATGTTGAGACAGTAGGCATTACCTTTTTTTTTTTTTTTTTCTCATCAAAGAAACAAGTTTCTTCAGGCCTAAGTGGTCCAAATTAAAGAACTTTCAAGTTCCAGACACACTTTTTTCCCATTAAAAGCTGAATAACTTTGCCATTCCTGACCAGCCTTATCTGAGCTGTATTCTCTCTGAATCCCATTATTCCATGCTGTTGAAGCCAACTTATAATCTGTGGGTTCAGCGTCAGAGGATTCTGGTATTATTGTCTGTCAAATGGCTCAAGAGAACTGTGGGTTGTAGCCATGTTTCAAAAACAGAGGCTTAACTGTACAGGTATCACTGTGCAACATATATATATGTGTATACACATATACACAACTCCCTAATTTTTGGACATGAACAAAACAACATCAGAGACAGAACACTGAAGATTCCATCCCAATGCCCAAAGTGTGGAGGATGTTCATGCTCTCAGTGTCAGAAAAGGCTCCTACCTGCATGTGGCCCTGTCCAGCCAGCAGGAATCCAAGCCTTCCCTGACATATAAAATGGGTTTGAGGAAAAAAAAATCTGTTCCCAGTCCTTTGCCATTAGATCTATTTCTTACGGGGTTTTATGATGGAAAGTTTTAATATGAAGGACTGTAATGGTGTTAAGGGACATGGATGGCAGCAGATATGTACAAATTCAGATGTGTAATGCTGAAAAATCAGCACGTGGGACATATGACTTCCACTTGCTCTACATGAACTCCTACAGCTCCACCAGCATGTAGAGCAGCAGGAGCAGAGCTATGCTGATGTACCAGCTTCACTGCAGCGACCTTTTCTGCATTATTGATACAAATCTTCAGCGGAATTCAAATTCTCCATCAGCTGCAATAACTGTGTCTTGATAGTAAGAACGCAGCACATCCCCCACCCTGCGGATTCTCCTTCAAAGAATGCCACCTAGTCAGGTTCTGCACTGCAAAACCCAAACTGATTTTTTCCTTTTTTTTTTTTTTTTTTAAAGTAACAACCATATATACATATCTATGCACAAGTGCCTTAATTTACATGCATGTAGTACTGCACAGGCATTAAAGTACCTAAGCAATTAAGGACTCCAGATTGTGGCAGCCAAGCCTTGAAAACTCTCGTTAGAAACAACTCTCCTCCAGCACTGCAGTTCGGCTTCGGACATTCATCAGGGAGCCCCGCGCAGCCTTTCCTCTCATACAGAGTAACCCAGCTGCCTGCAAGCCACTGACCCTCAAAGCGGGGCCGTGCAGGAGGTCAGCAGGCAAAGGGCAGAGGAGGCCGCGCTCCTTTCCTCGGAGCCGTCCCATCGGTGCCGCCGAGGTTCCCTCCGGCGGGGGCGGCCCCGCGGCAGCGGCACCTTCAGGCCGCGAAGATAACCGCCCTCAGCCCGGCCGAGGCGGGAGGAGCCCCCCGCTGCTTACCGCTCCCACCTACGCCCTCCCGCCCATAAAGCCGCTGCGGGGCCCCGCTGTTTGCTCGTCCTCCTCGCCCGGCGTGGCTCGCAGCTGCGCCTCACATTTGTCCAGCTTGCGGGTTTTTTTTTTTGTTTTTTTTCTCTCCATTTTACGCCGTCCCCTCTCGCAACCACGGCAGCCGTCGTCCCTTCGCAGCCGCCGCGGCCCTCTGCGGGGCCCGGGCCGGCCGCCCGCTGGCTGCTCGCACGCCGGGCGCGGCGGGACGGCCCCGGGGCGCGGTGCGGAGCGTGTTCGGCGGCGGGAGGTCGGCGGTGGGGCGGCGTGCCGGCCGGCTTCTACCGCGGGCACCCGGGGCGGCTGCCGCGGCTGCTGCTGCTCTGCCTCTGCCTCCCGGGCGGCAGCCTCGCAGGTGAGTGTTCGGTCCGGAGCTGCGGCGCGGAGCCGGGGACCCCGAAGCGTCCATCCCCCCCGGCGCCGCGGGGGAGCCGTCCTGCGGCCCGGGAGAGGCGCCGGCTTGGCGGCGGGGCCGCGATCTCCCTCATCCCCTCCGGGCGTCGAGGCTGGCCGCCGCGCCCTGCTGCCGCGCCCCCGGCATCGCTGGTATCGCAACCGCGATGCGCCGGGCTGCCGGCTCGGCCCTGGCTGTGGCTCCGCATCCCAGCCCCGCCGCTGCTGCCCCGCGAGTGGAGCGGCGTCGTCAGTGCGCGAGTGTGGGGCCCGGAGCCGCACCGCTGCCGTGTTTGTACCGAATAACGTGTCGCTGAGGGCCTGGAAAAAAGCATGTCCCCGTGGGTTTTTAATTATAGCTAATTTATTAAAATATAATCGGGAGGAGAATGTTTCTTGGGGGATTTTTCTACTGCGTTTTTAAACGTCACGTCTGAAATGCTTTAAAAAAAAAAAAAAGCCACGCCGGGATGCGTTTTTGGTAGCTCAGGAGTGGGCCACGTCTGAAGAAATATGCTTCTGTTAATGGTTTTGTTACTGGTCGCTGTTGGTGGGACCGCGGCTGGGCGGTGCGGTACGATGGGACGCTACAGCCGAAGCGCCGGCGCTCGCTGGCAGGGCGTTGCTGTGGGAGCTGATGGTGGCCAGGCGGGCAGCTCCGCGTGCTGCTGATGGCCACGCTGCACGGCGGTCTGCGAGTAGTTACGTGTGTCTCGGTGCTCCTGCCGGATTGACGGGCACTGGGAGGAGCAGTACCGCTCACCCCGTGGTGACAGCTTCCTTAAAGTTTGTGGCGTTTTTGTAGGAAGATGTGAAAGGCAAAAAAAAGTGCCGTGTAGTTTCTTAAAGCTTATGCAGAGTGTGCATTTATGTACACATGAACGCATCAGAAAACCTTTTTGACGGTATCTCCGTGATGGAAAAAGTTTTATGGCTCTGAGTGCCCTGATGGCTGTAGGAACCTCTGAGCTGCAGTAGGGGCAGGTGATGCTTTTTTGTTGTTGTTGTTAACTTACCACCATAGTTTTTACGTAATGGTGATTGAAGCAATTCTGAATTTATGTGACATAATAAATGAAGTGAGATTCTGTGTCTCCAAAAAAAAAAAAATAAAGTCCCTGCCTGGGAAGCAATTTCTTTAAATCTACCGTCATTATAAAATGATGGATATGATACCTGTTTTTTGGGAAGATAACCAGAAATGAATCAGCAGCTTTAGTATCATCTATATATATATTAACAAGGCATTTGCTTTTCAGACTTCTACTAAATGCTTTCATGTTGGTATAAAAAGGTTCAGTAAGAAGAGGGGCTTCATACTGCAATTTCCATGGTGTCTTAAATCCAGAGAAATAATGTATTATTACTCTCTTGTTGATGAGTAATTTGCAAAGGCACGCAAGCTCTCCCAAGGGAAGTTCTTGCAGCTTTGGAGGCATGTGCAGTGGCACTTACTTCTGGTGAAGCTCAGTAACAGCGTGCTCTGGAGATGTGCAGGTTCAGCAGGGCTCCTTCTAAACAGAAGTTTTCAGTAGAAGCAGCTGCAGGGAGTGCTTTGTGCACAGGGCTGAGCTGAAGTGGCCTCTGCCACTGTCCTCCTGTATATTATTTTGGGTTAAGTAACTTGAGTTCTTACCATTCTGTTCTTTCTGTCTTTTAGTCTTATTAACTGTTTAATTGCTTTGAAAAATTTAAACCATCACTTCTGTTCTGCACTGGGTTTGGAGCTATTTCTGACTATTCATTGTCAGAACATAAAGTTCTTAAAAGCTTACTGCTTCATGCTGTTTCAGTTGCCTGGTTTAGTTGCACCGTGTGCTGCTAGATTGCTTTAGATAAAGCAAATTCACTGTATCTTGTCCGCTGTCTTCTGAACCTTCGATGGTAAGCAGCTTCACAAACAGAGGATACACCTGTTTTCTTGGGTTTCCTTGTTGGATTTCTCTGGTTTGCTGTGAGGAAGGGCTTCTGTTGAGGCATTTGGAAGCCCTTTGTTTGGATCCTCTGGTGTCTTGTGAGAAAGCTCACACTGCAGCTTTTGCCTTCCAGGCAGCACTAGAAGGTTCTGGCTGTCAGTCTTAGGAGCTGGAGGAGGTGAATGCTTGCGTACTTCCACAGAGTAAAATTAATTGACAAAAAATATTAAACTAATTCTGCTAAATTAAACCAAATTTCATCTCAGTCTTTCCCTACTCAGCAAATTTTCGCTGTGTTTTTATGAAGACCTTTCAGTGCACCAGAGTGTTGCAGGATTCATTGTGATTCATATAGATGAAAATGCCAGAAATTGCTCCAATGATCACAGTCATAGTATGACTCCACTTTATCTCCCAAATATTGGCTGCAGTAGGAAGTAGAGGGAAGACAGAAAAAATAAATCAGTGACCTCATACTCTCATCTACTCCATTTTCTGTAAAGATCAGGGCAAGCAGAAGACATCAATCCTCATCATTGCTAATGGAATTTAATTATAGGTTAAGGAATTTCAGCCCTTAGTCTGTAGTTTGAGAAGTTATTCCCCTGTATTTACTTACATCACTACCCACCTTTATCACACTTGTCATGCAGCAGTGGATCATCTTGATAGCATAAGCTGTATAGCAGTATGTCTGTGACAGGACAAGACGTGCTACGTTACCTCTATGCCATGTAGTTCTGTATGTGAGCAGATAAGAACCAAAAGGTAGAAGCAGTGTCGATGAGAAATAATGCTAGTCACCTGCTCTCATTTGGTTTGTGAATCAAAGAGAAAAGCCTAATATACAAAGCATGTTGCAGGTTATTTGGCTTCCTTGCAGAAAGATAAGAGCTGCTGTACAGCCTGGTGTCTTCTAAATTTATCGTCTTCAGAAATTTTAATTACTATGCAGATAATACATCTAATAAGCTGACACAGGATCAGGTGATTCGTGACACCTTCAGAATGCCTCAAGATGGTGCACAGATAAAAAATTTGTGGACCTTTCTTCAATTTTAGCCTTAATGTCAGGAGCAGAATAGTCTTCCCTGCTCTGAGGACCTGGGTTAAGAAAGGGATAAGATTTGGTCTTCTTATCGCCTGGGTCATAAGCCAGCATGTACTCAGATGGAGTGATTCCTCTATTTCTTAAGTTCCTTGTGTTAGGCAAAGAGCAGTGGGACTGGTGCACTAATTAACCGTGAGGAATGAGAATGCCAGTTATGAAGAACCACTAATACTCCGGTGGCAGATTGATTTATTTATACTCGTTAACTAACTTACTATACTAAAACTGTTTGAAGTATGGTGGACAGATTGAGAGCAGATGGTGCAAGGCAGGCATGTTTGTGATGCAGTGTGCAGTAACTGTGTGCTAAGGTGCCCATAAGACAGGCTGCAGGTGGTCTTTGCTTACAGTAGTGAGACCTCACGGTAGTGTTAGTGGTGGTGTTCAGTGGTAGGAATTAACAGTATGCTTGTAAGCACGTGGTTCTCAGCAGGTCTGAACACAATCAAACTGTGATTTAGATTTCCACTTTTTGCTCTGTGCTTGCTTCTGTTTTGAAGGTGTAGTAGTGCTCATTACACTGTCCTTTATTTGCTTACAGCTGCAAACACAGCGTATGTGCCTTTCTTTCTCTGGCTGCAAACACAGCTTTGTGACTGCTCAATCACTAAATCAATTAAAAGGCACTGAGGTGATGCTGCTCAAAGAAGAGCATATCCTGCTGCTATGGCTGTAGGCTATGTCTTGGAATACCAAAATTATGTTAAGATTGTGTTTATTTTAAGCTGTGCCACCCAACTGTGGGAACAGAAAGGAAACGGCGAGCATCTGTTTTGGTAAATCATCTGGGGACCTTGAGTTCTCGTAAGAAGTGATACAGCACAGTGCTCCAACTAAACTTTATCTCCTTCTGCCCCTGCTGTTCTTTCTTCTCAGCCAGGAAGGCAAAGCAAAATCTTGGTGTTTTGGCTGGCTCTTAAAAAAATAAAAATAAATAAAAAAAAATAAAAGGTATGTTAAGATTCAAAGAGTCAAATCAGGCTTGTGGTGGTAAGGAAACTAGAAATACTGATTAGAAGTATTTGGTGAAAGCTGACTTGAGTGATACAGATGGTTTTTGTTTTGCTCATGAAAATTATAATGGATGGAAATCTGTCACAAAACAGAGTGGAGCTACAGAAGGTTCGTACAGGTTTGTTCTTGTGTTAATGAATCTGCCAGTCTGTTTTAAAATAATCAACTAGTATCAGTATTACCAGCTGGAATGGTCCAAGCTCACAGGTAAGATGGGATTTGAGTATAGGGTATAAAACTTATTGGTCTGCTGAAATATTCTGAAGTTAGCCTGATTATCTACAGGAAAAGATACAAACAAAATTCTCATTTGGGTTTTTAGAGAAGTTGGTAAAAGATACTGCCTCTGTTTGAATTATCTTGTCTAAAATAAGCTAAATGCAACTCGTGAAGATAAGTTTTTACTATGTGGGCTGGTTTTTTTCAGAAGTCAAGAAAAAATGATGGTAGGCTGAGGGAGTAGGTCTATTTGTTTTCATTAACTAGTTTCAGATCTGAGGGAATAAATGTTCTTTAAACCCTTTTTAGGTCTGTTGGTGACGACGTTGGATGCCAATCATACTCAAGAGAATGCTTTGACTCAGGCTGGACTGCAGTCGTCTGCTGGTAATTATTTTATTTCGGTACACCTAAAACTGTAATACTCTTTCCCTAGTGATCTTAAGTTACCATGTAGTATGTACATTTCTCTAATAAGTTCACAGAATCACAGAATCGTAGGGGTTGGAAGGGACCTCTAGAGATCATCGAGTCCAATCCCCCTGCCAAAGCAGGCTCCCTACACCAGGTCCCACAGGTAGGCGTCCAGGCAGGTCTTGAATATCTCCAGAGAAGGAGACTCCACAACCTCCCTGGCAGCCTGTTCCAGTGCTCCGTCACCCTCACCGTAAAGAAGTTCTTGCGCACATTGGTGTGGAACTTCCTGTGCTCCAGCTTCTGGCCATTTCCCCTGTTCTGTCTCCGCACACTGCAGAAAAGAGTCTGGCCTCGCCACTTTGCCCCCCACACCTTAGATATTTATAGACCTGGATCAGGTCTCCTCTCAGTCTTCTCTTCTCAAGGCTAAACAGACCCAGTTCACTTAGCCTTTCTTCATAGGGGAGATGCTCCAGGCCCTTCACCATCTTTGTGGCTCTCCGCTGGACTCTTTCCAAGAGATCCCTGTCTTTTTTGTACTGGGGAGCCCAGAACTGGACACAGTACTCCAGATGAGGCCTTACCAGGGCAGAGTAGAGGGGGAGGATCACCTCCCTCGACCTGCTGGCCACGTCAGTGCAAAAGTTTGTATCCTAAGCATCTCAAGGGCAGTGAAAAAAGCTATCCAACTACAAGATGTATGAAATCAGATCAGGCGCCCTCCCTAGAGTATGAACAATTCCCAAACTAGAAGCATCATAGAAGATTCTTTTTTAGCAAACAACTGATAACTTTCATGTGAATACAAGAACAAAAAGCAGAGTGTTAATAAGATTTGTAATCCTGTCCTTGTGTCATCTTAGTTTTATCTGTATATTCTTTTTTTTTTTTTGTTAGTTATGTACATGTACCATCACTCTGTTGTTCCCATTCTTCATCTGCTTTATTTAGGTCCCTAATTGTGATGGGAAGTGGAGGGTATGTTGCAGACTGGAGAAGAAATGGATAATTGTTGATTCCCACCTCTCTTTTCATAAAGATAAAAGCACCAGGAGCTCAGCAGTGCACCAAAGCTGAGGCTGATGAACACAAATCAGATCTGGGCTAGGTTGTATTTAGACATGATCTTGTGGCAAGTTAGGACAGGTTATTCTAACCACTATTCTGTCTTTGAAGATGATAATGCTGGCTTTCTGATGTTCAACTTTAGAGCTTTTAAGCAAAATGCGAGAGAACTACAGTAAGTGCAATAGCTACTGAATTCATTAACTTTCCATAGATAGGCTGTTTAGTGGTTTTGATTTGTTTTGGAGTTACAGAACAACCATCATACAAACTGATGCCTTATGAAGGCATCTGTCCTCCTGAAGGATTTTAGTAATCAGGTGGTGTGTGTAGTGGGCTGACAAAAACTCAGGTGATCCATAACAACCTTGGCATGCTGTAAAGATGTTTGCATGCACAAACAAAGAACATTCCCCAGACCTTTAGTCTCCATATTTTATGTCAGGCATAAGCATTTGGACTTGTTTGTCTGCAATTGAGGCAGAGATTGAGGCTTGCTTGCATGCTTAGATAGAATAAGAGGACTCTGTCTAGCGCTAGGAGACAGTTTAATAATTTCGTTGCTTTAAAAAAAAAAGTTAATTCTGAAATAGTAGTCAGGATTGGCAATAACACTCTAGTATCAAGAGCTACTAAATGAACTAGCCTCTTCTACCTCATCCAGGTGGAAAAAATATACCAGTTTATTTTTTCTCTAAACTGGTTGAAGCTTGAAGGAAGGTATGAACGAGCAGATGGCACAAGCCAAGCATAAGGCTGATTGCCTGTAGCATAGCATTCCAGCATGTTGTGAGCTGACGTGTTGACCCAAAAAATGACAAAACAAAAACTTGCTTTGCAGAATAGGCAAGCAGTTTGAAGGCATGTGATACCTCTACTAACACTTGCTCTGAGATACCATGAGATGCAAGCCAGTAGCAGGGACTTCTTTCATCTGAACCAGATTCTGGCAGTAAGTGTAGCTGAGGGGCATTTTTTAAAATTTATTTTTCTAAGCAAAAGGACCATATTTCATTTTTTTTTTTATGCAGTAAAAGAAAAGGAGAAATAATTTGAGAATATATAGGCTTTTAGAAATGAGATTTCTGCTGCATAGTGGTCAATTCTGCCACCCAGTGCTTAGAGAAGGCTGAAGCTGTAGCAGTTTTCTCCTCTTGGCTCCAAACAGAAAAACTTTGGGACTGTCTCCATGTGTAGGAAATCTATCCATAGGATAAATAATGCAGTCTCTTTCCTTCTTCAGAAACTGGAATCATTTTCTCCTACAGTTTTATATGATCAGGCGGATTAAGTCTGTACTTACTGATTCTATAACTTAAGATTAATTAGAAAATAACTGGTAATTGCAAGAATGTAAAACACATGACTTAAAACATGTTTGTAGCGGAGGAAAGATTTTTTTCAGTTTCAAATTATTGGAAGAAAAATTAACTTCGTTTGTAACAGCCTTGTTTTTAAACCTTTTAGAGCCCGTAACAACTACACAGACTGTCAGTGAAAGAACTTGGGGCAACATTGCAGATCACTTGACACTTGGACGTGATGTATCTACACCTGGTAAAAGCAATCAAATGTCTTCTTATATATGAAGTGTTAAGTTCTGCTGTGTGTGTGCTTTTGATCACTGTCTTTGTTTTAACTTAACAAGAAGTTACAGAGAATTTATAGTAGTGGCAATTATCAAGACAAAGCATTTGATGAAATCAACACTGTTTAAGTTCTGTTTAAAGTTGTATGGAAAGCAACTGGAAACTGAAAAAAAAAAAAAAAATGCTGTAGTTATATCGAATTGGCCTTTTTTTTCCAAGTATAATTTCTTGTACATTTTCACTGTGCATATGAGTTTGCTAGGAAATCATATGCGGATAACAACAAAACATTTGCATGGCTGTGGAAGGGTGGTATCTCCTTAGCTGATCTGCATCTGTTGTTAAAGTTACAGCTTTATTAATTATCTTAATTGCTCTGTTCTTGAAATATACAGTGGTAAGCATAAACAGAGGCTCTTCTCACAACTGCCTACTAGATAGTATCAACTGTATCAAACTATGCAGAAATTTATGAAGATTGTCTCTGAACAGTATTCTATGCATAGTACAACAAAACAGGAATTTTTTTTTTGGCCATCTTATCCCTTTTAAATGTCACTTTCTCTTCCAGAAAGAAGCAATTATGTTTTTGTCAGATAGATGATAGTACATATTGATACCCATTTTATGTAGGGAAGGAAATTCCCTCAAGTATATCAGGCATTTGGTGGAGCAGTGTGGAACTTGAACCATCTTCTGCTGGAGCTCTGGGCATTCGTGTCTTTGGATTCTAGTGAACTAGCATCTGAAGCAGATGGTCTGTGACTAGCTTTGTTGTTGTTAAAATGTTGGATTGTAGACATTTGAGAAATAGCCATGTTCTTTCTGTCGTCATCTTTTTCTACTTTTCTGAAGCTTATTACTTTTCCAAGCCCAGTTTAATGTTGTTGTACTCCCATACAGGTTCAGGACCCATTCCTAAGTGTTAGGAGAAGTATGCGTATAAAAGACTCTGAAACAGGTTGTGAAGTAGACAGCTTTTCTGGAGTATTCTGAAATTTAAAATTACAGCATTGTATTACAGTTAGAAACCTTATTCTAAACTAGTGTAGTTACTGTAAGGATGACCATATAACACTGCTACCTCGAGACTGGTTACAAAAAAAGTAATCTCTATAAGAGACACCTTTGGCAAGGTTTTCATTTTGTTTTACTGGTATTTTTTCTCTAGAAGATTACTGTAAGAAATGATTGCAATACGGTATTGCTTCATGATTGCATTATAACATGTCACTGCCTTCATGACCTTGTTAGGTCCAGATCTTACCACAGCAGGTTTTAATGAGGAAATCAATTTGAACAAGTCTAAAACCCTTTATGTGGAGTATGAGGTGCTCCTTCCTGGTGAGTATGTTATTTTCTCTTCCAGTATGTTACATTGAAAATCTCTTGTAGTATTTTCTGTGAATTTTAGGAGCATTTAGGATGGCAACTTTATAAGTAAGTTGTTCAGAGTGAACAGTGATTTCAGTTAAAGAAAAGATGAGTAATTTGCTGCATTTACTATTTTCTGCTACTTTTCAGTGGAGAACAAGACTTGTAGTATTTTAATAAAAACACTAGTAAAACAATTCATAGCTCTCTAATCTTCCAACAAGTCAATTCAAGTAACAGTTTCTTTGCTTTGGTGAATCTGTTTGGAGAGACAGTGTAAGGTGCGGTGCTTCTTACCTAAGTGGTGCTAGCCAGCTTCTCAGCACTGCAGCTTTTAGAGCAAGAAGAGACAGGGCAAGACACTTCCTTGAGGTAGACATGAGGTTTTCCAGTTGACAATATGAAGTTAAAACCAATTCCTAGTACAAATAGAAAAAACATTTTAATTGGGATTTAATTTACTTAAAATTTGAAGAGATCAATTAGAACTCCTTTGCAAAATACTAATCTTAATCTTGTATCTTAAGGACACAATTTCATAGCACTTAGGCCATTCTTCTGTCATTGTTTTCTTCTAATTTAAAGTTAGATACTTAATGAGGTAGTCTCTGTTTCTTGCTCCGATACAAGTGCTCTTAGTGCAGAGATCTCCTACATATCAGCCTTCCTAATGGCTAATCTTCAACAACGTAAGGTTTTCATGTTCCATTCATTATAAGTGTGGATTTCTTTTTAGATAGTTAATCTCAAAATTGCATTCTATTTTTAACCACTGTGATTAATCTAATTCTAAAACTTTCACTACTATAAAATTAACTCAATTTATAAATTACTTTGATCATAAACAGCTAAGGTGAGTTATGCTTAGTTTGGTTATTAATATATGGATCTAATAAATGACTTATGATCATTATGGCTCTGCTGTGTAAGATGGAGTGTTGCACCTTTCAGTCTAACACCAGGCCAACAAAGCTGTAGTTATTTCAGTCAGGACTTGGAGTTCTGGGCATTATGTTCTTCTTCAGGCATTTACATGCCCCTGCCAGACTCACTGGAGTTTAAATACTCTGTGGGATTATCAAACTCTGCTTCAAGTGGGCTTTGCTTCTTTTTAGGTAAGTTATCACAGTAAGTTAGTGAGGTACACCTTAAAATTTCTTTTCCTCTCAGATAAGATTAAAGCTATGAAACCCAAGTACACACAGTTTTTTGACTTTAAGCTACTGCAGGGTAAGCCTAGGATTGAGATAAGATTCTGAATGAATTTTCACGGAAGTACAAATCATTGATGGCACAGTGTTTTAACAAAGAAGATAGCGGCTTAACAAAATTACAGATGGCAAGGTACCCTTTCTTTACTGCATAGAGGGCAGGATTAAATACATTTGACCAGAAGATTTTCTCATTGAGTCACAAGATCTAGAGTGGACCCCGTTGCTTCCTAAACTTTTCCTCAGAGGAGTCTAGGTATGGCTGAATCCTCCTATAGTCCCAGACTTGGTCAACAGCTTATATCTAAGGGATCATGTGTGCAGTCAATCTAAGATACAATCTTGGCAAAGTCAACAAAGCTTAGGCAAACTGTTACTTGGTTGCTGAGGATCTGCATTGGCAAGGCATTCCTTGACATAAAGACCTTAGGGATCTTTACAGCAGGCAAAACCTTGTGAGGCATTCCTGCTTCAGGGAAGGTCTTTTGTGCAGGAGAGCTCAAAGAGCTCTTGGGCTGCTTGCTATTCATGGTGCAAGATTAATGACTTAGTCATACTTTCTTGGCACATGCTAAGGTGGCCCTCATCTGTTGTCCCACGTATGTTATCAGTTCTTTCAGCCTTCAGTTTGAGACAGATTTGCGGTCAATTACTTGTCTTTCTGAGGCCCTGAACATAACCAGTCCTGTGCTCATTTGCTGCCTAGTGAGACCTTGATTATAATGAGTATTGTACTCATACACCTGAGCAAGGCCTTGTGTAATGACCAGGCCCAAAGGAGGAAGCTGGGGCAAGGAGGGGAGCACACAGTTGTAGAACACAACCATAAATTGATTTGAAAATGATTCAATTTCAAGTGGAATAGCTGAAGCATGAAAAGCCAGATCCAGCAATAAGGTTGTGGATTTCATTAGCAGGGCATTACCTATGATTTCACGGTATCATAAAGATTTGTAACTGGCTGATTTGTAAATACTTATAAATATTTACAAGTCTAACTCTTATTGAAATTAGTAATACAACTTTGTACTTATAGAAGTATTTTAATCCAATAAATGTTTATTCATTCCAACGTTACTAAGTTCTGATTTTTAAATCACTTTTTATGGTATTGAAAGGGAGACTCACACTGAGCAGACAACTGAGCAGACATTGTTTCCCCACTTGCCATCCCACCTTCTGTGAGAACTAAGCATTAAATGTATTTTTGTTTTAGGTTAAGCTGTGTAGAAGCATAGGTGTGTCTTGATGTTGGTAAAATGAAT
The DNA here is from genome assembly GCA_037305975.1 of Chrysolophus pictus. Lineage (NCBI taxonomy): Eukaryota > Metazoa > Chordata > Aves > Galliformes > Phasianidae > Chrysolophus > Chrysolophus pictus. The sequence continues at coordinate 64,904,212 of CM074614.1, forward strand.
GTTCCTGTGTATGATCCCTCTAGGAAGTCTACCTATGAATTGAGTGTGTTGTCATTGACTTTGTGTTTGTAATTGTTATACATAGCAACTCAATAATTAAATTTTGTCAAAAGCTCAGTATCTAATACTGTAGTTTTGTTTACACTGGAAAGTATAACAAAACCATACTTGCAATCCAGTATATGTTTTAATCTCTTACTTTCACAGAATGAAGAAATAAGGTGTGTTTTCTTAAATACTATTTTTCAACTTCTGTTAGGTGAATCCGGTGTTCATGTGGAAAAAAACATCTCTTTGGGCAGTGCAGTTAAAATTGAGCTGTCATGCAGACTAGCTGATAAATATTCTTACATGAAAATTCTTCAAGTGACTTGGAAGAAGGGAAATGAAACAATCAAACACATCAATAAAACTGAAATTAGCTGGGGCATCCAGTAAGTAGTCATCTTTACTGTTTTGCTTGCAGGTTTTAACGTGCTGTCACACACACACAGCCCCAGGCTAATGTTAATGATTGAATAATAATGATTGAATAATATGGATATCACTTCTCTGCTACTCCATATACACAAATGCAACCCATGTAAAGAACCTGTAAAACAGGGAGTTCAGCATCCTCTCTGCTGTCAAATTCTTAAACTGCATTGTGCTGGAACTATTACTAACTCATTGATGGACAGGCTTTTAAGAGCGCAAACTATGTAAGTTATTTCATACAGCATATGCTACATAGGACATTTCACATGGTGAAGCCATGTCTAATTCAGTAGCTCATGGATAATACTGCTTAAATATACTTGTGCCTGTGAGCAACAAGAGTTAGAATGATGTTTACATTCCTAAATATTCATGTGCTTTTCTGTTTTCTTTAAATGTTGTAGTGGGTTTGCATTGCACTGAATCTGACTGTTTCAAGAATATGTTCTCTGCTGAATTCTTGATGATGTTAATTAGCAGTCACTAGTAAATGCAAATAAAATGGTGGGTTTTTTTTTTTCCTTTTGAAGATTGACTGTCTCAGAAAACAGAAAACTGGGAAGTTACACTTGTACAGTGACAGGTGAAGAAGAATTCAGTGTGGTGTTTCATTTACAAGGCAAGTTGACCAATGAAATCCTTTGTTAATAGCTCCTGGATAGTATGGAAATTGCAAGTTAACTTGATAAGTGGTTGCTAACATTGTCAAGCCAAGTGAGAATCATTATCAAAGGCAATTTTTGTAGCATGGAGAGAGATAGTTTTGAAGCAAAACTAAAAGCCCTCATAACAAAACTTGCAACAACCAAAACCATGTAAGCCTACTTTTCTGCTCCTCTTCCCCTAGAGGAGTGACTGATTTTTGTCTTCCTTCCCTATCCATCCAGAAGAAGTGAATGTTCATCACTTTCTCAAGGGGGAGTGGGTAGGTGGAAAAAACTCTGGATGGGATCTTAGGTTTTTTTTGTTTGTTTGTTCATTTTTTGGAATAATAGAGCCAGTGACAAGAAAGTTTGGCCTGTGACTTTTGTGTTACAAGAGCAGCAATGACGGCAGAATGGAAGCAGGTTCTTAAACAAGTTCACTTGTTTTTCAGAAGCAGCAAAAAAAATGCTGCGGTGTGTTATTAATTATACACAGTGTAAGAACTGTAAACTGTAAACAGTGCCTTCACTGAGCATTGTGGGTGGGGAGCTGAGCACTTAGACCGTTTTTTTCTCCCCTGATTTCACCCTTTGCAGTAGTAGGTAAAATGTAGTTGAATGGAAAAACATGGAAATGAAACAAACAAGTTGCTGAAGTGGGATTTCCTCCACTTTTCATGCTTTCCAAAGTTTGCTGAAGCTGAAGGACAGGAGGCCTGCATAAATGTAAGCTCAAGAAGGAAATATGGAGTCTGCCAAACTTGCTGTCAAGTGAAGATAAGAAAGTAGAATAGATGTTTTGCTATTGAAGATAAAATGGCAAAATAAGTACCTCAGCTCAATGTAACATCAGTAGGATCCAGTTTGGGCTACTATCACCCTTATAAGGTTGGAAATTTACGGCAGGAATGACTACTAGCCTTCATCCAGTGACCACCAGACATGTTAATTATTTCTTGGAATTTCTGCCCCTGTCCTTGGAATGAAATGAATATGTATACAGTGTACTTTAAATATGTATTCACTGCTCTTGGTGTGCGTCTTCACTGGAGTGATCCCCCATGCACCTAGCGCTGTAATTAAGGGAGCCTGCCTGCTTGACATGACTCATTGGCATGTCCAGTTACTTTGTTGGCTTGACTTCAGTGGAAAGCATGTGATTAGTGAAAGCTCTCCAGTCTGATATTTACTAGGAAGGATTATTTCATATATATCAACACGGAACTGTAAAAACCCTAACTCTTCTAACCTCAGCTGAACTAGCCAGCATGGCTTTGTAGTTTTCAAACTGGCTTTGTTCAGAGGGGCTTCTGATCATACAACTTCAGGAAACTTCTGCAAGTTTTGAATAGTGGTGTCGATATCTGCTTTCAGAACTTCAACTAGAGTAAACTTAGATTGCATGTGCCATGGGAGGACAAAATTGTAGTTTACTTAGACCTTTTCATCTCTGAAAGTGCTTATATTGTTTTTGTTGAATGGCTAAACAAGTCTGTTTAGATTTTAAAAAAGGATAAGGAAGTCTTAACTCTTTTGAAAATATGAAATAACTTCTTTGGTAGCAAATGAATGAATCAACAGAGAAGTAACTTTTCCAGAGCACAGTGCACAGGACTAGTTGATTTATTATAATAAGATGGGGAAAATTACTTCACAATGCTGCCACTTCTGATGCCATAAAGTTACTGGCTCAGCACTTACTAAGATAAATGCAAGACTGAAGGAAATGGGAAAGAGAAATCCTTGAATCTTTCAGTCAGTAACGTAGTGGGAATAATTCTTAAACTGCATGAGATGAGTAATATGTTGATCTACATGCAGTGGCTGAAGTTATTGCTGCTTTGACTTTAGTAGCTCACCACCATGCTCCTGGCTTGGCATAACTCTGTAGACTTGAGATTTAAATTCTCTTGGAAGTCTGCAAGGAAGTAATAACATTTTGAGTAGGTTTATAGGAAACTGAAGTTATTAAACATGATGATGATTCTTCATGACTATTTTAATCTAACATGAGGTATTGTAGTAATGGCTGTATTAGCAAAAGGTATGTTTAGTTTATGTTTGCACTTTGTTCTGGGTTTCTGCTTGCTTAAACAGCTGTCCAGATGTGTGCACTGTGAAACAACGCTGTTCTTTAAACTGTTATTTGTACTGGACTCACACACTAGTAGGAACTCATCTGTTCATCTCCAACAGTTTTCTGTTTTTGTTTGTAGCAGCAGTATTTTGTCCCCTGATTCTGGGTGATTTGCCTACAGGAAAAGAAAATCAAACACAACAAACAAACTGAGAGTATTAAGTATGGTTCCTTGCATGCCTTCATGAATTAACCACTTTGTTACAGAGCTGAGAGCCAGGATGCATTATGAATATTCTTGTCCTTAATTATGTCTGAGGTGGTCCCATGTTTTACCAGTATGTCTAGAGTTGTGCTTTGACACGGCATGTCTGAAGTCTTTTTGACTACCATGGAAGTCTGTGCTGGGTGCAGTCTGTTTTGTATTTCCTAGTTTTTCCTCTTGCTTAAAATAGAGAGGAAGTGGTAGCACATTAGTGAAATTTTACCTCTTAGTGGTAAAGGTAGAAGTATTCTGACACTACTCTTTTGAAGTATGCGGTATTTCATGATTAAAACAAATATAAATGGAATGAGAACACTTCATTTCTGATGAGGTTGGATTGCTGAATTGTGCAGCAACTCTGAACTTGGGAGTACTATTGTTGTTAAGAGTATCTGAGAGATTAATTTGGAATGAAAGATTAATTTGGAATTTGAACATTCACAAGAAGTAAACTTTGAGACTATTGGTTCAGCTGGGAAAAAGAAGGAATAAGAAGTATTTGGTAGGAATGTAGAATATTATAACTGCTGAAAGCAAATTCTTGGCCTATTTATTTTTCTGTGACTAAAACCATTGAAAAGATGTAGTGCATCTGTACTTTGAAGAGAACAGTAAAACCTAAGAAACAAACCTTAAAATAGATAGATTTGAGGAAGGCACACTGGTGAGCATCCACAGAATGAGGCAAATGAGAGAGTAGGGGAAACAGCCTATTGTGATATATTTTCTCTCTCTCTGTTTAATGCCTTATTATATTAAACAATTCTTCTTGGGCCTCTGCTCTTGGAAGGCTGCCAGATACTTGCAGATGCCATAGCTGGGTCAAATAGTCCTTGAGTTGTGATCTGATGTTTTGTTTCTTGCGCCCATGTTCTGAGCAAGTTTGAACCGGAAGTCTTTTTTTTACTGGCACACATCCAAAAGCTGTTTCTTCAGCTAAGAACATACTTACAACTGTGAAGTTTGTATATTTTCTAATTACAAAATAAATAAACAAAACACTGCTTGTATGCAGGACTTGCTTGATAGCATTATTTGGTAGCATTACATCTGGAATAGAATCTGACTGAGTTTTTGCGAATTGAATGAAACTGCAGAAAAACCTGTTTTTTCGTATATAAGAAATGAAGTGTGTAGCTCACAGCTGTCAAGGAGGGAAAGAGGAGATGAACAAGGGTAGAAATCAGTACAGGATATAACGCAAGTTTTCAGTATCAGTTGGCAACTTCAAAGATCATACAACAACTAAGAATAGTATGCCTGTAGTTTTCTACAGGAAATTCTATATAGACAGTATCGGCCTGAAATGACTCTTCATTAGGTCATGACTAACATACATAGTTATATAATTTATGACAAAGGAAAAGAAAATTGGTAGGCTACTAGAAATACTTGTTTAGAGTACATATATGTATATACATATATACATACAGAATCACAGAATTGCCAGGGTTGGAAGGGACCTCAAGGATCATGAATCTCCAACCCCCCTGCCACATGCAGGGCCACCAGCCTTCCCACCTAATGCTAGACAAGGCTGCCCAGGGCCCCATCCAATCTGGCCTTGAACACCTCCAGGGACGGGGCATTCACAACTTCTCTGGGCAGCCTGTTCCAGTACCTCACCACTCTCTCTGTAAAGAATTTCCCCCTGACGTCCAACCTAAATCTCCCTTCCCTCAACTTAAAACCATTTCTCCTTGTCCTGCTGTCGCTCACCCTGTCAAAGAGTTGATTCCCCTCCTGTTTGTAGGCTCCCTTTAGGTACTGAGAGGCTGCAGTGAGGTCACCCCGCAGCCTTCTTTTCTCCAGGCTGAACAAGCCCAGCTCCTTCAGCCTGTCTTCATAGGGGAGGTGCTCCAGTCCCCTGATCATCTTTGTGGCCCTCCTCTGGACCCTCTCCAACAGCTCCCTGTCTTTGTTGTACTGGGGGCTCCAGACTTGGACGCAGTACTCCAGATGGGGCCTCACAAGAACAGAGTAGAGGGGAACAATCACCTCTCTGTCCCTGCTGGCCACCCCTCTTTTGATGGAGCCCAGGATACCATTTGCCTTCCGAGCCGCAAGGGCACACTGCTGGCTCATATTAAGTTTTTCATCTATCAGGACCCCCAGGTCCTTCTCCACAGGGCTATATGAGTATATACATATATGAGTATATATGTAGAGCAATACTTATATATTATTATTTTGTAGTATAAATGTGTAACTTTCATGCAATGTACTTTTCCCTACTTGTTCTTAGTACCACAGATTGAAGGAAGAGAAAAACCTGTCGTCAGTTACGAAGGTGACTCAGCTATACTGGTTTGTAAAAGTCACAGTTATACTCCCATTGCTTGGACCTGGTATATGACCAATGGCAGTGAACAGGTAAGGTTCCACTCTGGCCAAGCAAAACAGTGTGAGGAAAATGTACAGATATGCTCTAAAGTATAATGACATCTCACTTCAGACTCCACAGACTGCATTTACATCAAAGCTAACCATAGAATCACAGAATGCCTTGGAGGGGACCTCAAGAATCATTAAGTTCCTGTTCCCTCTGCCAAAGGCAGGGCCCCCAACTACAGATCTGGTACTAGACCAGGTTTCCCAAGACCCCATCCAATCTGGTCTTGAATACCCTCAGGGACAAAACATCCACAGAGGGAATATTAAACAAACAACAAAAAAAAAAAACAAAAACAAAAACAAAAAAACCCCACCTATTCAATATTTAGAAATATTCATTATTACAAGATGTAGTGTTTATGTTCTGGCATGGAAAAATAACATTATTCAGAAAGTTTCTGCTTTATTCCTCTAGTCCAAATAAAAGAATCAGTTAAATTTGTTAAGTCTTGAAGTACATTAAAAAAAAAAACAAAACAAAACACAGAACTTATGTTAGTGGCAACTATTTCTCAAATCTTACTGTCTGATAGCAGAGAATCTTATCATAGCAGGATGCCTATTTATTTATTAATTTATTTTTATACATGTAAGGTTTTGGAGACCTGAGGGAAAACAAAAGCATTTCCCCTCTTTTTTTCTGCTTCTCCTGTGTTTCTGTTTCTCCTCTTTACAAACATTTTTGTTTCCTAGCCAGTACGATCTCTTGAAGGAAGGTCAGTATGACCTCTGGAGTCATCATGTGGTGGAGACTGCTGTGTATCTGTGTTCTGAAGGAGCCGAAATATCTTCTCAATTCAGCTCCTTTTTTTTTTTTTTTTTTTTTTTTTGAAAATCAAGATCAGCATTTTCCAACCTTTCAGGATCCTCATTAACCTTAGCAGTATAGATGCTTTCTTCTAGCCCTTTTCTGGTGGAAGCACTGTGAGGAGTGAGAAAGCAAGTAAATCAGTTTTCTCCATGCTCCTGGAGGGAAGCATTGAGTCAGGAGGCTGTCTCAGCTTATTTTGCAGCAAAGCAGCATTCCCAGCTCAATCTCCTTAAAAACTTATACTTTGTGCTGTGGTGGAACCTGGGCATCGGATCCTGACTCCAAATGATTGTTAGTAGAGGCAAATACAGCTTTTATTTTCAATTGGCTAAAGCAGGTCAAGTAACTTGCACCCTAATAATGTATAGTTTCATGTGCTGAATGCAGAGGAAACTGATCGTACTGGGGAAGGAAAATTCTTCACTTGAAGGCAGACTAAATGCCTCCTTTTATTGTTTTACATCTCTATGTGGAGATATTTTATAACTGTTGATAATGTAAATAACTTGATTAAACAACTTCTTATTGCAGTTATAAAACCTAATGAATTTTCTATTTTCAGATTGCCATTAATGATTCCCTAATGTTGGATAAGTATGTAATAGACAGAGCAGATGCCAATGTAACCCATCTGAAAATATTGAAGCTCACCAAGGAAGATGGTGGTGCATACTGGTGTGAAGCTGCTTTTGAACTAGGAAAGAGTAAAGGAAAGCTGAAGCTTAAAATTCTGTCACTAATGGTGCCACTCAAGCCATTTTTAGCAATAGTGGCTGAAGTTGTTATTTTAATAACTCTTATTTTTGTTTTTGAGTTATATTCAAAAAAGAAAGAGAAACGTGCAGGTAGGCTTCTTAATTTTTTCTAGGTTACGTTAAAATTACAGTTGAATGTTTGACATGACCTGTAATTCATATACAAAATCTGTTTGACCCTTACATCTAAACATTCTGATAAAGAATGCAGTGTTACAGGAAAAAAAAGTAGTTTAGGCTTGAAAATCTTGTCCACAAGTCTTGAGTTCGGTTATGAAATGCTTTCAATATGAAATAGCTTCCCATAAAAGATTTAATGCTGTCATTTTTTTTTCCCTCATTAAAAGACAAGTAAATCTGGAATGCTTAGGAATGGAAGTAACTGTTAGTAGTTCTGATGGGAGAAACTTCCACCAAGAAACAGAGTAGGAGGAGAAAAATGTAGAGACTAAATCAATGTAGTAATCCTGATTGGTGAACCAAAGGCATGTAGATGAGCCAGCTTACATATCAAATCTTGCTTCATCTTGCATATATATGTGTATTATATAAATGTATGTCATGCATTTGTATACTGTATTTTATCTATATGCTTGTATGCATGTAATATATTGTATGTATGTAATATATGATATGATGTGCATTAAAATCACATTCATAGTATTTGATAAAGGAACATTTCTTGACAAATTTGTAGATAATTCCATTGGATAGAGTAACAGAATAATTACAGACTTAAGAAAAATGAGCTAATAAAATAGCATTTGCTTTCATTAATGCATAGAATTAGTGATATAATTAAAAATGTGTGACTTTTCTAGTGTGCGTAGTTAATTAAGACCTTACATAATCTTTTTTTATTTCTTACGCAGAAGTTGAAAAAGAATTTGACCAAATTGAGCAACTGTAAGTAAAAAATTTATATACCAAACTTAAATACTACTTATGCGTATTATATATCTTTGTATCCTATTTGGTAAGTTACTTAATCTGAAGGTACACTTCATTCCCCTTCTCCAAGACTACATAATCTTAGAGTGCAAAATACTGTTTTCTGAATGGCACTTAATTTTGGTGTTTGGAACTTATTTTCACTTGTCTTTTGTTAAGACATCTGTCATCATTCTCTCAGGAGAAACACTCAGGTGAAAACTTCCCAGAAGAGGCTTTGAAAATTTTTCATTAGCATTTTTTTTCCATCAACATTAATACAAATGTCTCTAATTTGTGTGTTAGTCAAAGCCCTAACTGTCCAAAGTGCACTGTAAGGCCAGAGGCTGGGAGCTGCTGCTGTCAGCTGTGTTGGTAATTCTCACTTCAGGAGCAGCCCCTTGCTGTGCTAAGCATTTGGGCTTCCTGGGCACTGGATTTAGAAAAGGACAGCTGCAGGCACTTCTGCCGTCCTTCTCTTAGAGGGTTGGTACATCCTTAGGAAGATGCACTTTTTAAAGACTTTTTGACATAAACTGACTCCTTGCCTCCATCTCTTGAAACCCAATTATTTGGCCTTTTAATTTTCCCGTTTTGCAGCTTAGCAGTTCCTTTTCCCTTTACATATATATTCCTATTTTGATTTCCTTCATGTCTTCCTGAGTACTTCCTGCCTTTCCATTCTTGAGTTTCTTGCTGCAGTGACCTTCTTTGTTTCTGTATGCGGTGTTCACTCTCCTGTTTGTTATTTTCATGCTAGCTGAAAATACATCTTAGTGCTTTTTCCCTTATCAAAGCAGCTTTAAAGCTATAATTCAATTATACCATGAAGTGAGGATTTGTCTTGGAAATACAGTATGCTATTTTACTGCTGAGTGTTTGGGTACATGTCTTGGGTTGAAATTGAATAAATGCCTTTGCACAGCCATGATTCTTGTAATACAGCATATTTATAATAGGATTGTAACATAGTACAGTATATTTTAGTATTAAATGTTCATGGTTGATGAAGTGGGGGATGTTTATGATGTTGTAATTTTGATCAAATGCATGGGCTTTAATTCTCTGTGTTGTTAGATAAACAGAAGTAAGGAAAATCTATTGAATTATTTCTTGCTTGTGTTTTTCCAAACCAATTAGAAATGATTCTAATTTCTGTCTGTTTCAACTATTCAGAAGATAAATTTGTGTACCAGAGCAAATGGCTCTAAGGGAGCAGTTCTAGTCTGTTATGTCAAGTATGTATAATATATAGCTGAATTTGTAATTACAATGATACATGCAATGTATTAGGTAGGAGTATACTATTCAGATAATTCCTTTGTTAAATATATAAAAGCTAATTCAGTTCTAGGTAAAGTTTTGATTGTGATGAACACAGTAAAGTTTTTGTAGGTACTCTAAAAGAAGCAATTATAGAAATGTTTCAGTCTATGTTTTGAGGATGTTCACCTGCATATTGTTCATACAGGCATTTACTTTATATACACATTATAACAACTGAATGAAATGATAGCATAGCAATCACTTCTGGGAACATTATCACTGTTATCACTTCTGTGCAGAACTTTGTAGGTTGTTTCTGAGGAGGATTGAGTTGATCCTACTTCCGCTTTGGTTACTTCAGTGATATTTAATCTCTTTCATACAACCTTACATGCCAAACTGAGAAACCCGAGTACATCTTTGATGTATTCTGGAGGCATAGTGGTGCTCATCCTGCATTTCAAAATTGAGTTTGGGAATTTATCCTCTCTTTCTTGCAGTAAATCAGAAGAAAGCAATGGTGTGGAAAGCAATAGTGCAAGGCACAGAAAAGTTTAGTCTGTCTCTTAGAAAGGTAAGTAAAGGATGAAATGTAGATATTAAAGCTTACTTTTTCCTTCAGTAGCCTACTACCATAACAAGGATAAATTAAAATATGTATATCTACTCTCATCCAATTCTGTTTTTTTATCTGGTGAAAACATAGTAATATGTTTAGATGAAGGTAATATATTGTCATTAATGACTTGATTGGAGCAAGATAGTGAGTTTGAAGCTGTCTAATTGAATGTTGTCATTACTGTTGTTCTGTCCACGTAAGCGGGCTTTAAAATAGAAGCTAGATTAACCTCCTTATTCTTTGGTTCCTCATCTTGAAACATCTCTGTGAATATCAGGGTAGGTGCTGAGATGCAGAAGGGCTGTGATGAGTCTGAATTCTTTCTGGCTGTAATGTTAGATACTGAGTTAGGCTAATCGAGGAAGGGTGCAAGTGCAGTAGCATGCTTAGAATCCAAAATGGGGAATATTGGCAGTACCAGAGATGTGAAACAAGAAATTATAGGAGCCTAGGAAAGACAGGGTTTCATAGATGATGACGATAGGAAATTGGGGCAGAACAAAGCAGATAATACATATCCCCGTGAAAGCTCTGTAATAAACTTTGGATTTTCTCCTCTTTGCAGTCTCATTACAAGCCCCTACTTAGGCCAGCTGGAAATGCTTGTCAGAGGATGGTCTTTAATGAGGACCAGTCCTGCACACTGTAGCTCCTTTCCCTCAACATTCCCTCTGCATCTGCCACTGTGATCCATCATAGAGATGAGAGGTGTGAGTCACTTTGCGTTTGTCACTGCTGGTACTGTTGATTTTTTTTCTTCTCACATGTCCTCTGTCTGAAGGAAGAACATTTCAGTACCCTTTGTTTTAAAGACCATAAAGAGAACAGTGTGCAGTCAAGCTTTTATGTATTGAAGAATGAATTGGAAAACAGTCTAGAACAAATACTTTCCAAGAGCACGGGATCTCCTCTGTTTCTTGCATGTTATTGTGCTAGTTGATTGCTGTGCTTAGGCTCCCAAAGATGTAGCCTGTTTTAGATCTAAGCACCTATTTTCATTGAGTCATTGTGGCACATGACTCTCACTGAGTCAGTAAGGATTCATGTTCCCAAGTTGTGTTTCAGTATGTACTCAGGCTACTCAAACTGGACCATTCAAATATTTTGTAAAATATAAACTGCTGAAACAAATTTCAGACAAATGTGGAAAAATAATACACAGCAAAATAATAGAATTGTTTTAATAAAGATATATTTTCTTTTCCTTTTTTAATTAGGGAAGCCAAGCCTACAGAAGTGGAAATCATCATAAAGTTAAAGAAGTGTGCAACTATGCATTTTGAACATCAACTATGCTTCTATATAAGCTCCTCTACAGTTGTAAGAAAAAAGATGCTTTTAAAATAACTGTGAAATGGCTATTTTTTTCAAATAATATATCCTGATATACTGCATTTTGATTCTTGCTGTCTGTAAGACTGTTTGTCATTTTACTGCTGAAAGGCAGGTTTTTCTGGTTAGATTTTGTATTGCTACATTGACTGTGTTTAGTTCTAACTTAGGACAAAATTAACCTTGCATTTACTGAATGAATAGGTAATACAGAAAGGGAGCATTATCAAAAATAGAATTTTTAATACTTGTTAAAACTGGACTTGTGAGATCAAAAATGTTTTCCACCAAAGAAAATGCCTTTTACTGGCAGATAAAGCAAATGTGACATAGAGCCATTTTTACCAAAGAAATGTTCAAAGGGAAATGTTTATCATGATTTAAGTAGAACATCAGTGATTTTGCACTTGGAGTGAACAGTAAAATATCTTAATTCTAACTTTTCGCTTAGCTTCCTTTAATTACAAGGAAGTAAAATATGTTCTGGGTACTTCAGAGATTAATTTCCATGAGATGTCCTCCCGTATGGCTGTGATTCTGTATTGTATTTCCAAATAGGCTGAACTTTCTAAACAGACAAGCTGAATGCTGTGCAGATTAGATACTTCAGTATTACTTCTGAACAGGTAAAAGAAGGAGAAGGGATACAATGTCATATTAAACATAATTGAAATAATTACTTGTACATATTACCTCAGGATATTCAGGAGCTGCAGAATTAGTTCTGTGACTACAACTAATATGGAGATATTTTCAGTAATCTACCTATATGGTTCTTAACATACATTGTGTAACTAGTATTCCCACTTCCTCTTATATGTGGCATTGTTCCTTGACGAACTCTCATCACAATTCAGTGAAGGACTTGAACATCTAAAGTGTCCAGGGTAGTAGGTAAAGCACAGTGAGTACCACCAGTTGTTGCACATAGTTATGGTGCTGCTTAACTGACAGTATTGTTACAGAAGAGTTGTAATTTTAGATGTACCAGTTAATTGTATTACATATATTCAGCAGCTGAAAATGGAAAACTGGTTAATTGCACTAGTGGCCTTTGCTTGCTAGTCCAAAGGAAAAATTTGAAAAACATTTCTTTTTTGAGCAGGGGAAAGTAGACTTTTGAAGGTTTTTTTTCTCTATAAAAAATGTAAGAAAAAGACAAAGTGAATGGAAAAAAAAAATCTGAATTGCATTTCCTCAAGAGGTCATTTCTGTTTAAAAACAGAAGAAGGTAAATGAAAAAGTGAAAAGGAAAAAAGAGGAAAGGAATTAAAGCTATTTCACTGTTCCTATAATTGAAAGTAATTGAAAATAATTGAAAAGCCTAGCATTGGCTGTTTGGTACATGGACAAAATACAATCTGATCTGTGCTTTTTTTGGCTTGTTTGTTTATTGCGTACAGTTTACAGGTTTTGCAGTTATTAATTACAGCCCAAATAAAAAACAGTGGAAGGAATATAACGATGAAATAATAGAACTTAGGGGATGAACACTGATAAAGATTTCCCTTGCTGAGATACTGTGTTTATTGTATTTTGCCTTAGAGTTCATACGCGTTATTAAAAACAAAACAAAAAAAACATGTGTAGGTTTTTTTATATGACTTTCTTATAACAGCATTTTTTGTTGCTATAGCAAGTATATTTTTGCAGATTAAAATACTATATTGGTTGTTTGAAATGTACACAAAACACAACAAACTGAGTGATACAACTTCCACCTTTGTTGAGCATTCCTACTTGATCTCAAAATTGTTGTATAAGGTCTTGGCTACCCATAAGTGAGTTGCATGAACAGTGATTTTTTTTCTTTGTTGTTGTTAGTAATAAAGGGCTGCAGTGAAAGCAGGCAGGAACCAGAGAACCCTGAAGTAAGCATGTATTTTAGATGCATTATGAATTCCTCCTCTCAGGACTGCAGCAATTTTAGTCCAACTGGCTTCTGATACATCAGGTCTTCATCCTGCCTCCAGTGTGCTCCACTTGCTGTGCCTCAAAGGGAATTGGTACTTTTGTTTCTGCTGGTGAATAGGTCTGTTCCTCCTATGTCTGCCGAAGACACCTAATAAGAGCCAAAGCAGTCCCAAACCCAAATATGAGAGTACTGACTGATGAACAATTAAAATTAGAAGAACTTCAGGTTACATCCTTGGGAACTTCTTTCCAGTAGTTTCAAATGGCTTTGCAGTTTTATTTTCTTATGCCAAAACATGCATATATAAAATACATTGAACTGTTAATAGGATAAAAAGATAATCCGAAGTTCCAAGTCTTACAACGTTTTACTAAAGCTGTTTTTAAATTGCCTAAATGTATTGTTTATGAGTGGTAGAGCCTGCTTTTGTTGTTGAATCTTATAAGGTTTCAAACTTGTAATACTTGTTTCATCGTAGCCAAAATGGTTTTCTTTCCATGAAGATATTTTGTCTGATTTCTTTATCCATTCATGCTTTCATTTAAAAATCGTACTCTTTTTCATTATTAGAGTAATATTTACATCATCTGACCTGCTGAATTATTTTCAAGTTGACATTAAAAGTTCTACAACAGTGCCTTGACGGAAGTAGTTTGTCTTAACCATGGTTAAGTTAATTTTTCTCTTTTGCAGAATGTTAAGGAGTTTCCTCTGAAACTTAACAGCAAAATCTATTTTTCTAGTGAAAGTATGGAGCCTAATGCTTTTATCACACTTGCCTTATTTTATGTTCTGATTTTATACAATGCTTCGTTGACTTTTATTTTTTTTTTTCTTGAGAAGTACACAGAAGATGTAATGTCTTCTGTATGTTTATTGTATTTGTAATAGATTAGTTACGAGTTGTATGAAGTAGCATTATTGTGCTTAGAAATAATTCAAATAAACTTAACAAAGAGTGCATTATGTTGAGAGTGTATTTATCGCCATCACATGGGTAAAGTGAAATTAGACTTAATTTCTTCTTTTCTTTGTCCATGCACATTAACCTTTCATAAGAAACACTTGAGAGATCTAACCTCATCTATTTGAGCACCACATTTCCTCCTGTAAGCTCTCAGAAACTTCTAGGTAGAAATTGCAAAGGGAAAATGATGTCCAGGTGATTCCTTTCTAAATGCATATACTGCATCTGACGCAGATTAATACTCTCTAATTTAAACATCCAAATTTAGGGACCTTTTCTGTGTCCTATGTTGATCAGGAGAAAAAATAGTGGTGGTTTTTTTTTTGTCTCCTGGAAAACTACCTAAGTGGGAGTCTAGAGTTATGCAGATGAATCTGAACATCTGAGACTGACTATTTTTTTTACACAGCATGAGGTGTCAGAATGCATTTAAGATGGTGTTAGTCTTCCCATAAAGGAAAATCTCTCTATAATTGGCTTGGAAATGGAAATAAAGATTAACTTGTGCTCTCTGGTTTAATTATAAGACATAACATTGTTTATTTCTTTCTAATACGCTCACAAAGAGATACAGTATGATGGGTTTTTTTTTTTTTGTATTAAGAACATTTTCATGTGTTAATCACACTAATGCTTAGTAACACATCTCATTCTTGCTGATGGCCCTATTTGCCTGCAGAGTTTGGCTGAGCCAAAGTAGTTAAAATAGGCTGAGTAGCACAGTATATACTTCTTGTCAGTTGTTTTTCATCTTTGGGAACATGTGCATCTCCCTGGCACAGGATACTAAAATGGTAGGCAGATTTGGATGAGGATAGGGTACTCCATTAGTTTTCATCTTTCATATTTTTTCCTAGACTAGAACTCATGCACATGAAGTTTTAAGTGGCAGAAATACAGCTGTCTGCTACCAATAAATCGTTGCATCCTGAGTGGGTATGGTACATGGAGCCTAGATAATCAGAGGGCACTTGAGCAAACAGTTCACTGTTGGAGAACAGAAGAGTGAAGCTACAGACTTGCAGTAACAAATGCTTTTCTACTGTGTTTTGAGAAATCTGATTTAGAAATGCATAAGGCATATTAAGAGTTACATTAATAGCATGAGGAGACAAAGATGGGAGTTGTAGGTTATGGTTATAGTGTTTCATAAAGTCTGAAAAAAAAATATGTAGAACAATATCATAGAAAAAAACAATATCATAGAAAAGCCGTCAGTTCAGTTATGCACAGTGGACTTGGAAATAATTTCCTGTGCAAGTAAAACAGAACAGCTTTTTAATATTGTTTAACACTTTTAATCCCTGTAATTCAGTTGTTTCTGTGGTGAGAGAGGGTAATTGTCAAAGATTCTTAAAATTCATTAGTCTTTATATTACTTGATATATGCACACCAATACTGTTATTCTCAGCTTCAAGTTAAGGACATTAAGTCCATATGTTTCAGAGAATATGCGGAAATTACTACACAACAGTCAGGATTTGCTAGGCTTATTCTAGGCTCAGATGGTGTGTGTTCTTCCTCTCAGCAATGGGAAGAACTCCTGCCCATGCTAATCTCTAAACTTCTATGGCGCAGAAATGAAGGAAGGAAGACATCAGAACTAAAAAACCTTTGAAGAACAGAATCCCAAGAAATACAGCCACTAATTCAGAAAGGAAGAGTGTATATAAAGTTCCTGCTGGCCTTTTACTATCTACTACTATCTACTTTACTATCTACTATCTACATTATTTACTAATATGTGTAAATATTATTAGGATATCTGATACAACTTGATGGCATGCTTTTGGAGAAGTAAATATGCAGGTTGCTGTGAAAGTAATAGCTCCTATTTAATGGAAACTGCAACAGATACAAACAGCATAATAACACTATTTGGTAGAACAAATTCACAGCTACAAAATACTCTTTTCCAACATAGTTAGTGTAAGCTATGTGTTTTCACCAGGGAGAAACAAGAGCCTGCATGCCATTTTGTCAGATTGCCTCTCTGCTATCTGTCACACAGCAACAAAATGGAATATTTGTAGGAAGGTTCAATCTTTACTGCCATACCACCAACATCTGCTTCTGATGTCATGGGCCAACATCATAAAACATAGGAGGCATCCCTTTTGGAGTAGCCTTTGTGAAAGCGTTTCTGTCAGACTGGTTTACTTGGGAAAATTAGCTTCCCAAAGTGCAAGTGTCTACAGCATCCTCAAATGTCATAATGAAGAAATAAGATACTGTGGTGAAACATTGTTCAGGTATTCCCACTTGTACTAAGCCATGCTCAGTAACACTGTTGGCGTGTGAATTAATGAATATTCCATGTCACTTCCTATATCTACCTTTGGTACCCCACAGCTTTGGAGGAGCCTTATGGTGCTTGGCTGTTTTGTAGTTTTGATGGTAGGTAACAAAATGTTTGCACAGAAGAGAGAGCCAGCTCTCTGCTAACTCATATTTTAGAAAGAACAATAATGCTGTTCCAGCTCATAATGGGAAAGGTGTACATCAGACCTAATAAAACATGACATAATAATTATTATCTAATTTTTATATATATGTATAATGTATGATACATACATAATATACATTTTACATACATTTTATAGATAAACATTATATATACATTATATACATACATTTTATATATTACATATTTATATATTTAATAATAAAAAAAAATTTAGGGAGAGGAAGGGGAATTATTGATTCACAGAGAAGGGAAACAAAGGAAGTTTCCTACTGGGTGCTGTGCAGAAATCATCTGCAAAATTTTGCTGTGAAAGACATGCCTCCACTTACAAGATAACGAAATAGATAACTAGTCAGACTTGTGAATGAGGCTAATAATTTTTCCACTCCATCCTACACACAGCAACAATTAGAACATTAGGAAAAGACCTCTCTGCCTTTCCAAATGTATTTTCTAAGATAGTGTTTGCAATTTTTATGAGTTCTGAGTGAAAAGAAAAAATAACAGCAGATAATTTGATCTTTCCTTTGAATCCAGCTATTTTTATGTTTTCTTTTGCATGACTGCAGTTAAACCTCTTTGAAAGCTAGGTAATGTGCCTTTGCTGTTGTCTTCCTAGGGACATAGCTCATCCCAAAACAGGTGTGTAAAACATGGCCTTTAATGTTTACCCATCACACATCAGGACAAACAGGTAGGCAGCAAGCAGAGGGGTAGAAGTAATGAGGTGGCAAGAAAAGAACCTTTGAGTACAGGCATAGACAAAGAGGTGTGCCAAAGAACTGGAGGGTGTTAATTATATTTATAGGGAGAAGAATGATGAATTTAAACGCTTTCTTAAGAAGCATCCTTCTGGTTCAAGACAAGCTTAAGCGTGGAAGAAGGAATAGCTAAGGTAGGACATTAGGGCAGTGCCTCTAACTCTGATAGAAGCATAAGAGGGATATATATGAAAATCTGCCCTCCAGATCACTGTCTACCCTGTTAATTAAAGTTTCAAAAGCATATTGAAAGATATTTTCAGATGACAGGTCACCATGCATAAATTGATGGATACATCAGTAAAGTAAAATCAACGGACGTGAGTATGAACAATACAATGAAGAAGAGTAAGGAGGAGGAGTATCACTGCATGAATCTGTTGAAGTTATTTGAAGGAATCAGTAAGCATGCAGAAATAAATAAATTTCTCACAACAAAAATTCCTGAAAAAAACTAAGGAAATGCAACAGACCTATTATTGTCAAATCACAGAATTGCAGAATGTTTCAGTTAGGAAGTGAATTGAAGGCCATCCAGTTCAACCTCCTGCCATGGACAGCATTGCCATCCACTAGATCAGTCTGCCCAGAACCCCATAGAACCGGGCAACTCTTACGGACTAACAGTTGCTTTTGCAAGAAAAGATGAGGAATAATGTTCAGATTTGAGAACACAAAGAGAGGTCAATGCTTTGATCAATGTTGCTCAACATACTCATAAAAGCATGAAGGGTTCTTGGTGAAATGAGAAAGTTTGTCGATAATACTAAACTATGAATGTGGCAGTGAGTTCTTAGAAACATACAGGAGTAACATTGTAAATGAGGTAAAGTGGTAGATAACAAAAGTTGATAGAAGCAAAACGGCAGCTATTGTTAGGTTGTAGTTTTCTCAGTGTTTATATATATATATATATATAATGTTTATATTATATATATATAATGAAGATAAACAGTACACTAAATCATAGAACTACAAAGTGGTTTGGATTGGAAGAGACCTTCAGACCTTTTAGTTCCAATCTCCCTGCTATAAGCAGGAACATCTCCTACTAGACCAGGTTGCTCAAAGCCCCATCCATCCTGGCCTTGAATGCTTCCAGGGAGGGGGCATCAACAACCTCATTGGGCAACCTGTTCCAGTGTCTCACCACCATCACGGTAAAGAATTTCTTCTTAATATCTAGTCTAAATCTACCCTCTTCCAGTTTAAAACCACTTCCCCTTATCCTGTCACTACCCGCACTTAAAAAAGTCCCTCCTCAGCTTTCCTGTAGGTCCCTTTGAGGTAATAGAAGGCCACTATGAGGTCCCTCCAGAGCCTTCTCTTCTCCAGGCTGAAAAACCTCAGCTCTCCCAGCCTGTCCTCATAGGGGAAGTGGACCCTCTGGACCTGTTCCAACAGATTGACGTCCTTCTTGTGTTGAGAGCCCCAGAACTGGACACAATACTCCAGGTGGGGTCTCATGAGAGCAGAGTAGAGAGGCAGAATCACCTCCCTCAACTTGCTGCTCACACTTCCCTTGATACAACCCAGGATAGTGTTGGCCTTCTGGGCTGCAAGCACACATTGCCAGCCCATGTCTTTCATCAAGCAACACCCCCAAATCTTTCTCTGCGGAGCTGTTCTTCAGCCATTCTCTGCCCAGCCTGTCTTTGTCTTTGAGATTGCCCCAGTCCAGGTGCAGAACCTTGCCCTTGCCCTTTTTGAACTTAATGAGTTTGGCATGGGCCCACATCTCAAGCCTGTCCATGTCCCTCTGGGTGGCATCCCTTCCCTCTAGTATGTCAGTTGCACCACTCAGCTTGGTGTTGTCTGCAAACTTGCTGAGAGTGCACTTGATTCTGCTGTCCATATCACCTAAAAAGATGTTAAATAATACTGGTCCCAGCACTGATCCATGCTGGGATCACACCATGAAGTGCCACTCATCATCGGTCTCCACTTGGACATTGAGCTATTGACTGCAACTTTCTGAGTGCTACCATTCAGCCAATTCCTTATCCAGTGAGTGGTCCATCCATCATATTCATTTTTCTCCAATTTAGCAACAAGGATATCATTCAGGACAGTGTCAAATATTTTGCACAAGTCTAGGTAGATTGTGTGATTTGCTCTTCCTTTATCCACTGACGCTGTAACTCCATCATAAAAGGCCACCAAGTTTCTCAGACATGACTTGCTCTTGGTGAAGCCATATTGATTACCACCAGTCATCTTGCCTTTATTTTCCACGTGCCTTAGTAGGACCTTCAGGAGGATCTGCTTCATACTTTTGCCAGGCACAGAGGTGAGACTGACTGGTCTGTTGTTTACTGGATCTTCTTTTTTTCCCTTCCTGAAAATGGAGGTTATGTTTCCCCTTTTCCAATCAGTGGGAACTTCACCAGACTGCCATGACCTTTCAAATATGATGGATATTGGCTTGGCAACTTCATCCATCAGTTCCCTCAGGACCTGTGGATGGATCTCATCCGGTTCCATGTACTTGCCTCCAGGCTCTTTAGATGGTCTCAAAACTGATCTTCACTTACAGTGGGTAGATTTTCCTTCTCCCTGTTCTTACCCTCACTTTCTGCAGCTTGGGCAGTGTGGCTAGAACCCTTGCTGATGAGGACTGAGGCAAAGAAGTCACTGAGCACCTCATCCTTCTCCGTATCACTTGTGACCAGATCTCCCGTTTTCTACTGGAGAGGTTCTGCATCCTCTCCGACCTTCCTTTTATCACTGCTATACCTGTAGAATTTCTTCTTGATTCTCTTTATGTCCCTGGATAGATTTAATTTGATCCAGCTTTCCTAAACTGATCCCTGGCTGCCCAGGCAACTTCTCTGTAGTCCTCCCAGGTAACCTATTCCTGCTTTCACTTTCAATAGGCTTTCATTTTGTGCTTAAGTAAGTTCAGGAGCTCCTTGTTGATCCACGGAGGCCTGCTGGCACTCTTGCCTACCTTTCTTTTACTTGGGATGCACTGCCTCTGGGCTTGGAGAAGTTGGTCCTTGAATACTGACCAGCTTTCTTGGTCACCTCTTCCTCCAAGACTTTATCCCATGTCACTCTGCCAAGCAGTTCTCTGAAGAGTTCAAAGTCCTGAGGTTCAGAGTAGCAAGCTTGCTGTGCATCCTCTCTAATGCGTTAAGGATTTTGAACTCCATCATTTCTTGTCACTGCAGCCAAGCCTGCCCTTGAGCTTCACATTACTCAAGCCCTTTCTTGTTGTCAAGGGAAAGGTCCAGCATAGCACCTTTTCTCATGCTTCCTGTACTACTTGAAGAGTAAGTTATCATCAATACACTCCAGGAACCTCTTGTGCGTTGCTGTGTTGTCCTTCGAACAGATAACAGGCTGTTTGAAGCCCTCCATCAGGACAGTGTTTTGTGAATGTGAAGCTGCTCCTATCTGTTTCAGAAGAGACAGTTAAAATACTAATCATTTTCTTTTCTTCAAATTTATTTTCTTTGTTAAAAAGGCTGTATGAGGGGACATACCCCAAAAGGATTTCTTTCTGTTGTGGTTTAATCCAGCAGGCAGCCATACGCCAACACCCAACACCCATCCATTGCTCAAGCACTCTGCTCCCCCTTGACAGGACAAGAAAAAGAAGGCAGCCAAGTAGGCTCTGGGATCACTATAATGAAATTTTAATTACAGCTATCCTGGTTGTGTACCCTCTTAGCATCTTGCCTGCCTTGACTCTGCTCATTGCAGGGCAGAGTGGGAAGAAGAAGAAGCAATAGCAAAGACACTGTTGTGCTGTAAGCACTGCTTTAGCCACAAGTTCAAAGCACAGCACTACATAGGCTGCTTTAACTCTGTCCCAGCCAGACCCACAGTACCAACAGCTTATAAGGTTGTGCCTCCTTTGAAACACTGGGCCTGAAACAGAATAACAACTTCCTTTCTCTTGTATAACTCCCACAAAGCTTCTTGCCATCAGAACTGACAGTGAATGTCCAAAGACAGTCCAAGAACCCCAAAGATACAGGTAATGATAACTAATATATCAGAAAAATGATGAATTCTCTCCCCTTCTCTCCTTCCCTTTAAGGCATAAGTCATTCAATATTTAGAAATACAGAAGTAAAACATGCTTCTTTGGGGATTTTACGGTTTTTTAAAAAATCTGTATTTGCCACTGGTATTTTTCAGCACTGGAAGGATTTCTAGAACTAAGCACTTCTCATCCAAGATGAAGCAAGTTAGTGAATTTAAGCCTTTTTCTCTTCTCTCTTCCACAATCCTTAGTGGAGGATTAAGTATAATCTGCAAACAGTTATAGGCCCTACAGGGAAATGGATCTGCGATCCACCTTGTGAAGCAGTATTTCCAAAGTACAGAAAAAAGCTCAACTATTATCTGTTTTTGTACTTTCTCATAATTTTGACCATCACAAATTGGAATTCAAAGTTATAATTTCCTTGACTTAAATTACAAGTAAAAGCAAATTACCTCATGTTGCATAGTGTTTTGAAGATGGATCTTGTGTAAGTGGGCTTTGCTATCTAAGAAACATGGCATCAGAGCAATGGTGCAACACATTTATTCATCCAGCTTGGAGCAGGATGGTGTAACTACTGATTTCATTTAAATTTTCACTTGTCAGTAGAGCCAGTGCTTATATTTGTTTACACAGAAGAAGTATATTGTTGTTCTGGATAAACTGGAGAACTGTTTCTGCAACAAGCAAAAAGGCACCAAAAGTCACTTATGAAGAAATCCAGATCCTACTGTTCTCCTGCCTGGTCCCTGCTATTCTCTCTGCAGAAGAGATGGCTCCCAGCTTCTGAAAGGAGATTCACTTAACACAGTGCAGAATGCTACAGAAGTGTACATGGCGAACTGTTCACTCTCAAACCAGGGACCAAGAGAGCCATCACTTTGATAGTGATATCAACCAGGAAACATGATATTTTTCTGAAAATTGTTTAAAATATAGTACAGTTCAGCAAAAAGTACAAAGGAATGAAATCCTACGAGAGATTTATCAAGACTTGATTTCTGGAGTCAAAATACCGTTCACTTTTTTTGCTACTTTATGCTAATGATAGTGAAGGAAGAGCTGATAGATAAAATTCTGGACTTTAATGGAATGTTTCCTAATATTAGTAGATAAGAGCAAACATGACAATAAAAACCAAAAGCTACCCACTGTCCTTGACATTTGTATGTTTGTTGCATTATTTTTGCATTCATCCCGCTAGTAAGATTCCAGTTTCTGAAGCTGTCCAGTATCACAGGATTATAAAGACTTAATGGTCATCATCATCGCTGGATGAAAGGGATCACAGAAATGCAGTCTGAAGAAAAAAATTCAGCCCGACACAATACATGGTGCAGTGGTTTTCTTGAAAGAGAGAAAATAGAGACTGTAGCTGAGAAAAATACAGCACAAAAAATTTCTGGAAGATGTCAATATTAACACAGAAATTGCAAATAATCCCATAAGCAAAGCTGAGATCTCCATACAGTGGTGCCTCGTCTCGCTCAGTGGGTTACAGGGAGGTGAATCTATGTCCAGAGTTACGCCTCACCCAGTCAGCAAGGGGTGGCTACCATGATGGAGTCATCCAAGCCTCAGAGGAATAATATACATCAGTGTATTGAGAACTTCCTAAGCAATAACTAATACTCCACCTGGAGGTAAAATTGTTTGATTTCCTAATTGCGATTAATAAGCATTACAGGTAAGACAATAATTAGGCAACAGATATTAAGAAGAGAAAATAAGAAGATAAAGAGAAAAGACAGAAAATGGGGAAAGACAGACAGCTATACGATCACAATAAAGCAAAGCAGTTCATCATTCCTTGATTCGCTGATGTCTTGGTGTCAGCCACTGTTCTCCAGTAGATGTGAGTTGTCCAAGATTTTGTTGTTTGGTTGATGACTACTGAAGACAGTACAAACTCTTACTTATAGTCCAAAGTGACCCAGCCAGCTCTTTTGGAGTGACAGCTTCTGGCTTTAGGATCTCAGCTGCAACTATTTTGATTCCCATCTTCCCAGCCTTGCAAATTTAAGTCAGCAGATAAGAGGACGCAGGGAGAGGCCACCTCCCAGTTTCCACTATCAAGCTGATTTCATTTGCTCCCAGGACAAGTTTTCAGCCAATAAACACTCGTGGGCCCTCCTATTCGAAGGCAAACAATTCCTAAGAAATGCTTTCAAATGTAAAACTGTCCACCAAGTGATGTTGATTGCCTCATGTTGATTTGAGACATTCCTTACCAGTCTCAAACAAGTGGTTTGGTGAGTAACTGAAGATTCCTAAGAGGACAAGTATTTAGGTACCTTGGTGAAGTTAAGAGCAATGGCATTTGTGATATTCTTCACATAAATAACCACTAAACAATGCATGTCTGTTCCCCGTTCTCACATTCAAGCTTTTAGTTTTTTAAGGTTATGATAGGGTAAAGTGCTTGATATTAAATTCTTACTGACAAAGCACCAACATACTGGACTAGTTTCATAATCATACTCTGAAGAAAATCACTAATTTATGCAAGCTATTAAGCAGCAGCCGGTCTTTAAGTGAGTGGTATATTTCCATGATGGGTATTGATGAAATCTCTGTTGATCCACAACTGACACATCAGCTGAATCAGCCTGCAAAAAAAAAAAATCCTGTTATACAATTCCCTCAGCTCCCACCACGAATTCTATTCATCATTGTCTGTAGCGACAGGTGACATTTCAATCAAGGAAATTTTATGGTGACTTTCAAAAGACTTCCAGTCAATTCAGTAAGTAGAAAGAAAAACATAAAAGTTATCTGAACTGAATTATCCTGGAACACTTCAGCTACTCAGCAACCTGAGCTGTTCATCAGTTTTCAGACACTGAAAAAAATGGGTATTAGAATTCACTCTCTGTATCGTAATATATAAAATCTTACTTTGCATCATCCATTTAGTTTTCAAGTGAGTCTGAGCACTGATTTGCATGCCATACAGCATTAGGATGAGGTAATGAATACCATATATATAACTACAGATGTATTCCTGTCTCTGGTCCCTTAGATAATAAATATTCACTAAGCCTTTTAAATTAAAAAAAAAAAAAAAAAAGGTTGAAAAAAGCATTTTACGCTTCCTAGGAGTTCATCTATTTAGTGAAGCACAACTAAAACTAAAAATGAGTGGTCAAATACCAGCAGTAAACCGTGAAGATTTCCCACACAGGAGTTCAAGGTCTCAGTGGAAAGCAATTAAACACCAGTAACAGCGTTTATTTCTAAAAGCAAATGGGGATGGCGGTGGAAATGTCGACTCCTTTGCTCTCCCGATAGCGGAGTTATGCAAGTCAGCTCTCTGGCCACAAGGTGTCACCTTCCCCCCGCGCTTGCAGCCCTGCACGGGAAGGCTGCTCTCGTTCTGCAGCACAGAGGGAAGCAGATCCCTGCTGGTCACCAGCCTGCAGGCCGCCGGTAAAGTCAAAGCCAGAGCAATGAATTTCATCGCGGCACGGAGCTGTTTTTCTGTGAGTTTGGTGAGCGTGTTTTTGAGACCACACCGTGCATTAAACGCTGGCTAACACTCAAACGAAGTCCCAGGGGAACAATTTTACTTGTTTCCTTCTGTTGTTATGAATTACATGGATGCTTTCTGTCCTTTTGCAGCAAAAGTGGTTCTCTGGCAATCCATGTTTTCTCTCCCCAGGCATGGATCACCACTCACCTACTCCTTGGTCATGCCTGCCAATGTAAGAGACCATTTTTAAGGAGCCTGTCATTTTCATTTCAGCTACTTTTAAGGGATGTTGCCATTTTTAGATACGAGCATTCTGTAATATTCCCAAATTACGATAACCTTTTGGATATTCAGTGTTTTCTGTAAGCATTCATGGATTGATTACAGACACATCTCATTAGTTAAGACCCCTTTCTGAACAAATAATTAAGTTTCTGAATTGTTTTATTTTGCTGTAAACTGCAGGAGACATTGTTCCTGACAGGTATCAGATCTGTGCGTGATGAGTACAGTGCCACAGAGAAGTTTGTTAAAGCATAGCAGTAGGAGTGAATTCTCAGACTAGAAATCTTCTCTCCTAACTCTGTGCACTTAACTCAGATTCCTAGTGAATAGATAAACCTTACTCCCTCTGCACTTCATTAAAAGAGAGATGTTTCCAGTGGCAATTCAGATTTAAGATCTGAAGGCATCAAGTCGTATCAGTCATCATGGGTATATATTTCTTTTTTGCCCGGCAAGGTTCCATTTATTCCAACAGCAATCTTTCAATCCTCTAATTCCATCTGAAAGGAATTAAGCTGTACACCACAGGGCTGTACAAAGTCACTTTAAAGTGCTTGGCAGAGTGGCAGTTTTTAGATAATCCCCTTCTTCTACTGTGTCCAGTTCTGGGCTCCCCAGTACAAAAAAGACAGGGATCTCTTGGAAAGAGTCCAGCAGAAAGCCACAAAGATGGTGAAGGGCCTGGAACATCTCCCCTATGAAGAAAGGCTAAGTGAACTGGGTCTGTTCAGCCTTGAGAAGAGAAGACTGAGAGGGAACCTGATCCAGGTCTATAAATATCTAAGGTGTGGGGGGCAAAGTGGCGAGGCCGGACTCTTTTCTGCAGTGTGCGGAGACAGGACAGGGGAAATGGCCAGAAGCTGGAGCACAGGAAGTTCCGCACCAATGTGCGCAAGAACTTCTTTACGGTGAGGGTGACGGAGCACTGGAACAGGCTGCCCAGGGAGGTTGTGGAGTCTCCTTCTCTGGAGATATTCAAGACCCGCCTGGACGCCTACCTGTGCGACCTGGTGTAGGGAGCCTGCTTTGGCAGGGGGGTTGGACTCGATGATCTCTGGAGGTCCCTTCCAACCCCTACGATTCTGTGATTCTGTGATTCTGTGATTCTGTGATTCTTCACCTTCAAACACTGTCCGTGTTGGATCTGATTATGGTCAGTGTGTTACTCCAGAGTTACCAAGCGTGGTCACTAACAATGCCACTTCCTACTTTGCTATGTCGAGGTAGCAGACCTCACCTTTCAGAATGGAGTTAACAAAGCATTAGCAAGCATGATAGCTCTAAAAAAGCAGAATATTGCAACACGTGCTATTTACCTAGTAACCTAAGCAGAAAAAACTCCACTTGTTATGCTTTCACTCTCTATGACAGGCTACAGCAATATCATTTCCCATTGTTCAATCCAACAACAAAATTAATTAAGAATGTTTGCTCCTTTCCAAGGAGACAAAGAAAGGGACAAATTCCTTCTCTAATTTATTCTTACTTAAAAACATTATGACAAAGCTTTTCAGTACTTAAATAATGCTGTATGAGAATACAGGACATGCAAACAAGAATAATGCTGTCTTTACCACAGGACAAAATATCAGATTCACATTATCCTTCCAGAGGGTTATTTAATTTCTTGATTTTAATTTGGCTATCTATTTTTTAAGGTAGAGTAAGTCAAATCTGAAAAATATGAGCATAACCAAAATAGAACATAGAATCCAAGAATCACAGAATACCATGAGCTGGAAGAGACCCATAGGAATGATCAAAGCCAGCTCCTGGCCACACACAGGCCACCCAAAATCCAAACACAATGTCTGAGAGTGTTTTCCAACTGGTCTTTGAACCCCAGTGACCACGGACCTGAGAATCCTGTTTTAGGGTCCTGCCACTCTCCAATAAAGAAACTTTTCCTAACACCCAATCTCCTTCTGGGATAGCCAGCAGCTTCAGAGGGCTGACAAAGGGTGACTACTTTTCTCTCAGTCTGTGAGCTCATTGGAAAATGGATTGGGTTACTGCGTATTCAGCACCTGACACAATGGTATAGTTTGCTGAGAACTAGTGTAGCATGCATACCAACATGCATTGTGTGAAGCAGTTAAATGTTCTAGTGTATTTGTTAAGCTTCTGCTATTATAAGAAATAAAATTTGATTATTTTAAGCTTTTTCCTTGTTTCTAGTCCTCTGTACCGTTTGTTCAAAAATGTACTGTTTTCCTTTTTTCGATTGTTTTAAGTAAACTTTACAAGCTTTTAAGCTTTTTTTTTTCTTCTCACTTTCTTGAGAGAAACATAGTTCTTTTCCTGTCTGAAGAAGTACAGTCTGAAGAAGTACAGTACAACATTTAAGTTTTTGAAAGAAAAAAGGACACAAGGAAGTGTGTTTCTGAACAGAGGTTTTGACTTGATTTTGACAGAATATCCTGGCTAACAGTCAAAATGCACTTTTTTTCTGGCAAGTGATCCAAAATCTCTGCTTTTTTTTTTTTTTTTTTCTTATTTCCCATTACCAACTCTATTCTAGTGGACAAAACCAAAGCTAAAACAAAAGCATTGTTGCCTTCATTTAACATAATGAAAACTCTTTTTTATGATTAATATTCATAGATACTGGAAAAATTAAAAAGAAGTTAAAATGCATACAAAATCTATGCTTCATAAAATAAATGCATAATGTTACAGTGTGAATATCATAGGACCATATTCCATTATCAGGTATGGAATGTATTCATATTTTGCTTCCCTTACTCCCAATAAAAATGGGTTTGCTCCCCTCAAGTCTTTTCTAGGTAAATATGTTTTTTATGGAGTAAGCTTCCTTACCTCCTGCTTGTCATCCATATATAATCAGATACTACTGTCTGTTTATTGCATCTACATTGGAATTTTGTTTTTCACTGATGATTGGGCTATGCGGAGGTTAATGAGGAACACAGCATTCACAGAATGTGACCTTGCCAAGCTGTTTTATCCCCAGTAGCTCACAGAAAACAGTCCTTTCTAGTTTGCAGTGAGTCATTAATTTTAGCTGACAGACCTGAAGGCAGCATAGACATTAGCGTGCAGCCTGCAAGCCACCTCTCTCTGCTGACTTAACCAATGAAATCACTCTAATTTCTACTGTCTTCTCTAATTTGCCAGCAGTTCTGATAAACTTCTCCACCTCCCCAGAGATGCCTTTTCAAAATGACCTGAATCTTAGAGCAGAATGTTTGTAAGGGGCTCCCCAGTCTAAGATGTAACAATGGTCATTAATATTTTATATGATGCATTAGCAATTAAAGTGAGAAATATCAAATTAGTAATAATTTATTGAAGAGGAGCTGAAGTTACT
This sequence comes from Chrysolophus pictus, assembly GCA_037305975.1. Lineage (NCBI taxonomy): Eukaryota > Metazoa > Chordata > Aves > Galliformes > Phasianidae > Chrysolophus > Chrysolophus pictus. The sequence goes on from CM074614.1 coordinate 64,932,978, forward strand.
CATAGGCTTCAGAGGTTTTTTAATACCATTGTTTCTTCCTGAGGAACCAGAAACTGGACAATGATTAAAGGACTTTCAGCATTGCTCTGCAGTCTACACCTCTCTTGCTTATTAGTCCTGAGGTCTTGAGTTCTCCTCCTTAGTGTTTCACATGGTATCATATTATTTGCTCAAAGGCTTTAACAAAATTACAACATTAATATGCATGAGACTTACTCAGGATAGCAATGACAGCTGGGAATAACATACATTGATTAAGCTGCATGATTGATAGCTTTTTCAATCCAAACAGAAATGAATCTGGAAAGGACAAGCTGAGATTGGAAGCTAAAATTTCAGGAAAATGACATTATCTGACTGCAGAACTGAAGATGCAAAATCAGCTGAGAGATATTCATTTCATAAATAAAGCATTCAGAGAGAGACCTTCTAAGTTTACAAATCAAAATATCTGTCTATTTTCAAGATCTGTGTACTCCTATTTTGCCATCATCTTTTCCAGTCACTCAAAACTGGAATTTTGTCTACAGGGAAAGTTTGTATTATTTCTGTATGTGTACGATAGCAAAAACATAAATGTCTTGCTACAAGTAAGGAAGAAGAATTAGGCTATAGACAGTCCCCCAAAAAAGTGGCTCCTGGTTTCCCTCTCTTTCTTTCCTGTGTGATTTAAATAGATTACCTCAGTTTAGATGGAATTAGATGGATTTTCTGTTCATTTCACTGAGTATTCCTGCAGATATGCATTTTGAAGCAATTTTCCAAGTACCGGTCTTCAATATTTCCTCTAGAAAGTTTGGTATGACCAAGGAACAGAAGTGATTCCTTACACTTACAATGAATTTTTCTAAAATTTTCCTTGGAGGATGTAACTCCTTTCCAGAATTGTGCAGGAAACCACAGTGTCTACTCAGGTGCTGCAATTCTGCTGTGGAATGTCTGATAAACACTGCAACATATAGCTGCAGGTACTAAATCCTTCTGTGGATCTAAGCTTCCAGGTAAGCTCAAACCACTTGTAAGACAGCCACCAGAAGCAGAGACACCTAGAAAGGCCATTGTGTATGTTTTTCTGGAGATACACTGAGATATGAAGGAAATGAAAATTAAGCAAGTCAAGCAACTTTAGAGACTTCTGATCCTGCCCATTACCTTGTAATGTCTCTATCCCTGGCCACTGTGGCTAAGCAGAACAGTCTTCCAAGAGAAAGAAGACTCTTCCTCCTTTCCTGTGCAGGAAGATGCAAACAAAGATGGTAGAAACAAGTCTAAGTAGGCCATATATTCTAGTCCTGTAACTAGGAATGAAGTGCTTAACTTTTAGCTGGACAGAAAAAATTAACTTTCATGCTTTTAGACCTTGTCATTAATATACAAATTGCTTTCTTAGGGAGCTTCAAGCATAAAAATATACAGCATACTGTCTCATTCACAATACCAGAGAATACCAGTTTTTTGAGTGCCTGAATACATGCCTATGTTTCTGCCAAACTCCGAGGGCTAAACCTCCAACACAAGGTAACACAAGGTGCCATTACTTTGGAGATAAAATTGTCCTGAAAAGGTTAACCAGAGACAATTTGCAAAAAAGAAAGAGAGAAGACAGCCCAGAATTCTGGGTTCACAGAGTGCCACAGTATGCACAATTTTTTTAAAAAGTTGTATTTATTTAGGCTTTACCCTTTTTAATTTCTACTTTTGTTCATGTTTTATAATGCACAAAATACACTAAGAAATAATACATTGGATGTGTAGAAGGAAAAGTAATTTTTCTGTGTATCCAGAAATCAACATGTGTTTTGGATTTGTACCAGTTCTATTTCTCACTAAACTTACAAATAAGTTAAAATCCATCATACCAACTTTAAAATCTTGGAAGAAATAATAGCTAACAGTATGCTGTATTTGCCAGATGAAATTTTATTGTGGGGAAAATTTTAATTAAAAGAAACAGCGATGTATGCTGCAGTAATTCCAAAGGATTGTTTCATTTTGAAAACGTTACTGTCAGCTTCCATGCTTCACAGACAAGTGAACTGGCAGGGAGAGGAGCACATGTTGCTAAAGGGATTTTTCAGCTAAAATACATGAAATTAACTGTGCTGCAAGCTCCCACATCAGATAGAAGAGGGTGCCCACTTTATGGGTCAATAGACAAAAGCAGTTCTACAATTCTTAGAAGGAAATCTTTGTCCTAGATGCCTCTGATCAAAGGCTATGATTCTAATCAGAGTTTTCATGCTTTCTTGGTTCTGGCAAAAGCTCACCAAAATCAAGACCAGAAGAAACAGTGATTATGCCAAGCTAAAATAATGATAGTGCTGGTCTAAAGAACTGCATAGATTGTAGGTCTGTCTAACCTATTATCCATGCTCTGATAGCCATCCATAAAGAATGCCTAGGGATGAAAATCAGAATAGATTGAGCATGCACCACATTTTCCAAATGCTCTCATAACCTTCAAAAACTTGCAGGTCTGGAGCTTGCTGATGGAATGCAATGTCACTGTACTAAGAGCTTACAAAATACTTCTTCCCTGTAGCTTTCTTTATAAGCTTTTAAAACTCAAGAAGCACAGCAGGTTGTGGCAGTAAATTTTCCTAACTTAACAGAAGATTACACAAAACACCACCTCTTTCGTATGCTTTCAGCTTGCCCACCACAGCTTCATTCAGTATTCCAACGGCTGTATGCTGGAAAAGAAAATATACAGTCATTCCCTCTACACAGTTTCTCATTGATTTCACTAACTTCTACCATATTTTCTACTTAGTTGCTCATGATATACTTATTCCTGGATTTGTAACTGCAGAAATAAAATGTTTACGCAATTCTTCAGCCCAAAAGTATCTGTTAAAAGGATTTACTGGAGATAAGTATTTAAAACTTGCATGAAGAAAGCAAACACATTGGGGTCTTAACAAGAAGGAGAAATTTCAAACTTGATGCCAGTACATGCTAAAAGCCTGTTCAGGGTCTGTAAGAGCTGAAAAAATTATAGTTCAAGAGAAGTGCAGCAAAATACTACACCTGAATCAGACAGACTTTTAACAATAAAACATCAGGAGTGTAACCTAGGGATCTGCTACCCAGTTTTCATCCTATTTCATCTCTGAACGCGTTGTTTTTTCTCTGGTTATTTGTCTGTTTTTCTCAAACAGTGATGATCTTTTGAGAAAGAAGTATCTCTTGATAATCAGCGTTTGCACAGTTATGGTCTCTTCAGGGCCTAAGATTTCTCTGAATTACTCATATGAGTTTACTATCTAGTGATTTATTTGACTGCTTTTCTTTTGCTTTTCTAAACTGAAATATATTAGTCCATGTCAGGCATTGAGTAGAAGTACTAATAATCATATCCACAGCAACAGAATACATGGCCAAATGCATTTTAAGTTTCTCAGTCATTTGTGGGGATAGTGAACAATGGTAAATAGGTTGAAAAACACGTTCTGGCAATAGTTTAAGTTGTCTCTCATCAAGATTATCTTAACAGTAGGGAGATCTTTACTCCATAGAGAAAGCTTGTATCAGGGCTCTTAATTTATATATGCCCGCTGAATCATTAAATGACCATACTGTTATGGCACTGAAAGAAAGCATGCAAAAGGAATGTAAACACAACTCTTTATTCTTACTTTTCCCTATTATTTTTTAAACTTTTGAAATTTTTATTCATTTTAGTGTGAGGGTTACCATGCTATGCTTTATGGGAGAGAGAATACTTTCATGATCTTTGCAGAAACTAAAAATTGTGTTAATTTTCAAATTCATTCTCTCTGTAGTTTTTCACTTGTTTTCTGAGAAGCAGCTACAATGTACTCGGAACATGTTTGATTGTACTGCAGATCTAAATTCCGTAGCTAAGCTCAGAGAAATCTCTGTGGTAAATTTTTTAATAGGATGCTGCTGTGATGTACTGATTTGCTAGGAGGTAAAAGAAGATGAGATAAGAAATCTTGGAGAAATATTACTGATACTTCAGTGTCCTTGAAAGTCACTTAAATTATAATCGTACCATGAGAAAATGAAATGAGAGGACTATTTCAAAAGAAGCTTAACAAAATCACAGAGAAATGTATTGCTTCATAACAAGTAAAGAATTCCTCTTCCAGTGTTTCTCCACTATTAAGAATAGTCTAGTTATGACCTGTACATTTATTTACTCAAAATAAATTGCAACACGTAATGCAATTTATTTAGAAATTGTTTGTCTAGCAGGAGACATGATAAAATTAATTTGCAATTAATCACATTAATAGCCTTTGAAAAAAAAGAATAAGATGTACACTGGATAGATTGCTGCTCAAGTGTAAACAGGATGAAGTTTCTTCTAAAACCAGAAATACTGATATATACTGTAAAGTTAGAGGATTGTATCTGGAAAGATAACAGATAACAGATAACTACAAACATTTCTGAAATACTTGTAATAAGAATTGCTAGAGACAGCATTAGAATAATAAAAATATTATTATGCAAAGTGTAAGGGCGTACACATTAGTTGACTATGAAGCTGTAGAAAAATCAAAGATCCACTTAGAATAAATTAAGTTAGATGTATTCATGAAAGATAAGGAAGTATGACAATGTTAGGGAAAAGGAAACAAACAAAAAAATGTTTCATATTCTCATTATTATTGAGAGATACAGGAGAAAAAATCCGAAAAGGACTGTCCATCTTGAAACACTATTCCTTGTTAGGGGCATAACTGATCATATACATGCTTAGCAGGTTTTGAGGGACTTTTGAGGGATGATACCTGCAGCACAAATGCCTCTCAAAATCTGGATTTTTGCCATATAACAGCAGTTGTGTGAGTTAATTAAGACTATTATACTATGTATAATTCAGTTCAAGTCACTAGAACAAAAATTGTAAATTTTGTAGACAAGATAATAGTTCAACTGACATGTTCTAGAAGATTGGAAAATATTTTGTGATAGTTAGCCAATCTTAAAATCTCTAAATTTCTAGTAAGAAGTTTTAACAAATATAGATTAATTTATCCTCTGAAAAAAGCCTGAAGATTGTATGTGATTCTGCATTTCATGTTGATAAATGTAGTTAGGTGTTATAATAGCACAAGAGAAGAAGGCCAACTGATCACAGAATCACAGAATCATAGAATCCCAGAATTGCAGGGGTTGGAAGGGACGTCAAGAGATCATCAAGTCCAGCCTCCCTACCAAAGCAGGTACCCTACCACAGGTCACACAAGTAGGCATCCAGCCACATCTTGAATATCTCCATAGAAGATTTCACAACCTCTCTGGGAAATCTGTTCCGATGCTTTCTTACTCTTACCATAAAGAGTAGAATCATAGAATCATAGAATCATAGAATAGATCAGTTGGAAAAGACTTACAAGATCATCAAACTCAACCACAACCTAACCATAGTGCCCTAACTCGAAAAACCCATCACTAAGTCATGTCCCTGAGTACCACATCCAAATGGTTTTTAAACATATTCAGGGATGGTGACTCAACCACCGCCCTGGGGAGCCTATTCCAGTGCATAACAACCCTTTCTATAAAAAAGTTTTTCCTGATATCCAACCTAAGCCTCCCCTGGCAAAAGTTGAGGCCATTTCCCCTCGTCCTGTCACCTGTCACCGGTGAGAAGAGACCAACCCTGTGCTCACTGCAATCACCATTCAGGTATTTTAAGAGAGCAATAAGGTTTCCCCTCAGCCTCCTCTTCCCCAGACTAAACAGCCCCAGTTCCTTTAGTTTCTCCTCTTAAGGCATATTCTCCAAGTTCTTCACAAGCCTTGCTGCCCTTCTTTGGACACAACAGACATGCCTCCAGGTGAACAGGTTCTCAGATAGTGATGGACAGCTGCCAACTGCCCTCTTCATATGCCCTCCACAGATGACAGAAACCCCCTAGAAGCTCACCTGCTTCAGTCATGGAGTAGAACTCATTCAGTGACTCATATCACCTATGAAACATAGGAAGTGTTACATTCAGAGAATTAACGCAATGGGTAAGCAGAATAAAGAACAAAGAATAAATTCTCCAGTGGTCCCACTCTATAAACAGTTCCCATTAATTCTCTCTAACCTTGAGAGAATCAAATGTTTTGATTGTTTGAATCTGTGTTTTGCTTTTTTATTGTTAGAGTGCTTCTGAATACATAAATCATGTTTCCTTCACTGTTGTTTTCCTGTTTATCCTTGTTTTTCCATTAGAATCATAGAATCACAAAATCATAGAATGGTGTGGGTAGACCATCTAATTCTAACTTCCTGCTAAGAGCAGGGCAGTCCTCCACTAGATCAGACTGCCCCAGAACCCCGTACTGTACTTAAACACCTCCAAAGATGGGGCATCCACAGCTTCTCAGGGCAATCAGTTCCAGTGTTCTACCAATCTCTAAGTCAAATTTTTTCTCCTGATATCTGATCTAAATCTATGCTCTTTTAGGATGAGGGGAAATGGTTTTAAACTATTACTACCTACTTAGGAAAAAAGTCTGTCTCCCTCCTGTCTACTGTCACTAATTATGCAGGAGAAGAGGCTAACCTCCACCTCACCACAACCTCCTTTCAGATATTTGTGGAGATCAATAATGTCTTCCCTGTGCCTCCACTTCTCCACTTCCAGTTTCCTCTGCCACTTCTCATAAGACTTGTGTTCCAGATCTCTCACTAACTTCCCTGCCCTTCTCTGGACATCCTTCACAGCCTTGATCTCCTTCTTGTAGTGAGCAGCCCGAAACTGAACACAGTACTCAAGATGTGGCCTCACTCTTCAAGAGGGGCAATCACCCCCTGCTCCTAATGGCAACACTATTTATGATCCAGGCTGGGATGCCAGGTGTTCTTGGCCACCTAAGGACACTGCTGGCTCATGTTTACCTGAGCATTGGTCAACATCCATTTCTTCCACAGTTTTTCGGCCACTTTACCCCAAGCCTGTAGCATTGCCTGGGGTTGCTGTGACCAGTGCGCAGAACCCAGCACCTGGTCTTCATCCCATTGGTCTCAGCCTAGCTATCCAGTCTGTCTAGATCCTTCTGTAGGGTGTTCCTACCCCAGATCAACACTTCTTCCCAGCTTGGAGTCACCTGCAAACTTCCTGAGCATGCACTCAACTCTGTTGTCCAGGTCATCAATGAAGATATTAAACAGGACAAGGCCCAATACCCCTGAGAAACACCGCTCATGACCAGTCACCAAGTATCTCCCAGGAGGATGACCTTCTCGGGCTTCTTCCTAGCAAGGATCACTGGCCTGTAGGTCCCCAGATCTTCCTTTCTACCCTTCTTAAAAATGAGAGTGATGTTTTTCTTTCTCCACTCACTGGGGACTTCACCTGATAGCCACGAATTGTCAAATATGAAAGAGAGCGGTATGGAAATTCCACCAGCTTTTTCCTTCAGGACTCTGGGATGCATGCCATAGACTTATACACATTCAGTCTCATCAGGTGGTCTCAAAATTGCTCTTTGCTTACAGTGGGAGGGATTTTGTTCCCCTAACTCCCACCTAGATGTTCAGGAATATGAGATATTTGGGAAGCTTGACTGCTAATGAAGTGTCCTGCAAACAAGTTGTTGAGTACCTCAGCGTTCTCTTTGCCTGTTGTTGCTAATTCATTGCATTCTCATTTATCAGAGGGAAACACTCTCCTTGGCCTTTCTTTTCTGACTAATGTACACACAGAATCTCTTCCTGTTATTTTTTACATTCCTTGCCAAGTTCAGTTCCATCTGTTCTTTGGCTTTCCAGATTCCCTCTCTGCTCATCCAGACGATATTCCTCTATTTTTCCCAGGCCACATGCCCCTGATTCCACTGCCTGCACATTTCCTTTCTAACAGTTTTACTAGCAGATTCTTGCTCAGTCAAGCCAGTTTCCTGCCTCCTCTGTCTTATTTCTTACATGTAGGAAATAGAGAACTCTTGTGCTCCAAGAAAAGCATCCTTGAGGATTTGCTAGATCTGCTCCATTTCTTTGTCCGTAAGAGCAGCTTCCCAGCAGATCTCATCCACTAATTCTTTAAACAGCTGGAATTCATCTCTTCTGAATTTCAGCATCTTGACTTTGATCTTTGCCAGGCCCATACTCATCAAGATCACAAACTCAACTACAGCATGGTCACTACATCCCAAACCTCTTTAATCTGCACTGGTGAGCATCAGGTCCAGTAACAATTCATCTCTGGTTGTTTTTTTCTAATATTTGGACAAGGAAGTTATTTTCAACGCACTCTGGGAGTGTAAGCACTCCTGGATTGCTTACAACTTGTCACATTGCTGTCCCAGCAGACAGCTGAGTGGTTGAAATCTCCCATTAGGATGAGAGCCTATGAGCGCAGTGTTTTTTGTAGCTGAAGAAAGAAGGCTTTGTCAACAGGTTCCCGCTGGTCAGGCTGTCTGTAACAGGCCCCAGCCATCAGATGTCCTTAATTGATCTGGTCCTTAATTTTTTACCACAATCTCTCAACCTATTTATTCTGTTTCTCAGAGGCAGTTCTTTGCAGTCTATCAATTTCTTAATACAGAATGCAAAACCTCCACCCTTCTTTCCCTTCCCATGTCTTCTGAAAGGCTTGTAGTCCTCAATTGTAGTCTTTTGGTTGTGTGATTTGTCCCATTATATTTCTGTGATAGCAGTTAGGTCATAGTGCCTTCCACCTCCTCCTGCTTACTTCCCATGCAGTGTCCATTGGTATAGAGGTATTTTGCTGGCATTATTGACACATCATCTTCTTAGGAGCAGTGGTGAGATATATAAATGTAGTATAACAGCCACTAACAGTCACTATCACGCAGTCAGCCCAAGTGCTGACACATTCTGAAGCAGAGCAGGAGATTGTGGTATGTAGTGGAATTACTGCAATAGAGGAGACCTTAGGATGAGGAGAGAGTTGACAGGAGATTTCAGGAGCTTCGAGCCTTCAAGAGAGCAGCTGAGGAGGCATGGACATGTCCAGGAGCAGAGGCAACCACTTCAGCCTGCACTAAGGCAGTGCAAGTTACCAGTAACACAGTTACCAGGGCAGGCGAGCAGGGTGTGCACAGCATGCTGTTTTGCAGGGGAGGGACACTTTCTTCCTTTTTAGAGCAGCAGGCAGCCTCACTCTATTAAAACAGACTTGGTGACCACCTGCATAATGTTGGACTGAGGTTGAAATCCAGGCTGGGGGGCCATATTTGCACTCAGACAGACCTTTCAAGTAACAGAGCTGCCAAACCTTTTTATGCAGAGAACTCCAGAATCTGGAAATTCTCCAAAGGCCTAAAAGCAAAGAGAGTGCCATGGCTGCAGGCTTGCCCAGCTCGATGAACTTCTTGTGCAGGTGGTCAGAATCACAAAAATCACAATGAGTGCATGAGGATATCACCAGGCAGCGTTGCGTTTGTAAATCTGAGAGAGAGATTGATGCGTGGTGTTGTGCAGTGACACAGACAGACAGCCCTGTCTTAAGTTCCTGCAAAAGGAAGGTAAGTCAGCTTGTAGCCCTGAGGTGACGGATTGCACTGGTATACAAGATAAAGGAGACTGGATCCTTCCCTCTTCTTGGAGCAGGAGGAATTGTCTTCTCCTTGCTCCTGAAGTGCACCTATACAACAGATAGGAGGCTTTGGGTATGTGTGCAGATTACATACTCAAAGTTTCACCAACCCCAATTAAAACACAGAAAAAAAACTGTTGAGAAAAAGCGCAGTTTAGGTAAATATATATGTCAGTATCAGAAACATGATCCTTGTTATCCTTTAACTTTTGCAGTGTACAAAGGCAGATCTGAAAGTAATGCCTTCTATTTTATTATGATGGTTCACAACATCAGAGACAGATGTGGTGGTACGGCAGTAGAGGTTGAATCTTCCCAGCAGCATTCCTGACCTTTCGTTGCCATGTAAAAGATGGCAGCAGACAGGCAGTCCAACAAAATGTCATCTGACATAGAAGTGCAGATGAAGCAAAGATGTGTCACTGAATCCCTCCATGCAGAAAAATGGCACTCATTGACATTCACTGATGCTTGCTGAATGTTCACAGAGATCAAACAGCGAGCATAAGTGAGGGTGAGTGATATGTTTCAGCAGTGGTGACAATTATGGTGGTCACTTCTGCTGGTGCAGATATTGAAGAGCATGGCATACAGGCTCCTGCTCATTGTGGACATAGTTAATGGTGAAGACTATATTGAAAAAGAGTGTTTTGTAGCTGACAACTTGCTTTATCAAATAGTATGATTGTGTTCTGTGTATCAGTTATAGCAAAAAGTTCAGGAACTTCCTGAAACCAAACCTCAACTGCCATATTTTTAGGAGGGCACGCACTCTGAATTGTCCCATATTTCTTGCCAGATCTTTCTATCTAGAAGAGAACACTGTTAGATTTGTTGTCGGGGAGGAAGCTCACAGTTGTCTCAGTATCCAGAGTGAAAAGAGATACTGTTCCTGCATGCCGGACCTGAAAGAACTACCTGCAAGAACAGCGGTGACATTCCCTCTCTGCCAGTGCAGTCTAGATGGCTCCTTAGCAGCATGTTTCGAACATGAAGACGGTGGTCCTGCAGCTGCAGCTGGTGCCAGCCTCCTGAAGCAGGATCACATTAATATGATTCCAGAGCCAGAATAACCAACAGACCAGGCTGGTGAAAGCCCATGCACTGTTCTTTGGACATTCCCCAGGACACACTGGGATGACCTTTGCACTTTTCCTCAAGCCCCAGAATAGCATCCCCTCAGAACATCTGTGAAAGCCCAGACGCTCTCGCCCTGAAAGGAGCATCTTCAGCCCGCACGCATTTCTGTGGCTGAACCGTCTCAGCTCGGAAGAAAAAGATCCGGGTTTGCCACCCAGGGGGAACACTCCGGGTGTATCTCAATGTCTACAAATCTCCAAAGGGAGGCTGTGAAGAATAGTGAGCTGGGCTCTTTCCAGCGGTAGCCAGTGACAAGAGGCAGCGCGCATAAGAAGAAACACAGGAGGTTCCTCTTGAACATCAGGAATTATATGACAGGCCCTTCACCCTGGCATCAGTTACCTGGAGCGGGTGTGGGGTTTCCCCCACTGGAGATCTTTGACAGATAAAACCTGTCTGGGCATGGTTTGGGACAGCACTAGAGCAAGCTGGCCCTGCTCCAGGGGGGAGGTGGAAGGGCTGGACAAGGCGCTCGCCAGAGGTCCCTTTCAACCTCCGCCATCTCTGGGGTCTCTAGGGCTTTCCCACTGGTGACAAGGTACCAGCCCTTCTCCTCAGACAGGCCTCTGAGCAGCTGAGCCACGGCACTCTGCTGGCACCGAGGGAGGAGGCCGCCACGGTTCCCCTGCATCCTCTGCTCCGCTGCCCAGCGCCGGGCCCATGTGCTCAGGGACACCTGAGCAGAAACCACATGGCCAGCAAGGCCACGTGAAGCACCCTTTGCCCCTCTGGGGCACTTGCCTACCACTTGCCTAATGGTCTACGGGCTGGTTCGGCCAGGTTCCGTGACTGATGGGGCGGGGGACCCACGGACCCGCGCCCTGGGAAAGGAAAAAGTGAAAAAGTGGGAAGGGCGGGGAGATGGGCCTGAAACAAAACACCGGCAGTGATCCGAGGAGGAAAGGTAATTTACTAAATAAAGTATGGGAATGCAAGATAACACAGTGCAAAACAATATAATCGTAGTTGAAGGCAACCAATCAAATAAAATGAGAGAGAGTATCCAAAAACAGAAAGCCTTACTCTAACGCTGAAGGTGAGGCGGCTAGGGAGCAAGACGATGCAGAGACGAGTGGAAAAGGAAAAAGGGGCGTCTTGTGACCTGCCAAGAGTTTTATCTTTATCTCTCCTCTGAAAGGAAGACGGAAACAGAGCAGTGAACAGGCCTCCGGGATATGTAGTTCTTCTGCTCGTTTGAGACAGATATACCCGCAACTGGAGCGATAACTCTTTAACTCCCAGTGCACTCCATGATGTTATGCCATGATGTTACACCCATAACCAAGATCATCAAACCATGGCGCTCACGTGGTGGCCCTCCTGGCCCCTGTGATGTCAGAATGCAGTGACTGTGACTGCCCAGGGCCTCACCACTCTGCACCACTCCCCGGGTCCCTCCCCGCACAGTTGGGCCACTGCTCCTACGGGTGCACAGGCACAGTGTACAGGTCGGAGCAGGACCGTGGGCAAGCGCTGAGGCTTGGCTTTCTGGAGAGCAGCAGCTCTGTTGGCTGAGCTAAGGCAGTTTCTGGTGGCGTGGCTCAGTCCTCTGCTGAGCTGTGAGGCGCCACAGGTCCCACAGGGCATCTGTCCTGGGGACACGGGCAGGAGGAGGTGCTGGAGCTGTTGGCACCTCTGAAGACTTTCCAAGAGTTTGTCTGTCGTCCTTGAGCACCTCCTTCAGGTACTTTTGACTAAATGGAGACCTGCTGCTTGTCTGAGAGATAACGCAAGGGTCTGGTTAGTCTGGGCCTGGGGGCAGCCAAGGGACCAGGCATGGAGGGAGGTGAGCCCTTGGGTCTGCCTGGCCCAAGGGCTGCTGCTCCTGTCAGCCCTCAAGGAGATGCTTTAGAAGGCTCTCTCCTCTCCTCCCCTCCCCTCTCTCAGTACTTTCTTGGGTTTTCTTTGCTTTCCGCTTTGGAGCATGAGGCAAGCTCAGGCCATTGGCACCTCTTTATTTTCTTTTTTTCCTCCCACAAAATAGGTTCTGAGGAGTCTCTGGAGGAGAGGGGAAGTGTTGCAATGGCCAGCAGGAGCCATTTGCAGCAGGAAGACCCATCGGAGGCACCAGAAGACTATCGCTGCACCATCTGCCTGGACAACATCAGCAACATGGCGTGCGTGGACCCGTGCTTCCATCGCTTCTGTTTTGGCTGCATCCAGCGGTGGGCTACCATGAGAGCTGTGTGCCCACTTTGCAGGCAGCCTATTGACCGTGTCCTGCACACGGTGAGAGCAGATGATGACTACCAGGAGTACGTAGTCAGCTCGTCCTCCCGTTGGCAGAGAAGAAGAGCCAGGGAGAGGTCCAGGAGCAGGTCCCCTCTGCGGCACAGGCAGTCCAGGAACAATGGCTTCCCAGCAAGGAGGAGATCCGTAGGCAGCGGCCGAGTGTCACAGGGTGACACAGCTCCAAGTGCTCCTGCAGCGAGCACTTCTGGGGAGCAGAGCCCACCGAGCAGAGCAGAGCGCATCGTCAGCCCTGGTGACGGAGCGTACGTCCGCATTGGCACGCTGCAGCTGCCACCTCTGCGGATCCAGGTGCCCAATCGGAGAGCCCAGTAAACATCTGGATGCTTTGCGGGGCGTGGCTTTTACCAAACCAAAGAACAATCCCATGCAGGGAATACTTTTCAGCGTTGTCTCAAGGGCACAGGAAATCAAGAGGGGAGGACCTCCTGGAGCGTGCGTTTAATGGTAGTGCCGCAACCGGGAATACTTCACTCCCTCAAGTCCCAACAGCCTGAGCCCTTCTGCCATGCTTCTCTACAACACCAGCCCCGCATCCTCCAGCCCAGGAGCCTGTGACTGTGGCTGGGAGGCAGAAGGAGGCTGATCATCTCCACACTGACCAGAGGATTGGAAATGATAATGATGATGACGATTAAAGAATACAGGAAACAAGTAGCGCGCAGCGTAGTTGTTCCACACCCACCCGAGCGATGCCCAGCCAGTTCCCAGGCAGCAGTTCCTGCCACCAACAGGTTCAGTTCTCTCCCGCCTTCTTGTGAACCCTCAGCCTCTCTCAGGCAGGACAAGTCCTTGAGTATAAGCACTTGTTGGCAAGAACTAACACACTGGGGGATGATCAACGGTATTCTCATCCTAAACCCAGATCGCAGCACCATGCCAGCTGCTGGGATGAAAGCTAACTCTATCCCAGACAAAACCAGGACAATGCCTTTCCCTCATTTTATATCATCTCCAGCCTGCTCAGGACCCACACGTTCCAAGACATCCAAATCACCATCACATTTCCTGTCCTTTGATACAAACACAGAGACAGCATTCCCATAGTCTATGGGCCATCCCTCAGAAATGTCCGTGGAGTTCATTTTGCCCGTGGCTTTGGGCTTCATCTGTCAGTACAGTCCTTCAGGGCAGGAGGGATGATACGCAGGGTTGGATTGTTGCATGCTGAGGCCATCACAATTCATTCTTCTTTAATCAGGGTGATTCTGGCTGTAATAATGTGGACGAAGCCCACAACAACTGTATTAGTGATGACATGTGGTATTACATAGGGATTAACAACATACATTTGAGATCACTGCCTACATCCAATTCCCGCGGGGTGCACACTGGACTTCCCCTTCCTGCCGCATCACCCACCAAGCGCATGTGGGTCCCTGAGCAAAAGCAGTCCCACGGATGGGTTTTCCTTTGCCCAGGGCAGGAATAACCCAGACCGTCTTCCCACCGTGTTTGTTACGTGCGCTCCTTTTGCGCTATGTAAGAGTTCTGCTTGGCCAGGGTCAGCTGGACTGGGAGATCCTCTAGCACTAAGTAACCACGTAGTTTTTGCTAAAAGTGTGCTTTCCCTGTGCTTGAGTGTCCCAGCACCCACTGCTCTCAGTGTAGTCTTTAACAGCTGCACTGGTAGCATTGGATTTTCTCAGAGGCTTGTGCAAGGAAGGGGATGCAATCTACACGCTCAGTGCCATGCTCTTCGACCCAGGCTGTTTTATCTCTGAGGCTGTTTTGGAAATGAGGCTTGCTGTTTGAGTCAGTTCCTTCTGAGGTGCCACGCCACTGTAAGACTTGCTGTACAGTGCCCAGAACAGGGTGTCTGGGCAGTGGCACAGCTGTCCGGTGGTTGGATGCTTCTGCCATTGTAAGCACATGGTGCTCCCCTTGGCTGGTTTGTTGTTTGCCTGCCAGGCCTCCCCATACTTACATTTCAGTCATCATCCCTCTTACCAGAGAGGCTGCATCCGCTCAGCTTGCTTGATTACAGAGCACGTTTCGCATTCATGGGTAACCTGCGCAGTAGTGTCCATGCTCAAGTCCACACCTCGACCCCGAGCCCATCTACATGCTGCATCTCCCTCGATACCCTGAGGTGTCATGGGCCCACTGAGCCAGAAATAATTCACCTGATGTTGCCAGTCCATGCTTACCCGAGCCACCGCAATCCTTGCAGCCTGATCCACCTGCTGGTGGTTTAGATGCTCTTCAGTGGCCCTCCTCGTGGGCAGGTGAGCACCTACGTGACGTCCTTCTCCTGCCAGTTTCTCCACCCGGGCAGCGGTAGCTTCCCTCAGTGCAGCAGCCCAGATGAGTCTGCCTCTGCACTGCTCTGCTTCTATTGCCTTAGTCACTGCCATAGGGCATTTGCTGCTCTCCGGGACTCACTGCGGACAAAGAGCATGGGCCACTTTTCCCGTTCAGCAATGTCCAAAGCCAGCTGGACGGCCCTGGCTTCTGCACATTGCTGTTGTTTGTCTTCTTCTTAAGCGGCTTCTGTAACGCATTGATGAGGTCTCCTCCGCCTCCGCAGCTTTTCCACAGTCCAACAAGACCCATGAGCAAACAGGGGATATTGCTTCCCATTTTCTGTGAGGTTATGATAGAGTTGAGCCTGTTCAGCACAGGTCACTGCTTCTTCTGGTGACATTCCAAGTTCTGTTACAAGGGACGTCGTGCTACTGTACCAACTGCAGGGCCTGTCAGAGGGGCAGGAAAAGCTGCAGGGCCTTTCACCGGGTTTGGAAATGCTGCAGTGCCTGTCACAGGCATTATGAAGTTGCCCTGAGGCTGAGCAGGATCCCCAGTTGGAGATTTCCAAGACCAGGCTGGTGAAAGCCCCGAGCCCCACCTCAGCAATGCTGCTTCCAGCAGGCAAGCTGCACGGTGGAGCTCCTGACGTCCTTTCCAATCTGAACTCTCCCAGCAGCCTGTGGTTTTCTCACTCTTCCCATGCAGCTTCTTCCCAGGCCCACTTGGAGGCAGCCCATGCACCTGTCCTTTGGACATTCCCCAGGACACACTGGGATGACCTTTGCACTTTTCCTCAAGCCCCAGAATAGCATCCCCTCAGAACATCTGTGAAAGCCCAGACGCTCTCACCCTGAAAGGAGCATCTTCGGCCCGCACGCATTTCTGTGGCTGAACCGTCTCAGCTTGGAAGAAAAAGATCCGGGTTTGCTACCCAGGGGGAACACTCCGGGTGTATCTCAATGTCTACAAATCTCCAAAGGGAGGCTGTGAAGAATAGTGAGCTGGGCTCTTTCCAGCGGAAGCCAGTGACAAGAGGCAGCGCGCATAAGAAGAAACACAGGAGGTTCCTCTTGAACATCAGGAATTATATGACAGGCCCTTCACCCTGGCATCAGTTACCTGGAGCGGGTGTGGGGTTTCCCCCACTGGAGATCTTTGACAGATAAAACCTGTCTGGGCATGGTTTGGGACAGCACTAGAGCAAGCTGGCCCTGCTCCAGGGGGGAGGTGGAAGGGCTGGACAAGGCGCTCGCCAGAGGTCCCTTTCAACCTCCGCCATCTCTGGGGTCTCTAGGGCTTTCCCACTGGTGACAAGGTACCAGCCCTTCTCCTCAGACAGGCCTCTGAGCAGCTGAGCCACGGCACTCTGCTGGCACCGAGGGAGGAGGCCGCCACGGTTCCCCTGCATCCTCTGCTCCGCTGCCCAGCGCCGGGCCCATGTGCTCAGGGACACCTGAGCAGAAACCACATGGCCAGCAAGGCCACGTGAAGCACCCTTTGCCCCTCTGGGGCACTTGCCTACCACTTGCCTAATGGTCTACGGGCTGGTTCGGCCAGGTTCCGTGACTGATGGGGCGGGGGACCCACGGACCCGCGCCCTGGGAAAGGAAAAAGTGAAAAAGTGGGAAGGGCGGGGAGATGGGCCTGAAACAAAACACCGGCAGTGATCCGAGGAGGAAAGGTAATTTACTAAATAAAGTATGGGAATGCAAGATAACACAGTGCAAAACAATATAATCGTAGTTGAAGGCAACCAATCAAATAAAATGAGAGAGAGTATCCAAAAACAGAAAGCCTTACTCTAACGCTGAAGGTGAGGCGGCTAGGGAGCAAGACGATGCAGAGACGAGTGGAAAAGGAAAAAGGGGCGTCTTGTGACCTGCCAAGAGTTTTATCTTTATCTCTCCTCTGAAAGGAAGACGGAAACAGAGCAGTGAACAGGCCTTCGGGATATGTAGTTCTTCTGCTCGTTTGAGACAGATATACCCGCAACTGGAGCGATAACTCTTTAACTCCCAGTGCACTCCATGATGTTATGCCATGATGTTACACCCATAACCAAGATCATCAAACCATGGCGCTCACGTGGTGGCCCTCCTGGCCCCTGTGATGTCAGAATGCAGTGACTGTGACTGCCCAGGGCCTCACCACTCTGCACCACTCCCCGGGTCCCTCCCCGCACAGTTGGGCCACTGCTCCTACGGGTGCACAGGCACAGTGTACAGGTCGGAGCAGGACCGTGGGCAAGCGCTGAGGCTTGGCTTTCTGGAGAGCAGCAGCTCTGTTGGCTGAGCTAAGGCAGTTTCTGGTGGCGTGGCTCAGTCCTCTGCTGAGCTGTGAGGCGCCACAGGTCCCACAGGGCATCTGTCCTGGGGACACAGGCAGGAGGAGGTGCTGGAGCTGTTGGCACCTCTGAAGACTTTCCAAGAGTTTGTCTGTCGTCCTTGAGCACCTCCTTCAGGTACTTTTGACTAAATGGAGACCTGCTGCTTGTCTGAGAGATAACGCAAGGGTCTGGTTAGTCTGGGCCTGGGGGCAGCCAAGGGACCAGGCATGGAGGGAGGTGAGCCCTTGGGTCTGCCTGGCCCAAGGGCTGCTGCTCCTGTCAGCCCTCAAGGAGATGCTTTAGAAGGCTCTCTCCTCTCCTCCCCTCCCCTCTCTCAGTACTTTCTTGGGTTTTCTTTGCTTTCCGCTTTGGAGCATGAGGCAAGCTCAGGCCATTGGCACCTCTTTATTTTCTTTTTTTCCTCCCACAAAATAGGTTCTGAGGAGTCTCTGGAGGAGAGGGGAAGTGTTGCAATGGCCAGCAGGAGCCATTTGCAGCAGGAAGACCCATCGGAGGCACCAGAAGACTATCGCTGCACCATCTGCCTGGACAACATCAGCAACATGGCGTGCGTGGACCCGTGCTTCCATCGCTTCTGTTTTGGCTGCATCCAGCGGTGGGCTACCATGAGAGCTGTGTGCCCACTTTGCAGGCAGCCTATTGACCGTGTCCTGCACACGGTGAGAGCAGATGATGACTACCAGGAGTACGTAGTCAGCTCGTCCTCCCGTTGGCAGAGAAGAAGAGCCAGGGAGAGGTCCAGGAGCAGGTCCCCTCTGCGGCACAGGCAGTCCAGGAACAATGGCTTCCCAGCAAGGAGGAGATCCGTAGGCAGCGGCCGAGTGTCACAGGGTGACACAGCTCCAAGTGCTCCTGCAGCGAGCACTTCTGGGGAGCAGAGCCCACCGAGCAGAGCAGAGCGCATCGTCAGCCCTGGTGACGGAGCGTACGTCCGCATTGGCACGCTGCAGCTGCCACCTCTGCGGATCCAGGTGCCCAATCGGAGAGCCCAGTAAACATCTGGATGCTTTGCGGGGCGTGGCTTTTACCAAACCAAAGAACAATCCCATGCAGGGAATACTTTTCAGCGTTGTCTCAAGGGCACAGGAAATCAAGAGGGGAGGACCTCCTGGAGCGTGCGTTTAATGGTAGTGCCGCAACCGGGAATACTTCACTCCCTCAAGTCCCAACAGCCTGAGCCCTTCTGCCATGCTTCTCTACAACACCAGCCCCGCATCCTCCAGCCCAGGAGCCTGTGACTGTGGCTGGGAGGCAGAAGGAGGCTGATCATCTCCACACTGACCAGAGGATTGGAAATGATAATGATGATGACGATTAAAGAATACAGGAAACAAGTAGCGCGCAGCGTAGTTGTTCCACACCCACCCGAGCGATGCCCAGCCAGTTCCCAGGCAGCAGTTCCTGCCACCAACAGGTTCAGTTCTCTCCCGCCTTCTTGTGAACCCTCAGCCTCTCTCAGGCAGGACAAGTCCTTGAGTATAAGCACTTGTTGGCAAGAACTAACACACTGGGGGATGATCAACGGTATTCTCATCCTAAACCCAGATCGCAGCACCATGCCAGCTGCTGGGATGAAAGCTAACTCTATCCCAGACAAAACCAGGACAATGCCTTTCCCTCATTTTATATCATCTCCAGCCTGCTCAGGACCCACACGTTCCAAGACATCCAAATCACCATCACATTTCCTGTCCTTTGATACAAACACAGAGACAGCATTCCCATAGTCTATGGGCCATCCCTCAGAAATGTCCGTGGAGTTCATTTTGCCCGTGGCTTTGGGCTTCATCTGTCAGTACAGTCCTTCAGGGCAGGAGGGATGATACGCAGGGTTGGATTGTTGCATGCTGAGGCCATCACAATTCATTCTTCTTTAATCAGGGTGATTCTGGCTGTAATAATGTGGACGAAGCCCACAACAACTGTATTAGTGATGACATGTGGTATTACATAGGGATTAACAACATACATTTGAGATCACTGCCTACATCCAATTCCCGCGGGGTGCACACTGGACTTCCCCTTCCTGCCGCATCACCCACCAAGCGCATGTGGGTCCCTGAGCAAAAGCAGTCCCACGGATGGGTTTTCCTTTGCCCAGGGCAGGAATAACCCAGACCGTCTTCCCACCGTGTTTGTTACGTGCGCTCCTTTTGCGCTATGTAAGAGTTCTGCTTGGCCAGGGTCAGCTGGACTGGGAGATCCTCTAGCACTAAGTAACCACGTAGTTTTTGCTAAAAGTGTGCTTTCCCTGTGCTTGAGTGTCCCAGCACCCACTGCTCTCAGTGTAGTCTTTAACAGCTGCACTGGTAGCATTGGATTTTCTCAGAGGCTTGTGCAAGGAAGGGGATGCAATCTACACGCTCAGTGCCATGCTCTTCGACCCAGGCTGTTTTATCTCTGAGGCTGTTTTGGAAATGAGGCTTGCTGTTTGAGTCAGTTCCTTCTGAGGTGCCACGCCACTGTAAGACTTGCTGTACAGTGCCCAGAACAGGGTGTCTGGGCAGTGGCACAGCTGTCCGGTGGTTGGATGCTTCTGCCATTGTAAGCACATGGTGCTCCCCTTGGCTGGTTTGTTGTTTGCCTGCCAGGCCTCCCCATACTTACATTTCAGTCATCATCCCTCTTACCAGAGAGGCTGCATCCGCTCAGCTTGCTTGATTACAGAGCACGTTTCGCATTCATGGGTAACCTGCGCAGTAGTGTCCATGCTCAAGTCCACACCTCGACCCCGAGCCCATCTACATGCTGCATCTCCCTCGATACCCTGAGGTGTCATGGGCCCACTGAGCCAGAAATAATTCACCTGATGTTGCCAGTCCATGCTTACCCGAGCCACCGCAATCCTTGCAGCCTGATCCACCTGCTGGTGGTTTAGATGCTCTTCAGTGGCCCTCCTCGTGGGCAGGTGAGCACCTACGTGACGTCCTTCTCCTGCCAGTTTCTCCACCCGGGCAGCGGTAGCTTCCCTCAGTGCAGCAGCCCAGATGAGTCTGCCTCTGCACTGCTCTGCTTCTATTGCCTTAGTCACTGCCATAGGGCATTTGCTGCTCTCCGGGACTCACTGCGGACAAAGAGCATGGGCCACTTTTCCCGTTCAGCAATGTCCAAAGCCAGCTGGACGGCCCTGGCTTCTGCACATTGCTGTTGTTTGTCTTCTTCTTAAGCGGCTTCTGTAACGCATTGATGAGGTCTCCTCCGCCTCCGCAGCTTTTCCACAGTCCAACAAGACCCATGAGCAAACAGGGGATATTGCTTCCCATTTTCTGTGAGGTTATGATAGAGTTGAGCCTGTTCAGCACAGGTCACTGCTTCTTCTGGTGACATTCCAAGTTCTGTTACAAGGGACGTCGTGCTACTGTACCAACTGCAGGGCCTGTCAGAGGGGCAGGAAAAGCTGCAGGGCCTTTCACCGGGTTTGGAAATGCTGCAGTGCCTGTCACAGGCATTATGAAGTTGCCCTGAGGCTGAGCAGGATCCCCAGTTGGAGATTTCCAAGACCAGGCTGGTGAAAGCCCCGAGCCCCACCTCAGCAATGCTGCTTCCAGCAGGCAAGCTGCACGGTGGAGCTCCTGACGTCCTTTCCAATCTGAACTCTCCCAGCAGCCTGTGGTTTTCTCACTCTTCCCATGCAGCTTCTTCCCAGGCCCACTTGGAGGCAGCCCATGCACCTGTCCTTTGGACATTCCCCAGGACACACTGGGATGACCTTTGCACTTTTCCTCAAGCCCCAGAATAGCATCCCCTCAGAACATCTGTGAAAGCCCAGACGCTCTCACCCTGAAAGGAGCATCTTCGGCCCGCACGCATTTCTGTGGCTGAACCGTCTCAGCTTGGAAGAAAAAGATCCGGGTTTGCTACCCAGGGGGAACACTCCGGGTGTATCTCAATGTCTACAAATCTCCAAAGGGAGGCTGTGAAGAATAGTGAGCTGGGCTCTTTCCAGCGGAAGCCAGTGACAAGAGGCAGCGCGCATAAGAAGAAACACAGGAGGTTCCTCTTGAACATCAGGAATTATATAACAGGCCCTTCACCCTGGCATCAGTTACCTGGAGCGGGTGTGGGGTTTCCCCCACTGGAGATCTTTGACAGATAAAACCTGTCTGGGCATGGTTTGGGACAGCACTAGAGCAAGCTGGCCCTGCTCCAGGGGGGAGGTGGAAGGGCTGGACAAGGCGCTCGCCAGAGGTCCCTTTCAACCTCCGCCATCTCTGGGGTCTCTAGGGCTTTCCCACTGGTGACAAGGTACCAGCCCTTCTCCTCAGACAGGCCTCTGAGCAGCTGAGCCACGGCACTCTGCTGGCACCGAGGGAGGAGGCCGCCACGGTTCCCCTGCATCCTCTGCTCCGCTGCCCAGCGCCGGGCCCATGTGCTCAGGGACACCTGAGCAGAAACCACATGGCCAGCAAGGCCACGTGAAGCACCCTTTGCCCCTCTGGGGCACTTGCCTACCACTTGCCTAATGGTCTACGGGCTGGTTCGGCCAGGTTCCGTGACTGATGGGGCGGGGGACCCACGGACCCGCGCCCTGGGAAAGGAAAAAGTGAAAAAGTGGGAAGGGCGGGGAGATGGGCCTGAAACAAAACACCGGCAGTGATCCGAGGAGGAAAGGTAATTTACTAAATAAGGTATGGGAATGCAAGATAACACAGTGCAAAACAATATAATCGTAGTTGAAGGCAACCAATCAAATAAAATGAGAGAGAGTATCCAAAAACAGAAAGCCTTACTCTAACGCTGAAGGTGAGGCGGCTAGGGAGCAAGACGATGCAGAGACGAGTGGAAAAGGAAAAAGGGGCGTCTTGTGACCTGCCAAGAGTTTTATCTTTATCTCTCCTCTGAAAGGAAGACGGAAACAGAGCAGTGAACAGGCCTCCGGGATATGTAGTTCTTCTGCTCGTCTGAGACAGATATACCCGCAACTGGAGCGATAACTCTTTAACTCCCAGTGCACTCCGTGATGTTATGCCATGATGTTACACCCATAACCAAGATCATCAAACCATGGCGCTCACGTGGTGGCCCTCCTGGCCCCTGTGATGTCAGAATGCAGTGACTGTGACTGCCCAGGGCCTCACCACTCTGCACCACTCCCCGGGTCCCTCCCCGCACAGTTGGGCCACTGCTCCTACGGGTGCACAGGCACAGTGTACAGGTCGGAGCAGGACCGTGGGCAAGCGCTG
Source organism: Chrysolophus pictus (assembly GCA_037305975.1). Lineage (NCBI taxonomy): Eukaryota > Metazoa > Chordata > Aves > Galliformes > Phasianidae > Chrysolophus > Chrysolophus pictus. The sequence goes on from CM074614.1 coordinate 64,955,677, forward strand.
AGGCTTGGCTTTCTGGAGAGCAGCAGCTCTGTTGGCTGAGCTAAGGCAGTTTCTGGTGGCGTGGCTCAGTCCTCTGCTGAGCTGTGAGGCGCCACAGGTCCCACAGGGCATCTGTCCTGGGGACACGGGCAGGAGGAGGTGCTGGAGCTGTTGGCACCTCTGAAGACTTTCCAAGAGTTTGTCTGTCGTCCTTGAGCACCTCCTTCAGGTACTTTTGACTAAATGGAGACCTGCTGCTTGTCTGAGAGATAACGCAAGGGTCTGGTTAGTCTGGGCCTGGGGGCAGCCAAGGGACCAGGCATGGAGGGAGGTGAGCCCTTGGGTCTGCCTGGCCCAAGGGCTGCTGCTCCTGTCAGCCCTCAAGGAGATGCTTTAGAAGGCTCTCTCCTCTCCTCCCCTCCCCTCTCTCAGTACTTTCTTGGGTTTTCTTTGCTTTCCGCTTTGGAGCATGAGGCAAGCTCAGGCCATTGGCACCTCTTTATTTTCTTTTTTTCCTCCCACAAAATAGGTTCTGAGGAGTCTCTGGAGGAGAGGGGAAGTGTTGCAATGGCCAGCAGGAGCCATTTGCAGCAGGAAGACCCATCGGAGGCACCAGAAGACTATCGCTGCACCATCTGCCTGGACAACATCAGCAACATGGCGTGCGTGGACCCGTGCTTCCATCGCTTCTGTTTTGGCTGCATCCAGCGGTGGGCTACCATGAGAGCTGTGTGCCCACTTTGCAGGCAGCCTATTGACCGTGTCCTGCACACGGTGAGAGCAGATGATGACTACCAGGAGTACGTAGTCAGCTCGTCCTCCCGTTGGCAGAGAAGAAGAGCCAGGGAGAGGTCCAGGAGCAGGTCCCCTCTGCGGCACAGGCAGTCCAGGAACAATGGCTTCCCAGCAAGGAGGAGATCCGTAGGCAGCGGCCGAGTGTCACAGGGTGACACAGCTCCAAGTGCTCCTGCAGCGAGCACTTCTGGGGAGCAGAGCCCACCGAGCAGAGCAGAGCGCATCGTCAGCCCTGGTGACGGAGCGTACGTCCGCATTGGCACGCTGCAGCTGCCACCTCTGCGGATCCAGGTGCCCAATCGGAGAGCCCAGTAAACATCTGGATGCTTTGCGGGGCGTGGCTTTTACCAAACCAAAGAACAATCCCATGCAGGGAATACTTTTCAGCGTTGTCTCAAGGGCACAGGAAATCAAGAGGGGAGGACCTCCTGGAGCGTGCGTTTAATGGTAGTGCCGCAACCGGGAATACTTCACTCCCTCAAGTCCCAACAGCCTGAGCCCTTCTGCCATGCTTCTCTACAACACCAGCCCCGCATCCTCCAGCCCAGGAGCCTGTGACTGTGGCTGGGAGGCAGAAGGAGGCTGATCATCTCCACACTGACCAGAGGATTGGAAATGATAATGATGATGACGATTAAAGAATACAGGAAACAAGTAGCGCGCAGCGTAGTTGTTCCACACCCACCCGAGCGATGCCCAGCCAGTTCCCAGGCAGCAGTTCCTGCCACCAACAGGTTCAGTTCTCTCCCGCCTTCTTGTGAACCCTCAGCCTCTCTCAGGCAGGACAAGTCCTTGAGTATAAGCACTTGTTGGCAAGAACTAACACACTGGGGGATGATCAACGGTATTCTCATCCTAAACCCAGATCGCAGCACCATGCCAGCTGCTGGGATGAAAGCTAACTCTATCCCAGACAAAACCAGGACAATGCCTTTCCCTCATTTTATATCATCTCCAGCCTGCTCAGGACCCACACGTTCCAAGACATCCAAATCACCATCACATTTCCTGTCCTTTGATACAAACACAGAGACAGCATTCCCATAGTCTATGGGCCATCCCTCAGAAATGTCCGTGGAGTTCATTTTGCCCGTGGCTTTGGGCTTCATCTGTCAGTACAGTCCTTCAGGGCAGGAGGGATGATACGCAGGGTTGGATTGTTGCATGCTGAGGCCATCACAATTCATTCTTCTTTAATCAGGGTGATTCTGGCTGTAATAATGTGGACGAAGCCCACAACAACTGTATTAGTGATGACATGTGGTATTACATAGGGATTAACAACATACATTTGAGATCACTGCCTACATCCAATTCCCGCGGGGTGCACACTGGACTTCCCCTTCCTGCCGCATCACCCACCAAGCGCATGTGGGTCCCTGAGCAAAAGCAGTCCCACGGATGGGTTTTCCTTTGCCCAGGGCAGGAATAACCCAGACCGTCTTCCCACCGTGTTTGTTACGTGCGCTCCTTTTGCGCTATGTAAGAGTTCTGCTTGGCCAGGGTCAGCTGGACTGGGAGATCCTCTAGCACTAAGTAACCACGTAGTTTTTGCTAAAAGTGTGCTTTCCCTGTGCTTGAGTGTCCCAGCACCCACTGCTCTCAGTGTAGTCTTTAACAGCTGCACTGGTAGCATTGGATTTTCTCAGAGGCTTGTGCAAGGAAGGGGATGCAATCTACACGCTCAGTGCCATGCTCTTCGACCCAGGCTGTTTTATCTCTGAGGCTGTTTTGGAAATGAGGCTTGCTGTTTGAGTCAGTTCCTTCTGAGGTGCCACGCCACTGTAAGACTTGCTGTACAGTGCCCAGAACAGGGTGTCTGGGCAGTGGCACAGCTGTCCGGTGGTTGGATGCTTCTGCCATTGTAAGCACATGGTGCTCCCCTTGGCTGGTTTGTTGTTTGCCTGCCAGGCCTCCCCATACTTACATTTCAGTCATCATCCCTCTTACCAGAGAGGCTGCATCCGCTCAGCTTGCTTGATTACAGAGCACGTTTCGCATTCATGGGTAACCTGCGCAGTAGTGTCCATGCTCAAGTCCACACCTCGACCCCGAGCCCATCTACATGCTGCATCTCCCTCGATACCCTGAGGTGTCATGGGCCCACTGAGCCAGAAATAATTCACCTGATGTTGCCAGTCCATGCTTACCCGAGCCACCGCAATCCTTGCAGCCTGATCCACCTGCTGGTGGTTTAGATGCTCTTCAGTGGCCCTCCTCGTGGGCAGGTGAGCACCTACGTGACGTCCTTCTCCTGCCAGTTTCTCCACCCGGGCAGCGGTAGCTTCCCTCAGTGCAGCAGCCCAGATGAGTCTGCCTCTGCACTGCTCTGCTTCTATTGCCTTAGTCACTGCCATAGGGCATTTGCTGCTCTCCGGGACTCACTGCGGACAAAGAGCATGGGCCACTTTTCCCGTTCAGCAATGTCCAAAGCCAGCTGGACGGCCCTGGCTTCTGCACATTGCTGTTGTTTGTCTTCTTCTTAAGCGGCTTCTGTAACGCATTGATGAGGTCTCCTCCGCCTCCGCAGCTTTTCCACAGTCCAACAAGACCCATGAGCAAACAGGGGATATTGCTTCCCATTTTCTGTGAGGTTATGATAGAGTTGAGCCTGTTCAGCACAGGTCACTGCTTCTTCTGGTGACATTCCAAGTTCTGTTACAAGGGACGTCGTGCTACTGTACCAACTGCAGGGCCTGTCAGAGGGGCAGGAAAAGCTGCAGGGCCTTTCACCGGGTTTGGAAATGCTGCAGTGCCTGTCACAGGCATTATGAAGTTGCCCTGAGGCTGAGCAGGATCCCCAGTTGGAGATTTCCAAGACCAGGCTGGTGAAAGCCCCGAGCCCCACCTCAGCAATGCTGCTTCCAGCAGGCAAGCTGCACGGTGGAGCTCCTGACGTCCTTTCCAATCTGAACTCTCCCAGCAGCCTGTGGTTTTCTCACTCTTCCCATGCAGCTTCTTCCCAGGCCCACTTGGAGGCAGCCCATGCACCTGTCCTTTGGACATTCCCCAGGACACACTGGGATGACCTTTGCACTTTTCCTCAAGCCCCAGAATAGCATCCCCTCAGAACATCTGTGAAAGCCCAGCCGCTCTCACCCTGAAAGGAGCATCTTCGGCCCGCACGCATTTCTGTGGCTGAACCGTCTCAGCTTGGAAGAAAAAGATCCGGGTTTGCTACCCAGGGGGAACACTCCGGGTGTATCTCAATGTCTACAAATCTCCAAAGGGAGGCTGTGAAGAATAGTGAGCTGGGCTCTTTCCAGCGGAAGCCAGTGACAAGAGGCAGCGCGCATAAGAAGAAACACAGGAGGTTCCTCTTGAACATCAGGAATTATATGACAGGCCCTTCACCCTGGCATCAGTTACCTGGAGCGGGTGTGGGGTTTCCCCCACTGGAGATCTTTGACAGATAAAACCTGTCTGGGCATGGTTTGGGACAGCACTAGAGCAAGCTGGCCCTGCTCCAGGGGGGAGGTGGAAGGGCTGGACAAGGCGCTCGCCAGAGGTCCCTTTCAACCTCCGCCATCTCTGGGGTCTCTAGGGCTTTCCCACTGGTGACAAGGTACCAGCCCTTCTCCTCAGACAGGCCTCTGAGCAGCTGAGCCACGGCACTCTGCTGGCACCGAGGGAGGAGGCCGCCACGGTTCCCCTGCATCCTCTGCTCCGCTGCCCAGCGCCGGGCCCATGTGCTCAGGGACACCTGAGCAGAAACCACATGGCCAGCAAGGCCACGTGAAGCACCCTTTGCCCCTCTGGGGCACTTGCCTACCACTTGCCTAATGGTCTACGGGCTGGTTCGGCCAGGTTCCGTGACTGATGGGGCGGGGGACCCACGGACCCGCGCCCTGGGAAAGGAAAAAGTGAAAAAGTGGGAAGGGCGGGGAGATGGGCCTGAAACAAAACACCGGCAGTGATCCGAGGAGGAAAGGTAATTTACTAAATAAAGTATGGGAATGCAAGATAACACAGTGCAAAACAATATAATCGTAGTTGAAGGCAACCAATCAAATAAAATGAGAGAGAGTATCCAAAAACAGAAAGCCTTACTCTAACGCTGAAGGTGAGGCGGCTAGGGAGCAAGACGATGCAGAGACGAGTGGAAAAGGAAAAAGGGGCGTCTTGTGACCTGCCAAGAGTTTTATCTTTATCTCTCCTCTGAAAGGAAGACGGAAACAGAGCAGTGAACAGGCCTTCGGGATATGTAGTTCTTCTGCTCGTTTGAGACAGATATACCCGCAACTGGAGCGATAACTCTTTAACTCCCAGTGCACTCCATGATGTTATGCCATGATGTTACACCCATAACCAAGATCATCAAACCATGGCGCTCACGTGGTGGCCCTCCTGGCCCCTGTGATGTCAGAATGCAGTGACTGTGACTGCCCAGGGCCTCACCACTCTGCACCACTCCCCGGGTCCCTCCCCGCACAGTTGGGCCACTGCTCCTACGGGTGCACAGGCACAGTGTACAGGTCGGAGCAGGACCGTGGGCAAGCGCTGAGGCTTGGCTTTCTGGAGAGCAGCAGCTCTGTTGGCTGAGCTAAGGCAGTTTCTGGTGGCGTGGCTCAGTCCTCTGCTGAGCTGTGAGGCGCCACAGGTCCCACAGGGCATCTGTCCTGGGGACACAGGCAGGAGGAGGTGCTGGAGCTGTTGGCACCTCTGAAGACTTTCCAAGAGTTTGTCTGTCGTCCTTGAGCACCTCCTTCAGGTACTTTTGACTAAATGGAGACCTGCTGCTTGTCTGAGAGATAACGCAAGGGTCTGGTTAGTCTGGGCCTGGGGGCAGCCAAGGGACCAGGCATGGAGGGAGGTGAGCCCTTGGGTCTGCCTGGCCCAAGGGCTGCTGCTCCTGTCAGCCCTCAAGGAGATGCTTTAGAAGGCTCTCTCCTCTCCTCCCCTCCCCTCTCTCAGTACTTTCTTGGGTTTTCTTTGCTTTCCGCTTTGGAGCATGAGGCAAGCTCAGGCCATTGGCACCTCTTTATTTTCTTTTTTTCCTCCCACAAAATAGGTTCTGAGGAGTCTCTGGAGGAGAGGGGAAGTGTTGCAATGGCCAGCAGGAGCCATTTGCAGCAGGAAGACCCATCGGAGGCACCAGAAGACTATCGCTGCACCATCTGCCTGGACAACATCAGCAACATGGCGTGCGTGGACCCGTGCTTCCATCGCTTCTGTTTTGGCTGCATCCAGCGGTGGGCTACCATGAGAGCTGTGTGCCCACTTTGCAGGCAGCCTATTGACCGTGTCCTGCACACGGTGAGAGCAGATGATGACTACCAGGAGTACGTAGTCAGCTCGTCCTCCCGTTGGCAGAGAAGAAGAGCCAGGGAGAGGTCCAGGAGCAGGTCCCCTCTGCGGCACAGGCAGTCCAGGAACAATGGCTTCCCAGCAAGGAGGAGATCCGTAGGCAGCGGCCGAGTGTCACAGGGTGACACAGCTCCAAGTGCTCCTGCAGCGAGCACTTCTGGGGAGCAGAGCCCACCGAGCAGAGCAGAGCGCATCGTCAGCCCTGGTGACGGAGCGTACGTCCGCATTGGCACGCTGCAGCTGCCACCTCTGCGGATCCAGGTGCCCAATCGGAGAGCCCAGTAAACATCTGGATGCTTTGCGGGGCGTGGCTTTTACCAAACCAAAGAACAATCCCATGCAGGGAATACTTTTCAGCGTTGTCTCAAGGGCACAGGAAATCAAGAGGGGAGGACCTCCTGGAGCGTGCGTTTAATGGTAGTGCCGCAACCGGGAATACTTCACTCCCTCAAGTCCCAACAGCCTGAGCCCTTCTGCCATGCTTCTCTACAACACCAGCCCCGCATCCTCCAGCCCAGGAGCCTGTGACTGTGGCTGGGAGGCAGAAGGAGGCTGATCATCTCCACACTGACCAGAGGATTGGAAATGATAATGATGATGACGATTAAAGAATACAGGAAACAAGTAGCGCGCAGCGTAGTTGTTCCACACCCACCCGAGCGATGCCCAGCCAGTTCCCAGGCAGCAGTTCCTGCCACCAACAGGTTCAGTTCTCTCCCGCCTTCTTGTGAACCCTCAGCCTCTCTCAGGCAGGACAAGTCCTTGAGTATAAGCACTTGTTGGCAAGAACTAACACACTGGGGGATGATCAACGGTATTCTCATCCTAAACCCAGATCGCAGCACCATGCCAGCTGCTGGGATGAAAGCTAACTCTATCCCAGACAAAACCAGGACAATGCCTTTCCCTCATTTTATATCATCTCCAGCCTGCTCAGGACCCACACGTTCCAAGACATCCAAATCACCATCACATTTCCTGTCCTTTGATACAAACACAGAGACAGCATTCCCATAGTCTATGGGCCATCCCTCAGAAATGTCCGTGGAGTTCATTTTGCCCGTGGCTTTGGGCTTCATCTGTCAGTACAGTCCTTCAGGGCAGGAGGGATGATACGCAGGGTTGGATTGTTGCATGCTGAGGCCATCACAATTCATTCTTCTTTAATCAGGGTGATTCTGGCTGTAATAATGTGGACGAAGCCCACAACAACTGTATTAGTGATGACATGTGGTATTACATAGGGATTAACAACATACATTTGAGATCACTGCCTACATCCAATTCCCGCGGGGTGCACACTGGACTTCCCCTTCCTGCCGCATCACCCACCAAGCGCATGTGGGTCCCTGAGCAAAAGCAGTCCCACGGATGGGTTTTCCTTTGCCCAGGGCAGGAATAACCCAGACCGTCTTCCCACCGTGTTTGTTACGTGCGCTCCTTTTGCGCTATGTAAGAGTTCTGCTTGGCCAGGGTCAGCTGGACTGGGAGATCCTCTAGCACTAAGTAACCACGTAGTTTTTGCTAAAAGTGTGCTTTCCCTGTGCTTGAGTGTCCCAGCACCCACTGCTCTCAGTGTAGTCTTTAACAGCTGCACTGGTAGCATTGGATTTTCTCAGAGGCTTGTGCAAGGAAGGGGATGCAATCTACACGCTCAGTGCCATGCTCTTCGACCCAGGCTGTTTTATCTCTGAGGCTGTTTTGGAAATGAGGCTTGCTGTTTGAGTCAGTTCCTTCTGAGGTGCCACGCCACTGTAAGACTTGCTGTACAGTGCCCAGAACAGGGTGTCTGGGCAGTGGCACAGCTGTCCGGTGGTTGGATGCTTCTGCCATTGTAAGCACATGGTGCTCCCCTTGGCTGGTTTGTTGTTTGCCTGCCAGGCCTCCCCATACTTACATTTCAGTCATCATCCCTCTTACCAGAGAGGCTGCATCCGCTCAGCTTGCTTGATTACAGAGCACGTTTCGCATTCATGGGTAACCTGCGCAGTAGTGTCCATGCTCAAGTCCACACCTCGACCCCGAGCCCATCTACATGCTGCATCTCCCTCGATACCCTGAGGTGTCATGGGCCCACTGAGCCAGAAATAATTCACCTGATGTTGCCAGTCCATGCTTACCCGAGCCACCGCAATCCTTGCAGCCTGATCCACCTGCTGGTGGTTTAGATGCTCTTCAGTGGCCCTCCTCGTGGGCAGGTGAGCACCTACGTGACGTCCTTCTCCTGCCAGTTTCTCCACCCGGGCAGCGGTAGCTTCCCTCAGTGCAGCAGCCCAGATGAGTCTGCCTCTGCACTGCTCTGCTTCTATTGCCTTAGTCACTGCCATAGGGCATTTGCTGCTCTCCGGGACTCACTGCGGACAAAGAGCATGGGCCACTTTTCCCGTTCAGCAATGTCCAAAGCCAGCTGGACGGCCCTGGCTTCTGCACATTGCTGTTGTTTGTCTTCTTCTTAAGCGGCTTCTGTAACGCATTGATGAGGTCTCCTCCGCCTCCGCAGCTTTTCCACAGTCCAACAAGACCCATGAGCAAACAGGGGATATTGCTTCCCATTTTCTGTGAGGTTATGATAGAGTTGAGCCTGTTCAGCACAGGTCACTGCTTCTTCTGGTGACATTCCAAGTTCTGTTACAAGGGACGTCGTGCTACTGTACCAACTGCAGGGCCTGTCAGAGGGGCAGGAAAAGCTGCAGGGCCTTTCACCGGGTTTGGAAATGCTGCAGTGCCTGTCACAGGCATTATGAAGTTGCCCTGAGGCTGAGCAGGATCCCCAGTTGGAGATTTCCAAGACCAGGCTGGTGAAAGCCCCGAGCCCCACCTCAGCAATGCTGCTTCCAGCAGGCAAGCTGCACGGTGGAGCTCCTGACGTCCTTTCCAATCTGAACTCTCCCAGCAGCCTGTGGTTTTCTCACTCTTCCCATGCAGCTTCTTCCCAGGCCCACTTGGAGGCAGCCCATGCACCTGTCCTTTGGACATTCCCCAGGACACACTGGGATGACCTTTGCACTTTTCCTCAAGCCCCAGAATAGCATCCCCTCAGAACATCTGTGAAAGCCCAGACGCTCTCACCCTGAAAGGAGCATCTTCGGCCCGCACGCATTTCTGTGGCTGAACCGTCTCAGCTTGGAAGAAAAAGATCCGGGTTTGCTACCCAGGGGGAACACTCCGGGTGTATCTCAATGTCTACAAATCTCCAAAGGGAGGCTGTGAAGAATAGTGAGCTGGGCTCTTTCCAGCGGAAGCCAGTGACAAGAGGCAGCGCGCATAAGAAGAAACACAGGAGGTTCCTCTTGAACATCAGGAATTATATGACAGGCCCTTCACCCTGGCATCAGTTACCTGGAGCGGGTGTGGGGTTTCCCCCACTGGAGATCTTTGACAGATAAAACCTGTCTGGGCATGGTTTGGGACAGCACTAGAGCAAGCTGGCCCTGCTCCAGGGGGGAGGTGGAAGGGCTGGACAAGGCGCTCGCCAGAGGTCCCTTTCAACCTCCGCCATCTCTGGGGTCTCTAGGGCTTTCCCACTGGTGACAAGGTACCAGCCCTTCTCCTCAGACAGGCCTCTGAGCAGCTGAGCCACGGCACTCTGCTGGCACCGAGGGAGGAGGCCGCCACGGTTCCCCTGCATCCTCTGCTCCGCTGCCCAGCGCCGGGCCCATGTGCTCAGGGACACCTGAGCAGAAACCACATGGCCAGCAAGGCCACGTGAAGCACCCTTTGCCCCTCTGGGGCACTTGCCTACCACTTGCCTAATGGTCTACGGGCTGGTTCGGCCAGGTTCCGTGACTGATGGGGCGGGGGACCCACGGACCCGCGCCCTGGGAAAGGAAAAAGTGAAAAAGTGGGAAGGGCGGGGAGATGGGCCTGAAACAAAACACCGGCAGTGATCCGAGGAGGAAAGGTAATTTACTAAATAAGGTATGGGAATGCAAGATAACACAGTGCAAAACAATATAATCGTAGTTGAAGGCAACCAATCAAATAAAATGAGAGAGAGTATCCAAAAACAGAAAGCCTTACTCTAACGCTGAAGGTGAGGCGGCTAGGGAGCAAGACGATGCAGAGACGAGTGGAAAAGGAAAAAGGGGCGTCTTGTGACCTGCCAAGAGTTTTATCTTTATCTCTCCTCTGAAAGGAAGACGGAAACAGAGCAGTGAACAGGCCTCCGGGATATGTAGTTCTTCTGCTCGTCTGAGACAGATATACCCGCAACTGGAGCGATAACTCTTTAACTCCCAGTGCACTCCGTGATGTTATGCCATGATGTTACACCCATAACCAAGATCATCAAACCATGGCGCTCACGTGGTGGCCCTCCTGGCCCCTGTGATGTCAGAATGCAGTGACTGTGACTGCCCAGGGCCTCACCACTCTGCACCACTCCCCGGGTCCCTCCCCGCACAGTTGGGCCACTGCTCCTACGGGTGCACAGGCACAGTGTACAGGTCGGAGCAGGACCGTGGGCAAGCGCTGAGGCTTGGCTTTCTGGAGAGCAGCAGCTCTGTTGGCTGAGCTAAGGCAGTTTCTGGTGGCGTGGCTCAGTCCTCTGCTGAGCTGTGAGGCGCCACAGGTCCCACAGGGCATCTGTCCTGGGGACACGGGCAGGAGGAGGTGCTGGAGCTGTTGGCACCTCTGAAGACTTTCCAAGAGTTTGTCTGTCGTCCTTGAGCACCTCCTTCAGGTACTTTTGACTAAATGGAGACCTGCTGCTTGTCTGAGAGATAACGCAAGGGTCTGGTTAGTCTGGGCCTGGGGGCAGCCAAGGGACCAGGCATGGAGGGAGGTGAGCCCTTGGGTCTGCCTGGCCCAAGGGCTGCTGCTCCTGTCAGCCCTCAAGGAGATGCTTTAGAAGGCTCTCTCCTCTCCTCCCCTCCCCTCTCTCAGTACTTTCTTGGGTTTTCTTTGCTTTCCGCTTTGGAGCATGAGGCAAGCTCAGGCCATTGGCACCTCTTTATTTTCTTTTTTTCCTCCCACAAAATAGGTTCTGAGGAGTCTCTGGAGGAGAGGGGAAGTGTTGCAATGGCCAGCAGGAGCCATTTGCAGCAGGAAGACCCATCGGAGGCACCAGAAGACTATCGCTGCACCATCTGCCTGGACAACATCAGCAACATGGCGTGCGTGGACCCGTGCTTCCATCGCTTCTGTTTTGGCTGCATCCAGCGGTGGGCTACCATGAGAGCTGTGTGCCCACTTTGCAGGCAGCCTATTGACCGTGTCCTGCACACGGTGAGAGCAGATGATGACTACCAGGAGTACGTAGTCAGCTCGTCCTCCCGTTGGCAGAGAAGAAGAGCCAGGGAGAGGTCCAGGAGCAGGTCCCCTCTGCGGCACAGGCAGTCCAGGAACAATGGCTTCCCAGCAAGGAGGAGATCCGTAGGCAGCGGCCGAGTGTCACAGGGTGACACAGCTCCAAGTGCTCCTGCAGCGAGCACTTCTGGGGAGCAGAGCCCACCGAGCAGAGCAGAGCGCATCGTCAGCCCTGGTGACGGAGCGTACGTCCGCATTGGCACGCTGCAGCTGCCACCTCTGCGGATCCAGGTGCCCAATCGGAGAGCCCAGTAAACATCTGGATGCTTTGCGGGGCGTGGCTTTTACCAAACCAAAGAACAATCCCATGCAGGGAATACTTTTCAGCGTTGTCTCAAGGGCACAGGAAATCAAGAGGGGAGGACCTCCTGGAGCGTGCGTTTAATGGTAGTGCCGCAACCGGGAATACTTCACTCCCTCAAGTCCCAACAGCCTGAGCCCTTCTGCCATGCTTCTCTACAACACCAGCCCCGCATCCTCCAGCCCAGGAGCCTGTGACTGTGGCTGGGAGGCAGAAGGAGGCTGATCATCTCCACACTGACCAGAGGATTGGAAATGATAATGATGATGACGATTAAAGAATACAGGAAACAAGTAGCGCGCAGCGTAGTTGTTCCACACCCACCCGAGCGATGCCCAGCCAGTTCCCAGGCAGCAGTTCCTGCCACCAACAGGTTCAGTTCTCTCCCGCCTTCTTGTGAACCCTCAGCCTCTCTCAGGCAGGACAAGTCCTTGAGTATAAGCACTTGTTGGCAAGAACTAACACACTGGGGGATGATCAACGGTATTCTCATCCTAAACCCAGATCGCAGCACCATGCCAGCTGCTGGGATGAAAGCTAACTCTATCCCAGACAAAACCAGGACAATGCCTTTCCCTCATTTTATATCATCTCCAGCCTGCTCAGGACCCACACGTTCCAAGACATCCAAATCACCATCACATTTCCTGTCCTTTGATACAAACACAGAGACAGCATTCCCATAGTCTATGGGCCATCCCTCAGAAATGTCCGTGGAGTTCATTTTGCCCGTGGCTTTGGGCTTCATCTGTCAGTACAGTCCTTCAGGGCAGGAGGGATGATACGCAGGGTTGGATTGTTGCATGCTGAGGCCATCACAATTCATTCTTCTTTAATCAGGGTGATTCTGGCTGTAATAATGTGGACGAAGCCCACAACAACTGTATTAGTGATGACATGTGGTATTACATAGGGATTAACAACATACATTTGAGATCACTGCCTACATCCAATTCCCGCGGGGTGCACACTGGACTTCCCCTTCCTGCCGCATCACCCACCAAGCGCATGTGGGTCCCTGAGCAAAAGCAGTCCCACGGATGGGTTTTCCTTTGCCCAGGGCAGGAATAACCCAGACCGTCTTCCCACCGTGTTTGTTACGTGCGCTCCTTTTGCGCTATGTAAGAGTTCTGCTTGGCCAGGGTCAGCTGGACTGGGAGATCCTCTAGCACTAAGTAACCACGTAGTTTTTGCTAAAAGTGTGCTTTCCCTGTGCTTGAGTGTCCCAGCACCCACTGCTCTCAGTGTAGTCTTTAACAGCTGCACTGGTAGCATTGGATTTTCTCAGAGGCTTGTGCAAGGAAGGGGATGCAATCTACACGCTCAGTGCCATGCTCTTCGACCCAGGCTGTTTTATCTCTGAGGCTGTTTTGGAAATGAGGCTTGCTGTTTGAGTCAGTTCCTTCTGAGGTGCCACGCCACTGTAAGACTTGCTGTACAGTGCCCAGAACAGGGTGTCTGGGCAGTGGCACAGCTGTCCGGTGGTTGGATGCTTCTGCCATTGTAAGCACATGGTGCTCCCCTTGGCTGGTTTGTTGTTTGCCTGCCAGGCCTCCCCATACTTACATTTCAGTCATCATCCCTCTTACCAGAGAGGCTGCATCCGCTCAGCTTGCTTGATTACAGAGCACGTTTCGCATTCATGGGTAACCTGCGCAGTAGTGTCCATGCTCAAGTCCACACCTCGACCCCGAGCCCATCTACATGCTGCATCTCCCTCGATACCCTGAGGTGTCATGGGCCCACTGAGCCAGAAATAATTCACCTGATGTTGCCAGTCCATGCTTACCCGAGCCACCGCAATCCTTGCAGCCTGATCCACCTGCTGGTGGTTTAGATGCTCTTCAGTGGCCCTCCTCGTGGGCAGGTGAGCACCTACGTGACGTCCTTCTCCTGCCAGTTTCTCCACCCGGGCAGCGGTAGCTTCCCTCAGTGCAGCAGCCCAGATGAGTCTGCCTCTGCACTGCTCTGCTTCTATTGCCTTAGTCACTGCCATAGGGCATTTGCTGCTCTCCGGGACTCACTGCGGACAAAGAGCATGGGCCACTTTTCCCGTTCAGCAATGTCCAAAGCCAGCTGGACGGCCCTGGCTTCTGCACATTGCTGTTGTTTGTCTTCTTCTTAAGCGGCTTCTGTAACGCATTGATGAGGTCTCCTCCGCCTCCGCAGCTTTTCCACAGTCCAACAAGACCCATGAGCAAACAGGGGATATTGCTTCCCATTTTCTGTGAGGTTATGATAGAGTTGAGCCTGTTCAGCACAGGTCACTGCTTCTTCTGGTGACATTCCAAGTTCTGTTACAAGGGACGTCGTGCTACTGTACCAACTGCAGGGCCTGTCAGAGGGGCAGGAAAAGCTGCAGGGCCTTTCACCGGGTTTGGAAATGCTGCAGTGCCTGTCACAGGCATTATGAAGTTGCCCTGAGGCTGAGCAGGATCCCCAGTTGGAGATTTCCAAGACCAGGCTGGTGAAAGCCCCGAGCCCCACCTCAGCAATGCTGCTTCCAGCAGGCAAGCTGCACGGTGGAGCTCCTGACGTCCTTTCCAATCTGAACTCTCCCAGCAGCCTGTGGTTTTCTCACTCTTCCCATGCAGCTTCTTCCCAGGCCCACTTGGAGGCAGCCCATGCACCTGTCCTTTGGACATTCCCCAGGACACACTGGGATGACCTTTGCACTTTTCCTCAAGCCCCAGAATAGCATCCCCTCAGAACATCTGTGAAAGCCCAGCCGCTCTCACCCTGAAAGGAGCATCTTCGGCCCGCACGCATTTCTGTGGCTGAACCGTCTCAGCTTGGAAGAAAAAGATCCGGGTTTGCTACCCAGGGGGAACACTCCGGGTGTATCTCAATGTCTACCATGCACCTGTCCTTTGGACATTCCCCAGGACACACTGGGATGACCTTTGCACTTTTCCTCAAGCCCCAGAATAGCATCCCCTCAGAACATCTGTGAAAGCCCAGACGCTCTCACCCTGAAAGGAGCATCTTCGGCCCGCACGCATTTCTGTGGCTGAACCGTCTCAGCTTGGAAGAAAAAGATCCGGGTTTGCTACCCAGGGGGAACACTCCGGGTGTATCTCAATGTCTACAAATCTCCAAAGGGAGGCTGTGAAGAATAGTGAGCTGGGCTCTTTCCAGCGGAAGCCAGTGACAAGAGGCAGCGCGCATAAGAAGAAACACAGGAGGTTCCTCTTGAACATCAGGAATTATATAACAGGCCCTTCACCCTGGCATCAGTTACCTGGAGCGGGTGTGGGGTTTCCCCCACTGGAGATCTTTGACAGATAAAACCTGTCTGGGCATGGTTTGGGACAGCACTAGAGCAAGCTGGCCCTGCTCCAGGGGGGAGGTGGAAGGGCTGGACAAGGCGCTCGCCAGAGGTCCCTTTCAACCTCCGCCATCTCTGGGGTCTCTAGGGCTTTCCCACTGGTGACAAGGTACCAGCCCTTCTCCTCAGACAGGCCTCTGAGCAGCTGAGCCACGGCACTCTGCTGGCACCGAGGGAGGAGGCCGCCACGGTTCCCCTGCATCCTCTGCTCCGCTGCCCAGCGCCGGGCCCATGTGCTCAGGGACACCTGAGCAGAAACCACATGGCCAGCAAGGCCACGTGAAGCACCCTTTGCCCCTCTGGGGCACTTGCCTACCACTTGCCTAATGGTCTACGGGCTGGTTCGGCCAGGTTCCGTGACTGATGGGGCGGGGGACCCACGGACCCGCGCCCTGGGAAAGGAAAAAGTGAAAAAGTGGGAAGGGCGGGGAGATGGGCCTGAAACAAAACACCGGCAGTGATCCGAGGAGGAAAGGTAATTTACTAAATAAGGTATGGGAATGCAAGATAACACAGTGCAAAACAATATAATCGTAGTTGAAGGCAACCAATCAAATAAAATGAGAGAGAGTATCCAAAAACAGAAAGCCTTACTCTAACGCTGAAGGTGAGGCGGCTAGGGAGCAAGACGATGCAGAGACGAGTGGAAAAGGAAAAAGGGGCGTCTTGTGACCTGCCAAGAGTTTTATCTTTATCTCTCCTCTGAAAGGAAGACGGAAACAGAGCAGTGAACAGGCCTCCGGGATATGTAGTTCTTCTGCTCGTCTGAGACAGATATACCCGCAACTGGAGCGATAACTCTTTAACTCCCAGTGCACTCCGTGATGTTATGCCATGATGTTACACCCATAACCAAGATCATCAAACCATGGCGCTCACGTGGTGGCCCTCCTGGCCCCTGTGATGTCAGAATGCAGTGACTGTGACTGCCCAGGGCCTCACCACTCTGCACCACTCCCCGGGTCCCTCCCCGCACAGTTGGGCCACTGCTCCTACGGGTGCACAGGCACAGTGTACAGGTCGGAGCAGGACCGTGGGCAAGCGCTGAGGCTTGGCTTTCTGGAGAGCAGCAGCTCTGTTGGCTGAGCTAAGGCAGTTTCTGGTGGCGTGGCTCAGTCCTCTGCTGAGCTGTGAGGCGCCACAGGTCCCACAGGGCATCTGTCCTGGGGACACGGGCAGGAGGAGGTGCTGGAGCTGTTGGCACCTCTGAAGACTTTCCAAGAGTTTGTCTGTCGTCCTTGAGCACCTCCTTCAGGTACTTTTGACTAAATGGAGACCTGCTGCTTGTCTGAGAGATAACGCAAGGGTCTGGTTAGTCTGGGCCTGGGGGCAGCCAAGGGACCAGGCATGGAGGGAGGTGAGCCCTTGGGTCTGCCTGGCCCAAGGGCTGCTGCTCCTGTCAGCCCTCAAGGAGATGCTTTAGAAGGCTCTCTCCTCTCCTCCCCTCCCCTCTCTCAGTACTTTCTTGGGTTTTCTTTGCTTTCCGCTTTGGAGCATGAGGCAAGCTCAGGCCATTGGCACCTCTTTATTTTCTTTTTTTCCTCCCACAAAATAGGTTCTGAGGAGTCTCTGGAGGAGAGGGGAAGTGTTGCAATGGCCAGCAGGAGCCATTTGCAGCAGGAAGACCCATCGGAGGCACCAGAAGACTATCGCTGCACCATCTGCCTGGACAACATCAGCAACATGGCGTGCGTGGACCCGTGCTTCCATCGCTTCTGTTTTGGCTGCATCCAGCGGTGGGCTACCATGAGAGCTGTGTGCCCACTTTGCAGGCAGCCTATTGACCGTGTCCTGCACACGGTGAGAGCAGATGATGACTACCAGGAGTACGTAGTCAGCTCGTCCTCCCGTTGGCAGAGAAGAAGAGCCAGGGAGAGGTCCAGGAGCAGGTCCCCTCTGCGGCACAGGCAGTCCAGGAACAATGGCTTCCCAGCAAGGAGGAGATCCGTAGGCAGCGGCCGAGTGTCACAGGGTGACACAGCTCCAAGTGCTCCTGCAGCGAGCACTTCTGGGGAGCAGAGCCCACCGAGCAGAGCAGAGCGCATCGTCAGCCCTGGTGACGGAGCGTACGTCCGCATTGGCACGCTGCAGCTGCCACCTCTGCGGATCCAGGTGCCCAATCGGAGAGCCCAGTAAACATCTGGATGCTTTGCGGGGCGTGGCTTTTACCAAACCAAAGAACAATCCCATGCAGGGAATACTTTTCAGCGTTGTCTCAAGGGCACAGGAAATCAAGAGGGGAGGACCTCCTGGAGCGTGCGTTTAATGGTAGTGCCGCAACCGGGAATACTTCACTCCCTCAAGTCCCAACAGCCTGAGCCCTTCTGCCATGCTTCTCTACAACACCAGCCCCGCATCCTCCAGCCCAGGAGCCTGTGACTGTGGCTGGGAGGCAGAAGGAGGCTGATCATCTCCACACTGACCAGAGGATTGGAAATGATAATGATGATGACGATTAAAGAATACAGGAAACAAGTAGCGCGCAGCGTAGTTGTTCCACACCCACCCGAGCGATGCCCAGCCAGTTCCCAGGCAGCAGTTCCTGCCACCAACAGGTTCAGTTCTCTCCCGCCTTCTTGTGAACCCTCAGCCTCTCTCAGGCAGGACAAGTCCTTGAGTATAAGCACTTGTTGGCAAGAACTAACACACTGGGGGATGATCAACGGTATTCTCATCCTAAACCCAGATCGCAGCACCATGCCAGCTGCTGGGATGAAAGCTAACTCTATCCCAGACAAAACCAGGACAATGCCTTTCCCTCATTTTATATCATCTCCAGCCTGCTCAGGACCCACACGTTCCAAGACATCCAAATCACCATCACATTTCCTGTCCTTTGATACAAACACAGAGACAGCATTCCCATAGTCTATGGGCCATCCCTCAGAAATGTCCGTGGAGTTCATTTTGCCCGTGGCTTTGGGCTTCATCTGTCAGTACAGTCCTTCAGGGCAGGAGGGATGATACGCAGGGTTGGATTGTTGCATGCTGAGGCCATCACAATTCATTCTTCTTTAATCAGGGTGATTCTGGCTGTAATAATGTGGACGAAGCCCACAACAACTGTATTAGTGATGACATGTGGTATTACATAGGGATTAACAACATACATTTGAGATCACTGCCTACATCCAATTCCCGCGGGGTGCACACTGGACTTCCCCTTCCTGCCGCATCACCCACCAAGCGCATGTGGGTCCCTGAGCAAAAGCAGTCCCACGGATGGGTTTTCCTTTGCCCAGGGCAGGAATAACCCAGACCGTCTTCCCACCGTGTTTGTTACGTGCGCTCCTTTTGCGCTATGTAAGAGTTCTGCTTGGCCAGGGTCAGCTGGACTGGGAGATCCTCTAGCACTAAGTAACCACGTAGTTTTTGCTAAAAGTGTGCTTTCCCTGTGCTTGAGTGTCCCAGCACCCACTGCTCTCAGTGTAGTCTTTAACAGCTGCACTGGTAGCATTGGATTTTCTCAGAGGCTTGTGCAAGGAAGGGGATGCAATCTACACGCTCAGTGCCATGCTCTTCGACCCAGGCTGTTTTATCTCTGAGGCTGTTTTGGAAATGAGGCTTGCTGTTTGAGTCAGTTCCTTCTGAGGTGCCACGCCACTGTAAGACTTGCTGTACAGTGCCCAGAACAGGGTGTCTGGGCAGTGGCACAGCTGTCCGGTGGTTGGATGCTTCTGCCATTGTAAGCACATGGTGCTCCCCTTGGCTGGTTTGTTGTTTGCCTGCCAGGCCTCCCCATACTTACATTTCAGTCATCATCCCTCTTACCAGAGAGGCTGCATCCGCTCAGCTTGCTTGATTACAGAGCACGTTTCGCATTCATGGGTAACCTGCGCAGTAGTGTCCATGCTCAAGTCCACACCTCGACCCCGAGCCCATCTACATGCTGCATCTCCCTCGATACCCTGAGGTGTCATGGGCCCACTGAGCCAGAAATAATTCACCTGATGTTGCCAGTCCATGCTTACCCGAGCCACCGCAATCCTTGCAGCCTGATCCACCTGCTGGTGGTTTAGATGCTCTTCAGTGGCCCTCCTCGTGGGCAGGTGAGCACCTACGTGACGTCCTTCTCCTGCCAGTTTCTCCACCCGGGCAGCGGTAGCTTCCCTCAGTGCAGCAGCCCAGATGAGTCTGCCTCTGCACTGCTCTGCTTCTATTGCCTTAGTCACTGCCATAGGGCATTTGCTGCTCTCCGGGACTCACTGCGGACAAAGAGCATGGGCCACTTTTCCCGTTCAGCAATGTCCAAAGCCAGCTGGACGGCCCTGGCTTCTGCACATTGCTGTTGTTTGTCTTCTTCTTAAGCGGCTTCTGTAACGCATTGATGAGGTCTCCTCCGCCTCCGCAGCTTTTCCACAGTCCAACAAGACCCATGAGCAAACAGGGGATATTGCTTCCCATTTTCTGTGAGGTTATGATAGAGTTGAGCCTGTTCAGCACAGGTCACTGCTTCTTCTGGTGACATTCCAAGTTCTGTTACAAGGGACGTCGTGCTACTGTACCAACTGCAGGGCCTGTCAGAGGGGCAGGAAAAGCTGCAGGGCCTTTCACCGGGTTTGGAAATGCTGCAGTGCCTGTCACAGGCATTATGAAGTTGCCCTGAGGCTGAGCAGGATCCCCAGTTGGAGATTTCCAAGACCAGGCTGGTGAAAGCCCCGAGCCCCACCTCAGCAATGCTGCTTCCAGCAGGCAAGCTGCACGGTGGAGCTCCTGACGTCCTTTCCAATCTGAACTCTCCCAGCAGCCTGTGGTTTTCTCACTCTTCCCATGCAGCTTCTTCCCAGGCCCACTTGGAGGCAGCCCATGCACCTGTCCTTTGGACATTCCCCAGGACACACTGGGATGACCTTTGCACTTTTCCTCAAGCCCCAGAATAGCATCCCCTCAGAACATCTGTGAAAGCCCAGCCGCTCTCACCCTGAAAGGAGCATCTTCGGCCCGCACGCATTTCTGTGGCTGAACCGTCTCAGCTTGGAAGAAAAAGATCCGGGTTTGCTACCCAGGGGGAACACTCCGGGTGTATCTCAATGTCTACAAATCTCCAAAGGGAGGCTGTGAAGAATAGTGAGCTGGGCTCTTTCCAGCGGAAGCCAGTGACAAGAGGCAGCGCGCATAAGAAGAAACACAGGAGGTTCCTCTTGAACATCAGGAATTATATGACAGGCCCTTCACCCTGGCATCAGTTACCTGGAGCGGGTGTGGGGTTTCCCCCACTGGAGATCTTTGACAGATAAAACCTGTCTGGGCATGGTTTGGGACAGCACTAGAGCAAGCTGGCCCTGCTCCAGGGGGGAGGTGGAAGGGCTGGACAAGGCGCTCGCCAGAGGTCCCTTTCAACCTCCGCCATCTCTGGGGTCTCTAGGGCTTTCCCACTGGTGACAAGGTACCAGCCCTTCTCCTCAGACAGGCCTCTGAGCAGCTGAGCCACGGCACTCTGCTGGCACCGAGGGAGGAGGCCGCCACGGTTCCCCTGCATCCTCTGCTCCGCTGCCCAGCGCCGGGCCCATGTGCTCAGGGACACCTGAGCAGAAACCACATGGCCAGCAAGGCCACGTGAAGCACCCTTTGCCCCTCTGGGGCACTTGCCTACCACTTGCCTAATGGTCTACGGGCTGGTTCGGCCAGGTTCCGTGACTGATGGGGCGGGGGACCCACGGACCCGCGCCCTGGGAAAGGAAAAAGTGAAAAAGTGGGAAGGGCGGGGAGATGGGCCTGAAACAAAACACCGGCAGTGATCCGAGGAGGAAAGGTAATTTACTAAATAAGGTATGGGAATGCAAGATAACACAGTGCAAAACAATATAATCGTAGTTGAAGGCAACCAATCAAATAAAATGAGAGAGAGTATCCAAAAACAGAAAGCCTTACTCTAACGCTGAAGGTGAGGCGGCTAGGGAGCAAGACGATGCAGAGACGAGTGGAAAAGGAAAAAGGGGCGTCTTGTGACCTGCCAAGAGTTTTATCTTTATCTCTCCTCTGAAAGGAAGACGGAAACAGAGCAGTGAACAGGCCTTCGGGATATGTAGTTCTTCTGCTCGTTTGAGACAGATATACCCGCAACTGGAGCGATAACTCTTTAACTCCCAGTGCACTCCATGATGTTATGCCATGATGTTACACCCATAACCAAGATCATCAAACCATGGCGCTCACGTGGTGGCCCTCCTGGCCCCTGTGATGTCAGAATGCAGTGACTGTGACTGCCCAGGGCCTCACCACTCTGCACCACTCCCCGGGTCCCTCCCCGCACAGTTGGGCCACTGCTCCTACGGGTGCACAGGCACAGTGTACAGGTCGGAGCAGGACCGTGGGCAAGCGCTGAGGCTTGGCTTTCTGGAGAGCAGCAGCTCTGTTGGCTGAGCTAAGGCAGTTTCTGGTGGCGTGGCTCAGTCCTCTGCTGAGCTGTGAGGCGCCACAGGTCCCACAGGGCATCTGTCCTGGGGACACGGGCAGGAGGAGGTGCTGGAGCTGTTGGCACCTCTGAAGACTTTCCAAGAGTTTGTCTGTCGTCCTTGAGCACCTCCTTCAGGTACTTTTGACTAAATGGAGACCTGCTGCTTGTCTGAGAGATAACGCAAGGGTCTGGTTAGTCTGGGCCTGGGGGCAGCCAAGGGACCAGGCATGGAGGGAGGTGAGCCCTTGGGTCTGCCTGGCCCAAGGGCTGCTGCTCCTGTCAGCCCTCAAGGAGATGCTTTAGAAGGCTCTCTCCTCTCCTCCCCTCCCCTCTCTCAGTACTTTCTTGGGTTTTCTTTGCTTTCCGCTTTGGAGCATGAGGCAAGCTCAGGCCATTGGCACCTCTTTATTTTCTTTTTTTCCTCCCACAAAATAGGTTCTGAGGAGTCTCTGGAGGAGAGGGGAAGTGTTGCAATGGCCAGCAGGAGCCATTTGCAGCAGGAAGACCCATCGGAGGCACCAGAAGACTATCGCTGCACCATCTGCCTGGACAACATCAGCAACATGGCGTGCGTGGACCCGTGCTTCCATCGCTTCTGTTTTGGCTGCATCCAGCGGTGGGCTACCATGAGAGCTGTGTGCCCACTTTGCAGGCAGCCTATTGACCGTGTCCTGCACACGGTGAGAGCAGATGATGACTACCAGGAGTACGTAGTCAGCTCGTCCTCCCGTTGGCAGAGAAGAAGAGCCAGGGAGAGGTCCAGGAGCAGGTCCCCTCTGCGGCACAGGCAGTCCAGGAACAATGGCTTCCCAGCAAGGAGGAGATCCGTAGGCAGCGGCCGAGTGTCACAGGGTGACACAGCTCCAAGTGCTCCTGCAGCGAGCACTTCTGGGGAGCAGAGCCCACCGAGCAGAGCAGAGCGCATCGTCAGCCCTGGTGACGGAGCGTACGTCCGCATTGGCACGCTGCAGCTGCCACCTCTGCGGATCCAGGTGCCCAATCGGAGAGCCCAGTAAACATCTGGATGCTTTGCGGGGCGTGGCTTTTACCAAACCAAAGAACAATCCCATGCAGGGAATACTTTTCAGCGTTGTCTCAAGGGCACAGGAAATCAAGAGGGGAGGACCTCCTGGAGCGTGCGTTTAATGGTAGTGCCGCAACCGGGAATACTTCACTCCCTCAAGTCCCAACAGCCTGAGCCCTTCTGCCATGCTTCTCTACAACACCAGCCCCGCATCCTCCAGCCCAGGAGCCTGTGACTGTGGCTGGGAGGCAGAAGGAGGCTGATCATCTCCACACTGACCAGAGGATTGGAAATGATAATGATGATGACGATTAAAGAATACAGGAAACAAGTAGCGCGCAGCGTAGTTGTTCCACACCCACCCGAGCGATGCCCAGCCAGTTCCCAGGCAGCAGTTCCTGCCACCAACAGGTTCAGTTCTCTCCCGCCTTCTTGTGAACCCTCAGCCTCTCTCAGGCAGGACAAGTCCTTGAGTATAAGCACTTGTTGGCAAGAACTAACACACTGGGGGATGATCAACGGTATTCTCATCCTAAACCCAGATCGCAGCACCATGCCAGCTGCTGGGATGAAAGCTAACTCTATCCCAGACAAAACCAGGACAATGCCTTTCCCTCATTTTATATCATCTCCAGCCTGCTCAGGACCCACACGTTCCAAGACATCCAAATCACCATCACATTTCCTGTCCTTTGATACAAACACAGAGACAGCATTCCCATAGTCTATGGGCCATCCCTCAGAAATGTCCGTGGAGTTCATTTTGCCCGTGGCTTTGGGCTTCATCTGTCAGTACAGTCCTTCAGGGCAGGAGGGATGATACGCAGGGTTGGATTGTTGCATGCTGAGGCCATCACAATTCATTCTTCTTTAATCAGGGTGATTCTGGCTGTAATAATGTGGACGAAGCCCACAACAACTGTATTAGTGATGACATGTGGTATTACATAGGGATTAACAACATACATTTGAGATCACTGCCTACATCCAATTCCCGCGGGGTGCACACTGGACTTCCCCTTCCTGCCGCATCACCCACCAAGCGCATGTGGGTCCCTGAGCAAAAGCAGTCCCACGGATGGGTTTTCCTTTGCCCAGGGCAGGAATAACCCAGACCGTCTTCCCACCGTGTTTGTTACGTGCGCTCCTTTTGCGCTATGTAAGAGTTCTGCTTGGCCAGGGTCAGCTGGACTGGGAGATCCTCTAGCACTAAGTAACCACGTAGTTTTTGCTAAAAGTGTGCTTTCCCTGTGCTTGAGTGTCCCAGCACCCACTGCTCTCAGTGTAGTCTTTAACAGCTGCACTGGTAGCATTGGATTTTCTCAGAGGCTTGTGCAAGGAAGGGGATGCAATCTACACGCTCAGTGCCATGCTCTTCGACCCAGGCTGTTTTATCTCTGAGGCTGTTTTGGAAATGAGGCTTGCTGTTTGAGTCAGTTCCTTCTGAGGTGCCACGCCACTGTAAGACTTGCTGTACAGTGCCCAGAACAGGGTGTCTGGGCAGTGGCACAGCTGTCCGGTGGTTGGATGCTTCTGCCATTGTAAGCACATGGTGCTCCCCTTGGCTGGTTTGTTGTTTGCCTGCCAGGCCTCCCCATACTTACATTTCAGTCATCATCCCTCTTACCAGAGAGGCTGCATCCGCTCAGCTTGCTTGATTACAGAGCACGTTTCGCATTCATGGGTAACCTGCGCAGTAGTGTCCATGCTCAAGTCCACACCTCGACCCCGAGCCCATCTACATGCTGCATCTCCCTCGATACCCTGAGGTGTCATGGGCCCACTGAGCCAGAAATAATTCACCTGATGTTGCCAGTCCATGCTTACCCGAGCCACCGCAATCCTTGCAGCCTGATCCACCTGCTGGTGGTTTAGATGCTCTTCAGTGGCCCTCCTCGTGGGCAGGTGAGCACCTACGTGACGTCCTTCTCCTGCCAGTTTCTCCACCCGGGCAGCGGTAGCTTCCCTCAGTGCAGCAGCCCAGATGAGTCTGCCTCTGCACTGCTCTGCTTCTATTGCCTTAGTCACTGCCATAGGGCATTTGCTGCTCTCCGGGACTCACTGCGGACAAAGAGCATGGGCCACTTTTCCCGTTCAGCAATGTCCAAAGCCAGCTGGACGGCCCTGGCTTCTGCACATTGCTGTTGTTTGTCTTCTTCTTAAGCGGCTTCTGTAACGCATTGATGAGGTCTCCTCCGCCTCCGCAGCTTTTCCACAGTCCAACAAGACCCATGAGCAAACAGGGGATATTGCTTCCCATTTTCTGTGAGGTTATGATAGAGTTGAGCCTGTTCAGCACAGGTCACTGCTTCTTCTGGTGACATTCCAAGTTCTGTTACAAGGGACGTCGTGCTACTGTACCAACTGCAGGGCCTGTCAGAGGGGCAGGAAAAGCTGCAGGGCCTTTCACCGGGTTTGGAAATGCTGCAGTGCCTGTCACAGGCATTATGAAGTTGCCCTGAGGCTGAGCAGGATCCCCAGTTGGAGATTTCCAAGACCAGGCTGGTGAAAGCCCCGAGCCCCACCTCAGCAATGCTGCTTCCAGCAGGCAAGCTGCACGGTGGAGCTCCTGACGTCCTTTCCAATCTGAACTCTCCCAGCAGCCTGTGGTTTTCTCACTCTTCCCATGCAGCTTCTTCCCAGGCCCACTTGGAGGCAGCCCATGCACCTGTCCTTTGGACATTCCCCAGGACACACTGGGATGACCTTTGCACTTTTCCTCAAGCCCCAGAATAGCATCCCCTCAGAACATCTGTGAAAGCCCAGACGCTCTCACCCTGAAAGGAGCATCTTCGGCCCGCACGCATTTCTGTGGCTGAACCGTCTCAGCTTGGAAGAAAAAGATCCGGGTTTGCTACCCAGGGGGAACACTCCGGGTATATCTCAATGTCTACAAATCTCCAAAGGGAGGCTGTGAAGAATAGTGAGCTGGGCTCTTTCCAGCGGAAGCCAGTGACAAGAGGCAGCGCGCATAAGAAGAAACACAGGAGGTTCCTCTTGAACATCAGGAATTATATGACAGGCCCTTCACCCTGGCATCAGTTACCTGGAGCGGGTGTGGGGTTTCCCCCACTGGAGATCTTTGACAGATAAAACCTGTCTGGGCATGGTTTGGGACAGCACTAGAGCAAGCTGGCCCTGCTCCAGGGGGGAGGTGGAAGGGCTGGACAAGGCGCTCGCCAGAGGTCCCTTTCAACCTCCGCCATCTCTGGGGTCTCTAGGGCTTTCCCACTGGTGACAAGGTACCAGCCCTTCTCCTCAGACAGGCCTCTGAGCAGCTGAGCCACGGCACTCTGCTGGCACCGAGGGAGGAGGCCGCCACGGTTCCCCTGCATCCTCTGCTCCGCTGCCCAGCGCCGGGCCCATGTGCTCAGGGACACCTGAGCAGAAACCACATGGCCAGCAAGGCCACGTGAAGCACCCTTTGCCCCTCTGGGGCACTTGCCTACCACTTGCCTAATGGTCTACGGGCTGGTTCGGCCAGGTTCCGTGACTGATGGGGCGGGGGACCCACGGACCCGCGCCCTGGGAAAGGAAAAAGTGAAAAAGTGGGAAGGGCGGGGAGATGGGCCTGAAACAAAACACCGGCAGTGATCCGAGGAGGAAAGGTAATTTACTAAATAAGGTATGGGAATGCAAGATAACACAGTGCAAAACAATATAATCGTAGTTGAAGGCAACCAATCAAATAAAATGAGAGAGAGTATCCAAAAACAGAAAGCCTTACTCTAACGCTGAAGGTGAGGCGGCTAGGGAGCAAGACGATGCAGAGACGAGTGGAAAAGGAAAAAGGGGCGTCTTGTGACCTGCCAAGAGTTTTATCTTTATCTCTCCTCTGAAAGGAAGACGGAAACAGAGCAGTGAACAGGCCTTCGGGATATGTAGTTCTTCTGCTCGTTTGAGACATATACCCGCAACTGGAGCGATAACTCTTTAACTCCCAGTGCACTCCATGATGTTATGCCATGATGTTACACCCATAACCAAGATCATCAAACCATGGCGCTCACGTGGTGGCCCTCCTGGCCCCTGTGATGTCAGAATGCAGTGACTGTGACTGCCCAGGGCCTCACCACTCTGCACCACTCCCCGGGTCCCTCCCCGCACAGTTGGGCCACTGCTCCTACGGGTGCACAGGCACAGTGTACAGGTCGGAGCAGGACCGTGGGCAAGCGCTGAGGCTTGGCTTTCTGGAGAGCAGCAGCTCTGTTGGCTGAGCTAAGGCAGTTTCTGGTGGCGTGGCTCAGTCCTCTGCTGAGCTGTGAGGCGCCACAGGTCCCACAGGGCATCTGTCCTGGGGACACGGGCAGGAGGAGGTGCTGGAGCTGTTGGCACCTCTGAAGACTTTCCAAGAGTTTGTCTGTCGTCCTTGAGCACCTCCTTCAGGTACTTTTGACTAAATGGAGACCTGCTGCTTGTCTGAGAGATAACGCAAGGGTCTGGTTAGTCTGGGCCTGGGGGCAGCCAAGGGACCAGGCATGGAGGGAGGTGAGCCCTTGGGTCTGCCTGGCCCAAGGGCTGCTGCTCCTGTCAGCCCTCAAGGAGATGCTTTAGAAGGCTCTCTCCTCTCCTCCCCTCCCCTCTCTCAGTACTTTCTTGGGTTTTCTTTGCTTTCTGCTTTGGAGCATGAGGCAAGCTCAGGCCATTGGCACCTCTTTATTTTCTTTTTTTCCTCCCACAAAATAGGTTCTGAGGAGTCTCTGGAGGAGAGGGGAAGTGTTGCAATGGCCAGCAGGAGCCATTTGCAGCAGGAAGACCCATCGGAGGCACCAGAAGACTATCGCTGCACCATCTGCCTGGACAACATCAGCAACATGGCGTGCGTGGACCCGTGCTTCCATCGCTTCTGTTTTGGCTGCATCCAGCGGTGGGCTACCATGAGAGCTGTGTGCCCACTTTGCAGGCAGCCTATTGACCGTGTCCTGCACACGGTGAGAGCAGATGATGACTACCAGGAGTACGTAGTCAGCTCGTCCTCCCGTTGGCAGAGAAGAAGAGCCAGGGAGAGGTCCAGGAGCAGGTCCCCTCTGCGGCACAGGCAGTCCAGGAACAATGGCTTCCCAGCAAGGAGGAGATCCGTAGGCAGCGGCCGAGTGTCACAGGGTGACACAGCTCCAAGTGCTCCTGCAGCGAGCACTTCTGGGGAGCAGAGCCCACCGAGCAGAGCAGAGCGCATCGTCAGCCCTGGTGACGGAGCGTACGTCCGCATTGGCACGCTGCAGCTGCCACCTCTGCGGATCCAGGTGCCCAATCGGAGAGCCCAGTAAACATCTGGATGCTTTGCGGGGCGTGGCTTTTACCAAACCAAAGAACAATCCCATGCAGGGAATACTTTTCAGCGTTGTCTCAAGGGCACAGGAAATCAAGAGGGGAGGACCTCCTGGAGCGTGCGTTTAATGGTAGTGCCGCAACCGGGAATACTTCACTCCCTCAAGTCCCAACAGCCTGAGCCCTTCTGCCATGCTTCTCTACAACACCAGCCCCGCATCCTCCAGCCCAGGAGCCTGTGACTGTGGCTGGGAGGCAGAAGGAGGCTGATCATCTCCACACTGACCAGAGGATTGGAAATGATAATGATGATGACGATTAAAGAATACAGGAAACAAGTAGCGCGCAGCGTAGTTGTTCCACACCCACCCGAGCGATGCCCAGCCAGTTCCCAGGCAGCAGTTCCTGCCACCAACAGGTTCAGTTCTCTCCCGCCTTCTTGTGAACCCTCAGCCTCTCTCAGGCAGGACAAGTCCTTGAGTATAAGCACTTGTTGGCAAGAACTAACACACTGGGGGATGATCAACGGTATTCTCATCCTAAACCCAGATCGCAGCACCATGCCAGCTGCTGGGATGAAAGCTAACTCTATCCCAGACAAAACCAGGACAATGCCTTTCCCTCATTTTATATCATCTCCAGCCTGCTCAGGACCCACACGTTCCAAGACATCCAAATCACCATCACATTTCCTGTCCTTTGATACAAACACAGAGACAGCATTCCCATAGTCTATGGGCCATCCCTCAGAAATGTCCGTGGAGTTCATTTTGCCCGTGGCTTTGGGCTTCATCTGTCAGTACAGTCCTTCAGGGCAGGAGGGATGATACGCAGGGTTGGATTGTTGCATGCTGAGGCCATCACAATTCATTCTTCTTTAATCAGGGTGATTCTGGCTGTAATAATGTGGACGAAGCCCACAACAACTGTATTAGTGATGACATGTGGTATTACATAGGGATTAACAACATACATTTGAGATCACTGCCTACATCCAATTCCCGCGGGGTGCACACTGGACTTCCCCTTCCTGCCGCATCACCCACCAAGCGCATGTGGGTCCCTGAGCAAAAGCAGTCCCACGGATGGGTTTTCCTTTGCCCAGGGCAGGAATAACCCAGACCGTCTTCCCACCGTGTTTGTTACGTGCGCTCCTTTTGCGCTATGTAAGAGTTCTGCTTGGCCAGGGTCAGCTGGACTGGGAGATCCTCTAGCACTAAGTAACCACGTAGTTTTTGCTAAAAGTGTGCTTTCCCTGTGCTTGAGTGTCCCAGCACCCACTGCTCTCAGTGTAGTCTTTAACAGCTGCACTGGTAGCATTGGATTTTCTCAGAGGCTTGTGCAAGGAAGGGGATGCAATCTACACGCTCAGTGCCATGCTCTTCGACCCAGGCTGTTTTATCTCTGAGGCTGTTTTGGAAATGAGGCTTGCTGTTTGAGTCAGTTCCTTCTGAGGTGCCACGCCACTGTAAGACTTGCTGTACAGTGCCCAGAACAGGGTGTCTGGGCAGTGGCACAGCTGTCCGGTGGTTGGATGCTTCTGCCATTGTAAGCACATGGTGCTCCCCTTGGCTGGTTTGTTGTTTGCCTGCCAGGCCTCCCCATACTTACATTTCAGTCATCATCCCTCTTACCAGAGAGGCTGCATCCGCTCAGCTTGCTTGATTACAGAGCACGTTTCGCATTCATGGGTAACCTGCGCAGTAGTGTCCATGCTCAAGTCCACACCTCGACCCCGAGCCCATCTACATGCTGCATCTCCCTCGATACCCTGAGGTGTCATGGGCCCACTGAGCCAGAAATAATTCACCTGATGTTGCCAGTCCATGCTTACCCGAGCCACCGCAATCCTTGCAGCCTGATCCACCTGCTGGTGGTTTAGATGCTCTTCAGTGGCCCTCCTCGTGGGCAGGTGAGCACCTACGTGACGTCCTTCTCCTGCCAGTTTCTCCACCCGGGCAGCGGTAGCTTCCCTCAGTGCAGCAGCCCAGATGAGTCTGCCTCTGCACTGCTCTGCTTCTATTGCCTTAGTCACTGCCATAGGGCATTTGCTGCTCTCCGGGACTCACTGCGGACAAAGAGCATGGGCCACTTTTCCCGTTCAGCAATGTCCAAAGCCAGCTGGACGGCCCTGGCTTCTGCACATTGCTGTTGTTTGTCTTCTTCTTAAGCGGCTTCTGTAACGCATTGATGAGGTCTCCTCCGCCTCCGCAGCTTTTCCACAGTCCAACAAGACCCATGAGCAAACAGGGGATATTGCTTCCCATTTTCTGTGAGGTTATGATAGAGTTGAGCCTGTTCAGCACAGGTCACTGCTTCTTCTGGTGACATTCCAAGTTCTGTTACAAGGGACGTCGTGCTACTGTACCAACTGCAGGGCCTGTCAGAGGGGCAGGAAAAGCTGCAGGGCCTTTCACCGGGTTTGGAAATGCTGCAGTGCCTGTCACAGGCATTATGAAGTTGCCCTGAGGCTGAGCAGGATCCCCAGTTGGAGATTTCCAAGACCAGGCTGGTGAAAGCCCCGAGCCCCACCTCAGCAATGCTGCTTCCAGCAGGCAAGCTGCACGGTGGAGCTCCTGACGTCCTTTCCAATCTGAACTCTCCCAGCAGCCTGTGGTTTTCTCACTCTTCCCATGCAGCTTCTTCCCAGGCCCACTTGGAGGCAGCCCATGCACCTGTCCTTTGGACATTCCCCAGGACACACTGGGATGACCTTTGCACTTTTCCTCAAGCCCCAGAATAGCATCCCCTCAGAACATCTGTGAAAGCCCAGACGCTCTCACCCTGAAAGGAGCATCTTCGGCCCGCACGCATTTCTGTGGCTGAACCGTCTCAGCTTGGAAGAAAAAGATCCGGGTTTGCTACCCAGGGGGAACACTCCGGGTGTATCTCAATGTCTACAAATCTCCAAAGGGAGGCTGTGAAGAATAGTGAGCTGGGCTCTTTCCAGCGGAAGCCAGTGACAAGAGGCAGCGCGCATAAGAAGAAACACAGGAGGTTCCTCTTGAACATCAGGAATTATATGACAGGCCCTTCACCCTGGCATCAGTTACCTGGAGCGGGTGTGGGGTTTCCCCCACTGGAGATCTTTGACAGATAAAACCTGTCTGGGCATGGTTTGGGACAGCACTAGAGCAAGCTGGCCCTGCTCCAGGGGGGAGGTGGAAGGGCTGGACAAGGCGCTCGCCAGAGGTCCCTTTCAACCTCCGCCATCTCTGGGGTCTCTAGGGCTTTCCCACTGGTGACAAGGTACCAGCCCTTCTCCTCAGACAGGCCTCTGAGCAGCTGAGCCACGGCACTCTGCTGGCACCGAGGGAGGAGGCCGCCACGGTTCCCCTGCATCCTCTGCTCCGCTGCCCAGCGCCGGGCCCATGTGCTCAGGGACACCTGAGCAGAAACCACATGGCCAGCAAGGCCACGTGAAGCACCCTTTGCCCCTCTGGGGCACTTGCCTACCACTTGCCTAATGGTCTACGGGCTGGTTCGGCCAGGTTCCGTGACTGATGGGGCGGGGGACCCACGGACCCGCGCCCTGGGAAAGGAAAAAGTGAAAAAGTGGGAAGGGCGGGGAGATGGGCCTGAAACAAAACACCGGCAGTGATCCGAGGAGGAAAGGTAATTTACTAAATAAGGTATGGGAATGCAAGATAACACAGTGCAAAACAATATAATCGTAGTTGAAGGCAACCAATCAAATAAAATGAGAGAGAGTATCCAAAAACAGAAAGCCTTACTCTAACGCTGAAGGTGAGGCGGCTAGGGAGCAAGACGATGCAGAGACGAGTGGAAAAGGAAAAAGGGGCGTCTTGTGACCTGCCAAGAGTTTTATCTTTATCTCTCCTCTGAAAGGAAGACGGAAACAGAGCAGTGAACAGGCCTTCGGGATATGTAGTTCTTCTGCTCGTTTGAGACAGATATACCCGCAACTGGAGCGATAACTCTTTAACTCCCAGTGCACTCCATGATGTTATGCCATGATGTTACACCCATAACCAAGATCATCAAACCATGGCGCTCACGTGGTGGCCCTCCTGGCCCCTGTGATGTCAGAATGCAGTGACTGTGACTGCCCAGGGCCTCACCACTCTGCACCACTCCCCGGGTCCCTCCCCGCACAGTTGGGCCACTGCTCCTACGGGTGCACAGGCACAGTGTACAGGTCGGAGCAGGACCGTGGGCAAGCGCTGAGGCTTGGCTTTCTGGAGAGCAGCAGCTCTGTTGGCTGAGCTAAGGCAGTTTCTGGTGGCGTGGCTCAGTCCTCTGCTGAGCTGTGAGGCGCCACAGGTCCCACAGGGCATCTGTCCTGGGGACACGGGCAGGAGGAGGTGCTGGAGCTGTTGGCACCTCTGAAGACTTTCCAAGAGTTTGTCTGTCGTCCTTGAGCACCTCCTTCAGGTACTTTTGACTAAATGGAGACCTGCTGCTTGTCTGAGAGATAACGCAAGGGTCTGGTTAGTCTGGGCCTGGGGGCAGCCAAGGGACCAGGCATGGAGGGAGGTGAGCCCTTGGGTCTGCCTGGCCCAAGGGCTGCTGCTCCTGTCAGCCCTCAAGGAGATGCTTTAGAAGGCTCTCTCCTCTCCTCCCCTCCCCTCTCTCAGTACTTTCTTGGGTTTTCTTTGCTTTCCGCTTTGGAGCATGAGGCAAGCTCAGGCCATTGGCACCTCTTTATTTTCTTTTTTTCCTCCCACAAAATAGGTTCTGAGGAGTCTCTGGAGGAGAGGGGAAGTGTTGCAATGGCCAGCAGGAGCCATTTGCAGCAGGAAGACCCATCGGAGGCACCAGAAGACTATCGCTGCACCATCTGCCTGGACAACATCAGCAACATGGCGTGCGTGGACCCGTGCTTCCATCGCTTCTGTTTTGGCTGCATCCAGCGGTGGGCTACCATGAGAGCTGTGTGCCCACTTTGCAGGCAGCCTATTGACCGTGTCCTGCACACGGTGAGAGCAGATGATGACTACCAGGAGTACGTAGTCAGCTCGTCCTCCCGTTGGCAGAGAAGAAGAGCCAGGGAGAGGTCCAGGAGCAGGTCCCCTCTGCGGCACAGGCAGTCCAGGAACAATGGCTTCCCAGCAAGGAGGAGATCCGTAGGCAGCGGCCGAGTGTCACAGGGTGACACAGCTCCAAGTGCTCCTGCAGCGAGCACTTCTGGGGAGCAGAGCCCACCGAGCAGAGCAGAGCGCATCGTCAGCCCTGGTGACGGAGCGTACGTCCGCATTGGCACGCTGCAGCTGCCACCTCTGCGGATCCAGGTGCCCAATCGGAGAGCCCAGTAAACATCTGGATGCTTTGCGGGGCGTGGCTTTTACCAAACCAAAGAACAATCCCATGCAGGGAATACTTTTCAGCGTTGTCTCAAGGGCACAGGAAATCAAGAGGGGAGGACCTCCTGGAGCGTGCGTTTAATGGTAGTGCCGCAACCGGGAATACTTCACTCCCTCAAGTCCCAACAGCCTGAGCCCTTCTGCCATGCTTCTCTACAACACCAGCCCCGCATCCTCCAGCCCAGGAGCCTGTGACTGTGGCTGGGAGGCAGAAGGAGGCTGATCATCTCCACACTGACCAGAGGATTGGAAATGATAATGATGATGACGATTAAAGAATACAGGAAACAAGTAGCGCGCAGCGTAGTTGTTCCACACCCACCCGAGCGATGCCCAGCCAGTTCCCAGGCAGCAGTTCCTGCCACCAACAGGTTCAGTTCTCTCCCGCCTTCTTGTGAACCCTCAGCCTCTCTCAGGCAGGACAAGTCCTTGAGTATAAGCACTTGTTGGCAAGAACTAACACACTGGGGGATGATCAACGGTATTCTCATCCTAAACCCAGATCGCAGCACCATGCCAGCTGCTGGGATGAAAGCTAACTCTATCCCAGACAAAACCAGGACAATGCCTTTCCCTCATTTTATATCATCTCCAGCCTGCTCAGGACCCACACGTTCCAAGACATCCAAATCACCATCACATTTCCTGTCTTTTGATACAAACACAGAGACAGCATTCCCATAGTCTATGGGCCATCCTTCAGAAATGTCCGTGGGGTTCATTTAGCCCTGGTCATAGAGTCAAAGGTCACACACCTCGAAGGCCTTGAAGGAGCTACTGCCACCATGCTCCTGCATCTTTCACTCTCTGAGTGGGAGGCCTGTCTAGCATAGTGAAGCGCCTGGTCTGCTCTTTTGACAGAGCAGACATATGCATCAGCATGCTGGAGCTGCCTGCTGTACGGTCTAGCTACAGATCAATCCCACTGTCTGGTTCTAGACATCTAGCCAGTACTTTCTATCCAATGAGTCCCCAGCAAGTTCCATGATAAGTGTTCTGTTTTCAAAGCTTCGGGTTCTTCAAACAGCAGCTCCCACCAGGCTCCTGCATTCAGCCCTTCTGGGGTCAGAATTCATCTGACCACAGGGGAGCACCTCTTCAGGAGCATCCTGATCTATGTGTTGGTTGTTCTGGTGCTGTCCAGCAGCAACTCATGAAGATGGCTAACATGCGATGTACACTTGGTTGCCGTGGTTCACTTGCCTCCATCTCTTTCTGCAGGGCCTTTCTCAGGGTAGGGTCAGGTACAAGGCCTATCTATGGCTTTTCAGAAGCTATAGGATTTGGCACACTGTTCATAGAAGCAGTCAGACCTATCACAGGGCTCTGTAGCATTTGCAATATTTGAGAAACGGGTGGAGCTTTGAAAGGCCTGCCGGTGGTTGAGAAGCTGCAGTGCTGTCCAAAGCCAGTTGAGACTCTGCTGGGCCTCAGGGTTTGCAGAAGCTGCTGGCCCTGTCACTGGGCTTTGAGCAGCTGCAGGGCCAGTCACAGGCATTGTAGTAGCTGGAGGGCCTGTCAGAGGCACTGGAAATGTTGCATGGCCTGTGGTACACTTTGTAAAAGCTGCAGGGCTTGTCACAGGTATTAGAGCAGCTGCAGAGGCTGTCACAGGGTTTGGATCAGCTGCAGGGCCTGTTACAGGTGCTGGAGCAGCTGCAGGGCCCCTCAGAGGGGTTTAGGTAGCTTCAGCTACTATCACAGGTGTTGAAGTAGCTGCAGATTCTGTGGCAAGGGCAGATCTGCCTGAATCTTCTTTAAAGGATACCAGGATCAAAGACTGCTAATTTACAGTGTCAAGATCTTGAGCTGGCTCTTGGTTGAGGATAGATATTTTAGATATTCTATATCTTTCCCAAATAGTATGAGTAGCTCAAAAGGAGCAAAGTTGTAGGGTAGGTTGTTTCTCAGAAGGGTAGTGGAATTTCCCATTTTTTTCCAGTTTCCACATAAACTTGGACAAACCAATGCAAAAAGCTTCCAGGAGTGTCTGCTTCCCCAGTGTATCCTTTCAAGACGTGAACAAAGAAATAAGACTGATGTGTCCATTGCAAATGTAAAGACAGTTTTTATCAGAACTAAAGCTAGAATAATGGTGTTTTAAAACATTAATGATGAAGTGGAACTTAAAAGTGCTATTATTTTTTTTATTGCATTTATGTTGGTAAGCTGAACCCACTCTTGTTTCCAGACTAGCAGCCCACCAGAGAAGCAACAGTCCAACAGATCATCACTTTTAATGCAATTGTACATCCAGAGTCAGGGTCATTTCCCTTCCTGCTTGAAAAACGCTTATTACACTATAAATTTACATTTATCCTGTCTCTCACTATAAATTTACATTTATCCTGTCTCTCACAGTCTGTGCTTAAAAAAACAGGCTTCTGTAGTACCTTCTGGAACAGTTGGGAACAATGATTACAGAGGTAATATCATGAACAATTGACTTGGCTGACTGTCTCACCAAATGTTATTGTCCCAGAGCAGAAATAGTTAATAGTTTTCAAACTAAAATTTTGAACTAAATATCAAAGAAATATCACAGCTTTCATTTTAGAAGGTACCATGCATTGCAGCTGCTGCATATATATAGGAGAACTCCTATCTCTATCAGACCTCTGGGAAGAGCATCCTGACGCTTCCCTGTGAATAACTCAATACCTTGCAATGTAAAATAGGAAAGATGCTGTCTATTCAAATAATCATAAATAAGAGGCTACCTCTTCAACACAAGTAGCACCAACATAAATGAATGGCATCAGTTTTTATTTGAATATTAATCCACGAAAGTAAATAGACAGTGGAACTTCTACTGAAGTGAGAGACCACTGCCAGAGCAAGATCCACTTTAAATGAAAACTTGATAACACGTAAGACAAATTCATTTAAAACATTATTGAAGTTTCCTCATAAGATCATTTGCGTTATCCATTCAAGCAAAAGAAAAAAAATAGCTCTAATATTTTGTATATAAGTATATATGTATTTTTATACATATATATATATGTATTTACATATATATATTTATTTATACATATAAATCTTTGAAAAGGTGCAGGGGGGAAAACAAATGGAAATCAGTTAGTGTATGCATTCCTAAGAGAAAGAAAATAGTTCTATAGAAAGATGACAATTAGAAAGCAGAAACTTGTCATCCATAAACATTAGGTCTTATGTGAAACAGATCTAGGGCTGGGAAAGAGGGTATTTGCACATGAATGCAAATATTGTCACGTGAGCAAATATTGTCACATTTTTTTGTGATACCTTATCTGGGCTTACATTGTACCTAAAATAAACAGCACAATTGCTAATCTGGAAAGAAATAAGTAGGGTGTCTAACAAATTAAAATCAGAAATTAAATTTTCTACAGATCCATAGTTTTTTCTCTCTCACACACACACATTAGAAGTAGATTAGAATCAAATGCAATCTTCTTGATAGGAAGATTAGATTGAAATGCAAACTTATTTTAAAGAAATCTGTAATACTCTGAAGTCAGAGTATTATTTCCATTGCACTTGGAAAAAAACACTACCTCTTTGCAATGCATTTATAAGACTATCTTGCAACTGCAGTGTTGAAGAATCGGAAATTAATATCTCAGAGCTGCAGGATAAACAGCAGAGTATCAAATCAACACAGCATATTTTCTGATCTAACTGAAGAGTTGGCACTTGACAATAATTGAATAGTTTCTCAGTATTGCTAGAAAGGCCTGCTTTGCCAGCTGGTGCAAAGAAATTTCTGTAACATCCTAAAGAAAGCTATTGTCTGGAGATGTGAAACTGGAATCTACCAGAGCAACACTATATTTTTTGTTGAATAGCAAAACAGGAGTCCACTTTCTGGACTAATTCAACACCATAAAGGCAGGCACCAGAGTCCAACAAAATGCACAATTTCTTATCTATCTATTTTTAGCTGAAAAAATGCTTTCATCTATATATGCTCTGTTTCTGAGCAGCTGATCTAAGGAATTGGAAAGTCAGCAGGCAAACAAGAGCAATAGACTAAGAAGCTGAAATTAATATTCAACCCCTTCTCCATTCTGTGTTTTTGTTGTTGTTGTTGTTGTTTCCCACTCTTTTTCTCTCTCTCTCTCTCTTTTTTTTTTTTTTTTTTAAACACTTACCAGAGTTGAAAAATGAAGGAAATGAGTAGTGAAAAGCATATATGCAGAAGATTCAGTGCTGCTGCTTGATGTTCATGAACCCAAAAAAAGTTTAAAGCAGAAATTTGCATGGATAGGTTGGTGATCAAAGAAAACATTTGATGAGTAGTATTTTTCATACCTTTTCTTTTATACAGTCCTACACACAGGATGTATAAACTACTCCTTACACACTGAAGAAAAAATACAGATGAATGTATTTACATTTCCTTGCCCCAAATGAGAATAATTACATAAAACTTATCCTTGAAAAGCAAATGTTTCATTTTTTATTTTCAGTACAATTATGTTCAATTAGCAGCAAAACAAAAAAATAATTAAATTCTTTTTCAAAGAAAAACAGGCTTTTTGCTAATTCAGTTATTATCACAGGGAAAAAAGAAATAAACCCACACACAAGCAACAAAAGCTATCATAGAATCATAGAATCACAAGGTTGGAAAGAACCTACAAGATCATCAAGTCTAACCATCCATCCATTACCATAAGCTACTCATAGAATCACAGAATCACCAAGGTTGGAAAAGACCCACAAAATCACCCAGTCCAACCATCCACCCCTCAGCAATAGTTCTCACTAAACCATGTCCCCCATCACAACATCCAAAATCAACCAGTGCTGCTGTAAAGAGTTATTTAAATCTCAGAACATTACTTAGAACAACTATAAGAGGAAATAGAAGAACTAAGGAGGAATAAAGTTTTTTGGCTGGAACTTTTTTGTTTCATAAAGACGGCATCTGTACTCCTTAAAAGCACTAAAGGAGAGACAGATCACTTTGGTGAAGTTGCATTTTCCTAGTTTGATATTCTCTTTTGCCTTCAATTTCAGGTATCACTTCAAAAACTTATTCTATACTTTAAAAAAAAATGAACGTGAAGATAAATTACCATTTAAGTTCTTCAGACATGTTTTAATATGAACTGATTTTCTAAATTCACTATTACAGTAAGTTTAAAAGTTAAATAACAGATTTTTCACATAATTAAAAAAAAAAAACAAAATCGTGTCTTTTCAAAGAGGTATTCAGTATGTGAGTACTTAGTTCTTTGAGTGAGAGATGGCTTTTATTTACACTTACTTCCCTGAAAAATGCTTGGTTTTCTTTGTTTTCAGTATTTCGTGGTCCTGTGCCTTTTTGAAATGAATAAATTATCATGTTTTTGCAACAGTTATTTTTTTATCATGTAAAAATACCTTATTATAAATATAATGAAAGCCATCTCATTCTAATTTTTTTTTCCTTTTTTAATTTTTAATTTTTTATTTTTAATTTCAGCCCCATTACAACTGCCTAAATTGGAGCTTAGGGCATTATTTTTCAATCATATTAAAGATGCTGATTTGTTTATCATATCATCAGAATAGATAACCTCAGCAGATATTAGGGAAAAATCATATAACACTTTTTACAAGGACAGTGAGAGGGCTTAGCAAGGTCTTGAGCACATTAGTGCACTATTCATTGTGTCCTCAGTTTCTTTAAATTGAAAACTTATCTGGCAGACATTCAGTTTACAGAGCACCATCTTCTCTATAGAATTAATACTGAAGCTGAATGTAAAAACACATTCTGAAAGCCAGAAAGACCCCATTATACATTGGTTTCTGCAAACACTTCTGATATATGTATGTGGTCTCCTAGAGCCTCTTTCATGTCACTAGTAGTTCTTCCCTCCTTGACATTTTGAAGATTGTGAATGGAATAAACAGCAGATGTTTCATGATTATTTTTAAGATTATTTCTCTAGTTGCTCTTGGAAACTAGGAGAAAAAAAATAAAAAAAAAAGATGCAGAAAAAATCACTGAGACCTTACAACTGAAATGCCCTGCTCTCCTGTTTGGGGCTCCTTCCAGTAGCAATTTCTAGTAGGCTGAAAATAAATTCTTTTTGAATGATGTATCAAGTTATGTCTTTTCATGTTTAAAGCCACATCGCTAGGGTTTTCTTTCCTCCTTCCTTCCTTCCTTCCTTCCTTCCTTCCTTCCTTCCTTCCTTCCTTCCTTCCTTCCTTCCTTCCTTCCTTTCTTCCTTCCTTCCTTCCTTCCTTCCTTCCTTCCTTCCTTCCTTCCTTCCTTCCTTCCTTCCTTCCTTCCTTCCTTCCTTCCTTCCTTCCTTCCTTCTATGATTAAGTCTTTATACCAATGATTATGGCAAGTGAAGTTAAGTTGGAGTTAACTTCCTCTAGAGCAGCCTGCTGAAGAGAGTGACATCCAACTTTAAAAAGCTCCCGCAGCCGGATCACTCCAAATGCCATTGTGCATCCAACTGAAAACTGACAGGCATCAAAACTGATGGCAACAAGCAGTGACATAGGCTTCAGTCCTCCAAAACACTATTATCCACTGCAATATTTTATATAACCACTAGGACATTAAGGATTAATATCCAAAACTATTTTCATCCAGGCTCTTCTGTAGCAAACAGACACAATTCTCAGTACACAGCTCTCCTGCTTGATACCAAAACAGTGAAGAGGACTTGAGGGTCTGCTAGTTGAGATGGCTCTGCCCAATCCAGTCATGTACATAATGTAGAAAAGGGTAAGGTCCCCATAATACATGTAAAGAACACACAGGAGAAAACTGTGTGGGTTATCCTGGCCTCAGGCAAAGTTAAGCCTATTCATGGAGTTGCTTTTTCTCAGGGACCTGGATTTACTTGGTGGATAATGCAAGAAAATGGGAACATTCAGTGTGTACCTTAGGGGAACTTGATGCTGAGAGAAAACAGTCTATAGTTGCATATATATACGTATGTAATGCTAATACTTATCAATATGATTTGTATGTGTATATATTTATGCTCTTTTTAAGTATAATATAATGATGTGGAATTAAACGGTGGATACTGTCCATATAATGACATCATGTGGTATGCTGTTTAGTGTTTAAACACAGTGCCAGGTATGCTTCCTGGATCCTGTACTTCTAGCAGTCTCAGCTATTCTCATATGAATCCCTATAGTTCAGTGATTCCACGATTCATTGTTAACCTAACTAAAAGAAATTGCTTCATATTGAACTATACTGTGAAAATTATCCATAAATGTAATATATGGATATTCTTTCTTTTATAGTTAAGGATTTTTATACTGAGGAATTAAGAACTTACTCCCAACGAGATGGAAAATCTTTGTAAAAATTATGTACTTTGAATACAGCCTGAACTGTGAAGTTCCTGTTATGTTTTCTTAGGAAAATGAATTTTGTTGAAATGTGTGCCCACATCCTGTGATCCTGTGACAACCCTTGAGTACTCTGGCCAAGTTCAGCCACAGCTGATCAAAAAAACAAACAAAAAAAAACCACAAAAATTCTTCCAGTGCTTCCCAGATAAAGAAAACCAACCCCCCACCCTCTCACCCCCCTGAAAAAAAAAAAAAAACAAATCTTCTAGGTAGGCTGTTTATTTCATATCAGCTAAAAAAATGGGAGGAAAAACTTTAATCAGAGCTCACACTTCAATCTTCAACCCATGAGAAACAGGGCTTACTTGAGACCGGTGTTCGTGGACTCATGGTAAGTGAGGTTGTGGTGAAAGGTCTACCCAGGAGGTTGTTTAGAGTGAGCTGGATGACTCCACACCTCGAGACTGCCTCTGCTGAGAAGGAAAGAAGGGTAATTGTAGGTGAATGCCTTCTTAGGGAAATGGAAGGCCATCTGAGTCAGCTAGACCCTATCCATTGGGAATTGAGCTGCCTCCCTGGGGCTCAGTTCAGGGACATTACTAGGAAACTCTCTAGTCTGATTTCCCCCTCTAATTATTATCTGCTACTGGTAGTTCAGGCAGACAGCCATAACGTTGCTTAGAAAAGCCCAATAGCTATCAAAAGTGACTCCAGGACAGTGGGGTAGTTAGCTGATAGAGCAAGAGTACAGATGGTGTTTCCTCTGTCCCTTCAGTGGCATCAAGGGATACTGATAGGAGAAGGAAAACTCATCTCGTATGTATGTGGCTGAAGAGCTGATGCAATTGCAGAATTTATTTTTTTTTTTACCATGGGATGATATTCTTGGTGCCTGGTCTGATGGCTGCACATGGGTCTCACGAGTCTCAAAGGGGAAAGAGATCCTAGCCTATGAGTTGGCAGGTCTCATTGAGAGGGCTTCAAACTCAGTATGAGGAAGAAAGGCAATAAAACCAAGTTTGATAGAGATGATCTGATAATGATGATGTGGTTGGGAGTGAGGCAAGGAGCTCAGCTGAAGTATATCTACACCAGTTCATGCAGCATGGGGGACAAACAGGAGGAGCTAGAAGCCACAGTGTGAAAGGCTAACTATGCCTTAGTTGCCATTACAGAAACATGGTGGGATTGTGCTGCGATGGATGGCTATAGGCTCTTCAGAAGGGATAGGCAAGGAAAGAGGGGTGGTGGTATGACTCCCCATGTTAGAGAGTGTTTCACTGTTGTTGAGCTCAGGGCTGAGAATGATAAGGTTGAGTCTCTCAGGTAAGGATCAAGGGGAGGGCCAACAAGGCTGACATCCTGGTGGGGGTCTGTAATTGATCACCTAACAAGGATGAAGAGGTGGATGAGGTGTTGTATGAGCAGCTGGTAGGTCTCTTGTTCTCATGGAGGACTTCAACTTCCCTGATATGTGCCGGAAATATAATATGGCACAGAAAAACAGTCTAGGAGGCTTCTAGAGTGTGTGGAAGATAGCTTCCTGATGCAGCTGGTAAGAGAGTCTACCAGGGGAGGTGCTGTGCTAGACTTGCTGCTCACAGACAGGGAAGAATTGGTGGGAAATGGGAAGGTCAGGAGCTGCCTTGAACAGAGTGACAATGAAATGGTAGAGTTCTCAATTCTTGGTGAGGTCAGAGAGTGGGGCAGCAAAACTGCTACCTTGAACTTTCTGGAGGGTGGACTTTGAACTGTGCAGGACGCTGGTAGGGAAGGTTCCTTGAGATTCAGTCCTAAATGATAAAGGAGCCCAGGAAGACTGATTTCTCCTCAGCAAGGATGTTGTGAAGACGCAGGAGCAGACTATTCCCCTGAAAGCTGAGCCAATGGGAAGGACGATCAATGAACAAAGAACTTTTTCTAAGGCTCCAGAAGAAGAAGTGAATCTTCTTCCTGTGAAAGAAAGAATGGGCAACTTGAGGAGAGTACAGAGAATTTGTTAGGATCTGCAAAGAGA
This sequence comes from Chrysolophus pictus, assembly GCA_037305975.1. NCBI lineage: Eukaryota > Metazoa > Chordata > Aves > Galliformes > Phasianidae > Chrysolophus > Chrysolophus pictus. The sequence continues at coordinate 64,998,032 of CM074614.1, forward strand.
AAATTAGAAAGGCAAAAGCTCAGCTTGAACTCAACTTGGCCATTGGGGTAAAAGTGAACAAAAACTTTTTTACAAATACATTAGCAATAACAAGAGGGCTAAGAGGGTGGCAGAGAATGTACCATCGAGAATAAGGAAACGAATGAGATTCTCAGTGCCTTCTGTACATGTGTCTTTAAAACTCGGACCAGTTATCCTTGGGGTACTCTACCCCCTGAGCTCCAAGTCTCGGACAGGGAGCAGAATACAGCCCCCATGATCCACGTAGAAACAGCTTGAGACCTGCTGCTCCACCTGGACTGCCACACATCCATGGGGTCAAATGACATCCATCTGATGGCTCTGAGGGAGCTGGCAGAGGTGACAGCCAAGTTGCTTTCCATCGCCTAACAGCATTTCTGGTCAACCAGAGCGGACCCAGAGGACTCTCGTTTTGCTACTGTGTCTCTCATCTGGGGATGAGAGCGCAGATGAGGGTCTGGGGACTGCAGGCTGTCAGCCTGACCTTGGTGCCAGGTAAGGTTATGGAGAAGACCATCTTGAGGGAGATCACATAGCATGTGTGGGACAACTGGGGAATCAGGTCCAGCCAGCATGGGTTAATGAAAGACAGGTCCTGTTTGAACAACCTGATTTCCTTCTACGATAGGGTTAAACCTGCCTCGTGGATGAGGGAAAGGCTGTTGACACAGTCTACCTAGACTTCAGCAAAGCCTTTGACACTCTCCTGCAGTATTCTTCTAGAGAACTTGGTAGCCTATGGATTGGACAGGTACACTCTTGGCTGGGTAGAGCTGGAGGGCTGGGGCCAAAGAGCAATGGTGAATGGAGCTAAATCCAGCTGGCTGGCCATGAGTGATATTCCTTGAGGGTCAGTATTGCGGCCTGCCCTGTTCAATATTTTTATCGATGATGTGGATGAGGGCATTGAGTGCATGATCGGAAAGTTTGCAGATGTTACCAATCTGAGAGGAAGTGTCAATCTACCTTGGAGAAGGAAGGCCCTGCAGAGCAATCTGGACAAGCAAGATTTCTGGACTGAGACCAATGGAATGAAGTTCAAGACCAAGTGCCAGATCCTGCACTTTGGTCACAACAATTCCAGGCATTGCTACAGGCTTGAGGCAGAGTGACTGGAAGGCTGGAGGAATGAACCTGGTGATTTTGGTCAATGCTCAGCTGAACATGAGCTAGCACTATGGGCCGAAGTGGCCAAGAAGGCCAATGGCATACTGTCTTGTATCAGAAATAGTGTTGCCAGCAGGAGAAGGGAGGTGATAGTTCTTCGGTATTCAGCCCTGGTGGGGCTGCACCTTAAATACCATGTTCAGTTTTGGCCCTTTACTGACATAGAGGCCCCGAAGCATATCCAGAGAAGGGCAATGAAACTGGTGAGGGGTCTGGAGCACAAGTCTTGTGAGGAGCGGTGGAGGGAACTGAGATTGTTTAGTCTGGAGAAGAGGAGGCTCAAGGGAGACCTTATTGCTCTCTACAACTACCTGAAAGGAGGTTGTACCAATGTGGGGGGTCAGCCTCTTCTCCCATATAACTAGTGATAGGACTAGTGGGAATGGCCTCAAGTTGTGCCAGGGGAAATTCAGTTTGGATATTTTGAAAAATTTCTTCTCTGAAAGATTGGTCATGCACTGGACCTGGCTACCCAGGGCAGTGATTGAGTCGCTATCCCTGGAGGACATTTAGATGTTGTACTAAGGTGAATAATGGGAAATATTGGTGGAAGATTGGACTGGAAGATCTTGGAAGTCTTTTCCAACTTGGTGATTCTATGATTTTATTTCTTTTCCCTTCTGTGGATACCAGGAACAAGTTTTATTTGCTGGAAAATAGGGAGTAAAAAACTAATAGATTAATGAAGTCTGCTTCAAGTATGCAGTGATTTTGCACTTCTATATAAACATTTACCCAACCAGATTTTTTCTCACTTTGCTATTCAGTAAAGGTAGTAGAATATTTCGTTGAAATGTTTATCAGTACTTTCAGCAGTTTTTCATTCATTGCCTAGAATTTCTAATCAAGATTTCCAAAGGTAACATTTCCTGGGGCATCTACATTATATATTTTTCTCAGATAACAGTCATTTCTGTGTTGTTTCATTAGGTAACAAACAGACCAGTCATTTCTTGGATAGGTTTGATGGTGAATAATTGAAGAAGTATACTTACAACTACTGCAACTGTAGTTGAAACACTTTAAAAAAAGCACTATGTCCTTTTTCCACATCCACTGTTAATTTTAATAAAATAATGTTCACTTTTCAAAGAAAGATACTTTCAACCTTAACAAAATATTTTAAATTTTCTATTGCTTTGTACATTACCTTAGTTTAAATTTCAGAATCTAATGTGGGAAAATATTAAAAATAGTCTTCCAGGTCTATCACATTTCCAGGTCTTGTTGTAAACCAAAATACCTGGATGATTAAACTGCATTTGCTTCCTACTGTTAAGTTTTACTAAGGCAGCTATAAATACAACCATTGGATTTTTTACATTGGCAGTTGCTACTTTATATTTTTCTTCTCTGTAATGCCACACATAAGCAAAAATAGCCCACATAGTCACATGCAAAGCAGGGAGTTGATCCATAAGCTGTCCTCACATTAAAGATGGAGACAATAAAGTGAACGACATTAAAATCCCCTTCCTATCTATATTTCAATGCATTGCTATAGACAGGAATATCAGTGACCTGAGAAGCCCCAGGAACAGAGAACAGAAAGGGTATCAGGTAGCTAAGTGTGCTTGTTCATGCCAGGAGATACAAGAAAAACGCCAGGTAATATCAGACAGCTAGGATCACTTTAATTTACAGTACATATGAGTCCTAACAAACTGACTGGTTTCAGGTTAACTTCAAATAAGCAGCTGAGCTGCTGGGCTCTATAGTCATTACTTCCAAAGCAAAGGCTATTGGATAAAACTGTTTATCAAAGTATCATTACTGTTGTTCATGCTAACAGTATGGAATGTACACTACTTTTTTTTTAAGAGGACTTTAAAATAAAGTGGCCTGTGCCATAAAATAGAAGCCATCTGGTGAGCACAAGTGAATAATCAAATGCAAGAGACTCAGAGATCATTAATAAGAAGCTCATTCTTCTCTTATTTATCTATTTGTGCAAGGATCTGATTTCATTAGCAATACTATGTTTTTTTCTTTTCATGGAAACAGAGAATGACTTGGGCTGGAAGAAACCTCAAGGATCATCAAATTGCCACAGGCAGGATTGCCAACATGTAGATCAAGTGCTGGATCAAGTTGCCCAAGGCCCCATCCACGCTGGTCTTGAACACCTCCAGGAATGGGGCATCCACAGCATTTCTGGGCAGCCTATGCCAGAACTTCACCATCCTCTCAGTGAAAAACTTCCACCCTAATCTAATCTGAATCTTCCCTTATTTAGTTTAAAATCATTTCCCCTTGTTCATTCACAATCTATTTCTGTAAAAAGTTTTTTCCTAAAAGAAAGCAAAACAAGTACATGACCTGGGCAACTTGGTCTAGTTGACCCTGCTTTGAGCAGGGGAGTTGGACCTGCAGACTTCTAGAGGTCACTTCCAACCTCAGCTACTCTGCGATCTCACAGCACCATTACAGACATGTATTTGCTCACATACAACTATTTGCTGGCAACAAACAAACAAAAATACAACAATAAAAAACATTCTGGCAAGGAAAAAATCTTAAGAATTTCCATTAAAAAACAAAACAAAACAAAACAAAGAAACAAACAACATTTAGAAGAGAGTTTGAACTTGTAACATTTTCCAGCAATTTCAGAGGCAGGAACTGCTGACAGGTTCTCTATTCTATCTCTATTCAGACTCTGTTTCCATCTGTATGTCTAGTTAATATTCAACTTAAGTGATGTTCATTGAATTACTACAACTTCAAAAAGACCACCATCCAAATTTCTTTTTCTCTTTTGTATCTAACTGCCTAGACTTGGGAACGAGATTTTCTTTTGTTCATTTTGCACCTTGCACAGAATTGAGAATGGGGCATTTTAGGACCAAAAAAAAAAAAAAAGAAAGAAAGAAAAAAAGTCTCTTAATGTACACAGATTAATCATTGATTGTTTTTTATTGCTTAAAATAGGGTAGGGTTTATTTAGTCAAAGACTAAATCAGTCCTCTTTTTCCTTTGCCATGAAAAAGGAATTGTGTCTGTGGTTTGAGCCATGCATTCCTTCAGTTGAAGGGCAAAATAACCTATATCACATACTTAAATGCAGCCAAGAGATAGGTTTTTGCCACCAGTATGCCTATATACTGGAGGAAATTCTAGTCTTCAGAGTGCAGTTTTGTCAGCTGTCCTCTCCAACACAGGCAGTTTGGGTAGCCTTGAAGGAACTGGAATAAAAAACTGCAGGTTCTTCAGTTTCCGTTTTCTAATAGAAACCAGGGACATTTTATAATCTGGGAGTTAATATTGTTGTCCAATCCTGTCTGAAGAAAGTTATGCACATGCAGCCTGTACTTTGTGTAACAGGGAGGTCAAGAATAACATTGTCCTAATCTTTTAAAAATAAAAATTGAAAAAAAAAAAAGAAGCAGAAACATAAAGTGGATTCACAAAGGACTTACTTGAAAGCTAGAACCAGAAGAGTTTACTTCTAGCTTCAGGCTGTTGCTCTGTACCCCAGAAGCTTTCCCAAAAATACAGGTAATTTATCCGTGGAAATTTAAATATGAAATGAAACTAAGGAAATGTGATCCCAACAAATATCCACATTGCAGTAGCTTTGGCTGATATGTTTCCATGGATTGGAGTTTTTGCTTGTCTTTCTCACAGTAACATCAAAACGTATGACCCATGCTGAAATAACTAATTTTAACTGAATTTAATTTGCAAATGGATTAACTGGGGTTGCATGTGAATAGCAGCTAACTGCTTATGGGATGCATAAGAGTCCAATTGCAGTTATTTCATGTGCAGCTGTCCAATCTGAATGGGGAACAGTAATTTTATGAAAAAATTAGGCCCATGACTGCCTTTCCACCTTGTTCTTAAGTTCTCTCAAGATGATGCCTCTTCCTGCTATGTATCGTTATGCCAGGAAAGGAAAAAAACAAGTGCATTGTAATGAAGTGTAACAATTTTTATTTTTAATATTCTGAGTATTCCATCTATGGATGCTCATATTGTTTTGCGAAATGCATCTGCCAGTATATTCCCTAAACTTGAAAGGTCATCCTAATTGCGGCTGTAGGGAGCTGATGGAGGAGAAATTTAAGCTTCTGGTCATTAGCTGTATCCGATTCTCCCTGTTTCTATTCCTATATTCACCTCAGAGGCTCTTGAAAAAGCACAGTTGACACTTTGCCTGTGAACAATACAGCTATTCATGGTAAGAGCAGGAGACTACCCCAGAGACTCAGTTTTCTTGAATACTTAACAAAATCTAGGATTAATAAGTAGCTACAGCAATGACATAGAAAGAAGGATATGCATTTGGATTTAGTTGGCTAGTAGAACTCATGCACCAATTGCTGTAGTGCAGTACTAGTGAAAACCAAAACACATTATGGAACAGTCTAGACAATGCAAGAATATTATGTTCCAGTGTAAATGAGTGCGCTCAAAGGAGAGAAAAATAGAAGGCTAGGGAATGATCACATCTTTCACATGTGCTTTATATTAGACACATTGGCTTTTCAACAAGGCAGGTAATTCAAACTCATTCAGTGAATCTGAGAACTGTAGGAAAGGGCAGGTTTAAAGAGCTATTATAGAATTTCAGTATTAATTCACAATACATCTTAATTCCTAAAGGAGATATCATTTTTGTGCCTATAAACCCATGTATAAAAATCCTTGACATTTTACCCAATGAGATACTAATTAAATAACATCTTTTGAAGATCTGTATATTTGCACCGTGGAGAAAGTCAAGGTTCTTAAAAAGAAAAGACAAGGCTTTTTTAGTAACATAAGGACTCATTATTACTCAGCAGTCTGCAAATCTTTAAGAAGGCTTACCTCTGCTTATAGAGCTGCAGAACATATTTGTAAAGTAATTTTGATACTTGTTTGTGCTTATTTGCATTTTTCTATTCGTGTACATTAAAGAGGAGCTTAAGATTTCATGATAACATTTCTGTGGCAACTAGAAGTTGCCATTTATCTTAAGTGAATTACAACATCAAGTCTGGTGGTTCAGAACTGATACAAATGGAAGATCTAAGCAAGATTGGTAGTATCATGGTCTTAGAAAAAACTTCATGTCCTTAAGCAAGGTTCAAATTTTGATGTTATATCAAATCTGCTTGGGAGACAGGAATGCCAAACATGCTGCAGACTGTAGTCAGCATCTTACAAGGTCATCTCAGGTAATTACTACTTCCCTAACTCTTTTCTGTGAAATCATTCTGTAGCAGTTACTCTCTGCTGTTGTTCAGCAGTCTAGAGAGCTCTGACAAAGAAGTGCCAAATAAATTCCTCTGGGCTCAGAACACTTTACTGCAGAAGACCTTTCCTCATCTTCTGTACCCTGATTATTAAGGTTACAGGAGGATGGAGAGCATGGATGTCCAACCTTTTGCCCTACCTGGGCTGCACTGAATGAAGAATTGTCTTGGGTTGCATATAAAATATAGTTTATGTATATAAGGAACAAAACATTTTATTTTTTAATGTTTTTTATTAAAACATATTTATATAAACATATTTATACAAAACATATTTATATAAAAAAGAACAGCAAAAACATAAAACTAGTGGGATATTTGACCTTGTTTTTGAGAAATCAGTGCATCAGTCTGGTTCAATGGCACTGGTTGCAATTTTTAATGAGTTCTCAAGGAGTTCAACAGAGATTTTTGTTGCAATTTTACTCTTCCAATGCTTAATTCTTGACGGTGGTGCCTGGAAAGAAGGTAACATCACACTCATTTTTAAAAAGGGTAAAAAAGATGACCCCAGGAACAACTGACCTGTCAGTCTCACCTCTGTGCCAGGGAAGATCATAGAACAGATCCTTCTGGAAACTGTGCTAAGGCACATGGAAGTCAAGGAGTAGATACAGGAGAACCAGCATGGCTTCACCAAGGACAAATCCTGCTTAACTAGCCTAGTGGCCTTCTATGATGCTGTCACTGCACTGATGGACAGATGTCATCTATCTTGACTTCAGTAAGGCCTTTGACACAGTACCCCACAACATCCTTCTCCCTATATTGGAAAGATATGGATTTGATAGGTGGAGTGTTTGAAGGACAAAGAATTGACTGCAAAATCGAGTCCTGAGAGAGGTGGTCAATGGCTCAGTGTCTGGATGGAGATTGGTGATGAGTGGTGTCCCCTTGGGGTTGATGCTGGGGCTAATAATCTTCAGTATTTTCATCAGTGACATTGACAGTAGTATCAAATGCATTCTCAGCGAGTTTGCTGATGACACCTGTGTGGAGTGCAGTCGACACACCAAAGGGATGGGATGGGATGCCATCCAGAAGGACCGAGACAGGCTTGAACAGTAGGTCCAGGTGAACCTCATGAGGTTCAGCAAATCCAAGTGCAAGGTCCTGCATCTGGGTTGAGGCAACTCCCATTACCAATACAAATTGGGGGATGAAAGGAGTTAGTGCAGACCTGCTGAAAAAGACCTGGGGTACTGATGGATGGGAAGCTGGAGATGAGCCAGCAATGTGCCCTTGCTGCCCTGGAAGCCAACCATCCTGGGCTGCATCAAAAGATGCATGGCCAGCAGGTCGATGAAGGTGATCCTGTTTCTCCTTGTTGGTGAGGCCTCACCAGGAGTACTGAGTCTAGATGTGGAGTCCTTAGTACAGGAGACACATGGAACCTGTTGGAGCACATCCAGAGGAGCGCCACAAAAATGATCTACAGAGTGGAACACCTCTCCTATGGGGACAGGCTGAGAGAGCTGGGGCTGTTCAGCCTGGAGAAGAGAAGGCTGCAAGGTGACCTGAGAGCGGCCTTTCAGTATCTAAAGGAAAGAAGGGGACAGACTCTTAGTAGAATCTGTGGTGACAGAACAAGGAGAGATGGCTTCAAGCTCAGATGGTAGATTTAGGTTAGATATAAAGAAAAAATATTTTATAGTGAGGGTGTTGGGGCACTGGAAGTTGTAGCCTAGTGATGTGGTTGATGCCTCGTCCCTGGAGACTTTCAAGTCAGGGCTGGATAAGGCCCTGGGCTGTCTGGTCTAGCTGTAGTGTCCCTGTTCATTGCAGAGGAGTTGGACTAGACGGCCTTCAAAGCTCCCTTCCAACTCTAAGAATTCTATAATTCTAAAACCAGTTGTTCACAAATGTGCATACTGCCAAAAAAAAAAAAAAAAAATGGTGACACGAATAAGGTATGATTGTGAAGATAGGGATATTTTTCTCTGATTAGAGAAGTCTTATAGAAGTCTGGTAAAAGGATATGATCAAATTTTTGAGTTGAATATCAGGTTGCACCATTCCATTTGAAAATTTGTAGGTCATGTATTTATGTCAACTGAAAATGAAGCTAAAAAAAAAAAAAAGACTATATATATATTTTTTTTTTGAAACCTTGAAACCTATTCTCAAATTCCTTTATCAAAATGTAGAACTTTTGAACTTTTTATTCTTCTCTGTTCACAGGACTGTTTTTAACCAATGCATCGAAATGCATAACATTACTTGCTATAACTTGAGTTAGCACTACACTGCACCCTCCCTGTGCACTGATTTTAGCTGAGACAGTGATGATCACACACTGACATATGGTTGCTGTGAGTGACAGGTGTGTGCCTGGGCCAGCCTGGGCTGCTCAATGGGGCACCCCCATGATGGCAGAGGGCAGGGTGTTACCACAGGATGGGCTGATCGGGGCCTTATGCAGTCTGTGGGAATCAGGTTGGACATGCATGGTGAAGAGTCTGCAGTTTCCTAAAGACAGCAGCTACTCTTGTTTCCTCCATTCCTAGAAGCAGCAAGAACACTCTTTGCTCTAAAAAGCAACATTCATGAAAGCTGGCTGTTCTGTCATTATTCTGTTGCGGAATGTTTTCATTTTCATCTACTCATCTACTTTGGTCCTGTCCAAAGGGAAGCCAAAACAACGTGCAGAGTAACACTGATCCAGTGATCACTGTCCATTTCTAACACTTGGGAGGTGGAGAAGATTGTCCTCACCCTCTATGAAGTGAACTATCCAGGCTATAAAAATGAATTAGTGTTGACATGAAAAGGCTTTTGTGCACAGCCAGGAGGATTTCATTGCTCTTTTGAGAAAAAGCTGAAACTGACACATCTGTATTTTGATATATAAACTGGGTATTTGAATAGTACTACCTTACAAGGTGGACACAGTCATGCTAAACTAGAGTGATTACGTTATTGCACATAACACAGATCATGAGAAGACAGTGTAGTTGATGATAGTTTTATAGAATTATAGAATAATTTAAGCTGGAAAAGACCTCTAAGATCATCAAGTCCAACTGTCAATTAAGCACTGCCATGTCTACCACTAAACCATGTTCCTAAACACTGCATCTACAGATCTTTTAAAAGCAATAACTCATGTACTTCCTGGAGTTAGCTTCACAACCTTTTCAGTGAGGAAATTTTTCCTAATATCCAACCTAAGTCTTTCCCTGCAACTTGAGGCCATTTCCTATTATTCTATCACTTGTTGCTTGGGAAGAGAGACCAACACTTGTCTCACTACAGCCTCCTTTGAGGTAGGTGTGGAGAGTGATAAGGTCTGCCTTGTTTTTTTTTTTTTTTTTCTCTAGACTAAATGACCCTAGTTCTCTCAGCAGCTCTTCGATCCTTCTCTGAGCACACTCCAGTATCTCAGTGTCTTTGTTTGTAGTGAGGAATCCCAAACTCAATACAGTATTTGAGGAGCAGCCTTACCAGGGCCAAGTGCGGGAAAAGAATCACTTCCCTAGTCCTCCTGGCTTCATACCGTTGGCATTCTGGGCTACATGGGCACACTCCTGGCTCCTATTAAGCTGCTGATCAATACCACATGTCCTCTTCTACCAGACGAGTTATTAGATACTTTCTCTATACAATGTCCCAGAAATGACTGCTGCATTCCATTGTTCTCTGGTTAACCAGACAGCTCATTGCAATTGCTTTATTTTCTTGATAGATAACATACACTTAGTCCCCACTTAGTTCCCTGGAAACTGAGCAGCTTGCAGCTTGTTGCACTGAAGAAGGAAAAATAAATTCATAATGGGAAAAAAAGCTGCTTGCATATTACATCACAGTTATTAGAGAATACTGTTCTTCAGTAGTCTATGAAAGGTAATTTTGTTACAAACAAGCTCTAGGTAGTGTATGAGATGCAGATGACATGCAAAAGGAAAGAAAAATAACTAAGGACTGTTCTTGCCACAGAAAGTACCAGCACATAAAGGATTTTAACGAGACAGCAGTTCTGAGACTGTCAGCTTCTCTGTTTTTATGAAACAAACAGGAGACAGATCCTCAGTTCTTTTTTCTCCTCTTCTGACAGCAGAGAAAGATCATGACAATAATTGCTTCTCTAAAATCTGTGTGATGAGACTCAATATTTGAAGTTATCTCTACTTGAGTTAAAAAAAAAAAATTGAGGCTGGCACAGTAAGGATTATATAACTCCCAGAAATCTTACTTTGTGTTTTGATTACATATTTTTTTTAATATAGGAATCTGTAATTAGTTCACAGATAAACAAGCACAGTTTCAAGACATCTACTACATCTTTTAAGCCTTAAAAATATGGAGGGGAATAGTTGTTTGCTAGAAACTCGTATAGCTAGACTGGACTGTCTGATTTTAGAAGATGTAAGTGGACTATTTAGCCACACATACTCATATCAATAAAATGAAATTCAGAATTAAAGATCTCATTATGGTTTTCAGTACCTAAAGGGGACCTACAAAAAGCTGGGGACCTACGAGCAATAGGAGAAGCAGTAATGGCTTTAAATGGCTTTCAATCAAAAAAGATTAGATTTAGATTAGATAGTATAGATTCTTCCATTTGAGATGCTGGAATAGGTTGCCCAGAGGATCTGTGGATGCCCCACCCATGGAAGTGTTCCAGGCGAGGTTGGATTGCTTTGGGCAGCCTGACCTAGTGGGAGGTGTCCCTGCCTATATGCCCACTCTATGATTCTATGATAATCAGTCTTGACATCTGTGCAGGCACACATGCGTTGAAAATGTCCAGAAAAGTATAAACATATACAGTACAAGCTATTAAGATAAAAGAAACAGTATTCTCTCAATTTTCTGTAGTACAGTAAGTGGAAAGTTGTTTCAGCCTTTTTGCACCAAGCAGTGTGCATCTCTAGTTGTTGAATTCAATATGTGAATTGCATGCAGAGGTTACCCCCAGAACAGAAAAGAACTATATTTTGATTGTAACCATCTGCTTTATTTGCTAAGTTAATTTATGGAATGTATCATTTCAATAATTTGAAAGGAAGATGATTCTATATTAAATGACAGCTTACTATGATATTTAATTATAAGCATACAAAATACCTAATTACTTAGGTATCTTCTCTTCTTTTAAAAGTGTTAGCAATCTCTTAGTCTAGATATAAGGAAGAAATTCTTTACTGTGAGGATGGTGAGACACTGGAAATGGTTGCCCAGAGAGGTTATGGATGCCCCGCCCCGGAAGCATTTCAGGACGGGCCAGATGGGGCTTTCAGCAGCCTGGTCAAGTGGGAGGTATCCGTGCCTACAGCAGGGGGTTGGAACGAGATGATATAGAAGGTCCCTTCCAGCTCAAACCATTCTATGATTCTATGAACAATCTCCTGATTGAAATAAAATTGTTCATACACCTAAAAATTGAATACCAATTACATTCTTACTTGATCTTGTGTATTACAGCTTAAAGAAATCCCTTTTTTTGTACTGGATTTCATGTGAAGAAACCCTGTTATACTTTAAAATGCTATCTGGAAATTTAAGTGAACACAGACTAAAGGTCTTAGAACGGAAGAGCACAGCTGAGGAAGAAGAGTAGAGAACAAATTTATTTATTTTTCCCTTCACTCAACCTGTAAGACCTTGATTAATACACATTTTTCAGTTGCCATAATTATGAAATTTCTGAGCCCTCTGTGGAAAGTATCACACTAATGAAAGATGAAAGTGCAAAATACTTTTTTTGCATATTTTTTAGTTTGTGTTTTCATCTGTATTAATGAAATCTTAAGAGTTAGACCAACTAAATAATTGAGTCATTCCCCCTACTGACATCTCTGAATAATTCCTTATATTTTCAGGTCCTGAAAATGCAGCATTTACATACAGATGACAAAATACATTTTAATGAGCCAGATTCTTTCTCCTATGCAATTTAAGCAGAACTGTTCAGATTAAAGCAGCTCTGTCACAACAGAAGACTTCTAAGGGAATATATACTGCAGCTAAGATGGGTGTGTCTTACAGAATCAAATAGTGAACTGGAACAAGTTATTATTATGCATTTCAGTGTCTGATAGGAAGAGGAGACACATTAATTAGGATCAATCAGCACACCTTCTATAGATTAGTGTAGACATGAGGCAAGGTGTTCCCAGGAGTAGGATAAGGTAACCTTGGGTGAACTCTACTTGCTGTCACTCACTTAAAGATCAGTGGCAAACCAACATTAGTTTAGTACCGAGTCACTTTGCCATTAATAAACAGCTCAAACTACCATGTGGTTGGATTTGTAACCTAAGAATTTGTAACTATCAGTGAATAATAAGATTAAGCTGAATTTGTAGTTCAGAAGATGGTTGTCAATACTGACCTTTTGACAAAACATCAAACTTTCAGTGTGAAGTTACGGTCAGTGTCTCAAAGTTTAATACAAGCCCAGTCAGATAATCATGGAATCATAGAAAGGTTTGGGTTGGAAGGGACCAGTCAAATAATCTAGTTCCACCTCACTTGTTATAGGCAAGTGAGGTTATAGGCAAGGACATCTGTATCTAGACCAGTTCCTCTAAGCCCGAAAAAACATATTTACAGCTCAAAAGCCAGAATTTTCACAAGAGTGAAAGCAGAAACTGAAGCTCTATGCCTCTTCCTGCCTTCAGCATTAAACACTATCTTTCACATAATTTTAAATAAAATCTTATTTTTTCTCCAGATGTGGCTTTGCACTACAATTCAAGAAACATCCAAAATTTTGCTATTACTTTTCTACTTTCTTGAGATGTTCACACATGGCAACATTCTCATGATAAACAACGAGTGAGCTTCCATGAATGTACATGCAATGTTTTCACTGAACATGTTCCTCAGAATTTATGTAGATCAGACACGTGCACTGTAGGCTGCAGTAGATTACTATAGACCACTACTAAGATAAAGAGAAGGGTGTGAGAATGGGGAAACTGCAGTTGTAGGAATATTCGGACAGTATTTAACAGAAACAATTGTTCTAGAGATTTGACATCAACTTCACTATTTGTTATTCTGATAAAATTACTTCTAGAGCATTAAGCTACCTGATTTTTTTTTTTTTTTTTTTGCATAATTTTTACACCTCTGAACAATAGTGATATATCAAATTGCTGGTAATAGAAGTAAAACAGACTCTGCATTGTTTTCCTTCTTGTATGGAACGGTATAGATAAGCCTACTATGATTTACACAGACTCACAGAACATCCTGGATTGAGAGGGCCTTAAAGACCATCTAGTTCCAACCTCCTATCATAAGCAGGGTTGCCATCCACCAGCTCAGGCTGTCCATGGCTGCATCCAACTTGGTCTTGAATGCCTCCAGGGATGGGGCATCCACAGCTTCTATGGACAGCCTGTGCCAGGGCCTCACCTCTCTCATACTGAAGAATTTCTTTCAAACACCTTATCTAAATCTACCTTCTACTAAATTTTCATGAGCTAGAGCTTTTTCTCAATAGAACTGATTAACAAATAACTGGCTCTGCATAACAGAAAAGGATATATCACAAATAAAGATAAGAAGCATTATGATCTATCAGCAGTTTTTCCAAAACAACTACAAGTAAGATATCCAAGCAGTTCCGATATATATAGTTGGAAACTTAAGGCTAAGAAGAAAGTACTTAAATACGCTGTGCAGTTGATCTATTAGCAAACACTCTCTCTTCATTTTTTTCCAATTTATAATCTTGTCTTCATAAAATATATTTTTCAATATATTGATTTGATGAAAGTGTTCTAAATTTACTACATTGTTTTCTAAATCCATGTAGTTTTTTTTCCTGTTATTCATTTACACGCAAGGGAGGAGTACCTCATGCAAATTTTGAAGCAGTGGTGTAGCATTAATGCTAGCTTTATTAAAGGAAGATTAATTCCATGAAGTGAACACATATCACTGTTCAAAACTCACCTTCATCTACTGTTTCATGCAGAAGCACACTCTGCAATTCTAGATAGCATAAACTACCTTAAGCAACAGGCTGACTTATTTAATGCATTATAGAAAGGCATGATATTAGGCAGGATAAAAGCTTGCTCTCCAATGCAATTTGCTCCTCTCTGTATACATCAAGAGGCATCAAGCATATAAAGGCAGCATAATGCTTCACACCTTCATCTCAGAAATCAGATCCATCATGCACCATGCAAGAGCAAAGAAAAATTAAAAAAAAAAACAGCAGGACCAACATCACACAAAATAAATGGGGATTTTGATGATCCCACCATTGTCACTTGTGCATATCCCACTGAACCAGAGGCAGTATGATTAGCTCTATCATTATATTTATTTTATGTAACCATCATGTAGTGCATGTTCTCCTTTTCCATGACAGCACTTTAGCAAGTCATAGCTCTGTATCCTCATACACTGTGACATCAAATGTTCCTTAGAATTCCTTTCCTATTTTTGATGGTCTCCCTGCAGATCCTGGGCACCACGTGGAGCAGATCTCCCTGAGCAGCCATGGAGAAGCCTATAGTACAGCAGTGGATGAGGCCTGAAGGAGGCTGCAGCCCATGGAGAGCATCTGGCAGGAGAGTCCTGGGTTGGATCTGTGGGGATCAGGCTGTGTTGGGATGGGTGGGCTGGGGGTGCTGCCACCCATGGAACTCTGCTGGTTCAGCACCTGAAGGATTGGCCTCGTGGTATAGAGCTGGGTTGGAGTGGTGCTTGGAGAACTGCAGCTATGATGAGTCCATGGGGATCAGTTTGGGAAGGATGGCATCCCATGAGAGGGACCCTATTGAGCAGGAATAGAGAGAGACCATGGGGGAGCAGGAGAAATGAAGAATTATGGACTGCTTCATCTCTGTGTTATGCTTCATCTCCCCCATGAGCTGCCTGGGAGGAAACGAAGGTTGATGAGAGGAAGGTACTTTTGTTTGCTTTTAGTTCTCATTCCCCAAGTTTATTAGTAATAGGAAAGAAATTGCATTGATCTCCCTGTGCTGAGTCTGCTTTCCCTGTGATGGTGATTGCTAAGTGATCTCCCTGTCCTCTCACGTGAGCCCTTTTTTATTGTATTTCCTTCCCCTCTTCTGTTGAGGATGGGGAGCAAGAGAGCAGGGTGAGACACTGTATTTCCTCAAAATCTTTCGATTCAGGCTGAAGCAGGGAAAAAATGCTCAAGTATTTGTAGCATTTGGCCGTATTTGAAGGAATTACCACCTTTCCATTATATTTTTCTGTCTGCTAATTGATTTGCTACTTGAGAGTTGCTCAGTTACTGCAGGGGCTGTTATTCAATCAAAATGGAGCTGATAAGATTCACACAGCTCTATTCCAAGCTAGCAGTAGCAAATGGGGGAGTTAGCTATTTTTGGTGGCCATACAGCTTTGCTTCTTTTTTTTTTTTTTTCCAAGTTACAAAGCAGTAATACAGAGTCCATCTTTTATTCATGATACATTGAAAACATGAAGAAAGCTTAATTTCATTGCTTCAGAGGTTGAAATACTCCATGCATAACAGCTGTATAATACTCTGGTATTTCAACAGTAAAGTAACTGTCTCCTTGGGATTTTACTACCATCACTGCCTATGATCAATGTCTCTTTTTCTTTTTATAGAGAGAAAAATTATATCTCCATGTGCACACTTGTAGAGAAGGTAAGCATTCCCATGATCCACCTAAAAATGCGTAATTGCATGATATGAGCTTGGTGGTAGTGGTCTACTATTTTATCTTGTTTTTAACAGGCCTGCAGGAGAATTTAGCAAAAAGTATGCAAATGCAAAACTAGTTTCCCAAGGGATACACACCTGTCAAAAATAATTCTGTCTAAACTGAAGCTGATGAACAAATGATTCAGTGAAATACATTCCATGCTTCCATTCACTGCCATCTGTGAATAGCAAGATACTTTCTTTGTTCCCAGCTACAAAGCTCAAGCATGCAGATAAGCACACAAAGGAAGGAGGAAAGTGAATGCTGCAAGGAATATATATGGCTGCATTTCATGTGTTCATGTATTTGTACGTGAATGGCTAGCAGTATTTAACATTTATCAGAATTAAGGAAAGGAGGCATTGGTAACAGGAAAAATGCAATTCAAGACAAATAAAGATGCTTTTTTGTTTGTTTGTTTGTTTGTATTTTGTTTTTGCATGAAATTCCATGTCATTGCAGGGAGCAGCTCTTTTGCCGGAACCTACTAAGTCTTCTCCACATGTTTTCTAGATCATAGAATTGTAGAATCATAGAATCATTTGTGTTAGAAGGGACTCTTAACATAATCTAATTCCAACCCCCTGCTGTCAGCAGGGACACCTCCCACTAGACCAGGTTGCTCAAAGTAAATCTGTGTATCACAAACATTTTATGCAGACCAGATCAAAACCATTATTTATCTGCATGCAATTCCTTCTGAAACCATTTTTTAGATTTTGTATTCTTTTTAATTAGGGCACTATTCATTTCATGAAAAAAAAATCAAGTAGTTGCAGTGTTCACCTACAAGAAATGGTGTCAATGCTTCAATAAACAGCATCTTTCCTACTAAAGGAATTCTCAGGATGTTGATATGAGACTGCAGTCCTACATAATTCCATTTGGACACATGGAGAAAAAAAGGTCTTGCCTGGATCTGCGAAAAAGACAACAAGATGCTTTGTTGTGAAATTATGAAGAGTGTTGCTTTGTCAGTTTATAATTTCAAACTCTATTTTTTTTATATTGAAACTATTTACACTAATTTACACTAATTAAACGAAAATCTGACAAAAACTCCAAGAGGTAAACTTGCAGACTTGCTAAATTATATGAAAGAAGGAGGAGAGAAAAATTATATTTAGTCGTGTTCAAAAATGCTCAGGGTTTTTTGTTTGTTTGTTTTTGTTTGTCCCCCCCTCTCTTCCCCCCCCTCAACAGTGGCTCTAGTTACCTTGGAAGTAATATCTGAAAGATGCTTTATGAGTATTATTTATTAAAGCAGGTACTGTGCTTTCCATCTACACAGAAAGATTACACGGCCAAATGCATTCAGGCTCGTTCTACTCTCTCAGCAAGGAAGCATGACACCTCCATCCATAGCTGCTTAGCCCCACTTGTGCCCTGATGCTTTGTCAAAAAAAACCCAACCCACTGCAGTATCACAAAGGTTATCTTCACTTCTTTCACAAAATAGTGCAAACAGAAGTAATTCTCCCTTCACTTCCTTAATCCAATAACAACAAAAAATCAAATAAAAACCCACAACAAAACAAAACAAAAAATAAAAAAAAGAATATCACTGTCAATACTTTCATGAAGACTTGTGCAAGAGTAGCTGGCCTGTGCAAATGAAAATGAATGAGACATCTGACATTTCCTGGTAATCCCAGCAGTGCTCTGCCAGCAGCAGCAAGCAGCAAGGAATGAGGATATCTGGGAGAGGATGAGTGCAGAGGTTCAGGAGACTGAGCTCACTACAGCACTAGAGGAGTAGAGGGGGAGCATGGCAAGAGACTCTAAGCAGCCAAAACTTGTTTATAAGGCGTGATTGTCCTGAAGCTAAAACTCTGGTAAATGACCTGACATGGTAAGGAGATGAGTCAGACATTGAAGGGGCACACAAGTGCAGCTGTTTGCCTAGGGAAAGCAGGAACACCATCAGTTTCCTTTAGCTTCAGGATGTGCTGCCTGCCTGCATAAAGCACAGGCGTTAGCAACTATGAAAGAACATTAAAGGACGTGAGATCAACTACCTTCTGAAGTCATGACTAATGGAATGTTTTGCAGAAATCAAGAGTAAGAACTACACTAAGATTATCTTGGTCAAAGGCACTGTATGTAGATAAACCTAAAAAGGAAAATAAAACACAGAACAAAACAAGCAATCACAACAAAACAAGAAATGTGCCCACAAACCAGCTGAAAAAGAGCATTCTTAAACTGCTCTACTACCAAAAGAAAATGTGCATTGCTTTTCAATGATAATTGCCGCAGTGATGTATTTGGACTATGGTTTATCTTGAGTTAGGCTATGAGGACAGACTATGGTATCTTTTCGAAGTGAGTCCCTTAGCATAATAAAAATGTGTACCTGGCCTCATGCCATATCTCATGGGTTAGAGCATTTAAGAACCATCAGTTCTTTACTCTCAGATATAAGGAGACACAACTAACAACAACAACAAATATTACCCTACCTGGAGAATAACTTTTTTTAAAATGAGGTGTTGGAGTTCTTGTGATGGAGAGGAGGTTGAAATACTCCATGCATAATACTCCATGCATTTTCTTTTCCTTGGAGTTTAAAAGCCCACTCTGCATGGCAATAATATTGCTTAGGATGGACTCTGAAAAAGGAGATGAGAGGATATACTCATTGTGTTGTGGCTGATTGTCTGCCTGTCAGAAAGGCAGATCAAAATCAGGTGTCACAAGCTGCATAAAGCAAGGCTTAGCTGTCAGGAAGCATGTTCAAATTAGGGGACACTGCTCAACCCACAGTCTGTCTGAAATCAGGGAGCTGCAAGAAGCTCCCATGACAAGGAGTTTGAGTAAGGGAGATGTGTGATATGAAACAGTTCAAAACAGTAGGAGGCTGCTTAGTAATTCATTTGAAGCTGTCTACAGCCTGTAAAAACACTGAGCAACAACTGAAAGGGCCTTGCAGTGTTGGCAAGGCACCCACTCATCTCATGGCGCTTGCCAGCTCCTGCTTATCAAGCCATTAGCTTGTTTCAAAATCCAAGTTATAGTAGCTGCAAGTTTGACTAGCACCTAAATGTCACCAGGGTCTCTGCTGCTGGTCACAACCTCATTTGTGGATTCCTGAACTGATGATGGGTGACAGCCATGCCATTTATGCTGCCACCTTTGGTAGCGTAAGAAATTAGATAAGACTGAGATATTTTACAGCATAATCTTTTAAAATTTCTTATAAAACTGGATATTTGTTGTCTAAGTGATAGTCCTATATAAGTTTAAAAGGTGTGATCTTATCAACAATACACTTCCTGTAAGAATTGAATAATCTGAAAGAGACAGTGAACCTACCTTTGCTTTAAAGATCTATCTGCTACATTCAGCATCGTATTTCTGAGCAGCGTAAAATGCATGCATATTTGTACTGACTAGTTGACACTAGCATTTATGAACTTTATATAAACTATACTTTTTGTGAGTTATTAATTCAATTTTAAAGGCTTTTATTTTCTTGATGTGCATGAAAGTTAACAAACCATCTAGTTTGCACTGTTGAATATGTATGAAATAGTAGATGGAAGCTGTATGTGCAGCATCTGAAGCTCAAGCAGGAGGCTCATGTATACTGATAGGTATAGGAATATTTTATAACTTTATTTGCCCTATTTACTTTATGTCAATCAATCCTATCTTTTTTAATTTTTTTATTTTCAGGCTACATATCAGATTTAAGTAGTAAACTATAGAGTAAGAAACAAGAGTTCAAAAGCCAAGTTCAGCAGTCTATTTAAAGATTTCTATTCTTCAGGAGGAATCAGTCACATGAGTCACACTATAATTTAGGTGATGTCTTTAATATGACCCTAGAATTATTGCTACAGTTGTCTTTTCATTCAGTTTATTAAGAAAAAATGCTTCTTCTGTTAGTACTCCTTTCTGTAATAGTTCTTCATATTTGGAAACTGACATTTAACTAGAATATTTAATCTAACTGCTTGTTGTGAAGAAGTCTTTGGAATATTAATTACATTCTGTCAATCTTGTAATGAGTTCAGTGATTCATGGCAGATAATCAAACCTAGTGTTCCTTTTTTCTTTCACACATTTTGTATAGCAATGCAAAGTCATACCAAAGGTCCATACAGCTCAGTATTTCATCTCTAATGGCAGCAAATGGTTATGAAAAGAGTAAGGAGAACAAACACTGAGTTTTTTTGCCTACAATATGTTCTATGTAGGATTGAATCTTTTGGTTGTGAACAAGTAACATAATATTTAGGTATAAAAACCAAGACTTTTTTTTAAGGAATTCATACAAACATCATAATTTTAAAAGTTGAAAAATAAGATGGAAATGGATTTTCTTATGGAAATGGAAAGAAGTTCAGTTCTGTGGAAAAAAAAAAAAACAAACAACTGGGGAAGAGTCCAGGAGTGCAGATGTATCACAATTATGAGCATGTTCAGCTTTGCTTGGAGCTGGAACTGATCTCACCTCCCATGCTGGTCTTCAAGGCAGCAGCCATAGAAACATGGCTCATTAGCACTATGGCTGAGACCAACAACTTTTGGGTCATCCTAACAGTGATTATTGAAAGTTGTATGCTTTCTCCTCACTGAAGCCAGTGCATACTTTGAGCCAGGTGAGGGAGCTGCCTTCACCATGATGGGCAGCAAATCAGTGATGGCTCCAGTGACTATGGCAACCAGGCTCACTGCAGACTGCTTCTGCTGTGATAAAGAGACAAGTAACTTGTCTCACCAACAGTCTCTGCTACTAGAAACACCCTGAGGGCCAAGTACTATCCTCTCCTCCCAACCTTCCACTCCAATTCTACTCCTTAGAAAGGTGAGCAGGAAGAGGAGGGACTCTGAATTAACCTGCATATATACTATGGTATTTACAGTAAAAAGAAAGTGGAGGAGAAACAGAGAACTGTTCCTGCCTTGCTGCAATTAGTAGTCATGTGGCAGAGCCAGGAGCAGTTTTTCAGCCAGGAAGAAAGAGAGCACAAAGAGCCAAGAGCACTGGCAGAAGCAGAGACCCCTGAAGGTGGCTCTGAAGCAGCCTACATGTCTGCCTTCATGGTTTCCAGCAACAACCACAGACATCGTTTCAGTTCAAAATGGTCTAATCTGCTGAGATTACATTTGGAATTTAACTCTTTTTAAAACTGTAGGTAACCTGGGTAATTCTGACAGCCAGAATGGCTTGACTCAGGGCTAAGGTGATCTCTCTTACATTTCCTGTGTTGATATAGGTCCATCCGTTTACCAGAAATATGCAATTAGAGTAAGTGAAGGAGGAAAAGAAAAAATGTCAGAACATGAGCTTTCACATAGTATAAGCATGCTATTTGACCTGAATTTTGTATTTCAATATTTCTGAAAGTGAAAGACCTGAAAAGTAAATCATATTTTTAATACCTGAGTAGTTCCATGGTTCAATGGAACAAGTGTGACACTGACAATCAAACATTTTGATAAACTAGCCTTAAAGAGGGCAAGCAATCTTCGACATGTCACAGAATTTTCTAAAACATATCATCCACAGCAGCCGTAATCCACAGCTCCTCTTTAGGAAGCAAGATATAATGCCTAAAAATAGAAATAACACTATTTAAAACCTTTGAGATAATAGTGGTGGTGGGGGTTGGTTCTCTCTAAGGACCTCACAGCCCATCCTAAAAAGGCTCAGATTTACAGCCATTCCACAGATCCAGTTAACTGAATGAACCAGTGCAGGAATTCCTGCGTAATATCTAATAATAATATCTTCTGGAGTGGATCAGTTAATACTGCCTGCCGCAGGAGGTGTTGAAGTGTTGAAATACTTCCAAAAAAAGTATAGGAAAAGTAATTTGGGCATTAAGAGGAAAAGAATAATAATTACCTATGCAATGCACTTTTTCTACAGTCAGCAGAATGAAACGAAAGGATCAGTCCCTCAGACATGATGTAGGTAAGGCAAGAGAAGTGAATGAAAATGTATCCAGTTTTAATTAATATTATGCCCCAAAATGACATAGCTTAAGACAATTTTTAGAAACCACAATAACCAGCAACACACACAACACTTCTGGGGACTGCATTCTGTATACTTGATGGTATTATATGTTGGAACAGGGCAGGTATACCTGAGAGTTCCTCTAAGAGCATTAGAAGAAATATGGAGCTTTCCCAGAGAGGCAGAATTATTGGAAGGCATGCTTAACCAGTGACACAGAGCAAATGGTATCAAAGTGGGATACACAGAGAATTCAGACTAATCTTCAAGAAGTGCAGGTGGACATCAAGTTAGGAAAAAGATTAGGCATATACCATAATCAAATGTCACCACTGTTGCAGGTCTAAAATTGCAGGCAGAAAAAGCCCAGAGATAGATTACGGTACACAACCACAATGTTGGCTACATTTGTCATCTCTTAGCAGTCTTCAGCTTCCACAGGCTGCATCCATCCTTTTGACTCATGTTTTAACTTGCAGGTGTGTACCTTTCAGAAAGCACAGTCTTGAACTCCTTTGCTGTTATTCCCATCTCCTTCTGATGTACACGGGTATGCTCCGATGCCTGGAAAGACTCAACCTCTTCCTAAGGTTTTCCTAGTTGAGTTTGATCAAACTTAATACTGATAGAAACATGGAAAAAGAAAAAACATGGAAAAAGAAAAAACATGGAAAAAGAATAAATAGAAACAAGTAGGATAATTTTGCATATAAAGTGAGATAGGGAGCTACAAAAACCTGCCTGTTTCTTCCAAAAAGAATCTCATGAGAACACTTTAAAGAAAAGGGCACAATTCATTTCAATTCCCAGACCACATTTCAGATTCAAGGAAAAGTTTCTGCTTTTCCTTGCAACAACAACAAAAAATTGAATTTATGTTTTCTTGGTACTTCTCACATTGCCTGAACCCGTCTAATCAGGTAATTCCTCCAGATTTTTCCAGTGTTTCCTATATCCAAATTTTGCACAAAGGACTCTGAGATTAAGAAGATCGACTACTCTCAGAAAAAAAAGAAATTACAAGTACTGCAGTAGTTCTTCTCATTCAGACATCACTGAATGCACGAGAAAGCAAACAACACAGTATTTAGCCTCTCAGATCAGTCACTGTTCTTATTCCACAGTGAAAAGTTGTGCAAATATTTTAGACTGTGAATTGTTTCCCATCTGGAAATGGAACATTTGCTGTTCATAGGAAATCGATTGATTAGTTGAGCCAACTAGCAGATCACCTAAGCCACATGGTGTTTTTCTGTTTGAATGAACCTGATTAAGATAAGAAACTTACTGCCTTTTTATAATATTACTTGCAACTATTTGCATTCACAACCTGTATCCATGAGTAAAACAAAATATTGTTTGACATATCATCCATAGAGGCATTCCATGACTGTTCCTTCTATGATTGTTCAATCATTTACTGACATAGTTTTGCCTTCTGCTAATGGTTTGTGAGCAAATACATATTCCTCAAATGCCTGAGTGCAACTAAAGAAGAGAAGAACTATCACTCTAGATGAAAGCCAATATCCACAAGACCTAGAGAATTCTACCACTAACAATAGTCAGTAGCAGGTATGCACAAAGCATAATAAGAAGAAATGGCCTTCCTGCCAAGCTCTCCAAGCTTCAATTAAGCAGTGATATACAGATTTTCTGAGCTAGAAAGATACTCAGAGTAGTATCTTTTTCCTGCTCTTCCTGACAAGTTGACCAAGTCACAACAGATTATATACAACACTTTCTTGCCTCAGGCTGAGCACCTCTGAGATGCAGCTTATGGAAACATAGGATGTAAGAGTAGAATGCTTTTTAAAGCCTCCAGCACATATAGAGCTTATGTGGTAGCATTCCATAAGTAATAAGCTAAAAAAAAGGTTTTCTCAGAGTCCAAGGATGCCTATAGATGGTTAAAAAAACCAAGACCTTTTTCCTTCAGTGTAGAAAGAACAGAAATCAGATCTCTCCTCCATATGATCCAAAAGTAAGCCAGAACCATAACTCAAATATTCTTTCTTCACCACTCCTTTCTCTTTTTGTAGACCAGTTTTCCACATAAAAGTTGAAATAAAACAATAAGCACCACTGGGAGGAACAGTTGCACTTTTTGTTTTTCCTCCCAACGGTGCTTGAAAGATTGATTACCTTAGAGTAGCTACTGACCTTAACGGGTATAAATATTTTATTAATTTTCAGACATAAAAATTTAAAAAACATACTACTACTAGTTTAAAAAAAAAACAAATGTAACCAAAAAACCTACTTCCACTGACATGTCAGATTTATCAAATTCAATATGTCTGCAAGCAACTGCATAAATCATTGAAGAAATAGGTTATTTTCTCCTTAAAACTTATGAGTGATTTTCACAGTGTAGGTAAGTGGTGGAATTCTTTGCAGGAGAACATCCAGGATGCTGAAAGTGGGAAAGAAACCTATTAAGTACACAGACACTCTCTAAGCCTCTTACTTGAAATACTTGTATTTCAGTGGTGGGAGACCAAATAGTGAAGAACTCCTTGTTCTTTCCTTCTGCTGTAGGAATTCACTGTCAGAACTAAGGTTTGAGCTGAGCAAATGCTTCTCCTGGTTCATTAATGTCTTCTTCCATAGTTCTGTGATTTTCTTCTGTTGGTAGAAAATTGAAGTACAACAAACTGCAACCTACAAAGTTAATATTCTTTGTGTATCTGCATTCCAATAGGCCAGAGTCAAACATTTCCCTCTGCACTACTCTAGGGTACAAATATTACAAATGGAGGCTACATCACATTATCTACTTACTTTACTACTCTACTTACTTACTTTACTACCCTATTTAGTACCCTAAACCTGGTAACATACTCAAATAAAGGCTGAATTCAAACATGTATGAAGGTTTCCTAATTTAGAAATTGCAAATTACATAAAATCATTCTTTTAAAATTGCACCCTTTCACTTCAGAAAGTGCTTGAAGTAAGAATGCACACATTGAGAATGTTGACACCTTTTAAAAAGCCCAAGAAAATCCACTGATTTCTTAGACTGTACAGGAAGATAGAAGTTCTCCAACACGTTGCTCATTTCAGAATCTGGTCATACAAATAAACTGTGACAGTTTTCAAATGTTTTCATTCATAAGTTATCTAGGTACTTGCAGTATGCATGAACAGAATCCAAGCATTTTTGTAATACTTTGTTTGCTTTCCAAATGCACCAACTGCCAAATTGATGCTGTATTGTAAGAGGTTCATATTTTCTTTCCCATTTAAGATAGATGGAGTTCCATAGAGGGTTTATTCAATTTTCAATGTGATATAAGATTAAGAAAGGCCTCTCCATTTCAAGAAAATAATAGCACTGATTTGAAAATGTGCCTAGTGCAGATGGTGATCACATTGATATAATTGCTTTAGAGTTACCAAATAAATTGCAGTCTCTGACTGTAATGTTTGATCAAAACTGTACTGACATTCAAATGCTGAATTTCCTTGCCAGTCTTGGCTCCTAGGATACTTACTTGAGCTCAATCACTATCTTAAAGATTTTTATAATTGTTTTGAGACTTGTTTGGAGCAAAGTAAGATATCACAAGTGTAAAGCTATCAGAAATTCTTTTCATAGGAGTACATCAAACATGCCAGCCTCTTCAACTGATTGTTGTAATGAATTTCAGATTCTGGAGAGCAAAATGACACATGATCATATCTAGTTACTACATCTAAAAATGTAATTCACAATATTAGGTGCTTTGTTATGTAGAAGTCCAGGAGATTCTGCAGAGACAGTCCTGTACTACCAGATATTATTTTAGACTCTTGGGACGTTGTGGATTCTATCATTCAGTGATAAATCATGATTTTTCCTCCAAATTATCCAACAAATTCTCCGTATTCTCCACAGTATTACAGACATGAGATAACATTGAAACAGTTTTCTTCCCTGCAGCTTCCCTCTATTTTCACCCTTGCCTCGTTTCACTATATTTCCTGAGGAACCACATTTCTCTCTGCAAATAAACATATACTGCATTTCATTGTTATAAAGTAACTATTGAAAAAATGATGAATGTTTAGTTACAGTGGGTTCTAATTAATTCATACACTTTAATATACTTTTATATTTAAACCTAAACAAAATACATGTTTTTGTGCTATATCTGTTTTCACTCATTCTGAAGATAATGATCAGGGTCAGATGTGGGTAAAAGACAATCATAAAGTTTTATAACTAATGTGCTTTATTTCATTCTAATCATCAAAAAGAGTTAAAATGATCACAGAAGTCCTAATCATCTCTCCTTCTTACGATGGTATTTACTTTCCTACTGCACTATTATCCTTTAGGCAAATAATTTCATGGACTTATGCACAGGTCCTTTTCCCTTAAAGGTATAGTTAATTTAAACACCCACAAGCTTTGTTTATAGTTACCATTGTTCCTTTTATTGTGCATTAGCCTGCTCTGCCAACATTCAGTCTAATCTGTCATTCTGCCTCCCAGGCACATTGCCTTGTTATGCTCCTTTTGAGTTCTTCATAGCCTCCTCTTCTCCCCCATTCACAAGTGATTCCAGGTCATTTTTTTATAAGAGCTAAATGTTAAACAAATAGTTGGTGGAGAGGAGATGGAGAAAAGGGTGGTTTGTGTCCCTGATAATTTTTAAGTTTAACATTGGACAGTATGAAGAAAATGTTGTTTTTCAGGTCAGATTTGTAATCACAGTTTAGAAGTAAAGCTGGCCTGATGTGTATGTGCAGTTCTGTCCTATTTCAGATACTTCTACCTGATTCTAGATGTTCTTCCTGCTCACTTGAGATTCAGCAACAAGCATGAGCAGCATGCTGGTAGTGATGGAGTCTCTAGGTATCTTGGATGTTGTCCCCTGCCACTTCATAGAATCATAGAATCATTAAAGTTGGAAGCGACCTCTAAGTTCTTCTAGTCCACCTGCCAACACAATATCACTATGCCCACTAAATCACATCCCTGTGTGGCAGATCTATACGTTTCTTGAACACCTCCAGAGATGATGACTTCGCCTCTTCCCTGGGTCAGTGTCTGACCACACAACTGGAGAAGAAATTTTTCCTCATATTCTATCTTAACCTCCACTGGCACAACTTAAGGTCATTATATCTCATTGCTTTGAGAAGAGGTGGATCCCCACCTTGCTGCAACATTTTTTTAGATAGTTACAGAGAGCAATAAGGTCTTCCTAGGCTTACTCTTTTCTAGACTGTACAGTCCAGTTCTCTCAGCTGCTCCTCATAAGACTTGTGCTCCAAACCCCTCACCAGTTTCATTGCCCTTCTCTGGACACATTCCAGGGTCTCGAAGTCTTTCTTGTAGTGAGATGTCCAAAACTGAACACAGTACTCAAGGTGCGGCCTCACCAGAGCTGAGTACAGGGGGATGATCTCCTCCCTGCTCCTGTTGGCCACACCATTTCTGATACGAGCCAGGATGCCATTGGCCTTTTTGGCCACACGGCCACTCTACTGGTTTGTGTTCAGCTGAGCATCGACCAACACCTGCAGATCCTTTTTTCTCTGTGCAGCTTTCCAGTCACTCTGCCACAGCAGTCACATCTCTGAAACCAGATATGTTTCTATCATGCAGCAACAATCTAAAAACCTCCTCCAAGAAGACTGCATCCTTTAATTGATGAAGATCTTTATAAAATATAGGAAGACAGCCATGATTTGCACATAACATTTAATATATTGGAAAGTACCTGTGTACATTAGATTGTTGATCTAAACTACAGTACTAGAACTTTCTCAACTCTAGCAGCTACTGAGAAATCTGTCAAATGTCTAGAATTTTGGATTTATAGAAGATTCTGTTTGTCTTTTCTTTGTAATTATAAATGCTGCCACTTTATGGTTCTGTAGGCCCTTCTTTGCTCTGGCCTCTGGAATGCTGGATTTTATTTTATGTTCCATGCTTCTTTCATATATCCATTTTACTTAGAAGCTATATATATAAGTTATATATATATATATATATGTTATATATATAACATCCTGATTTAGCAATCTGCTGTGTCTCTCCGTTTACTGGAAGCCGCTGGTAAAAGAATTTGCTTATGTATGGCCCCTTGTTTTGGTCCCTTCCATCTTTCTTTGTATTGAAACTCCGTTTACTTGGATCATCTTTTATATTTTAAGCTAATTTCTGTGACAAGCACTGAGCACCCAGACCTATAGATTTTATAGAGGCAGGGCAGACCTAGAGATAAAGCCCTGAAGGTCAGAGTGATACAGAAATCTGCTTACCTTCTGTAAGCACCAGGACATACCTTAGAGAGCCTTCTGAAATAGGCTGCCCTGCCAGAATAAATCCCACAACTTGCTCCCACACTATTTGGCTAAGGAAGGGAATAGGGGCTGAGTTATTTAGTGATTGCATGAAGGGTGGACGAGAACGCCAGCCGTCCGTTCTCTGAAGGGTGAAGTGAAGATGCTAGTGCCAGCTGAACTTACTGGATTGTACCCATAAATTAGTAAGACCCTGCAGCTGGTCTAAGTCATTTAATTCTTTCGCCTCTAGCGCTTTTGTGCTGATTTGTATCTGCTATGATTCTCCAGTATATTTTGAATCATAGAATTGAATATCTGGAAAAAGAGGATTGAGTAAGTGCTGATGATTATGCTTATGGTTATTGTTTAGTTGTGTGAAACTCTGCGAAAACATTTCACGAATGAGTCAGGATTAATTATATTTAAATTATATATTTTGTGGCTAATTGATTTTTTCATTGTTTTATCCTTCCAGCATTCTTTTATGAGAGTTTAAGAGACAAGAACTTGCTGTCAAGCCTAGGAAGGAAAAGGGCTATTCATCTGCTCCCACCATATCAGAATGGACAAGAATGTGGAGTAGATCATCCTAAGCAGTGAAAGAAAAGAAGCAGTGAACATTTTCTTGAACCTACAGTATATCACAGATTGAGGGAGCTATGTGTGGGAAAATCCAAACACCCAAGCCTTGCTGAGATGATGGAACAACCTTATTTATGGCTTCACGATGTCTGATATTGTCTTTTCTTGGTACTGTGTTCATGATTAGCACAAAGCAACTTAAACCTACTGTTTTTTCTAACAGAAAACGTGGGGTTTTTTTGATGAATAAAATAAGATTTTTTTTCCCTAACTCCTGGTTCTCTGTTTCTAACACTTTGCAAATTCCTGGGATGATTTTATTTATTTATTTAAAGTATATGTCCATTATTGTTACCCTTTCCTTTAAAAATACACAAACCACTACAATCCGTTTTCGTAGTAACACCGTGCTAGTTCGTGGCACTGATGACACTAATAACACAGAATTTTGCCCTTCATATAAAGATCAAATTGCCTGTAGCACAGGCATGAGCAGCAACTTCTTCTGTTTCTGTCTGCCTGCCGGACTTCTAGTGCTCTGTAGAACTCATTTGGCAGACAGTGTTTGAGGTTCCAGGTCTCCTGTCAGCAAAGCAGGGTTCAGCCCACTGGCTGCAGTTGTAGTGAGTAGCATTCTGTACCTAGGCTCCGTGCCCTCAAAGTCAATTTTGTAGCAGCATCCTGTTTCAAGATCAGCTCTGTGGTGATAACATACAAGGAACAACTGCTTTTCACTTATGGCCACAACAGAACTGTGACTTCAGATGTGGTCCTCACTGCAGGCAATGCAACCAAGCAAGCTCCATTTCTCAGCAAGTTTGATCTGTGTTCTGTAATAAACCTAGGGAATATCAGATCTCAAATCAAGAAAAGACGTCAGAGACTGTATGTGACTAATGGTGCTTGAACTGTAATGAAAGTGTTTAATGTTAATGAGCAAATTAATCTCAATTTTAATTACTAAATCTTCTCCTCCAGTAAATAATCAAAAACTACAGCTGGCCTAGACATTTTGGAGCAATAACAAACTGATGAGCATATCACAAAGTCTTTTTCATAGCATATAAAAACATACATGAAACATTTGCAACTGCAAGCTAAATATATATTGTTCCCATAAAATTGATATATATAGACACATATTTGCATTGGTAATATATATGCATATAGACAATGTAGAAAAATTTAGATGAAAAATGTAGAAAATAGATATGTCAGACAAAAATCGTTATAACTCTGCATTTACATTTCCATTTGTTTGGACAAATGTATCCATTTTAATATAGATATACACTTACATCTGAATATCAGTAGGCATAGAAATCTCTGTATATCTGGAATATATCACATTTATTCTGGAATAAAACACTTCAGTTCAAAGCAGAACATGCCAAAACACCTACATAGTGAAAAGTCAATGAAGAAAATGCATCATACTTTGAATTTGAACAGAATGTTTTATTTCAATGGGAAGCTTGTTCTTAATATTTAATAAAATATTAATTTTTCTAAAATTACGAATACAGCATGTTCCCAAATGCTAAACAGTATTTTGTTCTCCACCTCCAAAACTTGGCTTCACTGAGCATTTTGAAATCAACAGAATCATCTCTGTTTCATGCTAGTGTATTTTCATGAATATTCATTTGGTAATCATTGTTGTACATGGCTGAAAACAAAAAATCCAAGAGATCAAGGAGGCCAGACGAATCTTTCAGTAAATGAGTTCAGACACAACCCAATCCAACCACTACAAAATTATTTAAGGGATGAAAAGATCTGATTCAGAGTTACAAAACAAGTAGAATTCCATAGTCTTGGAGGTTTTTTTGTTTGTTTTCCTGTCAGAGATCTCAGCCTATAGCTCGCTATATAAGTGACCTGCTGTGAACTTACTATTAGACTGATAAAAATCAGTCAAGGCAGTGATATGCCCACTCTGCTTGAGGCTGTGTATACAAATGTCTTTAATAAGCAGAGGCTCGTGCTATGCCTGGCCAAGGCAATTTGGAGTTTAAGAGATTTGATTAACACTTACTGAGAGAATCACAGACAGGTTTTGGAATGTAGAGACCCTGAGAAAAGATGACATATACTTACATCAGTAAAAGTGCTTTCAGTATTTAGCTTATTTAGCTCTCTTTTTACCTTAGAGAGGTATCTCTCCTGGAGGTGTGTACATAACCTCCTTGCCAGCTAAATAAGCAACACTATCTATAGCATGATATACTTGCAGATCTAGTGAGTGAGCTGCAGGAGCTCTGTCAAATCAATGAGTGCAAGACAGCTTCTAAGAAGTTACACAAATATTCTGCACTCAGGACATTGGGTGGCTTTTCAAGAAAGACTAGAAAGATGTTGTTTTTAGAGAAGCAGCTATCTCTGTTGTCAGTATGCTTGCTGATCTTGAAAAATGTCACATAGCCTTGGGAGTTAGGAGGGAGAGGACATTCCAACAACTACAATGAAGAAACAGAATTCTGGGAAAAGCAGTGTTCGTCACACACAGGAAAGTGGCCATAGTCTTCTGGGAGGATGAGAAACTTTGCTTATAGCAATTACTGTGTCTGCTAAAATATAAGTTTTTTAGGATACCAAGTCAGAATCCTACTTATTATTCTCTTGTAGGCGCAGTCTTGCTTTTGAGCTTTCACAGTATTAAATCAGTAACCAAGTGTTATCAAGTTCTGCTCAGTCCCTTTCAGTCCTGGATAGTTCCCACATATTTTGTCTCTGAAGTATGGCTGTTGGCTCTCTGAAGTCTTTCACCTATGTAATTACCAGCCAAGCTGCCATACTACACAAGTATGCTCATTTGTTCACTCACCATGAATGGTCTCTCCTTGGCCTCTTTTGGAAGACTGTAATGTACCCTAGGATTCAACATGTGTAACCATCACTTACAAAGGTGAGGAGAAGGAAAAGGAGAAGGGGAAGGGGAAGGACAAGGGGAAGGGGAGGGGGAAGGGGAAGGGGAAGTGGAAGAGGAAGGGGAAAAGGAAGTGGAAGGGGAAGGCGAGGGAAGGTGAGGCGAGGCGAGGCAAGGCAAGGCAAGGCAAGGCAAGGCAAGGCAAGGAAAAGTAGTGTTCATCACATGAAGAACAGAGAGAAAAGATAAGATTTGCAACACTGGCTGCATGAATATGCATATAATATTCATGAAAGATGAGCAGTGGGCAGAGAGATAAAGGTGTTTTGCACAGTAACACTTAACAATACTTAAACTTGCCTAAATTCTTAATCCTTACCTTTAGGACCTAAATTCCTGAATAGCTTTCACTAAAACTTGAAGCCAGCTACAGTCAAAATACAAACTGATCGAATCTTTAGAGTCTTGAGGTTCTTCTGAAAAGGGTTACTGTATTTAGGGCATCAGTTGTTGGCATAAGGCAGCTACATGTTATCCAATGCCTAAACTAATGTTCTATCAGCTCATATTTTTGTTGGAGAGGTTCTCTTCTTCTCTGTTCTATTTCACATGTCTAAAAAACATTTTTATTCTAAGGCTGAAAATTGGAAACAAAGAAAAACCACTAGAGATCACAAATAAAAGGCAAACTAAAAGCCTTAGCACTGCTAAATGAGACTGACATTTTGAAGTAGAAAAATAGTTATGGAATACATAAAAAATCTTCCCAGCCCATGCAAGACATTGTTCATGGTCTAGAACCCTACTCTGACTACAGATTATAACATTTTTATAAAGAAAACTAGTTACTTAAGTTGTGTGTATATGCAAGCATCCCAGATCACTTCCCTTCAGGACTGAATCTCTCCCTATCAGTGTCCTCAACAGTTCAAAGTCCAACCTCTGGAACTCCAGGGTAACAGTTTTGCTGGCCCCCTTCCTGATTTCACCAAGAATTGAAAAGTCTACCATTTCATTGTCACTCTGTCCAAGACAGCTCCTGACCAGTCCTTCTCCTCTATCCTTACAATGGGATCTGTTCTTACAGTATGAATTGTCAAAAAGCAGATGAAGTAAGCTAAAGAAGTAAGAGGTATTAGATAAAGAGGTAAGAGGTAAAAGGTATTAAGAAACTCTAAATGCTGGTGGTACTGCATAGAGAAAAGTGCTTTCACCAAGTATTCTTCAGCAGCCTCTTGCAATGTAGAGGCTGAAATAGGGTTAGACACAATGTTAAGAGAATCAAACAGAAAAAACTTGGCTTTCAGATGTCTTAAACTTGAGCCCAAATTTGCTAACACCTATTCATAAAGACAAAAACTTCAGTGGAATTTCACAACATTCAGCA
Source organism: Chrysolophus pictus (assembly GCA_037305975.1). Classification (NCBI taxonomy): domain Eukaryota; kingdom Metazoa; phylum Chordata; class Aves; order Galliformes; family Phasianidae; genus Chrysolophus; species Chrysolophus pictus. The sequence continues at coordinate 65,031,225 of CM074614.1, forward strand.
AATGCAAATGTAAAGCAAGCATCACTCAAATTTAGACTGACACAAGTGACAGAATCTGGCTGCAGATAAAGTTTGTAGGACTTTTCCACTAACCTACAGTGGTCTTCTCTAAACCCATTTTAAAATCAAGTGTGACAAGAAACAGCTGAGAAGGAGGCGTAAAAAGCTTGACATTATCTGATATGAGTGTAAAAACGGGGCAAAGTTCAGGTCAGACAACTCTGCTCTTTCTATTGTTACAAATGCTTTCTGAACTACAGTAATTAATACAAAAAAAAAAAAAAAAGAGAGAGAAATATCAACAAAGTGAGCATGGAGAAAAGAATGCTGGATGGAAAACAGCTTAAACCTGTTATTAGTTTGGATACAAATTTTCTAAAAAACTTTCCAAATTAAAAACAAGTTTAAGAAAGACTGTGCAAGGATAGCTGTTACAAGTCAATGTCATGTTATAACAAAACACTAAGTAATGTATTGACAAGTGTGAAGTTCAGACCTCATTTTTAATGCAGTCTCCAGTTGCACATGGTATTTTGATTATAGGAGCCCAATTTCATAATCATTCCTTCCATAAAGTCTACTTATACTGAGATTTTCAGACTCAGTTGTGGGGAAAATGCAAGTATTTGGTAATAAAAACAGTTGTCTGAATTGAATTAAAATAATCTCTCTGACAACTGCTAGAAACTGTTTTAATTAGAGACTGAAATTTTGCTAAGCCAAAACTTATGCAACATTTCTACAGGTAAAGAAATGAAGTGGGAAATGGCAAGCATATGAAAAACAGTAAGGTGAATATTAAACATGAGGAGCTGAAAAATTTAAATATCCAAACTCCTAACTTAGATTAGAAGAGTCTTGGCTACTGACAGTTTCCATGAAGTCAAGGTCAGAATAAAGATGGAGCAATGAGTAGGTATGGCCAAAGACCAAGCAAGCATTGATTAGTCAACCATTTTACCATTTTACATAAGCTCTACGTCAAGCAGAGTCTGAACCTATTATTCTTAAAGGAATGCTAAATCACTCATCTCTTGTTGTAAGCTAGCTTATATAGTTAAACTCTGTAAGAGTAACTAGAGACCATGTCATATGCAAAATGCAGCAAGCAATGAGAGACTGATTAATTCTGGAGCTGCTTAAATCCAAAGCGCTAAGTGCCTTATAATATTTTGCATTTTCAGAGTTGTTATATGACTTATGAAAATAAGAATTAACACATATTAAAAGGCAGTAGTGCTTAATTGTTGTACACAAGTGAGAACTTTTAAAATTTATTTAAGGAAGATATTGTGAGATAAAACATCTTTCTAATGCTGTAAAGCTATACTAACCTATTATTTGAGAGCTTAATAATATGCCAAATAATTTCCTTTATGTGGCTTTAATATAGCATGTAAGCTCCTATTCCATATGTCACGTCCTTCATGAAATTTGTAAAAAAAGTTTGGTCTTGCAGGAAGTCTGGGCCCTCGAAATCATAATAATCAGAATCATAGAATCACAGGCCTGGCAGAAGAGGACCACAATGATCATCTAGTTTCAACCCCCCTGCTATGTGCAGAGTTGCCAACCACTAGACCAAGCTGCCCAGAGCCACATTCAGCCTGGCTGGATGTCCCTAAAGTGTGGGACATGTAGGATCTCAAATGAACATTAATCAAATAATCTATTGCAAACAAAATCTGAGCTACTAGAAAGATGTTTTCATCCTATGTTTAACTGATAGTCATATCTATAATTCTCATTTTATTTAAGCCTTGTCATAATGAAAATTATACACTTCATTCTACATGGAAAATCTGTTTTGGAGGTTTTATTTTAAACTATTGCCTTCAGGATTGGTAGAGAAAAACTATATAGGGGTCAAGTTAACTCCACAGCTCTTTTTTGTTCTTTCTGGGAAGTACACATCAGGACTCAGGTTGATTCCTTACAGTTAATCAAATTGCTTTAGCTTCTAGGAATCCTGTCACATGCTACTGGAGCTTATCCAAAATGTTCCTTCTGCCTTTGCAGATGGCAGAGCACAAGCTGCACTTGACTGCACAGAATCCATAAGAACATGAGGGGACATCCCCGAGCAGAGCATCATGAAAAGTAATGCTGTTATTTCCATTCTGAAATGCTTTCAACCCTAAATGCAGATAGATTATAGACTTTTGATTGCTTTTAGTTTATAGGTGGCAACACCAGCAATCTAACAGAGAAACATTCCCAGTTGCTTGGAAACAGCCATCAAGACAGAAATTGTATTGGAATTGTCAATATACAAGAACTTGCTGATTTTTGTAGATAACAAGTGAGTATGCTGGGATCTTGACCTACAGACACAACTCTCGAATACATTTCTCAGCCACATAACTTTGGCTTCTTTTTTTTTTTTTTTATATTATTCAGTAATTTTCATAGAAGAGGATCAAATAACTATGGTGATATCTGTTGGTTTCAGTGGATACAGCCAGACTGACATAGATCTTCAAAACTTACATGCTTCTGCCACCCTCTGGAACACATTCACTGATGGCAATACTAGCTCTACCCAACCCCTTCTTTTGCATTTCAGCCATATTTGTATCCCGAGCGTACCCAGCACTCCTAATGCCTCAGGCTTTTAGGATTGCAGTATAGACTAACTGACTCTCTTGCAGAGGCACAAGCATCAAAAGCTCAGCTCCTACCAGCTCATCTGAGATCCTCATCTGAGACAGCAGGATATTCAGCATTTCTCATAAAAGGAATTATACAGCCAGAAACAGGTGCTGCTGAAGGAAAAACAGGTTGTACTGCCCTTCCTGCTCCCCATCTGGGTGTTCTCTACTGGACAGAAAATAATAGCAGAAATTGTCTCATTATACAGCATGAAACAGAATATACTATTAACAGGAAAAAAAAAAAAAAAAAGACAAAATTTCCAGTTGCAGTCTACCATTCCACATCCCTAGATTGCCTTTGTTCCACAGAATTGAAACTACTGTAGTTTAGGATTACAGGATTAGAAATAGATGCTGCATGCCTCTACATCTGAGCTAGTTAAGACAAATTGTCGTGCCTGAGAGTGAATAACTATTTCTCTCATTGTGTTAACATTATTTCTCTCACTAAAGTGAACAAGTACAGCTAGTCCAATACAAGAAAATAAAACACCACTAATCCAAGGTGCAGATTTTATCTCAGACCCCAGCCTAGCAGCTGATAGGAGCAGAGAATCAGACCATGTTATAATGAAAGCAAACTACATCTCTCAGTACTTTCATCATGTGAATGAAGAAATATTTTTAGCATTCCTCTTTATTAAAAAAAAACATACAAACATTTTTGTCTTGTACAATTGTATACTAAAACAAAACTCATTTTTAAAACAATATAGGAAAATTCAGAAATGAATTGAAATTATGAAATAATAACACGTTTTTGTCAATTTTTCTAAAGCAATGCTTTGTGCATTAGCACCTGATAATGATATTTTAAAACTAATCATGACTTCTTCAAGTATGGTTTTTGTTTATTTGTTTGTTTGTTTTTAAATGGAGCTTTCATGTAAACCATGTCATTGATAGTACTGACAAGGTAGTATTCTCAAGTCTAGCATATAAATATTTTTTATGTTACTGTCTGCACTGGAAAGGCAAAGGTACCACAAAGGCAGTAGCAGATTCTTGCTTAGCTGTATTAGCACATCCAAAAGTAATGTGTATTTTAGTACGGAGCTGTTTCACTATCATGACCTTATTTCATCAGGTGAAGCTTAACACACACTCAGTGGCTGAGGTCAGGCTTTGTGAAGAGTGAGGGCTTTCTGCCTACCACAACTCAGGCAATGTCCCCCAGCCGTACACTGTGTCTGCAGCCGTCTTCCAAGGCATCAGATGAGGTATTACAAGAAGTTCAGTATCAACAGCACAGAGACCATTCACGAAGCAATGTGCAGAGCACATGCACATAATGGCACGGCACATTGACCGCAGTTTCTGTGTATGCCAATCCAATACATTCAGATTTGCAGCCTTGCTGTCCAAGCAGATTCACTTGTTCATGAGAAATACCTACAGTTAGTAGTTCATTAGACTTTTCTGCACCAGCAAAGTAAGCTTTCTGAAGATATGAAACAAGCCAAAGTAATTGGAAACTATGCACATAACATGATAACCCTTATCTAAACAACTGGATTGTGAGAAAACATGATGCCACTTCAGGTTCATTTTAACAGTATCTATTACCGGTGCAGGCAGAAGACTAGAGGAAAGGCCGGGGTTACATTTACTCCAAGAAAACACAATATCTTTTGATAGAGATCCTCGGATTTCTCCTCACATGCTGAGACTGAGAAACACAAATTACACATATAAACTCAGTCATAAGGAGATAATGAGTTCTATCAATAAAAATTACACTTCTGACTTGGAGCTGATAATCCTGCAGCACACAGAGCATTCAGGCAGGTAGGGACTGAGCTGAATTTCTTCCTGCTACAACAGATAGCTCAAGTTTGAGGCACTGTTGCAAATAGAGCACAGATTTCCTTATGTGGACCTATGGAATGTGTAGCTAAAATAGGTTTTACTGTACAGTAGATTTGTACTCTGAATGCTTTATTTGATTCTGATATTCTCAGAGAGCAATTGCTCTTTACAGATGCATTACCGACAAACTTATCCACGTTTACACACAGTCAGTTTCATTTTTTAACAACAACATCAAAATTAGCTTTTCCCAAGACAGAAACAACTGAAACCAATTCAAAATTCTGCTCACAGCAGGTCTTCAAACTGAAGTATTTACTACTGGGAGCCAAGAGCACTGAGACATGTGCAGAACCCACTTCGGGGAGGAAAGCGACTGAAGTTGGTCCAGAGGGTGCATGTATGCTCTGCAGCAGAGTGGCAAGGCTGTAACTTAAATATCAGAAAAAAAAAAAGCAAAACAAATGAACAAACAAACAAACAAACAAAAAAACTGGAAAAATAGTAACCCTTAAATATTTCCAAAAAAATTATTTGGACTCAGATCCTTCAGACATATTTTTCTACGTATTTTCTGACCTGATAGGTTCCATTTTATGAAGCCCCTTCACTCCATCCTAAATTGTCCATTTCAGACATCTTACATGTTCAACCAAAGACTCTCTGACCTTCTAAAAAATTAAAATATAAAAAAGAATTTAAAAAAAAAATCCTTGAAATTGTGTCTTTTATATGCACCCAGGCACCTCTCACTCCTGGAAGATCTCCAGCCCCAAGTTAATTTTCCCTCTCTCATAAGTTTATTTATCCTGAGTGAGAAGGTAAGTTGCCGCAGATTGCAGTTCATTTCATTTCTACTTTAGATTTATCACACCATGCAGCATAGGTACGGAGTGCCAACGCTTTCCAGAAGTACTGGATTCATTATAGGTGAACACTACAAAGATCTCCTGTGTGCTCTGAAGCTGTCAAGGAGCTTCAATTGAGCACAGAACTCACAAGGGCATAAAATTCTCCAATTCTACTCAAATTTCTAAGCAGAGAAAAATCCAAGGAACACAAAATGTGACCATCATTCACCAGAAAGGCTGCATGTTATTCTTAGGACAGACTGGGCTGAGTGGTGGGTTTTTCTGTTTGTTCATTTTCCAGATATTATTTAGGGAAGATATGAAGACAATTGTCACAGTATGATCTTTGGCATCCCAGCTTATTTTTTTAATAACCAAGATTTCCATATGCAATAATATGAAGCAGTTATGTAGGCTGTCTCCATTCAGTATTCAACATACTTAGAGCACCATGATCTGCAGTAACCACTCTATGCTTTAAATAATATTTTAAACATGCTACTAAACCAGCATTGTTTGTGTAGTGACTGAAACTTTGCAGATAACATGGTAATGGTCTATCTGCAGCTAACATAGAAAAGTTTTGAACTGTAAATATATTTGTAGTATTCAACACACTGGTTAGTGATGGATTTTTCTTTCAAAAAGCTTACTTCTCCCTGCATACAGTAAAAATCATAACTGAGAGATTTCATGCAAGTCTGAGGTCACATTGTACCAAATGTAATCCTTGTTTACCTTGAAATCTGCATTAACTACATTACCAAATAGATTCTAATTCTCACTAATTAACAGAGGAATCACTTTCAGATTAGTATGCTTTTGAATTTAACTGCTTGTTCTAGAAAAAAGCAACAAGCTAGCAGTGTTGACTGTACTACATTTTCATACATGTTGGCAGATCTTAAGAGATGTGGCCTCATTTTTAATCACTACTTTTTCAGATTACTTTTTCATCCCATACTGCACTAACACATTTAATTCCTTAGTACACTTTAAAAAGTCAGCACAAAAAGAACAGAATATAAAAATCTTCAGTCTAATCTTGTTCTGATTTTCATCTGTAACTTTTGTAACTTGAAATGTAAGCTCTAGGCAACTGCTGCATCCTTTTGAAGTTTTCTTTTAAGCACCGTGAGCCCTGAATGACAGCCTTCCTGGATCTTATGAGACTCAGTTTTGAAGATGAGGTACAGATTTCATCTTCTGATTTTAAGACAAATCTATTCTGTGAAATGAAGCTGCAATCATAGCTGATTATTACTTCCATAATTGCAGCTGCAGAAGTGAAGTGAGTACAGAGCTTCTACAAAAATGTGGCAACTCTATTTCACATTTAAGATTTGCAGCAGAGTACCAATTTAAAACATAAATAATTCTATGGAGGGTCTTCAAATACAATTTAGCTCTTTAATACAAATAGAAATAGATACAACTTTATTGGAATATGTACTAAAGACAATATGCTAACACTCCAATTAAAAAAAAATAGAAAACAGAGCATTTCAGTTAGTTTAAATTGCAAATCTTCACCCTATCCAAATGGAACTGGCAAATACCTATTTAAGTAAAATCAAATTAATATCTTAGAGTTGTGCTTACATTCAAGTGACTTAGTACCGGTCCTGGTTTCACCTGGGAGAGTTGATTTTCTTCCCAATGTCTGGTATGATGGCTTTAGAAGAAAAGCAATGTTGATAACACACTGATGTTTTAGTTGTTTTTGAGCAGTACTGTTCAGAACCAAATATGTTTCAATTTTTCAGCTTCTTGAACTGTCCTGCTAGTGGAGGAGCTGGAGAGACATGAGCAGCAGGGAGGGGGGCAGAACCAGAGCAGCCATTACAAACTGGCCAAAGAGATGTTCTATAACATGATATCATGTGGAAAAAACTATAAAATTGAGGAATTCTGGCTACAGGGTGGCTGCTGCTCAGAGATTGGCTGATTAATGAGAAATTCCTTTGTGCATCACTTATTTTATAGATATACATGTTTATATTATTATCGTTACTGTCATTTCTTGCTTCCTTTTCTGTCTCAGTAAATAGTTTTTATCTCAACCTATGAGTTCCTTTTCTTTCTTTCTTTCTTTCTTTTTTTTTTTTTTTTTTTTCTGATTCTCTATCTAATATGGAGGGAGACTGAGCAAAACACTTTGTGGTTCTTAGTTGCTTGTTGAGTAAAACAACATATCCAATTCTGTTATTATCTTTTAGTCTCCCTTGAGCAATGACTTTATTTTCTTGAATGCATTTCTATGCTGATTACATATATATATATATATATATATATATAGACCTAAGGGGGATCCATTTTCTTTCCAAATGTTGAATATTTTTGCTCTTCCTGTACAGTGTTTACTTTGTACTTTTTCTATAGGTGGATGAATTAGAGAATCATACAGTCATAGAATGGTTTGGGTTGGAAGAGATCTTGAAGATCATCTAGTTCCAATCCCCCTGGTACAGGCAGGGACACCTCTCACTAGACCAGGTAGCTTAAAGCCCCATCCAGTCTGGCCTTGAATTCTTTCAGGGAGAGGGCATTTGCAACATTACTGGGCAACCGATTCCAGCATCTCACCACCATCACAGTAAAGAATTTCTTCCTAATATCTAGTCTAAATCTACTCTCTTCCTGTTTAAAGCCATTTCCCCTTGTCCTGTCACTACCTGCTTTTACAAAAAGTCCCTTCCCAGCTTTCCTGTAGACCTCCTTCAGGTACTGGAACACTGCTATAAGGTCCCCCCAGAACTTTCTCTTCTCCAGGTTGAAGAGCTTAACTCTCTCAGCCTGTCTTCACAGGAGACGTGTTCCAGCCCTCTGATCATCTTCATGGCCCTCCTCTGGACCTACTCCAACAGCTCAATGCCCTTCTGTTGGGGGTCCCAGAACTGGACACAGTACTCCTGGTGGGGTCTCATGAGAGCAGAGTAGCAGGGCAGAATCACCTCCCTCAACCTGCTGCTCACACTTCTTTTGATGCAACCCAGGATTGGCCTTCTGGGCTGCAAGTGCACAGCTCATGTTGAGTCTTTCATCAACCAGCACCCCTAAAACTTTTTCCTCAGTGCTGCTTTCAAGCCATTCTTTGCTCAGCCTGTATTTGTGCTTGGGATTGCCCCAGTCCAGGTGCAGGACCTTGTACTTGCCCTTCTTGAACTTAATGAGGTTGGCCTGGGTCCGCATCTCAAGCCTGTCCATGTCCCTCTGGATGGCATCCCTTTCCTCCAGTGTGTCAGCTGCACCACTCAGCTTGGTATCATCTGCAAACTTGCTGAGAGTGCACTTGATTCTGCTGTCCATGTCACCCACAAAAATGTTAAATAGCACTAGTCCCAGAACTGATCCTTGGGAAATGCCACTCATCACTGGTCTCTACTTGGACTGCAACTCTCTGAGAGTGACCATCCAGTCATTTCCTTATCCAATTACTGGTCCATCCATCAAATCCATTTTTTTTCCAATTTATTGACCAGGATGTCATGCAGGACCATGCAAGCGTGTTAAATGCTTTGCACAAGCTCAGGTAGATGATGTCAGTTGTTCTTTATCCACTGATGCCATAACACCATCATGAAAGACCACAGATTTGTCAGACATGACTTGTCCTTCGCGAAGGCATGTTGTTTACCACCAGTCATCCCTCCTTTATTTTCCATGTGCCTTAGTAGGGTCCTCAGGAGCATCTGCTCCATACTATTGCTAGGCACAGAGGTCAGACTGACTGGCCTCCAGATTTCCAGATCTTCTTTTTTTCCCTTCCTGAAAATGGAGGTTATGTTTCCCCTTTTCCAATCAGTGGGAACTTCACCAGACTGCCATGACTTTTCAAATATGATGGATACTGGTTTGGCAACTTCATCCACCAGTTCTCTCAGAACCCATGGGTGGATCTTGTCTGGTCCCTTGGACTTGTGTACCTTCAGGTTCTTTAGATGGTCTTAAAACTGATCTTCACTTGCAGTGGGTAGATCTTCCTTCTCCCTGTTCTTACCCTCGCCTTCTGCAGCTTGGGCAGTGTGGCTAGAGCCCTTGCTGGTGAAGACTGTGGCAAAGAAGTCACTGAGCACCTCATCTTTCTCCGTATCCCTTGTGACCAGATCTCCAGTTTTCTACTGGAGAGGTTCTGCATCCTCTCTGACCTTCCTTTTATCACTGTTACACCTGTAGAATTTCTTCTTGTTCTCCCTTGTGTCCGTGACTAGATTTTGTCTGGGTTTTAGCTTTCTTAACCTTATCCTTGACTGCTTGGTTGACTTCTTTGTAATCCTTCCAGGTAACCTGTTCCTACTTCCACTCCTGATGGGCTGTGTTTTTGCACTTAAGTTTTTGTGCTCCAGGGATCCTTGTTGATCCCCAGAGGCCTCCTGGCACTCTCTCCTGCCTTCCTTTTTTTTGGGATACACTGCTTCTGGGTTTGGAGGAGATGGTTCTTCAATAGGATCAGCTTTCTTGGGCCCCTCTTCTCTCCAAGGCTTTATCCTATGTCACTTTGCCAAGCCCTCCCTGAAGAGGTCAAAGGGAGATTTTTTGAGAAATCTGATCTTCCAGAGAATGATGAGGTTCATCTCTTAGATAAGGGGAAGACCATATTTGTCTTTAAAAAACAAGCTTTCCAATTTAATCAAGAGAGCTTTAAACTAGAGTTGACAGGGGATGGGATCCTCAAATCATCCCACCCTGATGGTGATGTTAGTAATGAATGCCCTGGACTTGGAGTTGGATAACAGGCCAGTAGGACTGTAAGACTTCTCTCCAGACATTCAGACTGTGAAATGCATCAAGTTGTAGGACATAGAGCATCCTTATTTGGAGTGGATCTACCAAGATCATTTGAGTCCATCTTCTGTCTCTACAAAGGACCAGCCAAAGTCAAACCCTATGTTTAAGAGCACTGACCAAACAGAGCTGACCTTGAAGTACGGCTGCTCAAGGCTGTGCTCACAGCCCTGGGCAGCCTGTTCCATGCCCATCACCCTTTGGTGCAGAACCTTTTCCTAACACCTCCCTGACCTTGCCCTTACACAGCTCCACGTCATTCCCTTGGGCTCTTTTGCTGTCATAGAGAGCAGAGCTCAACACTGCTCCTCCACTCCTTGTGAGCTGTAGCTGCCATGAGGCCTCCCCTCAGCCTGCTCTGCTCTGGGTTGAACCAATCGGGGGGCCTCAGTGGTTCCTCACCCACCTTGCCCTTCAGACCTTCACCATCTTTATAGTCCTGCTTTTGATGTCCTCTAGTAGTTTTATGTTCTTCTTGTGGTGCCCAAACCTGTATCCAGTGCTGGAGGTGAGGTCATAGCACATGCAGGGAGGACAACTCTTTCTCTTGTTTGGTGTCAGTGCTGAGCCTGATGCACTGCAGGATATGGTTAGCCCTTTTGGCTGCCAGGGCACACTGTTGATTCATATTCATCATCAACTTATATAACTCAACACTTTGATATTGTTATCTTTTTTATCTACTGTTATCAGCTGCCATTAGTTTTTACCAGGCAGATTCACCTGAGAACCCTAAAAATAACATCTTTAGAATCCAGAAGTCTGAACTTTTGAGTTGCTTTTACTTCTCTAAATTAATTTATTTAAATAATTTTCATAAAAGTCACTTTTAACTTTAGCTTTGATTTTCGACCTAAATCCCCTCTCCATCGGCTAACAACACACACACAGGAGGTATTTTAGCATATGGTAACTTACATAATACATGATTATTATGAATAAAATAAATTCCTTATCAACCTCTAATGAAAGTCAAATTTTAGTGATAACTCTTCTCTATTTTTAGTTGAAGTTATTCAATCCCAATTAGTTTTAATTGCATGTGATGAAGGAATCTTTATACCTGGTACTACAGATGTCCTTTCAAACAGAAAATCCAAACAAGTTCTGTTCAGAAGTAATTGTATACTTTTTGCATTTATCAGTTATCTTCTTTATTCTAAAATTCTCTGTGGGCTTGTGTAATGCAATATAGTATACTTCACGATTCCAGATTTGTGTAAGTCATACAGGTCCTACAACTATTTTGGAATTAGCTACAAAGGCTACATAACCAGTCTCTTTTTGGTAATGTCAGGGCCGTGCATGTGGCAAGGGGGTTGGAGATTCATGATCCTTGAGGACCCTTCCAACCTTGGCCATTCTGTGATTCTGTGAGGGCAATGATCAATTATTGCAGCTTGGAAAGCTGTGGTAGTACACCAGAAAAGTAAGTTCTTGTCCTGGTTTTTCATAACTATTCCATACCATGGCAATATGCAATGAACTAATGAAATGGGAACAGCTGTTAAAGATCTTTAATTCCAAAAACACTACGTTAATTCCCACATGGTTTCTGGGAGGAAAAGAAAAGGTGACAATGACATAAAGATATTCATTTTCCTCTCTGTACTGCCAAATAGCACAGTTAGATGACATTTTCTTTCCCATTTGATTGATTTATTACCCTTAATTCCTTTTAAATTGTATTATTTTACATTCCTTTACCATTTTTAGTAAAATAGTTTCTTTTTATCTAAATTGAGCTGCAGCCCCTGCTTTTCACTTCTCTTCTGGCCTCCTGCAGTGGGAGGAATGGGAAGGGAGGGTCTACGTCCCTTCTTATGTGACGAAAGACCTTCAACCTATGACAGTTTCTCACTAAGATAGTAGACCAGCACTAGAAAAGTTTTGTAATTTAAATCTCTTGGAGATTTTTAATTCTTACACAACTAAGGGTCTTTGTAATCTGGTCTAACTTTGATGACAGTCCTGCTTGGAGAAGTAAGATGCAATAACCCTTAGATATCCTTTTCAACCAACTTTCCCGTTGTTTTATGGACCCATATTTAAACAAAAATGTTGCACTTTCAATTTTCAGTAGCAAGCGTCAAATAAGGACAATAGCATAGCCAATGTCTTTCAGACAAATCTTTACAAGGTTAAATTGTAAGTGACTGTGAGTATGTGGACTAGAAAATTGAAAACACTCAAATATCTTTCCTATTTCTTTTATCATGCAAAAAGCAACTATATTTGCAATTCAAATACAAAGAGTTTAAAAGTAGGAAGTGTTGCACGTAGGTGGGCAAACAATCTCTTGGGAACTGTATGGACAGTTACAGAGAATTTCAGTTCTTTAGAGATATTATTTGTCTTGGCTGTTTGGCACAACTTCAACTTCTGAAATCCAGACCACCAGAAGTTGTATTGGTTAAGTCAGAAGAGGGAATAGCAGAAATCTCTGGTGACTGTATATTGGACCAGGAATAGTGCTTCTCTGCATCCTAGAGAAAGAATGATTTCAAATGGTCTTTCCTGAATCCATTTTAAAAAATGACCTGCCATATTATAAGAAGGAGACGTATGCAAAATCTTTGCCAACTTCAGTACTGCTTGATACTTTTGCTCATTGGAAACAACATCAAAGAGAATCTGCAGCTAAAAATATATTTGTCAGAACAGTCATTTACTTTAAGTCAGTGAAAGCAGAAACAAAATTATCAACATTATTGCTTTTTTTCTATGCCCAAAGTGTTGTTAATGCTCTTTCAGTAACATGCTTAGTGATACTCATCTAGGACTACTCTTCAAACAGACCTTCTGCTGAAAGAATGATTGTTTCTTACAATTTTTTTTTTTTTCCCATGACATTTAAGTCATGAATAAACTCTTGCGCCACAGCAAGAATTGTCTACATGCACATGCTCACTCTGGAAACAAAAGGTTTTACCTTTTTTTTATTTTGTTCCTGATATCAAATGCTGCACTCTGTATATATGAATAAAACATTCTAGTATCTCATTCCTTAAGTGCTTCTTAGAAGTTACCTAATACAAGATTCCAATAATTCAATTTTTTCCAGCAGTAATTCTATAGTAGTTGATTTAAAGAACACTTATGGTTGAAGAGATGCTCATTTTCCATTTTAAAGAAATATATAGAGAATATTAGACTTCAAGAAGAATTTCAGTTTTTCTTTCCATGGATTTATGAGTTTACAGTTTAAAGGCAGTTTGTGCTTTATACTGGTCAGCAATTTGATGTAGTTGTAACTGCAATTTCAAAATGTTACAAATTTTGGAAAAAGGAAAAACAATAGCAGGGGCTATAACACCATTACTCATGGGACTTTGCAGCAGATCATTCTGAAAATCTTATTAGTTAAGCACAGGGCTACATGTCATCTAGTTAACACGATTTTAATGACAGTATTTTTTATTGTCATGCTCGTGTACTTACAATGTAATTTGTGTTTGCAGTACAGATGAACCATTGCAGTTCTGCATAAGAGCAATAGTTCTGAACTGTACTGGGGCACTTCCAACAGCGTAGCCAACCTTATTTATTTTGCAGCGAGGTCTGGAAATGTCTTCAATGAGGTCTGGAAATTTGAATTAAAAGCTTAAGAAATAGCTGGATTTGGAAGTAAACTTTAGTGCAGATTCTGAGTAACTACCATGCAAAACACTTATTTACAACTGACACCATTTCAATAAATAAATCCACAAGGGATCATGAACAAGCAGAGAGAGATGCAAATTCCATTTAATTTGCTCATTGTGTTGGGAAAGTACATAAATACCAGTTTCCACCTCATTACCAATATCTGCAAGTTCAAAATGAGCACCTCCCTATCAAATAAAGGAAAAAAACATCTCCAACCACACCAGTTTCATTTTACTCTGAAAGCTACTTTTCTGTTGAGAAGTATTTTTTCACTGGAAAGTAAGCTTAATCATACATTTCAAGTGTGGGCTTCATTCCCCCTCATCTCTGCTGTGTCCATGTTAGAGATGCAGTGTAAGCTATTACCTAGACTCCCTCCCTACAGCAAGTAGGGAAGAGAGCGATTTATTCTGTCTTGGCCACCACAACTAAAAAACTGAGACCCACTTGGCAATGTTAAAGGCAAGAGAAGGTGATTTCTATCCTGCACCTAGAAATGAGCATACCCTTTGGTAACCACCGATTGTACAATTGGAAGAAACACCCCAAAACTACCTAGCTCAGGGCTGAATTCAAGCAAAGGTCTGTACCACTGCTCCTTGTTTGAGCTTCACAGCAGTTGCACTGACCTGAATAGAACCCAGTCTGCACGTTTGACCCATTTGGATTTGCCCTAAGAACCATCACTTTGTTGAGTAGTGCTGGGCTCTCAGATGAATCTGTCTGCCACCAGATTTGCTCTGCTTGCTATGTGCAGGTACTAGAGCACAGGGCTTTGGTTGTTAAGGTTTCTCCTGGTTGTGTCAGTGGTTCCCCAACTCTTCTAGAACATGCAGCCCCGTGCAATTCATGACAGTCTTTCAAGTGAGGGAGTGACTGACTCCAAGTCCTCTGCAGGAAAGAGCAGAGAGAATGTAGTTTTGAAGTGCTGACTGTGCATGGGAGACATTAGCATTTTATTTCAGAATGCACGACGCTGGAACAATCTGCCAGTCATCCTCTCTGCTGTGTGTATTACAATTCAGCTTCTAAAGGGAAAAGCTCAATTCCTTTCAGGAGATGAGATTTAAGTGGTACAAGATGGTCTATGTTTGAAGTGTTCTGATTACACTGCCCCGTACGATGAGCCTTTTAATAAGGCGAGGGATAGAACCCCAACAGATCATCTTTCTAGAGATTTCTTGAGAATTTTAGAGCTGCTTTCCACTTATGTTCTTTCATCTAGCGATATGTAGTATTCATGAACATGCAATATTTAAAGGATTTTTTTCTTCTGCAGTCTTTTCAATCTGTTTATGGAGTTTTGTTTCAAGTCTTTTAAACTGAGGTTTTGAGTGGGTAATTAATTAAAAAAAAAATCAAGAAAAGATTTCTACCTCTAATCCTAAGGAATCTTAAGAAAATGTGTACACAAAATAATAATCTAGTTCATTAATATATTAATGAGAATCACATACAACAAATAAACAGAATGGCACACAACATCAGAAGCAGATGTTGGGGGTTATGGCAGAAGATGCTGAACCTTCCTACCAAAGTTCAATTACTTTTTGTGTGACAGATGACAGTGGAGGGGCAGTCTGACAGAATGGTGTCTGACATGGAAGTGCAGATGAAGAAAAGGTGTGTCAGTGAATTTCTCCTTGTAGAAAAAATGGCACTCATTGACATTTGTCATTTTGCTGAACTTTTATGGAGGACAGTGAGCACAGTGAAGTGGTGAGTGGTGCATTTCAGTAGTAGCAACAATCACAGTAGATCACCTCCAGTGGTGCAGATTTATGAGCATAGCATGCAGTTCATGTTCAAGGCTGGCAAAAATTCAGAGCTAATGGTGGTGGCTATGTTGAATAATAGTGTTTTGTATTTGAGAATTTGCTCTTTAAAAGAATGTTTTTGTTCTCATTGTATGTGTTGTAGTTTCCATGGAAGTAAATATGAGACATTATTTTCAGAGTGACCTAAAAATAGCCCAAAAGTTCACATTTTTTAAAACACTGGAAAATGATACATAGAGAGACTCTAAAAAATTTCATGATTCAGTATAATTTTCAATTCACAGAAAAATGAAGATTTTATGTCAGTTGAGAACTAGGAGCCTAATTCAGCTGCTATAAATAGTAAATCTCAAGATTTAAAAGATTTAAATCTATCACAAAGTTGAATTGTGTTCTCAATAATTAGCCTAGAGGTTTAACGACATTACTTTTGAAAGTGTCTAGCAGCTGTTTTCAGTATCCTTGTTTTTTTTGCCATTTTTAAAATGATATTGCAAACAGCTGCTCTTCTAGTACACAGTACGCCTGTCATCTCTCTATCAAACGATTTCACTTCAGCATAAACAAGAACAGTTTAGTCTCAAAAATAGGACATACAAAGCAGTCAATAGGAGAAGATTCATAGAACCAATTCTCTGTAAAGAGGAAGTGTTTGCTATTTCTAGCCCATCTGCTTGTAAATCTCCCTTGCAATAGCTATGCTTCGTGTCTGCAGTTTGAATGTTCTATTGTCGGTTGCAATTTGCAGCTGCAGGTTATCAAGGCTGTGTCATAAATGAGGGGGAGGTTTTGGCTGAGGTGTGAGGGAACTGACTTTCTTTAATTGTGACTGACAGACTTGCTAAAGTTTCATTAGAGGGTGATGTTGATTAAAGAAAAGGTGTATTTGCTGTAAGTGTTCTGTTCTGCCTAAGAGTCCTAACCATCAGTGCCCTATCCACATAGGCCTACAGTGACTTTGCTTGCTGTACTTTTGCCAAAGCTCATTGCTCACGACCTCCCCATTAGTGACATGGCTAAATGGAAAGCCTAGTAAACACAAGTACCATTGCCAGTGTGATTCTAAAAAGCATTGTGAACCTTGGCAATGCTCGGGAAACCAGAACCTGACATAGAGATAGGTTTATAAGCTAGCTGCTTCCACTCAGATCTTAGAATGATAAAAGGCTTATGAAAAAGTCACGTTATGAAAAAGCTGATAAAGTTGTCAGCTGAGTGTTCAGTAGCAGTGGAAAAACAAATCAAATGTTAGGAATAATTAGGGACAGAACAGAAAATAGAACACAAAGCATCATTAAAGCACTATATAAATTTGTAGCACCTGCAAACAATGCATTTGGCTTTCTTCCTCTTTTTAAACAAGATTACAGTAAAACTTGGGAACCAAGAAAAAGAAAAAGAGAAAGGCAAAAATGATAATCAAATACAGTAAATATCTTCTGGAAAAGGAGTGATTAAACAGAATAATTATCTGTGGCCAGATTGGGAACTGGAAGAAAAGACATCATAAAAGGTCTGTAAAATCAGGGGATACAGAAAGTAAATTCAGCCTGACTCATTGGGAGTTCAGCATGGACAATTATCTGTTCTGTCAACTATTGTTGCTATGCATGACTGGAGACACCAAATAAGAATCCAAGTGAGTGGTTGTGTAAGTGTAGAAAACCAACAAATCAGCCAGAAGAGGGAAGAAAATCTAATACAGAAGGCAATTAGTATGGGAGACCTAAATGACTGGAGACTATCTTTAAGATAAAGGAATAAAGGATTTACACTTTCTGCCAGTTTCTCTTCATAATCCTGTCATGATGAAGACATTTCACTTATACTGGTATGATATCCAAAGTCAATTTCAGGAAAGGGTTACATCCACCTCTTATTTAATACATTTATTTACAGGTATATGCTATTTGATAGTATTTACTTCCATCTTTTATAAATTATAAAATTCCATCTAATTATAAATCAGTTTCAAACCAGAATTATTCTAATTCCGTAAACATACCATCATGAAAGGCTAGTAAGAAGACTTTGATTTCAAACTTAAAAATAAAATACAACAAATGACTTAACGTAATTTGTGTGCATTTGCCAATCTTATGAGTCATGGCTTCACATGGTTTCATTTAAATTGTTATGACAGTCAGTGCTTTATCTACAGTGAAACAGAAGAGGATCTAATAAAGGTAAAGTAAATATTTGTATGTCAGTGCCAGTGCAAGAACAGAGTGATGACAAAATTTTGCGGCTGCTTCCTACATTCAAAAAACCAGGTAGAAAAGAATTACAGTTTAAATTCACTTATTTAAACTTTTGTTTCATTAAAGTAGAAAGATAGCAACAATTATATTGGAGAATGAGAAAGGAATATTCAGCCTTATATTACAGAATAGAGTAGAAATGAAAAAGATATACTTGGGCAAATAGAAATTGCTTGTCAGGAAAAGGAATAGTGAAGATCCAAATGCTTGACCTTCTCAATCATCTACATAAGAAGCAAAATAATTCCTTCTTCTACACAGTATCGGAATTTAAATTTTGCAGTGATTTTACGTGATTAAGAATCTAATTAAATGAGAAAGTATAAGTGCCAGATAGATAAATAAATAAATAAATAATTTGTACATTTAGATGTATGAATACAACTGCACATCTACACTCTGATTAAGAAGTAGATTTAAAAATCAACTTAAATAGAATATCAATTTAAATAGAAAATCAATTTAAATAGAATCCTATTTAAATCCTAGAAACCAAGAATTCTAATTCAAACAGAATTCAAAAATGTCTTCAATTGTCTAAGGCAATTTTTTCAGTACTTCACTGAAATACACTTCTCTTTGTGTCCTCATAAGGACCCCTAAGGACTTCACAAGTTTATTTTGCTAGCACGATGTGGTACTAGAAATAAAGGCAGAAACAGCTTTTTCAAAAGATGATGTGCTCTTCAACATGGACGCACAATGACTGAAGGAGATTGCCATAGGAGCAATGGTCTATTTTTCCAATGGCAAAACCTGCTCCTATAATTGGGCTTTCTAGTGAGTAGACTGACATTAGTCAGATTGATACATCTATTTGTACAAATCAATAGAATATAAAATATGGAAGACAGATTCCAACTACATAGACTTTTTGTCTCAGGAAAAAGAAAATAAAAGAGGCACAAGAGATGGCAATCAATTTGTCTAAGGCATTACCTAAAGAAGCCAAGGCTCCGTGGTAACAGTAAGTGTGGTTGAAGCTGGTATGTGTAGAACAGGATATCAAAGCAAATAATTGGTAGAGATATTACTGTCCCACTAACACCTTCTCATAAATAATATTAATTATTGTGAAATTACTATTCTGTGCTAATTCAATTAAAAAAAAACCCCAAAACAACAAACATCTCGGTTGTTGATTTGTTCCTCCTTAAGTTTTTCTCCTGAGTTATTTCACTGATAGCATTTACTCGATTCAATGAATCCGGCTGTTCTACAGGCAGTTAACCATTTCGAGCAGTTCAAAAGTTCACTGTCCAAGACAGAAGGAAGACAATGTTTTTTTTCCTCAGGAAACTTCTATAAGCACATTCAAAAATCATAGAAATCTTGGGTGGCAGATAGGAAGTATTACAACTGCAATATACAAAAGCACACAATGGTCTTTTACAGTTGATGAATAACCACAAAATTTGAGAGAAGCTGACATTTATATCTCAGATCCACCCTCTAGTGCAGACATAAGTAGCAGAAGGTGGGCATGCCTATGTAGTTAAACTCCAGTGTTTTCAGTACTGCACTATGGGCCTGGACTAACTAGAAAACATGATTTTTTAGTTAACATATTTAACTTTTATGTTTAGCCTATTGAGTATCATGCAGACATTCACCATGGAAATAATTATTATAAGCACTGAGTGCAAAGGTCAGCATGAGTAGAAATAACCAATTAGTATTACAGTTCACTTGTTACATGAAACAGAGCACCAAAATGAAACTTTCTGTGATAGTTGTAAATTTTGTCTCATAAAGCTAGGGACAAAACAGAGCTTAGCCAAGCTTACCTTGTCAAGCCCCAAAGCTCTACTCAAAGTCACAAAGAAATTATCAGGCAGTAACTTCTGTCTCAAACCTCAACCCAAAGTCATACCAGAATTATCAGACAACTTTTTCAAGTCAAAAATTGAAATTAAAGAGATGTTAAGAAAGAAGCATAAAATTTGACATAACAGAAGTCATTTATAATTGTATCGCAAAGAATCCTTTCAACCAAGCTAAACCCTGTGTGTTTTGTATTCAGCAAGTTGATGGCAAAAGCGGAGTGGAATTTTGTTTATTCACAGGAACAATTGATGCATTATTTCTGCACAAGAATAGTCAGCTGAGACAAAATTATTTATGGCTATCAATTTGCTCGATGCTCAGAGTATTTCCGAGCATATAGCAATTGCCTTTCAAGATTACTGAACATTTATGTTTCAACAACGTAATGAATAGGTTATTCTGTCTACTTTTGGAATGGAAAATCCATTTAGTGTGAACATGAGCATTTCTGTTTCTTTATAAATCACTTCAACTTTTCTCTGTATTTGGATACTCAGTTCTTACTGTGACAAATAAATGGCAAGCACAATTTGATAAACGTTTCAATCTGACTGAATACATATCTTTTCTGAGGAACCAGGAGGGAGATGGATATTCCAGCAGCTTCCAACTACAAAAGCCATCAGATTCAACATTTCCAACTGCTTTGATCCCACACTCTCTCAGACTCTGAACTCACAATGACTTGTAGAGAGATTGAAGAACACCTGAGGATGTGGGTCAGAGTGAAAAATACAAGACTAAATATGCAAAGGCAGTCCTCATCAAGCAAATGGCAGCGTATAAGTCGCATATAGCTATTTGCCTTTATGATTTCTTTAATGGACAGAAACATTTAATTAACTGGTGTATCTTTGTATGAAGAATTCCTTCTCCTGTATCATGAAGCCTAGTAAGCACACAAATTAAGTTTTTTGAATATAATTCAGAATATTGTAATTAGAATTGTTTTTAGCCTTTGGTTTTAAAATACATCCTTAGGTCAGTGCTCATAAGTGGGACAATTCCTGTCCCTAACCACTGGGAGGTAGCAGATGTATTACACATTCATTAAGGTCTCAAGAACTGTGCTTGGAATATCACCAAAGATACAGCTTTGCTGTTTAAGGATGTACCTTTTGTCATTAGATTTACCGAGTTGTTTTGAAAAAGGTTCATTTAGATATTGTATAATTAAACAAGTTCCTCAGATATTATATGCAAATACTTAGATAAAAATATCAAAATTTCTGTATGATTTTGATCAACTAGTATTGAAAATCTCAGTAAGCAAGTTTTTTGTTTTTAATTTCTTTTTAACATCTATTGTAAAAAATACTTCACTGATTAAGATTTCATGTAGGATTATCCTTCTAATACCCTAAGAATTATTTTGCCACCTTCTATTTTTGCATGAAAAGACTCCTTTTCAAATGAATTTCTCTACTGTGAACAGACTCTAAAAAACATCAATTCAAGCAGTGACCTGATATTTTTCTTTGTATTTAGTTTTTCTAAAGAATAAAGAATAATTAAATAATCAGACTAAATGCCTCAATCAGAGAAATTAGTCTAAACATATCATAACAAAGGACTACTGTAAACATTTCAGCATTCCTTTGTTGTTTTGCAAATATCATGAGAATAGCTCTTTCTTTCATACTGTTTATTAAAATGTAAAAAAGCCCACTTGCACAAATGAATTATGGATAAGAATGGAATAAATGTCATACTAAAAATATAGCTGGGTTTTGTTGGCCTTTGAATATGATCATGTGAACAGCTCCATTGACTTAACTTATCATGGTGACTGTGTAATGCCTCTGCTGATGATGCCGGCAATTCACGCAGATTGTTCGTCCCCATTCTGTATAAACAGGAGGGGGAACGGCTGTTTGTGAGGGTGGACAGTGACAGGACAAGGGGGAATGGTTTCAAACTGAGACAGGGGAGGTTTAGGTTGGATATTAGTAGGAAGTTTTTCACACAGAAGGTGGTGACGCACTGGAACAGGTTGCCCAAGGAGGTTGTGGGTGCCCCATCCCTGCAGGCATTCAAGGCCAGGCTGGACGTGACTCTGGGCAGCCTGGTCTGGTGGTTGGTGACCCTGCACATAGCAGGGGGTTTGAAACTAGATGATGTGGTCCTTTTCAATCCAGGCCATTCTATGATTCTATGATACTCCAACAGGACCTTAATTTAAAGCCTCATCCTGAGCTAGTAATGCTCAAGCCTTGACTTACACACTGATGTATGGAATAATAAGGAGTTACAATAAGGAAGTGTCATACTCTTTAAACATATTAGTTCTTATTAACTAAAGGAAAATCTGATTTTTTTTCCTATTTAATTTTTTTATTAAAGCTGAAGTCAATTCTGTAGTAAAAGATACCAGTCATAAGCTTTTCACAATATATATTGCCTCTTGTCATCCAGTCTTGTTTTGATTAGTTGAGTAAACTGAAAGTTCTCATTAAAATTTTACAAGGACTTTTCTTCCTGCTGAATTTCATAATGTATTTTCTAATTTCCAAACAGAAACTGAGGCAAATAGGCTTCTGCTTCAAAAAAAAATCTCCCAAAACTCTGAAATTCTGTTGACCTTTCACTAATTTTGATGTTTCACATGTATTCTGAGTAACCACTAACACTGTCATTCAAGAGATATAATTATTAAAAGATTATTTTCTTATTCTAATTTTGACAATCAATAAAATAATGACTTCAAATTAAAAATACGATTATGCTTACAGTGATATTCAGCAATGAAGTGCAAATTGTCTGAATGTTGAGAGTGGTTTTATTTCACATTAGGCAATACTGCTTAAAAATGTCCTTTTTCACTATCACTCAAATCTATTCAACATTATTATGCAAAATAAATGTTTTCAATAAATATTATATTGCTCAAATGGATGCTTATGTTCCATGGTGCACAAGCTAGAGCTGGAATTACAGAATAAAAAGACATGAAAACATAGTTCCAAAGTAGCTTATAGACTTAGTTCTGCTAGTTCCATCTTTCATTCAAGAAAAATATGGGAAACAAAAAATATCTAAGGGCTCTACCTGAGAGGATTGATTTTTTTTTCAGTCTCATAATTTTATCTTAATTTGATTAAAAATTCTAAGTTTATCTGTTTTAGTAGACTTTGAAGATCAAATACCGTGAGCTTCTCTGGAAAATCTTTTCCTCTCAGTAATTTGACTCTATTGTCTTGTTCTATTTTATAGTGACAAAGCGTAAGTAGTATCAAAAAGTGTGCCTGTAGTCCCTGTAAAAATTAATCTTACTGTAATATCATACAACTTAAAGCTTTATTTTAGTAGTCTATCTCTTTATATATATATATACATATAAATTTTCAGGTGTGGAAATGTCCAAAAGAACTTACTGCTAATTCTGAAAATCCAGGGATGTCAATGGATTATAAAGTTTTTCTAAAATTCTTAAATCACAAGCTTTAACAGACCCTATTAATTTATTAATTCCTGAAAATCAATCAGTTCTCATCAACTAATTATTTTTCTAAGTTGCTAGGAAATGTGGTGATGGTCAATTTCTTCAATAACACAAGATAAGACAGTCAACAGTCAAACTGTTTTCTCAGACCAAGGACGTTTTTAACTTCTTAAGCTCTTATTTTTGTCTGGAAAGTAGGCTAGCAACACTTTAAAACACCTACCTTATTAAACCGGAGAGAAGGAAACTGGGAGGAACAATATTTTAGTTCAGTGATTAGGGATGTCATGCCCGAGGGACAAAAAAATAATCTCTTTTCTATTACTATTCACAGAACTAGCCTGTTACTTCATCCACTGACTTTCTAGTATTTTACTTCCAAAAAGACCTGGCCAATTTTCCAGATACAGTAAAGAATGGAAACTCAAGGCTCTCAATTCATTTAATCTCTATATCTTCAACTTTTTTATTTCTAGCTTTCCTTGAGAATCTTCAGAAGTATTTAATCCAAATGTTAATTCATTTAATGCCTAGGAAATAATAATAATAATAATAATAATAATAATAATAATAATAATAATAATAATAATAATGTTCTAGACAGTAGTAGAAGAGCTGTACGTGAATTACTTTGTCATTGAAAATATCACTGCAGTTGCTTTCAGTGGAGTAGTTCCGAGGACAAAACCTTCATTAGGGAAATGAGGGAGGAAGAGATCATTTAATTTGGGAAAAAGTAAGTCTTTTTTTTGCTCATCTTTGACTATTATGGTGGTGAATTCAACTCCTTCTGTAGAAGAAAAAAATTAGTCCCATTAGTTGTGGTAGAATGTAGATGACACTGCAATTGCATTACATTTCAAAAATACTTTTTGTAATTCTGTAATCAATATTGAAAACCTCTTGTCATAAGAGGAGTGCACGCTTTATTGAAATATATTGTATATATAAACCATTGGTTTTCTATACTTAGATTTTGAAAGGTGCTGACATTTACTTCCTGGGATTTTTGGCTTGCTTAATATTTAGAAAGCAATTATTCCAGAATGGATTTGAAAACAACTGTCAGCATTAATTCTTATTGATACAATCTTCAAAGAGGATACACTGGCAAGAGAGGACAAAGTATGTGAATAATGACTACTACATGGTGGACTTTTCTCACTGTGTTCTAATGCTGAATTTGATTTATAATGTACTGTTAGTTTGAATCTGAGAGACCAAAACCACTCACTTTGATCTATTGATTTTTTTTTTCAAATAATACATTACATTATTTATCCTAATACTCTTCCTGAGAGTATTTCTCTCCACTGTATACAAAATGTGACACACTAATTTGAAGCATTGCTAGCAGCTGATAAAACAGACTAGCTGATGTTAAAGAATACCAGTTTCTGAAATGCTATTCATTTCAGAAACTTGGTGCCAACTGGCACATCAGCTTCAATTTATCCTCTAAGATAAATGGCTTTGCAACAGAGATCCATAAAAAGCTGAATGACTTACTGAGTTAATGAGAGTACCAAACCACACAGCCTGGTCAGTTCCTTTCAAAGTTTATTTTCAAACCAATATCCTCAACTGCATCCAGTTTCATTGTGTTGAAGAGAATACTGTGAGTCTTTTATCATGCCTATAATGATCATACATATCCTGCTATTGTTGATGAGAGTTCAAGGCATGCACATAGGTGTGATTTGAGATTTACAAATCAGGGCAAAATATTTTAGGGATGTTTCTTCCCTTTTAATTCCCCTTACTCAGTTGGGAATTAAATCTATAGTCTGCAATGTGGTAACACTGAAGGAAGAACCACTGGTATTACAGCAATGAAACAAGCAGATGCTATCATTATCCATGGCACAAAACTACTGGTGAAATTTAAATTATTCTCCATTTTTAAATGAAGAAAAACTTGTGGTTTTATTAGTAAAAGCTGAAATTCAAAGGCAGCATTATTTCATTGTTTTAGCAGTGCTATTCTGTTTAGATTTAGTTCAGTTTGCGTACTATCTCAAAGATTTTCATACTCATAGCTTACATATAAAATTTGGCATATAGAATTTACTATCTGTTTCAATTTGAACTTGTAAAATTTAAAGAAGACACATCTCAGACAAAGTGTAAATGTAGGTCAGAATTAGATTCTCTCCTGTCAAAGAAATGAAGCCATTAATTCAAATTATTTCAATGGAATAGAATAGAATAATTTCTACTATATACCTTTACATTTAAGATGAAACTTTGCAGGGTTTATACTATATAGATATACTATAGAAGAAGACACCTTTGGATTTTTCATACAAAGTTCTAGCATAGGCCTGAAATAGTACTTCACAGTACATAATACAATATACACAACCTTCAGATTAACCAGTGGGGTGTGCTGAGCTAGTTCAGAAAAGTGAAAACTTAAAATCTCAACACAGAATTCATGATCTGGTTCACAGGTCTGTCATCTTCTGAACCACATTAGATAAAATTGCATGAGAAACAACATATATGCCAGATGCGTGATCAAGATCAGCAAAAGAAATGCACAGCTCTCTTTTCCAAATATTTATATTGGTCTTCTTAAAAATTGTGAGGAATTCTTCTTTATATTAAAATGTAATTTAGCACATTTCATAGGAAAGTTTGGAAGGCGATTGAAAGGAAAAGACTGAAGAGAGATTCTTACAATGGGCATCAAGAGAGAAACTATGATGATTGGCCAAAGGGCTGCATATTGATCTGAAATCACACTGAGCTTAAACTCAGAAAACTGTAGCTCATTTGTGTTGAAAAGTAGTTCTGAAGATAGAAATTTTACATTTACAACCCTATCTCTAATTCTTAAAAAAAAAAAAAAAAAAAAAATTAAACAAACACACAAAAACAACAAAAAAAAAACTAAGCTTGACAGAAAAAAACCAAAAACATGCTTAGTGAGTAGGAATCACTAGATGAGTCTTCCAAATAATTCGTTTGCAAGGGCTAGCTGGCATCTGGCATTCTCCTTGGATTTCACCATATTTTGATATGTCTCTAACTAATTGAAAAGGGCTTGTAAAAATTGTTTGTTGTGGTTTTCTTTCCTTTGCTGAACAATAAATGATAAATTGCCACTTTGGGGTATAATATTTCTAAGACAATCTTGTAGAGAAAATCTTGCTAAAGTGTCAGTAATCAGAAACATAAATAAAACCTAAGATAAATCTGGATGAATGAAATATGCTTATATTTTTAGGATCTCAGTTCCCCAAGTTTTTGATGTGCATATGAAAAACAGAAGATATGCATACTCTCAGTGAGATCAACAAGCCTACACAAGCTTAATAGTTTTTGCTGGATCAGAGAGTAAATTACCGTAGGTAGGCAAAATGAAGTGTGTGATAGTCACCTAAAAACTTCAGGAAGCTGCTTACCAGTGCAAATAGATTAAGCATTAATCATTTATTAAGTTGTAAAAGTTTGCTTTAAAATAACAGGCCTAAAATTGACCTTATTGCTTTTTTCTAAAAGTTACAGAAATAATCCTGCAACCTCTGCAGTGTTGCATGTTCCTGCTAGATGCCAGTATAATATTTTTAAAAGTATGACCACAGTCAATGTCCTCCCTCCAAAGTTTGAATTGATTATCTTGTATAAGCAAGATAAATAATCTTGTGCAGCATAAGATTTTTTTTTTTTATTTTTGTCATTGAATGTTCTCTGTGATTTATGACTGAAAGTGAGGTGACCTGTATGACTACATTCACTTTCATGGTTTCACAAAAAAGATCACTTTTTATCTGAATGGCCATCGATCAAATCATTGTATGATAAAAGGTGAAGAACACTTAGTTTAAATAGCACAGTCAAACCCTTGATTAGATGCCTAACACACACACAAAGGTGACTTATTTTCTGATGTGTTTGCCCTGTTGGGAACAGGATCAAGAAACCATACAGATTTCCTCAGGAAAGATAAGCACTTTAGATTTCAGTGTAGTCTGTCCCACAGAACTGAAACCATTGGGGTCTCATTTAAAGAGAGAGAAATATATGAATTGTAATCATAACAGAATTCTTCAAGATGGTAAAGCTATTGCCAGGTTGTTTTCCTTAAACTAAAGACAGCTAGTCCTGCTCTAACTTTTGCCACCTACAGAACTTTTTGCCTTGATTCCCGGGGCTGCCGATCCCTCAGTACAATGCCAATACACAGTGCTTTCAAAATGCAGCCGTATGACTTACATATTTTAATAATGCTCAGTCTTGAGGCTCATCAGCACATTCATTTTCCATCTTTAGAAGTAAAAATAATGAATTTCTACTGTTTTCTGAGATAATGGCTGTTTGGTCAACATTTCTAAAAAGGTAGTGTATGGAGTGATACTCAGTATATTTCAAAACAAAAGCAGCATAGAAGGTCTGTTAGTGTAATTACTCAAGTTTTTGTTTGCAAATGCCCACACATCTAGTATGATGAACAGTGAAAATAGTGACTTTTTAGAATTCTGTTTTCTCAAGTGTTAAACTTAACATTTGAACTCTAAAAGGCAAAATAGAAATGTAATGAATACTTTTTCCCTTTGAAAGACATTTTCCACAGTTTATGGCTATTGCTAGAATTCCATAATTGCTATTTGTATTATTTTTCTTACAATTTTCTTCTAACAGTATAGGTTCCATGTTTTTCCCCCTCCTGTTTCCATGTGTTAGGCAAAGATATTTCATGACTCAATCAGCATTAGCAACTGAATAAGCCTTTGAGTGTACTGAGAAAAATGAAGAGATGGTAACAGCCACATTTCTCAGCAGTAGAAAAAGTGCTTCTGTAGCATTCACTGGCATAGCTGAGCATATGCTCTGCATGGTTCTTCAGTCATCTGCTTGGAGTGGGCAGCAGTGTTGAGGAAAAGACAATCTGTCTCTCTGTTAATGAAAAAGTATCTCTACAAAATAGAGTTGATTAGCCCAATGGTAAACTGTTCAGTGAATTAGAAACTGAGAAATGATAAAAGCTTGTAAAAAATTTACCTTCTCTGCCTCAGGAGCTCAGATATTTATGATATATGAAACACAAATATGGTAAAACTGGTAATACTGAAAAACAGATTACAGGAAATATAAAACATTTTTAACTATATAAATGTGAAAAATTTGCCAAGTAATTTAACTTCCTCTCGAGGATATCATTACCTTTTTTTAATGTATGCCTGCAGTTCAGTAGAGGGATGCACAAACAAGCTTTAAAAGAGATAGCATAAGAAATGGAGTAAGTTTAAAAGTGCTAGCATGTAAGGTAGCCTACTTTTATTTCTCGTCTTAATATCTTATCTCACATGGAGCTCCATGCTGCTGCTACTAGACTGTTTCATATAAACAAGCTCAATTGTGCAGACAGCTTGACTATCTCTGTACTTCTCTGCTGGCCGCAGGGCAGGCATATTCCGTATACAGACCTGAAACTGCAGGTGGCTGAGCCAGTGAAAATGAAGGTCCAATTCAGCAGTCCTACCATTTTCTTTCTTCCTTTTCCTTTCACTGGAGAATGTGCTGCTGGCATTTTATCTGGCAACAATGGTGACAATATATTTATACTGTAAATGGGAATAACACCTCCTGCTTTTGTTAAGACCATACAACAGTGAAATCAATTTGAACTGCTTTAAAGAAATGAGGCAGAATTTTTTTTTTTTTTTTCAGTTGCATAAAAACAGATTTCATATTGTGTATTTTTCATGTGCCAGAAATCTGCCTTTGGCTGAATTTTAGCAGATGGACAAAATAGTTCAGATATTTTTGTAAAAAGGGTTAGATGAGACAAAATATGTTCTTCTTATATCTAGTTGTAGTAATTTTTCGATAGTTTCCAGAACAGACAAGATTTTTCAGAAAATTTTAATATTTGCTGGTGTCTTTTGGGTAGGAATTAAGCTCTACTTGGTCTTCTATATTCAATTTATTTCCAAGTGGTATCAGGATTAAGGAATGGGACTCTCTAAATTCATTGTAAACACTTACGAAATCAATTAGAAAAATGTTTCTTTTCCCCATTTAGCATCAAATCTATGGAGGAACTCCCTCCTCTGCTAGCTGCAGAGGTTTGGTGATGAGCCTAGATGTTCCAGAATTGCAAATATAACTGGCAGAGAGAGAAAGGAAAGATGTTTACTTGGGGGAGGGGGGGCAGGTTAGAACACATACTAACAAAACATTATCATTGTCAGTCATGAACTGTAAAATAAAGGAGTTCCTAAAGTAATGTCTCCCATCCTACTGTGTTTTTGTTTTTGTTTTTCAGTGGGAAGCTTGCCACAGTTTTCAAATTACAAAGGAATACAGTTTACCCAAATACATCATTCCCAAACACACCCTCACTGATGAAATGTTAATGGTTAATACATGTTAGCTGGTGTACTTTAATCATATACAATTTTTAAAACTTATGTACTTGTAAATAAACGTCTACCCAATGCACATCCCAACACCAAAGAAAATAATTGGACATATTCTAAAGTGATTTGGCTTATAAATGATAGCATAGCAATATTTTAAAGAATTTTGTATTGCTTACTGGGATTCTCAGAAGCCGTGGTTTTGGCAAATTGCATGATGCTCTGGGAAGCATATCTTTCATAAAATAAAAGATAACAGTGACAGAAAGGTCTTAAAAATTCTATTAAGTGAAACTCTGAATGCAAAATATAAATCACAATGTAATTTTCACTTTACTCTTTCAAGACATGGAAGGAATCCATCACAAACATCAAATAATTTTTAGACTGAAACAAAGGACAATGGGAACTTTTTGGCACATTATATTGAAAGTGTTCAAATGCAGAAGAAGGAAAAAGAAGAAAGATTACTGAATAGCCAATACTAAGATACAGGTTACAAATCTATATATACCACTGAAAATACAAGATCAAAGAATGAAAGTTACCAATACACTAACTTGCAAAACATCAGCTGGGGAGGGATTCTTCACACAACTGTTGCATAAAGAATGCACCTATGAGATGACAGAAGGTGCTGGGATTCTTGTTTCGTTATTAATATTTAGCTTCACCAGTTAATCAGTAATTATACCAGAATAAAAGCCTTCATCTTTAGAGGACAGAAAATAAGAGAACTGGAAGAATCTATTACAGTTCTTGACTGTTGATATTTTTAAAGACAGTAGTAAATGTGAGCCCCAAATCCCAAACTAACTGCAATAACTCAGCTGAAAAACCATGCATAACTTAATATATTTTGCACACAGTTATTAATACATTTCAGAGAAAGTAAGTCTTAGACAGAGAGCTTTCCAGCCCTTTTTTCTACTGCTATGGACCAATCAGCTTTACTCATTCTTCTGCTTATCAGGTTCAAATTTTCAGCTTGCAATTTCATGTCTTACAAAAGAAAATGACATTGTATCATCGAAGATCAAAATCATCTACCCTTTTCAATGCATTACTGTCATGGAAAGCTGTTGTGCTTTTCAGTGCTATTACAAAAGTGCAAGATAAGAGAAATCTCCATCAACAAGGCATCATGTTTCCTATGTTTATCTGTGATTGCTGCATATGGCATGTAGCTTCTTTCAAGTTTTTAAAATCCTTGGGAATATTTTTTGCCTTCAATTAAAGCTTTTCCTGAGTCAAGTTGTATCTTGCCATTTTGAAAGATGGCATCTTACATAGATCACTATACTATTGATTTAATGCATTTTCAATTTTTAAAATCTTTTTAATAATCTCTTTCTTCTCCTGATGTTCAAACTTTACTTGGTAGCTCTGATATAATACTTTTTAATCCCTAAGTAAAATGCATTTGTAATATTTCCCCACAATTTTTCAGTTAAGGTTTGAAGATAAACATATATTCTTCCAAGTTTTCCATACTTTTATGTTATGTAACCTTATTGTCAAGTGAGCAATGGCCACTGTTGAAGAATCTGCTGACTCCATAACAAAAGAAACAAATTTGTTTTTAAAATGCCTTCTGGTTTTCACTAGAACAAATAAAATACTATAAAAAGACTGTCAGTATAGCGTTTCTGCTTATTTCCAGTTAATCTTTGTCCTGAAGTACTCCATATTTCCCACAGGTAAACAGAGAAAGATACATGTGTACAATGATTTGTCCTGTTTTGTGTGCTAAACATCTATTTGTATCTCTGTTAATTCACAATAACAATGGGTAGCTGGCAATTATCCAATGCCCCTCACAAATAAGTGTTTAACATTTTGAGGGAAAGTCACTTGGCTGAAAACAGTCATTAAAATGAAAAACTAAAAAAATATGTTATTAAATATAAGGATAGATATATAGTAAAGGTAACAGGAAAGAAATACTGAAAGTGCCTTCCTTCACTGTGGCTTTGTCCATGCTTGTCTTACTCTACTGTTGAGGACACTTGTTGTGTCTATTCTTTATTACACAAGAATATTACTACTTTTCTGCATTTATTTCAAGTACTTTCACTTGAAAGTTGGAAAAGATAATCTCCCAATATCTTTTTCTGTTATCGTTACAGACAATGCATGCTACCGTCTTTCCTTTATTTTTCAGTTGCCACCACTATTTCAGTTACAGTGATACTACTGCCAGCATTAAATTTTGAATTCCTAGGAAATGATTTCAATGTAGTGCTTAAAAGCCTCCTTACACTTACTGTTCCTAATGTTTTTACCACAACAGCCCTGAGGAAATGACTTATTTAAGTTACTCAGTTCAGAAAGTTTGACAGCCTTTCTTTTCCAGAAGACTCAACCTTTCTACAGTCATGCACGGTTCCTTACTGTTCTGTGCAGACTTGTGTGTGAAGCTCCCACAGGCAAAGAATTCACATTCAATAGTTTATTTATTATGCACTGCAAAGGCTGCTTGCATTCCCTCAATACAAGATTTACTGGCCATACAGACACCTGTCATGGACTGACAGTCCTTTTATTCTCACAAATCAATTTCTCATCAGCTATCAGAACACTTAATTTCAGGCTGTATATGTAAGGGCATTTGTCTTTTTCCCAATAGTGGCTTTATTTATTTATTTATTTATATTGTAGTTTTCACATTTCTCTTTAATAAAGGGACACTTTAATGAAAGGCCTACAAGTACAATTCTGTCACAGCAGTTTACTTTCTCATGAATCACTAGCATAGCTGGAAAGGCAAAAACAATCCCAGAGGCAATACTTTACAGTTACCAATTTATCTATTTTCCCATTAGAAGTCAAAGAGTATGGAATCTGCTTCCAAACCCAAACAGCCTGTGACTGCGTGGCAGTACTTCCCTCCAAGTACTGATGTTAATTATAGGGCTTTACATTTGCTCAGCTGTGCACGTTGTACTCCTTGCCTCTGCTAGTTGCATTAGCTTATTCCTCTGCAGTAGAGAATGCCTTTAGCTGCAAGAATGTTGCGGGAACAGAATGTCTGGCAGCAAAAACTGGGGCAATTCTTCCTGAGTTGCAGTGTTTAATGTCACCATTTATTCTGCATCTCTAAGGCAGAGCAGTCAAAAGGGAATAATGCTTCATGGTCTTCTAATTAGGTGTTAGTAATTGAAAGCACCTACTACCAACAGAGCTAGTTATGAGTAATGCTAAGTATCTTTGAAAAGTGGTTGCATAAATGAGTACCTCAAAGATAGCAAGTCAGGTATAGCTCGAGACTAATGTCTGGACTGTCTCTGGACTACTCTGGACTCCTTTTTATTTACTGGTAAAACTGAATCTTTAAATCAACTTTGCAAGTATTTAAATATTCACTGTTTTTCCCAAAGTACTCATAAAAAAAAAAAAAGAAAGAACAGCTTTTCTACACTTTGAATTTAAAAAAATGCTTTTAATTTCTAAAAACATCTGAAAGTCTTCTGGTGTTCTCCCCACCCTCACCCCCCCCACCCCCTTTCTTTTTTTTTTTTCTCCTCTGTTGTTTTAATGGATGAAATTTCTTGATTTTCAGTAATTACCGCACTACTGCTTTAAAGGAGATCTTACATCTTAGAAGCGCCTGAAACAGGATTTTTTTTCTTTCTTTTTTTTTCTTTTCTTTTCTTTTTTTTTCCAAGCATTTAGCAGCCATCAACTTTTTCAAGACTTTAGCTTATTCATTTAAAAAAAAAATCAAAAATCTTTCCAATCTTTCTTTTTAACGTCATGAATGTTACATTGAAGACAGATATTAGTCCAGCAAGACATCTCTCTCTACAAGAAACTGAATTCTAGATGCAACTTAAGCACATTGCTTGCAGTGTATGTACACTGCTTGTGTCTACATGAATTAAAATATGATAGTTAGGTGATAGTTCTTAAGTACTTAATCAACAGACAAGAATAGTTTGCAGGATTAAAACTGGAAGCCATTAAAACCTTGACTAACAAACTTAAAGGTCAAGTAGAAGGCAGTTTTCAAGTATCTCTGAGTTATCTCTACCAGTTTTGATTACCAGAACAAAAGTTAAGATGTAAAGGGGAACAAGGTTACTGATTTCAGGAAAATCAGAAGTAGAGAAAAAAAAGTGATTTAAAAGATTTATTGTTGATGATCTTCGTGAATACCACAGAGAAATGTTTGAAAACATTTACTTACTCATTGTGTTTTATGATGATATTCACACATTATTGAACTATACAACTATAAAAAAAATCACCTCTATTTCTTTGGTCGTGTAACTTTCAAGATGGAAAAGCCATTAAATCACAAGAACATGTATTTGTGACGGTATAGTCATGTAGGAAGGTTGTGTGGAATAGGAGCAAAGAGATACTGTAAATGTGCAGTTGCAATAAAGAATAATTAAAGGCACTTGCATTTTTATAGAAGTGGTATTTTTTTTTCAAATATCTCAAAGAATGGCTACAAGAAATCTTAAAATATGTAGGTTCCCTTGAAAGTAACGCCTCCTATTTATTCCCAGGGAAACTCCAAAATATATAGTGAGCACAGTAACACTGATAGAAAAAAATTTTAGCTACAAAACACTATTTTTCAACATAGTCACCATCATTAGCTCTGCATTTTTGCAAGCCATGAACAAGAGCTGCATACCATGCTCATAAATATCTGCACCAACAGAGGTGACTACTGTGACAGTCACCACTGCTGAAACATATACCACTCACTGCCTCACTGTGCTCACATTCACTGTCTGTTCTCCATAAACATTCAGCAAATGTCAAAGAATATCAGTGGGTGCCATTTTTTCTACATGGAGGAATTCAATGGCACACCTTTGCTTCATCTACACTTCATCATATGCCGTTTTGTCAGACTGCCCCTCAGCTGCCATCTGTCACACAGGAACAAAAAGTAACTGAATACTGGTGGGAAGGCTCAGCATTTTCTGCCATACCACCAACATTTGCTTCTGTCTTTGTGGACAAGCATCATAAAATAGGAGGCATTATTTTTGGAGCAGCACTCATACCTCCCGCCCGGTATAAAGTTACTGCTCTTAACTGTATCATGTGACCTTTCACAGCTAATTCTAGAGCTGTTTATAGGATTAGACTTAGTATTAAATGGATATCAGGTTCTGTGCAGAAATTTTTCCAAAATGTCTTTTTGTTTGTTTGTTTCAAGACAAATACTACTGTAAAGAAGAATAAAGACTATATGAAATCAACTTGTATATGAACTGAATTAAAAAAAAAAGAAAAGAGGAATTTTGTCACAGGAAAAATTCAAAATGCATTCTCAAAGCTATTTGGCTGGTCAGTTGAACAACTGCTAAAAAAAGTGACTTCTTAATGATTTCTAAATCACTATAAGTACCAAAAAAAATCAGACAGTAGTAAAGACTAATAAACAGTTATCTGCATAGCTATTAGTACACAAAAAAAATCAAATTAGAATTTATTTTCTACCTTTTACTCTTTTAGTGGTAGTGCTTAATCTATAAAAATTGGATAAAGATTTGGCAGGTTATTAAGCAACTAATAAGCTCTAGCACTAAAATACTGTTTTCAGAAAAGATAAGCACTCAGAACACACAAATATTCCACCAGATTTAGAAGTGATTTGCATAACTAGAAGGTACTCCAGAGAGTTGGTAAGGACCCACTGTGCTTTAATTTCTCTGCTTTAATTTCACCCTATGACACAGAAACAACAACCTACTTGTCCCATCTTACCAATTGCTGCTTTGAAGCACTGAGCCTCTTTCGTAGGACTTCCATCACTCAGCACTGAGTCAGAGCTGAACACCAAGGTTTTCCAAGACATGGAAGACTGCTGTGGCATGTAGTAAATAAACAAGCATGTATTTCTGTAAACTGCAGATGAACAAATTGCTGAGATCTCAGTGCACTGTAATTATTTTCTTTTGCTTACTGGAGTTTTACATGTTCCAGTAGATTATTTATAAAAAGATTAGGCATTTGTTCATACGTACTAGTGCATTTGTACCAGTACATGTGAATGTGATCTGCACTCTAGGTCATGTCTGACAGCCATTTCAGACATGAGAGCCTTTCCACACTAGTAGTATTCACTGTAATTTTTTGTTATATCACAGAACATACCCCATTGATTTCAGTTTCTTTTAAATTTTGCTTTTAACTTTCAGACATATTTCCCACAAGGTAGATTTCTGCAAAACACCAGGGCACTGCTTTTGGGAAACAGGCAGTATGAAGGGAGCTGTCATTCACACCTGGCAGCAGACTTAGGTATCTGTTAGGTGTCGACAGGTTCAAAGCATCTGCTCTTAATGATCTTTACAGAAATCATAAAAAAATCTGAATAATCGTATTATGTCAGTGTTGACTGTGGATACTTCAAACAGCACAGATGAGTGAAAATAAATATACATATGGCAACCACCTAATATTCACACTTGAATACGTAGATGGATGTATGCTGTAATGTTTTCTCCAAGAGATAATGCAAAAGAAAGATTACTTCTGCTTCCCACACATTATGGGATATTAGATAATAAATGTTTTATTGGCAAACATTTATTGCCAGTAAACATTTAAGGCTGAAGTCACAGCAAGCAACAGAAGTAGGATAGGACAAAACCAAAATAACTTTTTTGTGAATTTGAAGAGACCATACATATAAAATGATACATATTATGAACTTGGATTGTCCTCAATGTAGCATGCATAGTTACTTCTCTAACTGTACATATTTTTCTTTCTCACCAATCCTGTTTTAGCATTTGACTTGATGGTGATTTCCAGTGGAGATGTAATCTAAACGTCCCCATAGGGCAGGAAACTAAAACTTGAGATAGAAGAGTCTGCACTCTGTAGTCAGGCACACCTCACTGTGCCATCTCACAGAAGTCCTGCCATTTATCTGTGCCCTAGTTCCTCCACAGAATGAGCTACGTATACTTCCATATTGTTTTTGTTTGTTTGTTTGTTTTTGTTTGTTTTTTTTCTGCTATTTGTTTTTGTTTTTCAGTTCTAGAGTGAGCTGCTGTGGATCTATTCAGGTAAGCCAAAAACAAAAAACAAAAAAAAAAAAAAGAGAGAGAAAAACAGGAGAAGGGGGATGTATTTCCTACAGACATAAAAATTTACTCTGCTTGTAAGAAGAAAAAATAAATCCATTTTAAAATATATGTTATTATTATGGTATTACAGTGGTATAAATCACTGGAATTAATAAAGTTATCATAGTCTAATAGAGCAATTAAAATAGTTAAATACACAAGTAAGAGAGGCTTCTAAATTTTTAGAAATGATCCATTAACCCAGAGCACTGCAAAGAAGTACAAAATAGAAAAGCTTTCTATTCCTTGTTCTGATAACATTTTCTTGGAAACAGTTTATCAATTTCCTTTTCTCAGTATCTCCTGGCACAGTCACAAAATTGAAATCCAACTTGACAGAAAACAAGCTATACCTCTAGCTAAAGTGAGTCTGTGACCTTTCTACCATATGTAGCATTGGTGCACTCTACAGAACTATTCACACATGCCATGCTCCATTACTTCTCTTTCTGTCTGTGAAACCAAAATTCTCTCATCTAAACTAACACGCTGGCTGGGCCTCAGGAGAGGTCAATTTTCTGGTTGACAACAATTTAAGTTATTTTGACACGGAGAAGAACATATTCTCCTC
This sequence comes from Chrysolophus pictus, assembly GCA_037305975.1. Taxonomy (NCBI): domain Eukaryota; kingdom Metazoa; phylum Chordata; class Aves; order Galliformes; family Phasianidae; genus Chrysolophus; species Chrysolophus pictus. The sequence goes on from CM074614.1 coordinate 65,068,322, forward strand.
CATAAAAACTACAGATTATAAAAATCCTCCATTTCATCTTCTCAGGATTTACTGTTGTAAAATGCATGATGCTCATGATTAAGGCCATTTAGGCCAGGAAAATATTTTTGACAAATGGTACTTGTGCACAAGTAAGCTTACATTTCATCTACATAAAATAAAAATGATTTGATCTCATGTAGCTCAGAATACCAAAATGTCAATTTTACAAAGACATGTATCCATATTGTTTATATATATGGAGAATTTCAGAAGCATCCAGAGAATGTTATGTATACTGCAGGGTTTTTTTCTCTCATTCACAGATTTTCTAAAATCGTAAGACATTTTGATGCAATGATATATATAATGCTACTAAAGTAAAGAGAGTATATCCAGATTCTTGTTCTATAAAAATGGGGCAGTTAGGCCACAAGGAGTCATTCTGGTAACTCTGTATCCATGCTAAGTAAGGAGAGAGAAACACTACCATAAATATACACTAAATAAAAGCAAAAGCAAAACTTCATAAAATCAGAAATCAGATGTTCTTCTTGTATGCTACCTTCATGATTCAGAAATGAAGGACTGTCTCTGTTTTTCAAGGTACGTTAGGATCTGCTTACTGCAGCTGTAATGCCTGCCTTTCACCACTCCGACTTACTCCGTTACAAGCCCATTTTCTTTTGTACATGATGTGTTGCTGTACAGCTTATGCTGGAAGAGACCATTCAGGTCAAGAGTTTTGTGCAAAAGACCTCTGAAATAATGAGTAAAGAGATAGGAAAACAGTCTTCTATCAGGGGGGAAAGGTAAGGCTGCAACATACTTACGCGTTTCAAGTGTGGAAACTGTCAGTTCCACTGACACTGATGTGGTAAACTGTGTGCGTATGTGGAAAAACACAGCGTGACTTCGCCTTTTTATTCCCTGCCTTTGAGGGTTTCTGTCAAATATGACGTAAGCTAATTCTCTTACAAAGATGTAGAACAATAATAATAATTTCTTACTTTCTAATTATCATTTGGTGAAAGAGACTGGATGAGGGAAGGAGGTGAACATCATCTGGGGATAAAACAGTAAGAGGGTTTTGTCAGCAGCTGTGCATAAGCCATCAGCAGCTGTGCACACACTCTTCACTGTTTTAGGATAAAATCATACAGAAAAGTATCACTCCAGATGGGGAAGGCTTGTGTATGCCAGCCCTCACACAGTTGTGCTGCAAAGATATTCCTTCTCATGCTAGTCCCTGCCCAGGCTCCAGCCTCCATCCTGATGCATCTCTGCCTGCCATCCTCCTCCATAAGAACTCCATGTTACTGTTACATGGGTATCATGCAAACATTGCATGTTCCAGTGCACTGGCCATTAACAGCATTAGAGGTGGAACTGCTGAGAAAACCTCTCACATTTGGCACTGAAACACAGCTCCTCGGAGTCACCTGATTTGCATTGTTCACATTGTGATGCGTGGATTTCCACTTCTCTGTCAAGTCTGTTCTAAATGACTGTTTGTAAAGGAGGAGCTGGATGACTGCAAAGTGACAAATACTATTGAATATACTGGAGCTGAGCTTAGGATAATTAACTAATTCCCTCAATGTATTTTTCAGTTGCAAAAGGAAAACTGTGTTGAGAATTTGTGAAAAATAATTCTGTGTCCAACCGAAAGGATCCCTGACTCTCAGCCACTTGTGCTTTTACAGGTACACATGATGTTATAGGTTCTGTGATACCATCTGCATCATTCTCTAACCCACATTAAATCACTCTTTTATGTACAAGGGCCAAGTATGTACATTTCTCATTTTTCACAGTGGAGATCAAGGCCCTCATTTACTCAGTTTGCGGCTAGCTGCTTACCACTGGCACGCCTGGAAGCAACTGATGCCCTCTGTGATCCAACCTCACCCACATCTCCCCATATATTAAACTCTACTGCCAGGGCATGCCTGAAGTTTTGGGGCATCTAACCATCTCTCTTCCAATGAAAGCCCTTACTGCACACAGGCTCACTTGCCATGTCATGCCTGGCACTGAGAGGCCCATGCCCACAGAGCCAGGCCTCTTATGGGCCCTTATTTCTCAGGGCTGGAGCTGCGCCCCTGGGCTCACACATGTCCCAGCCCATGGTGGCACGCTTGCCTGCTCCCAGCCAGTGCTAACAGCAGAGAGCAGGGAATCAGAGGTAGCAAATGCTGCCGGACCTCAACAAGCAGTTTGTGTGTGAAGATGGACGTCACACAAAGCTGTCCCACTTCCTCCCACCCTCTTTGCTCCTCACCACTGCACACACAACACACATCGCAGCAGCAAAGTGCAGCCTCTGCCTTTTTTTCTGTATACTGTTCAAAATGCCTCCGCTATCTCCCGGGACACTACCTGGCCACGCTATCACCCGAGCATTGCCCCCGGTTCTCCCGTCAGCCCACAACGCGGCTGCACCACCAGAGGCTGCAGGGACTGGGCGAGCCGCGATCCCCACCTTCACACATCTGTACTCAGAGCTGTTTCCCGCTCAGGGCCTAGAGCATCCCTCACCCCAATTGCCAGAGGTAAAACACAGATCTACTCGCTTTATTTAATTCCGTTTGATTTTATTTCTGCTTGAAAACCACGCGCGGTCGCCCATCGGGCAGCTCCGCACACCGACGGGAAACCCCTCGCCGCCGCCCCGGGCCGCTCCGGCTCGCTTCAGCGGCGCCGCCCGCCGCCTCCGCGCGCCGACAGGGATGCAGGGCCCCCACCCCGGCCCGCCCCGCCCGCGGGACGGCTCTCCGCAGCCCGCGCCTCGAGCAGCCGCCGCTCCTAGGCGCCCCGCGGCCAAAGCCCGCCCCGCCGCCGGCCCCGCCCCGTCCCCTCGGCTCGGGCTCCTCGGCCCCTCAAGGACTCCGGGGCGCTCAATGTCAGGCGGGCGGTGCGGCGCGGCCGCCGGCAGGGGGCGGGCGAGGGGAAGCGGTGCCAGCTCTGCGCGGGAGCGCGGCTCAGTGTCGGCGGCGCTGGCCATGCCGGGCGGCGCGGCGGCGCGGAGCTGAGCCCAGCGCGGCCGAGCCGCTGAAGGGCACGGGAGGCGGCGGCGGCGGCGGCGGCGGCGGCGGCTGAGGCTTACCGCGCGCTCTCCTTCGGCCGGGGCGCGCAGCATGGAGGGCGGGAAGCGCAGCTCCTCTCCCGGCAGCCGGGACGAGGGCAGCGCGAACGCCTTCCCAGCCAAGCAGGCAACCCCGGCGGAGAAAGCCCAGAGCAGCCCCGGCGGCGGCGCGAAGGAGCATGGCAACTCGGTGTGCTTCAAAGTGGACGGCGGCGGGGCCGAGGAGCCCGTGGTGGGCTTCGAAGATGCCGAGGGACCCCGGCGGCAGTACGGCTTCATGCAGCGGCAGTTCACCTCCATGCTGCAGCCGGGGGTCAACAAATTCTCCCTCCGCATGTTCGGCAGCCAGAAGGCGGTGGAGAAGGAGCAGGAAAGGGTTAAAACTGCGGGGTTCTGGATCATCCACCCCTACAGCGACTTCAGGTGAGCGCAGGGCTCCCGCAGGTGAGCCGGGCAGCGCCGCTCCCTCAAACTTCGGCGGGCTCCGGCCCGGCCTCGCCCCGTCCCTCCTTCCTCGCAGAGCCGCTCCCCCGGCCGAAACTTTGCCAGGGGCAGCGTTAGGCAGCGGGAACGGGGCGGCCGCCCTGCGCTGCGCGCTGCGCGCAGGCGGCGGCTCGGGGCAGGGCGAGTCTCCCGCCGGCCCGGCTCGGCGCTCTCCAGCGTGCTGCAACCGGGACGACGGCACCGCCCGGACGCGGAGGCCGCATCGGGGCCTGCGGGAGCGTCCCGGGCTGCAGGGTCCGAGGTTCCGCGGCCGCGGAGCCCTCTTGTCTGGATGCAGCAGGCGGGAGGGCGTTTGGGCAGGGCTGGAGAGAGAGAGAACTTTGTCCAACGCTGCGAGTGAAAGTGTGTGATCAGAGGTGCAGCGGTAAATAGGGCATGAGCTCAGAGTGTCGCTTTCAGAGTGAGTTGGATGTGTGTGAAACCGGGATGCTCTTAGAGAAAGCATCACAAATAAATTCCCGGCAAGAGATATTAAAGCTATGTCTTAAATGCGGGATTATTTCATTTTACTATATATGCCAGCTGGCTGCGTGCCTTTGTAAATTTACCCCTCTCTGCTGAAGAAACATCAGTGCTGTTAAGCATATTTGATCAGGGACTTGAAGTGGCCACTGTATACATAATAAGTGAATCACATTAGTGAGCATCTTTCAAAAAAGGAAAGCCCATCCTGTTCAGTAGTGACATGGGTCTCCTAAGAAAAAGTGGGCTAAAGTAGAATGTGCTCCGGGAGGAAGTGTGGGAGCCCGGGTTTCTGTGGGACTGTTGGGGTGCTGGGCGGTGAGTGCTGCCCACAGCCCTGGAGCACAGTCGGACCCCAGCAGCCAGCCCCACACAGCAGGGGTTCTCCAGGTTGCTTGCCTGGAGGTCCTCTCCAGTGCCTGCTCGCCTGGCTGTGCCGGCTGCAGAGCCAAGGGTCCTCTGCTGCCTTCCTGCCATCAGAAGGGAAGCAGCGGGGTATGACTGTGGCGTGTGTGGGGGACAGGGGCTCTGGTGGCCTGCTGTTTCCTGCCTCTGTGCATGAGTAACTTGATTCATGTCAGGGTGACAGTAAAATGAATGAGGTTATTCCTGGATGTCGAGGTGCTCGTTTTGTTATAAGCTGAATGTTCGAGTGAGGTACACAGTCCAGCAGTATGTTGGGCAGAATGAGGTTACAGACTGTATTTTGCGCTCTGCAACTCTTTAAGATGATGATACTCATGCTTGATTTCATTACACAAATGTCTTCTAATACTTTCCTGATTCTTCCTGTGGGAATGTTTGGAGATCATAGTTTGCTTCCTTCTTTTTACGATAGGAATAAACACTTATTTTCAGGCCTGAGTGCATATTTTTAAATTAACTGTATTTTTTCTGAGGTATTTGTTGTAGTTTTATTTTATAAAAATTAAGCTATTTGTTTTTTTTAAAGGAAGTTCATAGTTTTTGGTATTTTCTTTCCAGTCTTAGGCGAGGTGCCCTTGTCCATACCTTATTCTTTACCGTTTCGTGACTTTTTCAGTGAGAAATTTGAGCTGCATGTGTTGTTTTTCCTGAAATAATTGTAGGTGTATAATGGTGCTACTCTGAGTGGCAATATTTATAGAAATGGATGAAGAAGTTGTGCTCTGTAGTAGAGGCAGCTTAAATTCCTAAAAAGGAATAAGGACAATTCTAGTCAGTTGCCCTCGACAGTATCTCTGTGGCGGAGTAAATGCATTTGTAAGGGTGAAGTTGTTTTGATTTGTTATTGTATTTTGTACGAATATATTCCTTGCTTGTAAAGCATACAAAGAGGCAGAGGTTTGTCTATGTTAGTGATGGTAAGACTGAGAGAAAGAATAAAATTTTCTATCAAAATAGTATTATAAACAGATGATTGTTTCCCAGTATCAAAGTGGGAACATGTAGGGTAGGCTTGCAAATGTAGCTGTGATCGGGATATGAAAATGAACATCTTAAATGTGGCACACTTAAGATGATACCGGATTGACCACATGTGGGATAGGAAAACTCTGATGTACGCTTCTGTGGGTTCTCACTTTTTTCTGTTTCTCTGGTTTTGAGTGCTTGTATGCATTTGCTGCAAGTGATTGATGCATTTGGCTAGCAGTTCACCTAATTCAGTATTTGTAAAACTTTGCCTGTTTATTGACATTGAGCACTGTTTATTGACACTGCGTGGCACTGCAGTGGGGCAAGCAGTGTCTCTGTGCTGTCACATATCCTTTTTACAGTGGGAACAGAAAACTACAGATTGCACAGAAACTCAGGGCTGCATGAACCAGTTACTCGCATTCTTGCTGGGCTTTATGTCTATTTTATTGCTCTTCATTCTGCCTGTGTTTCAGAGAAGAATATGCTCTTCATCATACATATACCCTTGGAGAATTAAATTCCATAAATATTGCATAACACTTCTACAAGGGGGCTGTTCTGTTCCTGGTCGTCTCTTCCCAGTTTTCTGAGGTTAACCTCTGATTTGAAAGCTGTTATGTAAACCGAGCACCTAATGCACACCCACACCAAGCAAGGACTTCTGTTTGTCTCTTCCCAGCTCTGACTGATGCCTCTCTGAGCCTGGACAGCATTTCTGTGCAGTGGCATGAGTCACAAAAGTGAATTTATCATCAACAGTTGTGCTCCTGCAGTCCCATGTGCTTTCGTGGGATGCCAGGTGCCATCAGCTGTACCTGCTCACCTGGGTGAGAGCAGCCCCTGGAAGGGAGCTGCAGAAGTGGCCACAAAGCAAAGCAGCACAGAGCTGGAGCAGACCCCAGCAACTGGTTCTGCCACTGCTGTCGGGGCTTTGTGCATTTCATTGCAGATTCATTGCAGACCTGAGTGACTCCTGTATGTTACTGAGTTCTGATGTCCCAGATGAGAGCCCAGTAATTAATCATGCGGTTCCTCAGGCACCTTTCATGAGCTCTCAGAGTGTTTGCATGTGTATGCTTGGGCTCACGGGTCTGAGCCTGTGACATCTCCCTGTCCATGAGCTCACACAAAAACTCACAGCATTGTGGAGATGTAGTTTTTATTACTACATCAGCTAGAGCATCTATAGCGTGCAAACTAAAAAGAAAACAGAGATGCTACCTCCAATGCCATAAGGGAGAGGAACATTTTAATGAGAAGGGCTGAGTAGGACCAGAGTGTGAAGTAAATGCAACCTGTACACTCTGTTGGTTAAAGTTTTTGTTTGATGTTTGGGAACAGCCTTTGACTGAAAGTGGAAACAACAATTTTAATTGGCTTCAAGTTGAAGTCAAGTCGTACTGACAGGGAGCTGTCTGATGGTGGTAGATGAGGAGGTGCAGTGCCGGCAGTGCTAGAAGCCTTTTTACTGTAGAAGTGGCTAAGAAGTGTGAAGTCCTCCACAACAATGCAATAATCTATTGCCTTTTTCTTCAGGAGAGTCCCTCTGAATAAATTGTTATCTTTTCCAAAGCCTTATTTTAATGATAACAGAAAAGTGAATGTAGAATTAACTCTAGAATTGGAGCAGAAAATTTCAGAATATAGTGCACAAAAAGGTATATTAAGTGGAAGACATACCATTTTTTTTTTTTTAAAGCAAAAAACTAAAACCTTTTTTCTATACCACTTTGAGTGTTCTTATGTAAACATTTATAAATCATATAAAGCACTATTGATATTACCTTGAGACTAAATTTAATGTAAGATTTTAATGTATTTTAATCAGAATGAAAGACCAAATAATATTTACATTTATATATCTAGTTACTTCCAGAATAATTGTTGTCTGATGTTATTAAAAAGGCATTCTCATCTTCTGCAGATTTACCTATCCATGTCATGCACATATACATGACAAAGTGTAAGTCAGAACTGCGAATGTGCCTCGGGTTGTGGGTTTTTTTTTTTTTTTTTTTAATTATTATACTTGTCTTCATTTTGAACATAAATTTGACTTCTTTTTACCTGGTGCTCACTTTTTGGACCTGCCTCAAACATCCACAGACACCCTAATGTGGTAGACTCTACATGTTATGGGCAGCTTAAAAATGCATATTTCTCAAGTTATTGCCAGTGTAGATTTAAAACCTGTTCTTCCTGGGGACCAATCTTCACTCTGTGTCATACGTATAACATATTTTAAGAAGCTTAGGGTAAGCACTTTGTCCCTCTCATTTGTCACGTCTGTAATGTCTCAGTTGAAGCTAATGAGCTTTATCCTTTTGTGAGCTGTTACCTACTCAGGTTTATACAGAGCAGTACAGTAGGGAAGTAATGCTGTATGTGATTAAACAAAATGTGTTACATCATCCTTATATGCAATTTGTATAGTTATATGTATGTAAGATGAAGTATATAAATCATGTTGGTTTATATTAAATAGATCATTTACAAATTAGTGTGGGCTTTAATGGATACATTATGTCAGTGGTCGTGTAGGAGTATGAAATAGCTGTAGCTTTGGATTCTAAATGTAATCATCTCAGTCTTGCTATTAGTGATGATTTTTTTCCCCCACATTATCAAGGCTCTTGAGTTATTTGCTTATTACTAATTCTTGTAATTCCTATACAAACTGATTTTTTGAAATTTATACAGCTTTATGACTGAATTGCTATTTGGCTAGGGCTGTCTTTCATGTATAATTTGCAAACTAGAACTTTTATTTTTATTAAAGGAAAACTTCTAGTTAAACTATTCCTATTACATAAGCATCCACTCTTTGTACATCACTAACCACAGGGGAACACTGAGTATCAAAGAGGTCATTAGCAGTGCTTGGCATTTTATTTACTATATCCCAACATTTTTTGCACTTTACTTCCTTAAATGCCCGAAAGCATACAATGACAAAATTGCAGCATTAATCTAAATAATTCATTTATATTGCCAGGAAATTCTTTTTGACAGTAAGTTATGTATTGCACTTTAGAATAGTTCCCCAAGTAAAATGCAACTCTCACCAAGATAGGTATTGGCAAGTAAGCAGTACGAAAATAAGCAACAAAATGTTTTGCTGGAAATGCTTTGATGTAGAATATGGGCCAGAAATGAATTTGATTCTTTTTCATCTTCAGTTGCTGTTATTTTTAATATTGCATTATACTCATCATTAGCCATCACTAATACATTTGCTATGAAACGAGTGACTAAAACTAGCTACTGCCATTTGTTTTTGCACAAGCTGTGAGCATGTATGAGTGAAAATAAATATGTAGAAGTGTGTGTTGTGCCTCTGGGCTCCTTAGGGTCATGTTTTTTTAGTCTCCTTTGCGATTTTCTTCAAGCATTTAACAGAAAGCCTGCTGAATCCACCTGAGTTGGTGCAGCCGCTACTCATCTCTTGCACCTCTAGGGGATGTGGGAATGATTAGGACTTCATTTGTGCAAGAAAAATAAAGTGTTTCATTTACATTCATTCGCTTGTCTGTAATGAAGAATTATAATGCATTGTTTGAGCTTGCATCCATGTCCGTTTCACAGTTTTTATTTTGTCTATTTTCGGTCAGGAATAACAGCACATTGTATTGTCTTTCAAAATTTTAACATCATGTAGTTGAGAATACAAAGTAACAATTACAGCAGAGAAAGAGTTCAATAAGCGTAAGCCAAGAAGTAAACCCATTCTCTGTACTTTTCGTATAAGCAAGGATGTTTTGGAGGTCACCTGCCACTCCCATGGGGAAATACACAAGTACGGGAAACTACATTTTAGAATATTTAGCATATTCACAATCTAAGTAAAAGTAATTGTGGACAGGTGGCTTCAAGATATACGTTTAAAAAAAAAAACAGAAAATACCAAAATAGCCCCACAATCCACAAACCAAGCTGAAGTATTCTACAGTTCTTGTGGTTAATCTAGAATGTGAGTCTTTGAACTTTGAGATGGGACACTCAATGTCATGAAGTCTCTTGTTTTCTGAGTTTTTTTTTTTTTTTTTCTTCCCTGTTGTTCTGAATGAAGTGAGGGAAAAAGCGCTTGATAAATATGTATAAAGATAACAAGATAATATCAAAGTTTAGATTTTATAACATCAGCATCATGCTTACCCAACAGATTGTGATACTCAATCTGTTATTCTCATTGGTTATGTTGGTAAGACCACACATTTTTAAATATCTACTGGTAATTTATTTGTCACCTCATCAAAATAAGTAATGAGTATAATTACATCAGTAGATGTAATTATAGTAGTAGATTCCTATTAGATTTCTTAGGTTGAGTATATGGAGGGAACTGTGAATTAGAATACTATGTAAACATATCGCATTGTAAATAAAGGTCTAGATCTAGAATTTGCTTCAGGGGCTTTAACAATTACAAAGATGAGTAAAAATGCATAATTTTTGATAAGTTGCTTAGGCTTTTTATGCTTATATAATCAAGTTAAAATTTTAGTGGCTTCATTTCTGATCATTCAGTATGGGATAGATTTTTCAGGGTACTCAGCAACAATAACCTGTAATATAACAGGTCACTTAAAAAAAAAAAGTATGATGAATCTCTGCATTTGCATTTGTCTTGACTTAGGTACAGTGACATTGTAGAATTTAATTGAGCCTTATCTGCTTTCTTGAGCAAATTGTCTTGGTTTGAAGACAGTAGAAAGCAAAGTACTATTTCTAAAGAGGAGGGAAGAATATGAAAATTTGTGGGGAAATTTATTTCATTTAGATTTAAATAATCAATATCCTTTCTCATCTCTGCTTTCACTCAACAAAGTGCTTGGGAGCCGTCTTCTATGTTAACATGTGATTTTGGAGAGAGAAGAAACTCTTAACCTACTTTGCAGTGTTTAATTTTTAACCTGACAGTACAGTTCTTGTTAATTGCTTGAAAGTCCTTTAGCTGTCTATTCTCCGATTCTTTCCCAGAGGCATGATTTAATTTTAAAAATCATAGTGTATTCAGCTCTAATTATTGGAGGGCTCGTTCTAGACACATAGTAAGGTATGTTAATGACCAAAAACTGTATCAGCTAGAGTCAATGTCAGTGCTACCTCAAGGACACTGTCATTTAGCTTCCATAAAATCTCTGCTAATATCTTTTAATCTGATGATAGTCAGATTCAGGAAAGCTGCATGTTATTTTGAAATAATCTTACTACCTTGGTTTGCAATGCAGCTGAAATAAATCTGGAGTAAACTTGTAATCAGAAAATGTTCATTTGATTAAGGAAGAAATTCAGCCATTATATATTATAACAAACAAACAAAAAAGCCCCAAAATCTTATTGCTCCCCCCGAAACCTTTCCATATTTATGTTGCTGAAATTCCTACAACTTGATTTACAGTGTGTAGATAGGGACAGAATTCCGTTCTTACTTTATTAGCTTATGTGCTGTTTGTGTTTGTCTTACCTAATGAAGCATGTTATTCAACAAACAATTTGCTGTGCTATTGGAATTTAGTGTGCTGCTGACATGAATACATTTTAAATCTCTATAAAAATCATACTTATTAAAAAAAAACATAATAACATGTTTTGTTTTCACCTGGAAAAGCACAGGTATCTATCTTTTTCACAGCCAAAGCTAACTAGAACTAGATAGATTGTGCATTTTAGTACTGTTAGGAATGAATGTCTCTAATTATTTTGAATTTAGGTAATTACACTAAATTTTTTTAGGCTGCATTTTTATGTATTATTATTATTTTCTTCATCCAATCCTTAGTTAGAAATCCATTGAAGCACGTGCTTATGTTAAATCTTAAGTATGTGAAAAGCTGTATAGAAATAAAACGACCTCAGTGTTCATGAATTTGGGAGTCACACCTCCACATTACATACGTATTGCATTCTGGTTGCCTCCAGACTTTTGTCCTTCTCTCCTGAAAGTAAATACTGAAATACTGATGTTCTCCATTTCTATTGTATCTTACAATAACTTCCCAGACTCTTGCTTCTCTCTAATAGCATGATTACATTGACAGATAGTATTCTGAAGTGACCTGAACTTGTAGTGTATGTGTAGATATATCACAGGATACTAATGAAAAGTGATTTTTCTGACTTTCTCCGGTCACAGCTATGGATACTATACAGAATCTTTTTAAGATATATGCATACCATAAAATCAATGCAGCTTTAACAAGGAGATAGAATGTATGGATGGAAGATCAGGGGGATGGAGTCAGGTGTTCATATGACTGCTGGGAGATTTCTCATCAGGCTCTTTAGTGACTTCTGTCTATCTGTTCATGCCATTTGCAGAACTTATGATTTATGACATAGAGAAAATACTCTGAAATCTGTAGTAGGCAATACTACCACCTGCCCCCTCACAACGCATACTAGCAGGCTTCTGTCTTCCCCAAATGCATCCTAGGCTATAGGTTCCTTGGAATGGTTGTGTATGTGCTCATTTGCATTGATTTCTCGGTGAAGGTAACACAGCCAAATTTGTCTGTCACTGTGCTTTACCCTCACTTTAGTGCCAGACAAGCTGAACAGGAAAAAAAAGAGATTTTCTTTTTCCAATTAGGCATTAGTCTGTAAGACAGAAAAGTAGGATCAAAACATAGTGGTAAAGTAAGGCAAGCATATCCCTCTGCCTTCAGCTGTTCATTGGAGGCCTGTCTTATTACTCACCTTACCAAGAATACTTCAGAGATGTCCTGTTTTTCAGAACTGGGCGCCCAGTCTTCCTGGAAACTGCTATGTAGGTGACTCCTTAAATACTAAATCTGGCTCTTTCTGTATTTTCTTTAAACAATTTCTTATAGTCTAACTTTCAGGTAGTGAAATAGAGCTTATAAACAACAAGCAATTCTCATTTGAAAGTTTGCAAGAAAATAGTGATGTTATCTGTGACAGATAATCTGAGTAGTTTTGTTTTCATTTTTGTTTTTACGAACACATTTGCTCTTCCCTTATTCTGCTTTTTCTTCCCCTCTCCTCTGTCCCTTCCTGAAGATACAGTGAATTTCTGTATAGAAATGGAAATGACAAAATGTTGGTTTACTGTAATTTGTTTGCCCTGTGATATAGTTCCTTTTCATACTGTGTCTGTTATGTATGAACTGCTGAGTTTTTGGGCTGACTTCCTCTTGGTAGTTGAACACAGTGTCTTGTAAACAAAGACTTGTTAAGTGGTTTTTTTTTTTTTTTTTTTTAAGGATTGCACGATTTCCCATGATGTGGCCATGTTGATAGATTTCTTCTGGGAAGGCACCTGGTGCAATTGAGTCTGCTGTTAATGTGTAGACTAGTAGCAATATATGTTGCCCAAATTGTCCCTCCAGCCCATTTATTGCCAACTTGGGAATTCTACTGTTGCGTACAAATCTATCACATTAAAGTTATAATTATAGGAAGCACACTTCTGTAATGCAGAGGAAGTGTGATATCAAGAGTAAGCACTGCCAGATGGCAGGCAGTCTAACAGAGCATTGTACAAGGGTCAAAATTGAAAATGTCTGAAATCTGATGGCTTATTAAGCAATAGACGTTGCATATATGTATGGGACAAGTGAGAGATAAGTAACCTAATTTAAGTATCCACGTGACCAAAATTGACTTTTAATTGCATGTTTTCTGTCAGTAAATATCTGAAATGCATGTTTTTATTAAGTTGTGAATGTTTCTTGAGATAGGAGCAGAATATCAAGTGCAATGATAGACTGCTGAGCAGTAGAGTTTGTACATGTATTTACTGAACTCTTGAATTTGTTATGATGACCAATGACACAGATGAAAATATCTAGAAACAATTTCAAAATATTTGATGTTGAAAAGATTTAAGTCCGGTGCCTAATAATTGTATTATATCAAGTACATGTTGCTTAGCTAGGAGTGAACTAAATACAATGTAAACAATAGCTCAGTCGAATTAATGGTTCTAAGTGCTACTTGAAGGAATAAACTGTGTTTTTCATTCTTTTTTTTTTTTTCCTGTTCTTTAAACTGAAAAACTGAAGATGAAAACAAGATGTTTTTGCTTCCTAATGGTGTGTTTTCCTGTGTGCTGTCTTTTGCATGCAGGCTTGTTTTCTTTTGGTGAGAGATGATTGCCATTAAGATGGGTCTCTTCAAGAAACCTTCAGTATTGTACAGTCCACTGGTGTTACTCAGTAATTTCCACCTGCCCTCCATCATTCCTGAGGACTATATTACTATTTTTTTTAGTGTGACCAGGGACATTCTATCATTTTTAAGCCACCTTTCACAGCATTGACTGATTTTCTATTTTTATGGAACAGCTGACAGAATTGCAGTGGACTTCTCCCACACTCCCACACTTGTTTCCTGCAGCATGGCAGTGATCAGATCTAGAAGGAGAGCCATGTTCACAGCCCAGGGAAGCGGGTACCAGGAATCTGCAGGAAATGGTAGCAGGTGTTGCTGCTCTGGTGAATGACTTCCTATGTTCTTCTTAGACCTAGTGATTCCACTGTGTCACTGAATAGCAGTTCATCTTAGTATTGAATGTACATGCTGGTTTTATGTCATTAGCAAAAGTAAGGGATGAAATGTGGTATTTAAGTTGGTTTAATGCTTCCAGTATAAACCTTTCAATTTCTGGAACAGCTTTGAAAATGTGAATTTTACTCCAGGCTCTGGACAATGTGAGTGAATCTACAGAATATTAGATGAAGATATGAGATAGAGATTAGGAGCCTGTCCATCTTTGGATGTCAAAACCTGCAGACCTTTTAGTGTCTGGACTCTGTGGCTGAATTATCATTCACAATTCCAGCCATAAGGGGTTGTAAATGGCAAGACTGATTTATAAAAACTGTTGCCCATGTGAATGTTCTGAATTAATATATAATAAGAGTTTGCATATGGTTTGTGTGAAATTTCATTCAGATATCTCTCTCTACTGTATATAGATATAGATAAGTATATATATTTTGAATGAGCTGTTTACAGATCAGTATTTTTTCTAAGATTCTGGTGAGAAGTTCTAGCAATAATTAGTTTCTTGTTGATTTCCTCCAATGAGTTATCAACATTCATTTGGCTTTTTCTTATTATTATGCATCTTTAAGTTAAACTTTTTTGAATAATTTGCAACTCACTGTCCTCCAAAAGTTCTGCAGAAGTATTTGGCTAAATTAATTTTCTTTTAATTCTGAGGGGAAATTGGATTGTGGCTACAATCTATTCTGAGATCTCCAAAGTAAAATATTTTCTTTTGCTGAAAGCCAGAAACCTATTTATAACATTTAGAAAATTTCATTTTTGTAAAAAGGGATGAAAGATAAAGATGGACATCTGGCATTTCATTTGCCACGGAGAACGGATGTCTTTTTTTGTTTTGGTATCTAAAAACAACAGTCATTTGTCTGTACAGTAGTAAAGAGCTTCCTTGTTACTTTTGCTGCTCTATGCAGTTCAGGTCATAGGTCCCCGACCAAAGTTTCTTATTTAGAGCCGCTTATCAGTGACTGCTATTAGAGGCAGCTTCACTTGCCACACTCACTTTCCCTTGTCACCCCTAACCTGGGCGATGTGCCTGATCACCAGAGCCATCCCATCCCTGGGGAGCATGAGGAGTGTTTCCTTTGAACTCGTGAAGGTCGGAGACAGAGAATTTCTGTACCAAGAGAATTGACAGCCAATTGTGAAAAATGAAATGTGTTTCCAAAATATGAAGCTTGCTGGTGGAGAAGTACATTATTCAATAATTCACTTTTATATTTTTTTTCTGATAAATATTTATAGGTGAAGCATGTAACAGAGCCTGTGGTTAAGTTTGAATAAGTTTTCAGATCTTAATATCCTTATCAATCTTTTATTTTTTCAGGCTGAAAACTGACATGTTTCTCTGCAGCTCAAAGAAGTTGTCTTTTTTTATTAAATAATAAAGGCAAGTGTGGATGGGAAAACTTCATCCAATGTACCTATTTTTTTATAACATCTTCACTTCTGATCATTTTGTCTCAGTGAAGATAGAATATAAACTTTTATATTAACTTATATTTTAGTATCAAATGTCTTTCAGTATTTAAAACAACCATTTCATATGACTGAATTAAAAAATAATTAACAGATACATTTCAACACAAAAATTTAACACAGCTAAGTTTTTAGTAATGGATCTTGACCACTACTGCATTGTTGTACTGCAGTACAAGTAATGGGAACTCATTTTTAGTTGCAACCATGCTCAGCAGTGCTGCTGCTGGCAAAGGCATACAGGAAAGAGAAAAGCTCTCACTGCATGTTGAGGCGATCTCTCTGCTGTACCAGATGTTGCAGGTTATGCTTTGTTTCATTGTCCAAAAAATATCTATTAAACTGGTGTTCACAGGGAGGATGTTGGTTCTTTTCTGGGGGAGGGAAGGATCTTTTCATCTTTTCCCTGAATAAAATTGCAAAAATGCTGGTTGTCAATAGCATTCAGTTGCACCAACTAATGTCCATAAATCTCAGAGATGCATTTTGAATCTCCAGAAACTTAGTTTGTATTTCAAAGCTTTACCATTGGCCAAGATTATTGCAGGTTCTTTGTGAGAAGTTTTCTCCAGGATTTCCTGTGTGAAAGCCTGATAGAGTATTGGAAGGTGAAGTAGCATATAAAGGAGGCAACAATAGGTAACATTTAACAAAATCATGGCTAAATCTTAGGCCAATAACTAGAACATCTTTAGGCATCATATATTCTCCTTCTTGTTTGCTTTTTTGTTTGGGGTTTTCCTTTTTTTTGTTTTAAGCAAGTGAATATCAAGTCAATCTGATCGCTGCTCAGTCTAGCAACATAATGAGCTGATTTGTTTTGGCAGTGCAGGCGCAAGCTTGTGCTGTCAGAAGGATGGAAGGATTGAAGCTTGCAGAATGCGAATTGGGAAGTCTTAAAAAATGTTAGTTGTGTTACACTCATTTAAATATTATGGAAGACAAATGTCTAACAGGGATTTGGATGCCAGCTGAATAATGAAACAAACAGGGGTTTCTGTATGTGATTGGCATGAGGATGAGAAACCTGCACAAGTTGCTTTTTGTGGTAGAGGCAGGTGTTTCACTGTATGAAGTGTGAATTAGTGTTTTGAGAGATCAAAGGGAAACCTGATATTGAAATTCCTAGTTGAGCATTTGCCTTCTGTCCTGCATCACCCTCAAACAGGGTGTCCTAACGTGGGTATATGGGGAGAGGCTTAAGCTGGCTTGTGGAAGGTGCTTCTGTTATCTCTTAAAATATTTTGCATGGTACAAATTTTATCAATTAATTGATGTTTCAGTAGTATAAATGAATTGATAGCATAAATTGAGTTTACAAAATATTGACTGAAACATAATACAATTTTCAGCTCCTTTTTAGTTTAAAGGTGGTACCCAATCTTGCCTGAAACAAAAATTTCCAAGAATGATACTGTATTCTGCTGACTGATAATTCATGTTTGTGGTTACTTGTTAGCTTGTATTCTGTCTTTTACAGTGATATGCACAGAGACATGTTTACACCTGATTATCAGAATTGAATTGTTAGTACATAGGGCAAGTACCAGAAATATTGGCATCGTGTGCACTAAGCTAAAGCTTAGTTTTGTTTTTGTTGTTGGAGATATTCACCTTAGAACACAAATGTTCACAACTTGGTGGTAAAAAATCAGTGTCCTCACCATTGCTTGTACCTAGGATGTATTGAAAATGACTAAGGAGTGCCTTTCAAATAACCTCTTGTCCTGATGATCCTCTAAAGATAAGTAGGGAAAATAGACTTTTCTCTATTAACAGAAACTTTTAATGTTTAAACATTATGTTGATAGCTGGAACATTGAATTGGTTAAAAAAATCTATTAAAGCACCTTATTAATTTTTATTCTTCCATAAATCTGTAAGTTAACACATTGATTGTCATGTTAGCAATAAGGTTTTTGCCCATTTCTGTACTTTTCCAAGTGTCTCTAAAAACAAACAAAAAAGAATGCTTTGACAACAATTTTAGAAATTGTTAAAGCCTCTCAACTTCTGCTTCACATAGAAGCATCTTAAATGTCATGTTTCTAATTGGCACCCTTAACATTTCTGTCACTACAGAATTCCTAATGAATTCAAGTGCTCCAGCATGAGATATGAGATTATTTTGCAGCTGGAATATTTTTAGATCTCCATCTCTTTCAGAGTTTTTCTCATGCTTATAAAGTGGTCCTTTCTAATTTGAGGATATGAATGCTTTTTTCTCCCTTCCCCCAGATATCATCTGCTACAGAAATTTGCTGACATTGTGTGGCAATTTGCGATTAATTTAAGGGCCAGCATTATGAATTTGAAACATCAGTTGGAGCACTACACAAAATGTTTCTCAATACTGAGAGGCTATGGCACAGCAATTTGAACAGAAGGGGTGAATCCAGGAAAGACGCGTCACTTATACTGTAAGGCATGTTAGTACAATTTTGATGATCAGATATATTTATCTTGTGATTGGTGTACAGGTCACCATAAATAGATTCAGCATCTTCCAGCAGCAAACTCAATTGTGTGTTTGGACTCTCCACCAGAATTTTTTTCCCAGTTGGCAGCTATCTGGATGGGAGCACCAGCCTGTTCTTTTTCTGATGAGCAGAGTTAATGAAAGGAGGAGCTGTGCAAAGGCAAGGGTGGTGTGGTGTCAGAACTCCATTGGGAGCATGTGCTGCTCTTGCCCAAGGTTAAGTGGAAGTCAGGCTTTAATTCTTCCTACTGTAGTTTAATAAGTTTCTCTGGAGAAAAAGTAACTGCAAATAGCAGATATATTCAGGCACTTATGGTAGGGGATTATTGGCTAAAACCAAAGAGACTCATTATTAAATAATAGTGCCATGTTACATAAATTTATCTTGTCTTCTTCATCCTCCTCCCCAGTATGCACTGTGGGCAATACCACTTCACTGACTTTATTTCTTCATCTCAGAATACTGTTAGTGCTGTAAAGTGCTATAAAACTTTGGGCAGAAGCTACTGGATGAGTACTAATAACTATAGATCTTCTAATGAAATGTCACATCTACTACCTATTAGTTGAATTTCCTGAATATATATATTATTTTAATGTAGATAAGTGAATTTTAAAGTCACTATCTATGGACAGTACTGTGACTTTACTTTCCTACTAATCAAGCCTGTAAAGCACTCAAGCTAAACATAAACAAATGCCATAACTGAAGAATTTTGTAAGTAAATTGTTGTTCATTGGCTTGCCTGGGCCCTGATCAGTTTTCCTGATGTAATTCCCTCATGTAATCGTCTTCCTTGTGCATATAATCACAACTGTGAAGCAAGCTGCAAATCTCCTGTACTGTGTTCTGTTATCAGGTAAAACTCTTGGGGGAAAAAAAAAAAAGTAGGAAACCCTATAATTGACAATTTTTATATGCAGTGTATAGCTGTATAATAAAGAGGAGTCAGCATTGCTGAATTTTATTTTCTCACTAAAAAAACATAACAGCATGGCACATGGTTTGGGTCTCTAAGCATATATGTCTAAGCTTGAAGTGAAGGACTCAACTCAAATGGAGTTTTCTGACCACTAGAAATCTTCATTATTATTTATTTTGCTAGCTTTTAGTCTGAAAGAAAATGAAAACATTGAGCTAGAGGATTAACAAGGTCCAGTACTGCCCATAATTAAAGCTGTGAAACTGAATTTTCAAAACTTCAGCCTCCTCACACATCAGTCTCAGGCAGGTAGAGGAAGCTTTTCTGATGCTTCAGAAGCTATCTAATTCAGTGAAAGTTCATTAAGCTTAGTATGTGTTAAAGAAAAAAAAAAAGGAACAAATTTGGATTAAATTTTCATCTGAATTAGTAATTTCATCCTTAATTTGTAATATTTCTTCAGTTCAAGATTAGCACTTGAAGTTTAGGAGTTAATCTTAGTACTGTAATCTGCTGCTTTAAAGTTGGTGGGAATAAAGCATTAAAGGAGGTGTGTCAGCTTTGTAAGATCCCAGACAAAATCCCAGAATGACTGAGGTGGGAAGGATCTGTCTGGCCTAACCCCTTATCATACAGGGACACCCAGAGCAGGATGCTGTCTAAACTGTTTCTGAAGATCTCTGAGGAGGAGACTACACAGCCTCTTTGGGCAAAAAAGATTCCTCATTTGTTTTTACTTAAAAGAAGGTAACAGTTGTCAAAGCAGAAATAGAGGGGAATAAAGAATATAAATAAAAACAATCAGGATAATATTTTATCTTAAAAACAAACAAACAAACAAACCCGAACTTTTGCCTAAGCTTGGAAAAATCAAAAATTGGTGTAACTTAAATAGTCTTTCATGTGCTACGTCTAGAGTCCAGAACTTGTAGATCATGGAAGCACTCTACAGTATATTTGCAACA
The DNA here is from genome assembly GCA_037305975.1 of Chrysolophus pictus. Classification (NCBI taxonomy): domain Eukaryota; kingdom Metazoa; phylum Chordata; class Aves; order Galliformes; family Phasianidae; genus Chrysolophus; species Chrysolophus pictus. The sequence goes on from CM074614.1 coordinate 65,088,131, forward strand.
TGTAAACAGTCCTCTTTCTATGGTGGGTGCTGACTGATATTCCTGGTCAAAATGTAAGAAATTTCATATTTAATTTATGTGCCACTGTCTTAAAAGAAGCATGGTGAAATGGACACCTGTGCCATCATGAAAAAAACTGGGGGACCCTGATGAAAACCATCCCTTCTTCCTCCTCCTGTCCTTTCCAGTTATTCTCTGTGAGGTTCAGATGTTTACTGGTGTGTCTAGCTTTGCTGTCTGTTACTAAAAGAATAACATCAATGGAGCTGCAAAGTAAGAAAACGATAGCATGTTCTGTGAGAATCAAATTCTGGCATGGCTAATCCTGAGTTCAGTAGTTGTTACAGTACACCTTAGTGAAGTTTTATATTGCTGTTATTTCTACTAAGATTTGTTCCATATAGCACATTGATTCCTCTGTTAGGTGAATTGATAATCCATGAATTAAAAGAAGAAAAGCTGTGTTAGAAGGTGAGAGAAGAATGCTGAGTAATTGCATCTGCTAGCTGAGCAGTACATTTAAATAAAGAAGAAGGCAGATTTTCTATGGAAAGTTTGCGAAAAGTTTCGTCAGGTCTTGATTTTCTGTATCATCAGATTTGGATTTAAAGATATTTTGTAAACAATTTTAATGTCTCTTTCAAAGTCCTTCCACTTCATAATGTATGGGGCTGACGGCTGAAAAACATGAACTCGTTTCTTTTTCTGCTGTATTTATATAATCAAATTATTATGGTCTTTCTGGAAACTGGAAGACTGATCTTAAGGAAGGCCCTGACTACTCTGCAGACTCAAGTCACAATACCCAGTGTCCTAGAGATGTTGCTCACTTTGTGATTTGTGACACCTCTGACAACTTCTGTTAGGTCAATCTGAGTGTACCATAAGAATAATCATATATTAAAATAGGCAGATTTAAGGATATTGGGACTGTCAATGGGCAGCAGCCTGAAAATAATAAGAAAAGCAAATCTCAATGACCTCTTGCAGTGTTGTAAATACAGCAAGTTATGCAGCATATTAATTACTTCAGAGGTGAAGTTTTGTTCTTTAAAACTCAATTTTCTTTGTATGGAATATATGAAGTGGAAAATAAAGTGTCTGCTAGAATTTATAGTGCCTTACGTTACTGAACTTAGTAAAAACATTGATTAATTAATACTAAACTTTATCACTTCCTGGGTAGTCACATTTTAAACAGACTGTCCTATTCTGGATATCCAGTAGCAATAAATAAACAACCAAAGCTTCAGCGTCTTGTGGGAACATAAAAAGCACCTTTAATCAGTGAGTTTGGAAATTATAGTAGATAAATTATTAGTGAAAAGATCACTGAAGGAGAGCTAAATTCAAAATAATTTTACTTGACAATTTTAAAATAACTGTGATGTTTTTCTGCATAAAATGTTTCCTTAAAATGAGTAGAAAAATTCTAAAGCTGTCTTTTTATATTGCGTTAGCACTTAAAGGTTTTTTTCACCTAGAAATATTAGTACACTGAGAAGCATTTCAAATGATTCAGTCTGGTTTCTGTGGTTTCAATTAATGGTAACTTGCAGTAGCTATACTGAGCTTGCTTTGCAGGAAGAGTAAGCTGTCACTATTTGCTAAGGTAGTTGTGGCTTCTTATTATGTGCTCTGAATGCTTGTTACACCAGATTCATTTTTTTTTGCCTAATTCTCAGCTAGAATGTCATAGCCTTACCACCACTCCCTTGCTTTCTGTATACATTTCAGAGCAATTTATATAGATCTGGAGCCTTGAGGTCATAAGCTTTTAATATCCGTAATATCTGTAATATCTACCCTCAAGGAGCTTGGAGGAATAATAATAATAATAAAAAAATAAATTAAAAAGTAAATAAAAATAGCTTAAAACAGAGAGGTACCTCTTTGTCTCAGTAGCAGCTCCTTGCACTGTCTCATAAAGCTTTTTAGCAGGCCCTTGGTACGTGAATAGTAGGATGTTCTGAACCACTGGGCAAAGAAAGCACTGTATTACTTTCTTTGCATAGATTACCAAGGGCAATGCAGAGCATGGCATCTAGATTTTCTCACCTGAGAAAAAAGTATTGTATAGTGGAGCCAGGAAAGTAGCATGTGGAAACGTTTTCCTAAAGGAAAATATATGATTCATTTCTGAATGAAAAATGAATCATACAGTAATAAGACTTTTTATAGCTACCTAATCAGATTATACTACATTGTGCGCTAAAAATCAAAGCACCAAACTGATGCAGTCTCAGTCCTTAGCATTAGATTTTGTTACTGAAACCCTGACTTGACCATAACTTTTGCTGACATTCAGTGTCAGGAGCACCGGTGTTTTGCATAATCACAGTGGATAATGATCCATTAAACTGTATTATTGTAGGATAAAATCAGCTCATTCAGTATTAGATTTTATTTTGTCTGGGTAGCTGTTTTTTATGTGGCTTTGGTTAGCCTTAGTTATATAACTACATAACACCCTGCTGGTTAGGCTTAAGAGATCTAGAATCCAGAAATGGTTTGTTTAGGAATGAGCCACAGATGCATGTACATCTCTTGTGATTATTTTTTTGCTATTTCCCATTCATTTCAGGATTCCTTAGAGAATTCTGTTCCTCAAAAATGCTTTGTGAAATATTTTGGTTGAATGCTTGTGGTAATTAAACCTGGTCAGCCTGGTAACAATAATATATAAATTTGTGGTTCCTTCTGTATTGTATTTTTAGTTTACTGATAAGGCATGTAGTACAGCAGTAAGCCTACTGTAAGAATTAAAGAAACAAGGAAATACATTTGGAAACTTGTGCCAGTGCAGAGGTATGGCAACTGTCATAAGTGTTGAGAACAAATACTTTTATAGCGTTTAGTCTTTGCATTTGTTGTAAGACCAAAAACATGTAAAACAGAAATCTCACTATAGTACATGTAAAATTACTTGTAAAGTGTATTTTATGCAGCTTCTCTGTGTGTTAAAGGAATTTTGACTCAACCGCTAGTCCAGACTTATATTTGTAGGCTTACCATCAAATGAAGAATTAGGAATTCTTATGCCAACCTCAGTCCACTCTGCCACTCTGCTTTTACTGTGTTTCACAGTTAGAGTTAGTTATTTTGTATTCTTAGATCATCCAAGAAATATTTTCTGGATTACAGTACGGATTATGCTGCCTTTGCTTACTTGTAATGTTGAGTGCATATAGTTGTGAATTATCTCTCTTAGTGAATAAGACATCAGTGATTTTTATGGGGTGATCTTGGAAATATCGAGGTACTGTTATCATGCATTGAAATGCATGAAAGTCATAGGATAACAGAATCACAGAATCACAGAATAGTCAAGGTTGGAAGGGACCTCAAGGATCATGAAACTCCAACCCCCCTGCCACATGCAGGGCCACCAACCTCCTCATTTAATGCTAGACCAGGCTGCTCAGGGCGCCATCCAGTCTAGCCTTGAACACCTCCAGGGACGGGGCATCCACAACATCTCTGGGCAGCCTGTTCCAGCACCTCACCACTCTCTCTGTAAAGAATTTTCCCCTGACGTCCAACCTAAATCTACCCTCCCTCAACTTAAAACCATTTCCCCTCATCCTGCAGTTATCTACCCTTTCGAAGAGTTGATTTCCCTCTCCTCTGTAGGCTCCCTTTAGGTATGAAGGTCACCCTGCAGCCTTCTTTTCTCCAGGCTGAACAAGCCCAGCTCCCTTTCTCTTGTCCACCGATGCCGTCACTCCATCATAGAAGGCCACCAGATTGGTCAAGCATGACCTTCCTCTGGTGAAGCCATGCTGGCTGTCACGGATCACATGCCCATTCCTCATATGATCAAGCATGTTATCCAGGATGATCTGTTCATGATCTTCCCAGGCACAGAGGTCAGACTCACCAGCCTGTAGTTTCCGGGGTCCTCCTTGCTCCCTTTCTTTTCAGGTCATGTAATCCCACTAACTGCTGAGTGTAAGACTACATAGTTATTTCTTTTCTCAAATGGAACAAGAGTTTAAGGCTTCTACAGGTTCTGTTTCTGTTCTTTTATTGATCAAGAATAACTTTATTTGACAATCTAACGTTCAATTTTCTCGAAATCTGTTGGATATGTATTATTATTTACGGAAATCTTCCATCAGAATGGATATATATTTCTTATAATAGGCAGGTTTACTCTCTATTTCTGTGGTAGATAATAAATATATGAGTCTGGCCATCTGTATGCTTACAAACACCGTAAGCATTCACAGAGGAGCAGTAGATGATTCTGGAACAAAACAGTGCATTTTATGCAGTGGAAGTTGCAACTTACCATTCAAGGTTCTTAGCTGGCTTTGAAATAAAATAATCTGTTGGGTTGTTAAAATGTGTAGAAGTTCAGATTATAGAAGTGGATGAAAGTTTTGGTGTTGTCTAATATTGGTTTCTGTTTTTGGCTTCTATGATTTCTTTCTTTTTCTGTGATGTTATTCCAGCACTGTAATGGTATGATTGCCTTTGTAAGTACATTTAATATGTTATCAGTTAAATATTTGGGTTTCAGTTTGGCAGAAACCAGAAAAAATAAAATAACTGCACTGATAAGACACGTGCTTGGCAGTAGGCACCAGTTTTACTTCTATAAACACACGGCGCAAGTTTTGACAGGAGTCTAGAAAAGCCTGAAGGATTGAGTCCAGAGAGTGGTGGTCAATGGCTCAGTGTCTGGATGGAGATTGGTGATGAATGGTGTCCCCCAGGGGTTGGTGCTGGGGTTGATACTTTTTACTGTCTTCGTCAGTGACACCAACAGTGGGGTCAAGTGCAGTCTCAGCAAATTTGCTGGTGACACCAAGCTGTGTGGTGCGGTTGACACACTAGAGGGATGGGATGCCATCCAGAGGGACTAGACAGGCTTGAGCAGTGGGCCCAGGTGAATCTCATGAGGTTCAGCAAATCCAAATGTAAGGTCTTGCATCTAGGTCAATGCAATCCTCATTACCAATACAAGCTGGGGGATGAAAGGACTGAGTGCAGCCCTGCTGATAAAGACCTGGGGTACTGATAGATGGGAAGAAATGTGCCCTCACAGCCCAGAAAACCTAACAGTGCATCAAAAGAAGCATGGCCAGCAGGGTGAGGGAGGTGATTCTGCCCCTCTACTCTGTGCTGGGAAGGCCTCATCTGGAGTACTGCATCCAGATGTGGAATCTTCAGTACAGGAGTGACACAGACCTCCTTGAGCACATCCTGAAGAGGGCCACAGAAATAAAGCAAGGGATGGAACATCTGCTACGAGGACAGGCTGAAAGAGCTGGGGCTGTTCAGCCTCGAGAAAAGAAGGCTGTGAGGTGACCTGCGAGGCCTTTCAGTATCTGTAGAGGAGATACAGGAAGGGAGTGGACAGACTCTAGCAGGGTCTGTGGTGATAGAACAAGGGGAAATGGCTTCAAGTTTAAAGAGGGTAGATTTAGGTTAGATATAAGGAAAAGGTCATTTACAGCAAGGGTGGTGAGGCACTGGAACAGGCTGCCCAGACATGTGGATGCCTCGTCCCTTAGACTGTCAGACTGAAGCTAGATCAGACCCTGGACAACCCGGCTTAGCTATGGATGTCCCTGTTCATTGCAGGGGAGTTGGACCAGATGAACTTTAAAGGTCCCTATCAACTCTGAGGATTCTGTGTTTCTGTGATTCCATGATAAGTCTGCTGGGTGCCACACATGCATCCCTTTCAGGTATACCATTCAATGATTAGTACAGTATTGGCTTTATTCTAGATACATATTCTTGAGAAGTAAGGCAGATAATGAAAAATAATAATTACTGTTCTACTGACTATGCATACATAGGAGTTAAATTTATGTCAGAATCAGGAGTTCTAGCATAAACAAAATGTTCGAGTAACCTTATATACATTTAATTTCTATATAAAAGCATAGAATAATTGCTAACCTAATTTAAATGCTAACCTAAAATACTAATGCATTTGGGCAAAACTAACACCAAATTTCAGTATTGTAATTTATTTGTATGGAACCAAAAATTGTTGTTGAAGTGAAATTAGTGTGATAGATGTCATTTTTCTAAGCAAGTTATGCCACGTTGCATCAACCATTTTGTTTCTTTCATTTTTTTCAGATTTTACTGGGATTTAATCATGCTCATCATGATGGTTGGAAACCTTGTCATTATACCAGTTGGAATCACATTCTTCACAGAGCAAACAACAACACCATGGATTATTTTCAATGTGGCATCAGACACTGTTTTTCTATTGGACTTGATAATGAATTTCAGAACTGGGACTGTTAATGAAGACAGCTCTGAAATAATACTGGACCCTAAAGTCATTAAGATGAATTATTTAAAAAGCTGGTTTGTGGTTGACTTCATCTCATCAATACCAGTGGATTATATCTTTCTCATTGTAGAAAAAGGAATGGACTCAGAGGTTTACAAGACAGCAAGAGCACTTCGTATCGTGAGATTTACAAAAATCCTCAGCCTGTTACGCTTATTACGCCTTTCAAGACTGATTAGATACATACACCAGTGGGAAGAGGTAAGAGACATACATACAATCATAACATTGTTTGCTTCTATTCCCATAAAAAACTGGTCAGGTACCTCTGAAGTGCTACTCAAGACTCAGGTTAGAATAAGAGGCTTTTACTCTCCAGTTGACATAGTTACAGAGACATGCTAGTAGAAGACCCTTTTGGGAGAAAGCACAGAGCAGTAACCATGTTCTGTCTGATAACCACAGAAATAAAGTGTGTAGGATTGTCAGCGCAATTGCGATGGACGAACTCCTACATCAGAAATTTTAGCAGCCGCCTAAAACTGCCCTTGATTTTGGTGATTAGCATTTAGAAGTAAGAAGTAAATTCTCTTTCAGTCCCAGAAAACTAGAGAACTTTATATATATGTGTGTGTGTATATATATATATATGCATACATATAGTCACAGAAGAAATTGAAACCACGTTTAATTGAGTAGATTTCCTGGAACATTCATTGTTTCAAGGCTGTATGAAGGCTGAGTAAGTTGAATAGTGACCTTCTTTATAAAAATGGGGAGTTCAGATTTTGAGTCATTTCCTTCTAAACTGTCAACTCCACTGTTTGTAGATGTGACCTTATGCTGTCTGCCAGTTTGGCTTGGTGACATTTACAGAAAATTATGGCATTCCCTAATTTGGCTTGCTTATAGCTAGGAAGCATTTAAATCTTTGGCACATATTACCATGATTCAGGCATTTCATTTCTTGCCTGTCCCCATTTCTGCAGTTTTAAATATCATAATATGTTTTAAAAGGAAGTGCTAAAAACATAGGAAAAATAACTGCTGTTTTCTACATCTTTTTTTTACAGCAAGTGTAAAAAGAATTATTTGGATTTTCACTGAAATGCTATTTAAAAACTGCATTTATTTATTTAAATTAACATTTAGATAATTAAATGAATACTGGAGAATGATTTTCTATGATTTGTGTATTTTTTTTCCTGCTAGATACTCCGTTTTAAAGTATTATGTTCACTTTCTAGTTTAGCAGAAACCTCACTGCTGAGCCTTCTCACAAATAATGTCAGATTATATTAAAACCAGCATGATGATGAATGATACTAAGTATCAAACATGTTGTTTGATATACATTTGATATACATTTGATATTTGGTATAAACATAATGTTTAACAAATTTATAGTTGTTTCTCAAAAACCTGAAATAGGTCAGTATTTTTACTGGTATGTTTTGTAAATTCTACTATATTTTTGACACAGAAATGGAGCACTGCAGTTATGTACTCAATTTAACTGAGGCAAATGATTAAGCATATCTTGCAGTTCTACAATAAAGCTATGCTTTTGTCTCCTCTGTGCTTTATAGAGAGACAACCTTCTGAAACATGTTCAATGGCATTATGATCTGGCAGCTTGAATTAATAGCTTGCCACTATAAGGCCCTACTAAGAACAGAATTGAACACTTTTTTTCCGTTTTGCTTCTCTGTTATCAATGATAAATCAGGTATTCTAAATCAGAAATAGTTGAATCTAGAGCTGACTAGGACTAGAAGTGACCAGAAGATCTTCTCCCTTCTAGCAATGCCTATTGCTGTTGTAGTCTATAGTTCAAGGCTGCTAATTTCCCTGAGGTGCTTGATTGTAACCTCATCTTTGACTCCCTTGGTAATACTTAAATTATGCTGGCATTTATTAAAAGAGAGTTGAGTCCATCTCAGGTGACACATTATAATGCTTGCTGATTGTTCTCAGGAAGATGGAAAGGGATCAGAAGTATCATTGTTTGTAAGTATCATGGTATCAGAAGTATCATGGTTTGAAACTGCAGGAAGGCAGCAGCGGGCTTCGACTACTTTGAACAAAGACTTCTGCTGGGTTGGAGAGTGTGCAAGATCCCCTGAGATGAATGTAGGCTGAATGAGATACTGATAAATCCTAAAATGAAAATTAGACAAAACAAAATAAACCTCTTTTCTCTAGCATATTATGCATATCAGAAGTCAAGGCAGTCATATGGATTTTTGTGTTTGGCATTTGTTATCACAACAGTGATGTATGGAGATGTACTGGACAATGATCCAGGACAACTTTGAAGAAATTAAATGTTGCAGCACTGTAAAGTTTTAAAATGGCAAAATTGGATAGCCAGACTTAGCTTAGTTTGGAAATGATCGTCAGATGATTACACAGCAGCAGTCACAGTCAGTGAGACATTTGGTGGTTATGTTAATCTGTTCTGTGTTGTGTGTACACATGAACTACAGAGAACACCCAATGACTTAATTTTTATAATACAGAGCTGGAGCCTGTTTATGTATTTAAAGGGATTGAATGCTTGCTGCCTAAGGGCTGAACATGTTGGTTTTCGGTATGATGAAGTTATGTTTAAAATGATACATATTTGTATGCAAAATAATGAGCATTATGTCAAAAATACTGAGAAGACAGACAACAAGCTCGTTCTTCATAAATTGTGAAGCATGGACTTCCTGGAAAACTGACAAATGAGCAAGCCAGGTTGTATAACATCACTGCTATCCCACTGAATTATTCGTATGACCTTAAATCGTAAAGATAAGTTGAAATTAGAGTTTTTCATTTTCTTATTGTCACATACCTAATATTCACTTGGTTAGTATCCTAAACTCTAAGAGGAGTTGACAAAAATGTTAGAGATTTTTATAAGACACTAGTGAAACATGTTTCATTTTCTTTCTTTCCACATTATTTAAATCAATGAAATTGGTATCAAGCTGCTGTCAGCTCTGTCTGTGTAAGCAGTGTTTGTGTTGCAGAAGCTTTCTCCTTAACTGCTAAAAAGTAAGAGAGCTCAGGTCCTAATGGGCATGGATGGATTGATATGTTGGTCTGCTGTAAATAGTTTACTTGAACAAATGACTCTGTGAAAATGAGAAGAAACATTTAAATGAAAGTATGGGGGACGTGTTGAATTTGCAAATTGTTTTTCATCTACAGAATCTAATATGCCAGTCTTTTAAAACCCAGGTACAAACAAAGAGATAACAAAGAGATACTTATTTAAAAAAAAATTATGTAATATAACATTTAGGGAAAAAGATTTATTTAAATTGCTGATTGCAGAAATTGCTTTTGCAGATTTCTGACTGTTTGTTTGTTGCTTTTTTGTTGTTGTTGTTGTTGTTTTTGGCTTCGGTTCCAAAAACCAACCAAACAAAAATTCCTAACTAAACAAAGAAACAAAAGCACTGGAAAAGCAAAACACAAGCATGAATTACAGGATCTAGTGTATATTTACTTTAATGTTACTGTATTCAGATAATCCAGCATGACAGAGCCTGTATCAATTGCTGACATGGTCAAGAATTGAATATGCAGAGAACTAGACAGTGGATAACATAAAAACAAAGCTGTAATAAACTATGTAACTGAAATAGAATAATTGTACATATTGAGTGGTGACATCCATAAATCTTTTTTGGAAAATAATTCTAAAAGTATTGAGTGATTTATTTAAGGTCCTGTACATCTTACATGGATGTGCACTCAACCTGTAACTTATATTACCAATGCTCACAGGTAACCAAACAATTAAAAGATATTCAGAATTAAGAATAAATACACTGTTAAATTACTTTATGTTCTGAAATAGGAATTCATTCTTTTCCTCTGAGTTTCAATTAAGAGATTACAAATGATTTACCACTTTGAATTTACCTATGATAGAAATTTACTGATTTTTTCAAATAACAATTTTCTCCAGAAGCTCCTTAAAAACAGACTTCAAAAGCCTTTCTTAAAGCTATTCTAATTGCAGGACAAGACCTAGTAGAAGTACCAGTAAATAAAATTCTTACTCCTAAAAATGTTCCATAAATATTTCATTCTGAGATGCCTGATTCTTTAGAATTAGAATAGATTTTAAAGTCACAGATTGCTTATTGCAAGATCTGCAAAGTAGGTTAGGTTTTGCAAACATTCATCCATGAGAATGTGTAGTAATTTTAAATTGCATCATGTTTTATTTTGATTTGGCTTGTACTGAAATCTGGTTCTCAATTTGGGTAACTTTTTCAAGGTTAATGAACATACAGAACATTTGATATGCATTCTTGCTTTGCTAAAGCTCCACTCTTCGATGAAACTTATTCCCCAGATTTCTGAGCATATCACACAAAGCGTCTTTACTTTTACTGTATTATTTCTATTATCACAATAATACAGAGTTAGCAAATCTCATAAATAAAAGCTTTCTTGAATTCTGAGCCTCACCAAAGTGCTTAAAAATTAAGTAAATATGGAAGTGCTTTGCCAAATCAAGTTCTGTATTAACAGTTTAATCTGTCACTTCCACATTACACAATCCTAATTGTCTTTGATGACCACTAGGTGTCCCCTCCTTGTTCTGCTTGTTAATAACCAGACAGAAATATATATATAACTAGATATGATGATCACTACCTAAAAAGTATACTGCATAACATGTTTATGGTACCTGGATGACAGAAGAGGACTCGTACTTGAACAGTATGCAATTTCTGTGGTAGGTATACATCACTCTCTTTATTACGTCAAACCTCTTCATTGCCTTATAACCTGCTGAGAAGACAAGATTTATTGTGTCTCTGTGTTTGATCACTTATTAGGGTACAGTGTGACAAGGGAGAGATGATGACTTTGGTGGGTACTTGCGTAAAAACACTATTACATCTTCACTACTGGCATTATGCATTTTTCTGTATCCTCAGTAAAAGGACAATGAAGAGAAGACTGTGTCTCCAAAGATGCCTTCTTTTTATTGATGGTGTTGTGAAATGTTCTTTGTTTTAATTAACGGAAATGGAAGTCGACATAATGTTTTTGCTTTCTCTTTATTCAGTTTTAATTCCTCTCCCCTGTGCAATAGTTTAAGCTATGTTCTTAAGATCCTGTAAAGTTATATCTCTTAGTGTAGTACAGTAAAAAGGACACAGTACAGTTCATTTTAAAAAATGATTTGGTGTAAAGTAGGACATACTTGTTTATTGCCTATTACAGATGCATCAATCAAATCTGAGTCATCCAGCTCATAGGAGTTACAGGGAAGAAATTTGGTTAAATAACTTCAGAGAGAAAGAAGATGTAGTAGGAGTAAGAGAGCCTACCTTCTCTTACTGGCAGTCATAAAGCCTCTAAAATTTTGCAGAAAATTGTCTGTACAGATTTCTTTAGCTTTCTTACCATTGAAAAGACTGAAATAGGAGAAAATTCATATTTTCTGCCAATTTCAACTATAGGAAACTGAAAATCAAGTTTTGCTTTATTTTTTTAGGGGGGAAAATAGTGCTTGGAAAATGCTGCATGCCTAATTGATATAAATGAGTGAGCTTGTGTTTGGCACTGAGTAAGCTACTCAAACCAGGATTGTTGTCCATGTTGTTGTTCATTGAGCAGATATTTGATCTCATGGATGCAGCTCACACAGATGACTTCCATTTTATGCTGTGCTGTGTCTCAAGACACCTGATTTGTAATCCTATTATGAAGTTGTCTTTACCAGGCGAAGGTGTTGTCATGTGTACTTGACACATGCTGACCTCCTTCACTTCTTGCATAATCTAGACAGGAAAAAAACATGCTATTTGCTTGTGACCTGAATTGCAAAGTCTAAAAGTGTTCCCTGCTCAACACAGCTATGGTAGTAGATCATCTCTGTAGGTTCATCATAGCACAGAGGCCCATCCATGTCAGATGGCTGCTTCTGTTATCCATGTGAAGTTGCATGCTTTGGTAGAGAGCTCTCAGATGTTGAGAAGGACAGCATTTGAGAAGCTTGATGCTGGTTTTCAAGTAAAGGCCATTCCATTCTGAAGCACATTTGTACTTTTCTTATAATGTGACAACATCAAGTATTCTATTCCCAGTAGGTTTAATAATCTACTTCAGTTGCATTGTGTTAATTTGTTTTTTTTGGATTTTGAGCATGCAAAAAACTTCTGTGTTCCCCCTCCTGCATTTAATAGGAACATGTCAGTATTGTACATTTGGATGTGAAACTATTCATGGCACTTACTAAGGGCTGCTTTATTACAGGGTTTCTACTTGAAGCCATAGAAGCTGATCAAGTAGCATGCAGAAAAGGATGACCAGCCCAGTTCCACAGGGGGAACACACTGTTTGTGCCTGTGAGTTGTGCTGGCTGTCTGGTCGTTATGGGTAGGACTCGTAGTGCTGGTATTCCTCCATAATTTGATTGTGATGTTGTCTAATGGATAGTCTGTCTCTGACAGCAATTGAGAGTGAGGTATTTTATCTGTAGGCACTGATCCTGTGGAGCCACAACCCTTCCTGCTAGCTGTTTTCTCTCCTTACTTAAAATAAGAGAGTATAAAAGCAGTTGAAGCTATTGATGCTGGCTTGATTGTTTAATTCTAGTCTACTGAGTATCATTTGCTTGCACGCATAGATCTAAAATGATGGAAGAGTTCTACAAATAAATGGTATATTGATTCTGAAATAAAGCGTGATATACTGTGGAAGAATATGCGAGTTGAAACATTTTCATAACAGCAAAAGTAAATCTCATGATGGACAGATATGCAAGTCTGAGTGCTTAAATAACATTTTTTTTCTTCTCTGTCACATAATGTACAAGCCTGCTCTACGTGTTTTGTTAGATAGGGTACCCAATCCTGACTGAATTGATAGTGTTCAAAAAACAAAATATATTGGAGCTCATTTCCTAGAAATCTTAGTGTTTATATGTACTGTCAAAGTTTTAACATCAGGTCAGAACATTATGCTCAGCTCTGCAGTGCTTTTTTATGTATTTCAATGACAATTAGATATCATAGTAGCTAAAGCATATGTGCATGAGCTGTCACTGACGTAGGTGATGGAGCACACTGAAGTTTTTATTTGTTCGCTCTTTTAAATTCTGTACAACAGTAGGAAAACACATGTAACTGATAGCGACAATTAGAAGACATTATGATCCATCCTCTTCTAATAATAGAATACTAGCTGCCAAAAAAGAACAGCAGTTTTTTAGAACAGGCAATTACTGAAATGCAAGCAAGACATAGTATTCTGTTCTTTAATTTCCTATTTTGCAATTTAAGCATAATAACTTCTACAGAAAAATATCTTTCTTCCCACAGACTAAATAGGAAGTGTTATGAATGTGAAGTTTTTCTCTTCATCTTGTTACCCCATTGTGCCAACAAGGTGCCTTTCCTGTGTAAGTACTCTGAGATAGTAATTGTACACTGTCAGTTTTCCCTAGGAGATAAACTGTGGCCTTAAATAAATCTCCCTGAGCTGAGATGCTGGAAAATAATGCCTTGTATAGTAACAGACCTGTTGCTGGTATTCTTGTCAGATCTTTTATTTCTATTTTCGCTTACATAATACCCACAGATTTTAAATTTGCACCCAAATTTTCTTTGTTTTCATTTTCTCTTTGTGTAGCTGGTTTAGATATTGCTAGGGATCCATTATCACCACTTAAGGCTGTCTGAAGTAGACTTACTGGTCAAATAAATTTTTACAAGGCAATTTTTTTTTTTTAAGAATTCAACAGTATGTCTTTACATTGCTAATCATTAATCATTACTAATTGAAAGTTGAGAAGGAAATTATATTGGAAGAATAAAAACTGATGGTTAGAAGCTGGGTATGAACAATTTTAACTTTTTCCTAATTTGGCTTCGAGAAGCATTTCACTTCTTAAGTAATCATGTATTAAAGGATAAGTTATATAGATTTCAAACTGATACAATTTCATCCTCTACTTCATGGGGAAAGTTGCTCTGAACACTTTTTTAATTAAATAAAAAAAAGAAACAAAAAGCAATAAAATAAAACCAACCTACCAAGTTCCTCTCTCTGCGTAGAACACTGTTCTTGTGAAACTGCAGGCTTTAATTAATGTGGATTTTTAGGATAATTGTCAATTGTCTTAAGTCTCAGAGGCAGAAAAGTTGGCTTTTGGCAGACTCTTGGGCAGACCAGCCTGCCTCATCACCCTTCCTCACTCATGTCATGCTCCTTAATTTGTCTGGGCATTTTGTCAAATAAGAGCAAGGAAATAATACCAATTCACCACCTGTCAGCAGGCTGAGGATTGTGTTCTGATTCTGATCAAATTTGACTACCTTCTAACTCAATAAAATACTTGGGGTGCTACTTATTTGAAGAGTTGCTGACTCTCACTGAAGACAGTGGAACAGGAGTTTAATAGTTAGAAACAGGATTCTATTTTACAAAGCTAAAGTGGTCTAAATTAAACACTCAGGGAGAAAGAGGCAACTGTATAAACCTATTTAGAGACTACTGAGGAGCTGGGTTGGCAATGTAGAAATAGCTTTTCCAACTCTAAGTTGCCTTCTGAGTTATTTCTAACCTGAATTTCATGGAAAGAAACCTGAATTTTATCGAGTTTATTCCATGACATTATCTCACATCCCATATGCGTAATGTATGATTTAAATATAGTTGTAACCTGAAAAGAATGAGCAAATAACCTAATTCAGGGATTGAAAGCACTGTGCTCCTTGCTGCTGAGCAGGAATTAAAGCTGTAATTGAACTGCTGTGCTGCTGAAACAGTCCTGCATGGAAAGCGTGCTCTCTTCCTCACTGCTTTCATCTTCTTTAACCCAGACATGTGCTTTGACATAGCCCTTCCATTCATCTAGGCTCATAGTCATTTCCTCTTACTGTTATCTGAAAACAGCTCTTTTTTTCAGCTTCTTTGCTTTAGAGCCAACAGGAGCAAAATAAACTCTGCATCTGCTTACCTTGATACAGCACCATCTAGTTGTGCTGCCTTGCTCAATATCGCAGCATTATTGATCTGGCATGAACTACTTCCAGGTGGTGGTAAATATTATTACAGTCTTGGCGTTGAATGGATATGCATCTCTGGAGATCCCTCCCTGCACCCAGGTGGGTGCTACTGGCTGAGAAGCTGGGGTAATGGGATCCATGGCTGCCTAGGAGAAACCATCTGTAAAGAGCTGAAAGGGTGGCTAATTATGATGGGACAGCTGTCATCTTGCCAGACTGCTGAGCACCATGCTGGCTGTAGAAAAGAGGAAAGATGAAACTGTCAAAAAGGGAGGAAAAAAAAAAAAAGAAAAAAAAGCGAGAAAAAAATGGGAGAAGATATCGAAGCAACTTGAACAAATGTGCATGCACATATTCATGTGAATAATCTCCAAGTGTGAGGGTTCCTGAGACTGCCTACGTACCTCTCAACAGGAACCCAAGAAAACTGTCCTGTTTAAGTTTTTCTCTCTCCAGATTAATTCTTCATGTGCAGTTTACCTTGCTTGGCTGAACATATTAAAAGGACTGTGGTAGCAAAGTTTTCTCTCCTTGCTAATGCTTCTATTCATACCTTTAAGATGGTGGCATACAAGATTAATGGCCAGAATCTGAAACTGGAGAGAATGGTGACATGCATAATTCAGAATGAATCTGTTTTGTAATGCTGCCTTACTGTGGGATTTCCAAAGCATAGTATTGAAAAAAGGTGTAGTAATACTCCTTAAGTTGTTTGGTTCCTCAACCAGAGACATGAACTTGTCTTCATCTGTTGCAAAATTGACTAAGCTTTTCACCTGAAAATTCTTTTCCATCTTGGGAAGTTTAATGTTGGATATGTTTTTAACAAAGAAGTGGAAAAATGTACAACTAAAATGTGGTTTCAGCAGGCAAGGGTTAAGTTTTAGAATTGCTGCATTATTTTGATCACCAAGGAAATTTAAGCTGTTGTCTAAAGACAAATAACTTAATATAGTCACACCATGCTGTAATCAACACTTGAGTGGTTTTCTGATTTCATATATTTTCTCAAGGGTAAGATACTCTTTTCTTGTGGAGATTTTCCAGTGAGCTAAGCCAAGCACTGGCTTTCTTTCAGTGTTAATCATGTAAATACATTTTTAACTATCACTTATTTTGTTGACGGCTAGACCAATCAGTCCTATCATAAATGTATCATTATTTGTCCTTTTTATAATGTATCATTATTTGTCCTTTTTATAATGTGACATTTTTAGTAACTGAATACACATCTTATCCTTGTGTGTATTTGTATTTCTATCTCTGTTAATGTTAGAGTATCACAAATGTGTGTTCTGATGGATCATTTGAAAACAGTTTTTTTTTTAAATTCAGTCTGTTTATTGAGGCTCTTGAGTGGCAGAGTAACTGCCAGACACTGAACATAAAGGTATTAAAATATTTTGCTTGGATAGAATTAGTCAATACTGTAACTTTTTTTTTTTTTTTTTAATCAAAGAAAATCAATGAAGATACTGCTTATTTTCAAGATAATTACAGAACAAATTCTAGTTGAACTGTGCATGGTTTCTTCCTTTTCATATAATCTTCCCATCATTTTCCCACTGAAGTTTGTAAAAATAAAACCTTAGTGTTGAAGGTTTCAGTTCTACTGTTATTCTGCTTATTAGAATAATTAATTATTGACTCAATAGTTCTTATGAACGTTGTTTAGCAATTAAATAATTTTACATTTGTGGAAGGAAGTGATTTGCTTTTCCCTCAGCCAGATGTTTAGAATTGGTGGCATTTGAAAGCAGATATGTAGGATGTTTTCCTGTGACACAGCAGTTCAAATCCAGTCTGCTTCAGCCAATTACTAATGCTCTTAAGGGCAGTAAAGTCAATTTGACAACTTTAGATGGTGCTTTTGGAAAATTCTCTCTCTCTGTTTTTAGATATGTATGGATTTTTTGTCTAAAGTGAACATGGTCTGAATATTTTAATACCTTTAGTACACAAACTCTTCAGCTGCATGCTAATTTTAAAGCCACA
The DNA here is from genome assembly GCA_037305975.1 of Chrysolophus pictus. Classification (NCBI taxonomy): domain Eukaryota; kingdom Metazoa; phylum Chordata; class Aves; order Galliformes; family Phasianidae; genus Chrysolophus; species Chrysolophus pictus. The sequence continues at coordinate 65,105,423 of CM074614.1, forward strand.
TGTAATAACTATTTAACAGCTTATTTAGAACTAAGAATTGAAAATTATTGTGACAGTAAAGTAGCATAAATTTTGATGTCATTTGCTAGTGATATGTGAATGATTGCTTATTGGACTTCACAGCTACCATGAAGTGCTTTGTCTAGTCAGTCAGTTTTTCTTGGTATTGAACAGACAAGGAAAAATGTTAAGCATTTGATTCAGAAATTCAGCGTAAATAACTCAGCATAAACAATGGTCTAAAACTACATTTTCTCATCCTTCCTTAGTTATCTCAATGAGGAATTTGTTGTCTTGTTTAAAAGTTTTAAAAGTTATAGTTCCAAGTGAACCCTGAGCCTGGTCCTATGGGTTTCCTTCTGGTTTCTCCAGAAGTTTTCCTCTGGTGTGAAGTATATATCATGATGCTCTTTAGAAGTAATGATTGTGTCATTCAGAATTAGAAAAATTTAGACTAGAATTAGATTGTCATCTGAGCAGTATAAAATAATTCTTCGCCAATGTAACAATTTTTTTTGATGAAATCGTAAAAAGGCTCTGGCTTGGATACTTAAGGCTTGAGTGTCAGGATTAATATGCATGCTTGAGGAGATTCATTTTCCTTTATTTCTCCTTTTTTGATCTTTGACAGTAAGCTTTTTCTAGCAGCATTGCATCTCTAGCTCTGTGTTTCAGTGCTAAATATACTTTAAAAACTAGTAATGTATTACTCATTATGCATGCTAAATCTATGTGAGAGGCAGGAGAAAAAGAAAATAGAGAGAGAAGGGGTAAGCAACTATATGGTCCCTATGTAATGATGTTTTTCTGACTTTCTGAATTGGCTCCTGCAGTTTGTAATGGAAGCTCAGTACTGTTAGTTTCTTGTCTGATTGCACTCTTGTCATCTCTACTACTGGGGAGAATCACCCTGATGAAAACAAAATAAGATCAGTGCACCTCCCACCTCACGAGAAAATGTATCTCTGAATTCTAAGACAAAGTATATTCAATGTAACATCTCCTTTGCTGTTAAATGGTGGTTTTATTAATTTTATAGACAAGTGGTTTTTGTTTGCTGTATTTTCATATTTTTACTTATGAAGAGAGTGGCTGTTCCTCACAGAAATCATGACTTAGAACTATTTCTGGTCAATTTAAGCAGTTCAGGACTCTGAGGGGATATTCACCGGAAATCATAACATCTGATATTTTCTCTCAAGACATTCTGAAGACTTATAAGCCTTCAGCTGGCCTTAGCCTAGTTGGTTTGTTTTTTTTTTTCCATTTGTATATAAAATTTTGTCTGTGCAGTATTCCATTTCATTAGCAGAATAGGTAGAGATACTGTTTCAGGGCACGACTCTCTCCTTTTTTTTTCTGAATATTTTGTGGTTGCAAATATGATTTTGAGATACAGAGATTCATATCCATTAAGTATTTTTTAACTTCACATTTCTTATGAGTAAATTTAATCAAACCACAGTTTATTTTTAAATTGAACTACAAATGCACTTGAATGTCCTCTGGGTTTTTTTCTTTTTTCCTTTTTCTTTTTTCTTTTTTCCTTTTTCTTTTTTCTTTTTTCCTTTTTCCTTTTTCTTTTTTCTTTTTTCTTTTTTCCTTTTTCTTTTTTCTTTTTTCTTTTTTTCCACACTAAGAAATCATTTCTCAGATATTTATTCTGCAGTTTCTTTTTGGTCACCCACATTTTTATTTTGTGGAACTACCATGAAGAAAGAAAGCCTATCCTGTGTCCTCACAGGCAGTGAGGCAAAAGGTCAGAGCTGTTGCAAAACTGTTGCAGAATTTGTATCTTTGAGTATTCCTGTAGTGGAATATACAAAACAGAAGAGACTTTAATGAAGATTTTTAAGTAGATTACTTCAAATTCAGCATTCCAAAAGATATACCCTTATTTCTTTTTATTTCTACAGTTTGAAATGGAAGAGAGAAAAAACTGTTTTTAACTAAACAAATCTAAGAAGTTTAACAGGACATTTTGTAAGGTCAACCCGTACAAAACCTAAAATTACACCTAAAGTACATGGAGTTGACCTCAAGGTCATTCCCTATTAAACATCTTTAACTATAGCAATAGTGCCTTCTTTTGCAAAGGGAAACAAACCCAAGAAAATCCCCTGCATTATCTGAGATTTCTTGAAAGTTAACGGGAGGCCTGGCATTCCTCTGCCCCTGCAGTGGGATGGGCTTGTGGTGGGGTTGGCCAGAGATGTTGGCTATGCTAGCTTACGGCCTTGCCAAACCAAAACCTGTTCATGGTGCTGGCTGTGGTGCCTAATGGATGTGGCATTTGCACAGCACTGGAGCATTACAGGTATATGTGGTGATTATACAGGTATATATGGAATGAGTGTCTTGTGAAACACACGGGAAGGGCACTGTCTCAGCCCTGACATAAAATCAACTTGATGTCAGCAGATTTGTGCTCCCCATTATGATACTAAGTGATACTAAGTGATGCCATCTGAAGTGGCCATCTCTTCCCAAAAATTGGGCAGGGAGCCCAGATATGCATTAAGCACTGGACGGCAAGATGTCAAAATATGCAACCAAGGGGCTATTAGAGTTGCTCTCCAGCTCCTTGCTGCTGCTAGCACTGAAAACTTGCCTGTGTTTAGAAGAATTAAGGCATATGACCTGGAGAGAATGCGAAGATGAAGGTCACTTAATTTTATCTTACAGAATTTTGTATTCAGTGTTCCAGTCTGTTGATCTCAACTACGTTCAGTAAGACCGCACTGATGAAAACTGGAGAATTTTCCACATTACTGAAATTACTGGAACTCTTGAATCTAATCAAGATTTACCCTGGTGACCTGCTTCATTTGTTTGCAGGAGGAAATGTAGATATGTCCACTGAAGAGCTAATTTAAATTTGAAACAGAAGGACAAATCTAAGTTTTTTTAATTTTTATTTCTATTTTTTTTTTTTTTTTTAATTTAAATTGCTATTGTTTTTAAGTAGAATGTAAAGCTGGTAACTAGCATGGTCTGTTCCAATTCTCAGGTACTACCAGAGCTTTGCAGTAATACTGCTATCATTCAGTTACCTTAGATGTTTTCAGAATATATCCAAAGAAGCAGACAAAGGATGATTTAGGTCAGATTCTGGCTCTTCATATTGATTTCCATGGCCAATCAAGTATTTGTACTTGAAGCATGGCTTTCTACATTATACTTTATGCACTTCGGAAGAATTTCTATGTATTTCTTAGATGTGAGGAGAAAAATTAATTTGCTCAGTGTTGATGGTAGTGAGCAATACTGTGTAGGTAGAAGAAAATCAATTATTTTAACTCTTAAATAAGTAGAAGTGTATCTAAATCTTCAGATGATTTGGCCCATCACTAGACTTACAGTTTTCTTAACTAGCCATTACAAGAAGAAAAAAAAAAAAACAAAAAAACTAGTAATGAATAAAGCAAATCTTAATAAGGCTTTTCTCCTTAAGTTCTCAGAGTGAAGTTTTAAGAAAATGCATGAAAATCATATCTGTGAAGGAGCTTGGTGACTTAATCTATCTCCAGATGACAGTACCATGATTTAGTCTATCAGTAATCGGTGAGAAATAATGAGTGATCTAATATTGACCAGATCTGCTGCCCTGATAACTCTTCACTATCAGTATACGAACAAATACTGAGCCAAAATGGCTCAGAAAAATGAAGTATCATATTCAAAGGCTAACGTAAAATCTACATAGCGTCAGAGCAGTGTATGATGTAGCATGTCTTATGCAGTTCTTTGAAATCTATTTCTGTTTTAGACATCGGTATTACAATTCATCGTGCACTTTTTGCTAGTGTGTTAAAATGTTGTTCTCTCACCATTAGTCATACTGCATACACTGACATCTGTAGAGACTGTTGTTCTGTTTGCTGGAAGTTAGTATCATTTTTGATTTATACCGGATTTCAGTTTTAAATGCAGTTTTTATCAGATAAAAACAGAATGGCTCCTTTGGAACAGACCTACATAGATCATAAAATCATAGAAAAGATAGAAGATAACAGAAGATATTCAAGTCCAGCTGACTGGGGACCTCTCTTCTGACCCTTGGTGATTTTGCTTGTCCATGCATCCCCAACTCCCTGAAAATGACATCTTTTCTTGGTTCCTGATGTCTACATCTCTGCTTGTTTCTTTGAAGGAAAGAAGTACAAGCTACCTCAAAGTGGACTTCCAAATCTGAGATTTCTGAAATTGGTAGAAGCTGAAGATTCCCCATCCTTCACAGCTGTTTGTTTGCTGTGGTGTCCTTGCCATATTAAAAACAAACAAACAAACAAACAAAAAACAACATATATTGTAAGATACGAGGTTATATTGTCCTGTCTCAACCAGCTCCTAGATAATCAGTAGTTTTTAAATTGGAAACCACTTGGGGTTTGGCATTCTCCAATCTCTAATGCAGATTGGTTTATAACCAGTTGATAACTATTCAGAATAATACCTAATATAATCCAACGCTTGTTGTTGTTATTGTTGTAATTGTTGTTATTGATTTCTCTGGTGCTACAGCACCATTCTTCTACAGTTAAAATTTGTCAGTGTTCTATGCAATTTAGGTACGTTGTCAGTAAGAGTTGGTGAGAATCTACACTGGCAAAAAAGATCCCTCAAATGTTATTTTCCCTTATAGTGCGGATTAGCTATCACAAGTCATTGTTCCAGCAGTATTCATATGTCTATATCCTTTTATCCTGTTTATTCCCGTTAGATCAGTGAGGCTGAAGCAATCTCTATAGCTGATAGGGAGCACGTCTTTAAGAACTTAACTAAGCTGTTGGAGATGAGCTTTTTGATGCCTTGCTAGTCTTGCTTCCTTGTGCCCATGCCAAGTCCAGTGTGAAATGAACCCCACATCTACTGTGGATTTGAGATTACTGTGGTTTTTAGCCAATTAGATTTTGACTCTTCCACCTTTTCTATTAATATTTTTCTAAGAACTTTGTAATGCTTTCCAGTTAAATATTGTTTCAAAAACAATTATTTCTCAAGTTACTTTGAAAAAAAATATTTTAACTTTTTGCTTCAGAAATTGTGGTGTGTGACATGTTGTGTCTTATTTTGGTATGGTTTCCTATTATTTTGTTAAATGTACTTTAAAGAAATTCCATTTTTTTGATGTGAAACACTCAGTTCTTCTGGGAAGCGTTATTGTTTCCTATGTTTCCAGTTTGGAGCATTCGACAGACTTACAGGTTTCAGGCCCACAATGTGGGATACTTTGAAAATAGTGTTGAAAGTGAATGTATCAAATTTTAAAGAGAAGACAATTTTCAGATACTTGTTGTAACCTGTATTTCTGAGGAACAGTACTTCCATGTACTGTTTTGGAAAAAGCTCTCGGAGTTTTCCAACAAAGGAAAGTATTATTTTTGTCTACATTCATTTTTCATCATAATGTCTTGAATTTAGTGATCTTCAATATATTCAAGGTGCAGTTATGACTGAGTTTGTAGGGAGATAGAAGATTCTGGGAAACACTTTAGGGTGGGGGGGAGCTCACTCACAAGATTTCCTTGAAGCTGCTTCATAACATGAATTTTTCCTTTCAATTTCATGAGTGATATGAAAATAATGACAAATGCAGCAGTCTTGGTAGCTATAAGGCAAGAGATCATCCATTTTTTAGAAGAACAAGTTTAAATTTTGTATTTTCAGTCCACAGTGAGTGTCTTGTTCCATGTATGTTGCTGCCTACCATTTTGGAGAAAGAAGTGAGGAGGCTGCTGTAACCTGTGGAAGGAAAATTAGGAAAATTCCACTGCTAAAGTCTTGCATGTTTCTTACCAGTGAGTAGGGAATTCTTTTTCTGATCTTTTTTTTTTTTTTTTTCCCTGTACAACAGACAATTTGGATAATAAAAGTAGCAGTGTCTGACCTTGTGTTGTTACACACAAGTGGCATACCAATCTTGCCTTAATTTTGGCAGTGTCGCGTTAGGAATGTAGCATAATTAGAGTTGACATTTTATGCCAATATGAGCTTTCAACAGAAGGTGCCAATTAATGGGCACCAATACTAGTACTAATAAAAAAAACCAGAAAGCTACTAATGACAGCTCTCTGGTGAGGAAAAAACTACTCAGATCTGAATATTTTTGATTGAAGTAAAGGAGGAGGGAGGAAGAAGAGTGCCAACAGGAACAGTGTCCAGAAAGTGAGAGAAGTCATGTTGAATGAAGGAGAATCAAATGAATTACCTACCTGGCACATTTCTGTGCTTCCAAGTGGACAGTCCATGTTACCATATGACTGTCTGCCCTCTTTTTGATCCATGGAAGAAATTCCATTCTATTCAGCAGGCAACTGTAATAATTTATCTGTTCCAGTAGATAAATGGTGTGACCTCCAGACTTCTTGGTGGAAAATGCCTCACTGTTTGTTTTTTTGTAATTTATTTATTCATTTGTTTGTTTGTTTGTTTGTTTTGCAAACATGTTGGACCTGTTATGGTGCACAAAGAAGTGTGACAGTGCTTTGTTTGATATGCATTTGGAAGGAAAAGAACCTTCCCTGTTCATTTCTAAAGACAAGAAGATAGGTAGATCTTATTTCTGTACCCTGTTTCAAAATTTCAGTATAAAATTCAAACTACTATTTTTAATATTTCTCTGCATTGGTATTTCCATCTCATTTCCACTGAATATTAACTTCAGTTCTTTGGCCTTCCTGAGCTTGCCACTTGTCACATTACTTAAAGGTGTTTGTAACCACCAGCAAGAGAAGAGGTGGAAGAGTTGCTTTTTAAGCAGCTGGAAGCTAATGGAAAGATGATATTAACAGTGCTATAAAATAGCTGCTTGTTGCTGGGAAAATGGTCAGTGCTGATGCACTATAATAATTTTATTCCTCTTTCTTAGTGAACTCTGTGAAGTGACCAGGCTTTTTGGTCTATGTAGTAATGGAGTGTTCCTTACTAATAGCCATGCAAATTGATGTCCAGATGAATATAATCACTGTATTTCCAGAAGTGTTTTAGAGATAATACAACAGTTCCATGGAGGGAGATATTTTTTGATTGCTCTGAAAGGCGAGTTATAGAGGAAAAATATATACATGCAGCTTTTCAAAGTCAGAGAAGAGTTTGCTTTCTTTAGCCAGGAAGACATAGGAGGATTAGAAACTGGTTTAAACATTTAATATAGGGAAACATATCTTCTGCAATAGGAAAAATGACACACAGAAGCACAATTCTTATGGCAACTTTGACTTTTCATCCCCACCCCATGCTCCCTCTTTCCCATTATTGATTCCTTTTCTGTCATTATTCTTGTAGGCATCAGTACAATAGCATCATCTACTTATCTGGAAAAATAAATTAATAAATTAATAAACAAATTATTGGAATTTATTTATCTTGGTTTATCTGCAAGTAAGGGCCATATATATACGTGTGTGTGTATATATATGTATATGAGAGCCATATATGTTGTATATATTTTGTGTTCTGTGTATTTGTGTGGGCAGGAGTGCAATATAACCATGACGGAAAGCAATTTGATAACAATTAATTTAGGACTTTTTGAAAATGATCAAATTTCCAGTGAAGACCTAGGGTTAGCTCTTTGTTCAGTTTATTCTGATATTATTCCCATTCACTTCTCAAAGCCATTGGTTTTTGTATTAGGATGAGGATGCCAAGGGAACCGTGATAAATACAGGACTGCATTGTTTTTTTGTTCAGAATTTGGCTTTAAGATCACATCTACAGTTGCATGGCAGTCTCTAGTTCAGCAATTCTATTTTTTGAAGGATTTTGTTGGCATTTTTTCTTAGCTACAGTAAAGAAGAAAATATCTTACTATTCATTTTACCTAAAGAATTAAGAATATTATTCAACTAGAATATTTTAGTGTGCCAAAAAACATTTTGATTTCACTTTTATTGTTCATTATTATTTATAGAGTTGTTACAATTTTAGTTTTACTTGTGAGACAGGATACTTCAGCAGTGTAGACTTCCTCCTTACTCCTCCTCCTCCAGAAGATGTTGGAAAAAGTGCTGTACTTTCATTTCCTAAGAAATGCTTCCCAATATCATACAATTTTGTATTTTTTTCATCCGATCTACTACTGAGTCACTTACAATTATATAAACCGTAACAGATTTTTATGCAGACTGAGATTGGTGAGCATGCATTTGCTGCAATACTGTGACTCATTTTCAGGAACAGCCAAAGTCATTATAATGCTTGGAACAGTTTGATGCTGCCTGCCTTTTACTTTTCAATTACAACATACATTATTTAATACTTTTCTAATCTTAATATCTATATGTGTTCTTTATTCTTTGCAACAGAAAAGCTAGCAACATGGAAAGCCTAACATATACCACAGGAGTTATATTTAGGGAGACCTGTGATGCTGAATATTTCTGTCCCTAATTGTCCCAAGGAACTTGTTGCTTACAGATATCTGAGCATGTATATCAGTAATCTGATATGGGAATCTGCTATTTGAAGTCCTGAGTGTTTGAATGAGAATGGTCAAGAAATATTGGTGTTTCACTTCATTCATTTTCAGAAGGCGTTCATTTCCTCGGTTTCAGAAACTCCTTTTTTATTTTCCAGTTAAGCACCCTTTCAGAAAAAGAATTCTCTGGGCCATTAATATTATTAGCAGGGAGATAAAATTAAGGATTTTCATACCTAAGGCTTAGCATTATTCATTGATTTTTATCTTTTATCCAGAATAGCTTCTTCAAGGTCCCATTTCTCTTTATGGCAAATGGAAAAAGTAAAGCATTTCAGGACAGGATTCAAAGCAGTCCTGAAAGCCAAGCTCCCAGATTCATATATTCTCTTTTCCCAGATTCAGGTGAGTAAAAAATACAAAACACATAGGATGGAGCAGTGCAGGATTCTGCCCTTCTATGTGATCATGTGTCATGTGAGATGAAGGCAGATCTCTTAGCCTGAAAAGGGGAGCCACATCCAACACCATGGAGTCAGGATAAATCATGAATCTGTTAAACTATTAGATAAAAAGGTAGGTATCTTTATTAAAAACAGTGATACTGATAGTCACATTTTAAATCTGTGAAGAGCTGACTCCTGAGGTTCGTATTAGACAATCTGAGAAGACCTACCAAACTGGCCTTTAGAGAATTTGGAGAAGAAATAGGTAACATTTATTTTAAATTTTCAAAATGTTTCAAATTGAAAGTCAGCATTAAGCAATATGGGCTTTCACAGAACGTCACGTATCTTGATATTTTAATGTCACCTTCAAATAATCTAAAGGAATAGAGAAATAGGGAGCAGCTTTAGTGGGACTTTATCTGTCATAAATTTATACTGCAGTTTAGGTTTTATATTTTGGTTGTAACAACACTGAATTTTATTTCACTTAAAGCAACAATCTTCCCACCCAATAACTACATATATATATATTTTTTTTCTGAATTGTGCTCTCTCCTCCGCTGCTGGTTTTGACTTAACAAAAATAATGCTGGAGAAGATTTCAGATTGGAAAACTAAGGTCTGTGTTTAGATAAGATCAAAGGATGTATTTATTAACCTACAGCTTTCATATTCATGTACTTTGCTCTACACTAGGTATACCATCATGAAGATGTTATTTTCTCACTGTCCTTTAAATTGTGTTTGAGCATGGTATCTGTGTGGATCAGGAGGTCATGATGTTGTTTAAGTAATGTACTGACAATGGACAAAAAAACCCACACACATTAGAAAATAGTGTCTCAAAGATGCACACACATAACCAGAAGTATTGCTCTTAATCCTGTCCTGGGTCTGTCCAGGTCAGATAAATGCTGTAGGCGCAGGTAATCCTCCCTTCAGACAGTCTGATCTCCTGGACTGCTTCCAGCCCAGGATTCCAGGTGTATGATGAGGAATGTGTCCTCAGCTCAAGCTTTGAATTTGTATCTTTGTCTCTTTTTACCATTAATCCTTGTTTGATTTTGAATCTTCATGCCTTCTGCTCTCCTGAGCTATTTTTTTTTTACTATTATTATATATAAAGAAAATTTACTTTTTTATAACATGGTGTGCTTTTTCCCCCGTTCTCATTTATTCTCTGTATTCTTGCTTTCCCTCATCAGGATATTCCTTGCACTGGAAAGCTGGTGCCAATGTTAGCTTGTCTTACTGCTGTGTTTTGCACAAGCTCTATGGATGTGACATCTCTCTTTTCAGTGAGACTGTAGGACAGGATGAAGCATATGATCTTCAGCTTACAATTGATAAGAGTCAGTGTGAGAGGGTAAGCCTATTTGTCTGTGTCTGTAAAGAGTTTTTTCAAAACAGACCAGTTACTGGTTGTAAGGTCTTTTTTTAGAAATTCAATATTCATTTAACATTGAGCTCTATTCACTTCTCTATTAAGCTGCTAAGCTAATCCTGAAATGCAGTTAACTAAAGATTGATATATTCTAATTAATAAAATGGAAGCTGTTCATGAAGATAGCAACATGAAAGCTGTGGAGAAAATGCCTTGCCTTGATTTTTCCACAGTAAGCAATTTGATATCATTGTACATTTAATATATACAGCCAAATTTTGTTGCATGCATTACTTGAGTCATGAACTTCATCATTCACCATTTTTCCAATAACTGGAATAAAATCTTTATGTTTTGATCGTGTGTAAGAGCAAGTGAAATGGATATGAGCATACTCATCAGTACCTTCATGGAAATAACTTAAAAAGTTACATTAGCTCATTAAGAGCCACTGGAGAGAATCATATTATTTAGTTTTAGCATTCCCTGATTCAAAGAGTTAAACAAATTCTAATCCCCAAAATAATGATATCTATTCTAATAATGGGTTTAAATAGAGAATCATAAGACAGCAAGATGAGAAATAGCTAATATCCCAAGCTGAATTACAAGAGCAGGCAACAAAGCCTTGCTTCAGCATCTGTATTGTAGTGGATAATGCAATCCATGCCCTTGTCTCAGCTAAGTAGGACATGGAATTGCACATCTTATACAATCCATTGACAAGTTCTTAAGAAATTTTGCCTCAAATGGTGTTCTATATTTGTTCATTAGTTGTACTACCGTGCTACCTGAAATACTTTATTTGATTTTGGAAGTCACATTGTTTCTGATGCAGCACCAGTTTGCCCAAGGTTGCTGAAGAAGAAATTGGAAGGTATCCTGTTGGCCTATTCATTTCACTGTAGAGGTGTTTTTCAGTACCTCCAAACTGCCATTTAATAGTTACTTCTATTTATATGCAATATTACAAACTAGGTTGAATGTATCAGGTCCATTAAAAATTACTCATTAAAAAAAAAAAACAAAAAAAAACCAACTGTACAAAAATAAGCATAATGATAAAGGAGTACAGAACAATTAATAGAAAATGTATCCCAGTGTACCTGCAGCTGAAATACATGCGTCCTGATCAATTTACCTTTGGAATCACTGGAATGGCACAGATAAGGCTTACCATGTCTCAGAGGAAATAGAAAAATTATGTATTAATTGTATGTGCATTTTTAATAAGAAATAACGAGTGCAAAGTCAGATTCCAACAACTATGAAGAAGCAGGGCTAATAATTTATCATGTGAGAGTTATTTTTTCCATCAATTTTCCATTTACTGCTCCATCAGAATATCAGAAAAATGTAGATTTTTGTTTTGCTGAATGAAAAACAAAAAAAAACATAGGAAATGGGACTATGACTTCATTTATTTTCAAGCCAGGAACGACTGTGATTTTGTTAGAGTGAAAGAGAGAAAAGTAGGTATTACTCTATAGGAAGAATTAATTTTGCTACATGGGCTTTTCTAACATATCTAATTTATGCATTTACAGAATTGTGTTGCTATTATTTTTTATACTGTTCAAATTCTGCAAAGTTTATTTAGAATATGGAAATACATAAAATTTATATCAGAATATTGCTGAATGATCTCATTTATTTGCAGTTTATGCACAAAGGTTGGTTTTATTAAAAAATATTTCAAATAATGTGTGAACACACTGGAAGGCTGTGGTGCTGTTCAACAAGACCTGGACAGACTGGGCAGACTCCCAGCTGGGCAGGGAGGAACCTGATGAGGTTTAACAATCATAGAATCATAGAATCATAGATTCACCAAGGTTGGAAAGGAACCACAGGATCACCCAGTCCAACCATCCACTGATCACCAATAGTTCTCACTAAACCATGTCCCTCAACACAAGATCCAAACGTTCCTTGAACACCTCCAGGGTCAGTGACTCCACCACCTCCCTGGCCAGCCCATTCCAGTGCCTGACCACTCTTTCAGAAAAGTAGTATTTCCTAGCATCCAGCCTGAATTTCCCCTGGTGTGGCTTGAAGCCATTCCCTCTGGTCCTATCACCAGTTACACAAGAGAAGAGGCCGACCCCCAGCTCACTACAGCCTCCCTTCAGGTAGTTATGGAGAGCAGTAAGGTCTCCCCTGAGCCTCCTCTTCTGCAGACTGAACAATCCCAGCTCCTTCAGCCACTCCCCATAAGGCCTGTGCTCCAGACCCCTCACCAGCTTTGTTGCCCTCCTCTGAACCCGTTCCAGGGCCTCAATGTCTTTCTTGCAGCGAGGGGCCCAAAACTGGACACAGTACTCGAGGTGCGGCCTCACCAGAGCTGAGTACAGGGGGACAGTTACTTCCCTGCTCCTGCTGGCAACACCATTTCTGATGCAAGCCAGGATGCCATTGGCCTTCTTGACCACTTGGGCACACTGCTGACTCATGTTCAGCCGAGCTTCAATCAATACCCCCAGGTCCATTTCCTCTGCACAGTCTTCCAGCCACTCTGCCCCAAGCCTGCAGCACTGCCTGGGGTTGTTGTGGCCAAAGTGCAGGACCTGGCATTTGGCCTTGTTGAACCTCATCATTGGCTTCAGCCCAGCTCTCCAGCCTGTCCAAATCCCTCTGTGTGGCCTTGCTACCCCCAGGCAGATCAACACTTCCAGCCAATTTGGTGTCATCTGCAAACTTACTGAGGGTGCACTCAATGCCCTCATCCAGGTCATCAATAAAGATATTGAAGAGGACAGGCCCCAGCACCGACCCTTGGGGAACACCACTCGTGACCAGTCACCAGATGGATTTAGCTCCATTCACCATGACTCTCTGGGCACAGCCTTCCAGCCAGTTCTTTATCCAGCCACGAGTGTACTTGTCCAAGCCACGGGCTGCCAGCTTCTGCAGAAGAATACTGTGGGAGACAGTGTAAAAGGCTTTTCTGAAGTCTGGGTAGACTACATCAGCAGCCTTTCCCTGATCCACCAGACGAGTCACTAGATCATAGAAGGAGATCAGGTTGGTCAAGCAGGACCTGCCCTTCATGAACCTTCGTGCTGGCTAGGCCACAAGTTGTCCCGCACATGCCGCGTGATCTCCCTCAAGACAATCTGCTCCATAAATAAGAACAAGTGAAGAGTCTTGTACCTGGGGAGGAATAACTGCATGCATCCATACAGGTTAGGGGCTGACTTGCTTGAAAGGAGCTCTGGGCAAGAGGACCTGAGTGTTCTCGTGGACAGTAGGTTGGCCATGAGCCAGTAGTGTGCCATTCTTGATAAAATGGCCAATGGTATCCTGGGGTGCATTAAAAAGAATGTGGTTAGCAGGTCAAGGGAGGTGTTCCTCCCCATCTATTCTGCTCTGGAGAGGCCTTATTTAGAATACTGTGTCCAGTTCTGGGATCCCCAGTTGAAAAAAGACAGGGATCTCTTAGGAGTCCAGAGGAGGGCCACAGCAATGATAAAGGGCCTGGAGCATCTCCTGTGTGAGTAAAGACTGAATAAACTGGATATGTTCAGCCTGGGAAAAGAAGACTGAGAGGGAATCTGATTAATGTTTGTAAATGTCAGTAGGGAGGTGGGAGGCAAATGGATGAGGCCAGGTTCTTCTTGGTACTGCATAGCAATAGGACAAGAGTAATGGCCTAAAATTTGAACATTGAAGTTCCAAACAAAAATGCAGAAGAACTTCTTTATTGTAAGGGTGACAGAGCACTGTAACAGGTTGCCCAGAGAGGTTGTGGAGTCTCCTTCTGTGGAGATTTTCAAGACCCATATGAGGGGCCTACCTGTGTGACAGATTGTAGGGTACCTGCTTTTGCAGGGCGGTTGGACTCAATGATTTCTTGAGGACCGTTCCAATTCCTGCAGTTCTGTGATTATATAACTTGCTCTATATGTGTTTATTTTGCACTTTCTACTTCCAGAGTTTATGAAACATAAATGTGCACTAGTCTGCTCTGGGAAAGACAGTATACTAATATTCTAAACAATGTTGAATTTATAAAGAAAAAGAAGATCACTAAAATAACTTAGTGAAACAACTGCATTAATTATGTTTGCTGTGGGATTCTGTACACTGTATGCTGTTGGCGCAGAGTTTCTTCTGCTGTAAAGCTGCTTAGTAAACAGGATGCTTGCTGATGACTGGCTCAGTGAACGAAGCACAAGGTGTGGGTTCTGGAGACCTGCTCCTGATGCTGCTCCATCACCAAGGGAAAACAAACTTTACTCCCAAAATCTGTTTTTTTTTTAATCACAAGGGTCATGCACAGTAATTGAACCTTGCTAACAGGATATCTATGGCTGCCAGCCTTAGCCTTCCTTCCTCCTTCTCCCTTCTCCATATGACTTCAAATTGCAATTCTTAGCTGAATTTCTGACATCAGGAGCAAGCTGCGTGTTGGGAAGTGGCATTTACTTTCTCCTACTTGATGCTGTCACAGTAGATCATGATTCCCATGGTCTGTTCAAGAGCTCCTTTTGTTCTTCTTTACTCTGCCAGCCTGTACAGTGCTCAAGATGCAACTCAGCCTTTGCTTAGTCTAAGACATGGCCCAAATTCTGACCAGCTCTGGGCATGAGAGACTAACTGCTTGGCCATATGTAAGGAGAAGGAAATGGTGGCTGTGGATATGTAAAAGGAGCTCGCACTGACTTGCCTGGGAAGAGAAGCTGTTTTTAGACACAACGGGAAAAAATCTATTCAATATTTAAAGATTAAATATAACCTAGTAGATTGCAAGTCTTCTTTCGTCTGCCTGAATAAAACCAAAGCTTTTCTCTAGTTGTACATCCTCCAGTAATAGCATGTTAGTAGCAACAGTGTAGATTCCAGGTTATAGAACTAGAAATTACCTTTAAACCCTACTGTTGCTTTGTTACACTGTAATCTGTTGTTACATCAGATACCTTTTATTAGAAACTCACTTTCACAGGAATAATTCATGGGTTCTTTATTGCTTCCTCAAGTAAATGAGAATGGAAATGCTAATTTCCCCATTTATAAATTATTCCACAAATGCTAGTTTCTTTGCCTGAGAGTGCTTAGTTACAGTCTAGAGCAAATTTTGAGTTACTGAAATATACAACTAACAGATGACGTGATCAGTGCTATTGTTTGAAGATCAGACTCTTTATGGTGTAAGCATGCATTTGCTTAATAATTCTGACACAAAGATCTGTCGTTTTTTCCTATAGATTAATGTTAAGCCATCAAAACTCATTTTTCGTTCTATTTACATGGCATTTTCCCAAATTTATTGAATAGAGACTTTGCAGGATTATATATGA
Source organism: Chrysolophus pictus (assembly GCA_037305975.1). Classification (NCBI taxonomy): domain Eukaryota; kingdom Metazoa; phylum Chordata; class Aves; order Galliformes; family Phasianidae; genus Chrysolophus; species Chrysolophus pictus. The sequence continues at coordinate 65,120,978 of CM074614.1, forward strand.
AAGCAATGATTCATCAACCAGAACTGAAAGTGAAATTGGCCTTCAAATTTTGGCGGATTTTAACTGAACAAATAAGTTACATGCTCTTGTGTTCTAGGGCCAGAAAAAAATTTGGTCGTATTTTGCATATAAATATTCACAGCTATAAATGACAATTCTGTTTTTTCATGTTCCCTACTATGAATTTAAAACCTCCTGCTACAACAAAATATCCCCACACTGCAAAAAAGATGGTTTTGAATAGAAGTTAAATGGGTCTGATGGAAGAGCAACATGAATGTTCACCAAAATTATTTGCCAGTATTCACTTGCTTGTAGACATAATGTTCTTCCTCCAGCCACTATTTTATACTTGTCTTTTTAATCCCAGTGACACCACATTAATGCAGTCACTTTGGTGCTTGTTTCAGAATCATTTAAAATGTTTCTGAAATAGTGAATAAAGAATAAGAACTATTTCCAGTATTCCTACTTTAACATTTCCTTCCAAAGACAATCTCTGAAATGGATTAGAGAGGAATACTTAGAGGAATACTTTTATAATCTGTGTTTGTCTTGCTGAAGCATCGTGCCTTGAAAGACTACAGGAAGGGGAGCTGAGGAAGTTATTTGAAGAATTTATTAACACACTTGAGGAAAAAGAAATGAAACCTGTGCAAAGGAGTGTATTGGCACTACTTGAGGATACCCAGATATTCAAGAGCAGGATAATCTTTTCTCTGTTTTTATTCCATTTTCTAGACATTTTTTTTTTCCTTTTAATTTGCGTATGCAATTTGATACCTGAATCTTAAGTACTCTGCTGAAGCTCATGGTTTGTGGAAAATTCATCATTTGGGCTCAAGTTTGATTAAGCATTTTGGTCTATTTATTCCATTTATCTGTCTTACGCAAAATTTGGAATTTGTCAGTTTTTGTCTGGAGCAGAGACTTTTGTTGTCTGTAAACTACTAGCACAGTTGCATTTTTGATTTCAGCTGGGGATTATAAGGACTACCACAATACAGTTAATAATTGCTATTAATAACTTGGTCTATATTTTTATAGCTCACTCACTGAGATATCACTGTAAAATCCAAGGTTATTAGTTGTTATAACTTATTTTCTATTCTTCTTAGTTCCTGGATGCTCATGTCAAGTTCAGATCTGGAATACACGGAATGCAGTTCACCTGCTTAAATGTACATATCTGCCTCTGGGAAACCTTTAGACTTCAAAGTAATCAAATAATTGTAGGAAAATGCCTTTCATCTTTTGATACTTTGAGGTTTTTAAACATGACGTCAAGCTGATTTCATAAAAGAAAAAAATTAATTATTTCTGATATGAAAAGTGATGAAATTTCTAATTGTAATGGAAAAGTGTAACATAATTACTGAGTTTTTAAGATAAACATACTTAGTTTGAAAGCAGAGTATGATAGTTATATAGTTGTTGTTCTGTTTTTTATTTTTTCCTGTGCTGTTCTTAGCAATTCAGTATTTTATTTACCATGTCTGACTCTTCTGATTATGAATAGCTGTGGACAGCAGATGCTAGGAAGTGACTCTTGCTAAGCACCAAATGCTCCATCTCAGTGCAATTAAGCTACAAGAAAGCCAAAGATTATAGCACAGCTAAAACAATAAACTTTGTTTTGGTAGCTGTTTCTTTCTCAGTACCATGTCAGTGCATGCTTTGCTTTTTTGACAGAGATGGGCATCAGGCTCTTTCTTTCATGGGACTTTCATCACCCAACATCTTTCCTCTGAGATATTACACTCAGTGCTCATCTTTTTGGATATAAAGGTTTTGGTTTTTTTCCTGTGTATTACTTTTCACTGAAATAGAAATTCATAGAATCACAGACTGCTTTGAGTTGGAAGGGACATAAAGACTATACAGTCCCAACTCCCTGCTGTGAGCAGGGCTGCCATCCACTGGATCACGCTGTCCAGGGTCCCATCCAACCCAGCCTTGAACACCTCCAGCGAAGAAGCACCCACAGCTTCTCCAGGCAGCCAGTCGTGAGCATTTCTTGCAGAACTGGGCCATTGCTGTGTGCTGCCCGTTCCCAACCTACTGCTTAACTTCAAGCTTGAGAATCAGTTCCATCTAGCTTTAAGGCATTGAAGCAAAAGCTAAACACACTGTCTAATGTCATGCATTAGGTTACTCAGATGTTAAGTTTAGGTTTGATTCTGAAAAACAAACAAAAAAAGTTTTGCTAAACTTTTGCAAAATTGAGCTAAATTTTAAAATTCTTGTAAAAATTGTCTTGTATTTCATATTGTAATATTTTTTTTTCCTGTTTAAATATATTAAACATGAGAACTACAGAAATAAGCTGCAGTAGAAGTTAGCTAGTACATAGTGCTTTGCATAAGCCGTTCTTCAGTGTTGCTTAATTTTGATCAGATCAGTTTAGTGCACATTTAAATTTAGCCAATAGGAGTTTGAATTAAGTCACTGTTTATCTTCTTTCAACTTTGCTGCAGGGTCTATGAAGGAGAACATAATACTGTAGTTACATGTGCCCTAATATTTCTGAAGACAAGCCATTAATGGCATACATTGGAAAGTGCATTTTAAACCACGATAAATATTTTTTACAGGACGAGTAAAGAGATTTATTTAATCTGCCCTATTTTTAAAGTGATATTGCCATGTGACATAGGGTATTACTGTTAGAGAACTAGATAAATACATTATAGTAATTAACCTTCCTGGAAAGGGGGAGCTTCTGAAACTTTAAAATACTGTTCTGAAAAATAGTTGCTGTTGAATTATCAACATCTGCTAGATAAAGACTAATGATATCATTATCATTTCTTTTAAGAATATTGGACTGATTTCATTTGGAGGCAAGTGAATTGAACTGAAATGAAATAAAGGGAGCTGAGTCAGTCTTTTTACCCCAGGACTGAATTTGGCACGCTGTTTTCCTCTTGTACTTTTTATTAGCTCCCTTACAAAGCAATTAAGTGCAAACAACTGAGCATCAGAATGCAGTCTCAAACCTCTTAGCAGAAGGAGAACATCATACAATTCTTTAGGTTGTGGTATTTCAAGCTTGACATTTCTGCTTTTTGATTTAGTATAGTAATATAGCTTTTCCAGCTCAACATTAACCTAACATGTAAAGGTTGACATTTTCAAATGAATTCCTGGTGAACATTTTTGTGACATCATGATGAACCAGCTGAATTTTTACCTTGTACAGTATTTTGACATATGGAGGCAAAGTATTTAAAATTCCTCATATTGTTTTGCTTTTTTCTGCCTCTTAACTCAACTTTCTCTTTCATTACTTCTTTTCCAAGTACTGAAAATGTATGAAAACTCTCGCCTTTATAATTGTTCCAGTGCCACTTCTCTCCATGCTGATTGATTCGAAGCAACATTTTTCTGGATGGCCATCAAAAGAATAAATACCATGCTTCACATGTGTTTCTTATGCTTGGAATGTGACACTGTAACAACTACTTCAATAATTAGATGGCAGCATAATGTCTCAGTGACTGACTTTGTGCTCTGTGTTACCAGAAGGATACCAGTCAAACAGGATTTTAAGTCTCTCAACACATCTCACAGTTCCTTAGAAATTTCCTTGCAGAGATTTTTGCTTGGCAGCTTCAGTTTTTCATCAGTATAGGTCTCCATTGAGGCTGAGCAATCGCCTGATGAAACTTGCTGATGTAACCACACTGCTGACTGCCTGCATGTGAGTGCCATGTTTCTGTTTCAACTATGTTTGTGAAAGCCAGATAAGTGGGAAGGAACCTGCTGGTGAAAAGCAAAAAAAAGAGCTCAATGTGAGGTTCTGTACAACAGACTATATGACTTTTTCAAAAAAAAAAAAAAAAGAACCCCACAAAACAAAAGCCTATTACTTTCATCTGTATTAATTCAGTTTTGGAAGATTCTTAGTGATTTTTTAAAGATAAATAATAATGCCATGGCCTAATTTTTGGCTTTGAAGAGATTGTTTAGATTTCTAAGAGATAAAATATAATTCTGTGCAATATTATAAGTCAGAATGACCCTTTTTTTAAGCTGTCAGCAAAGCATGATGGGTAGACACCTTTCAACACGAATAATTATTGCTAAAGATTAATTTCTAAAATTGCTACTATTTAATGATTATATTGTTTTTTTTTTTTGTCTTTGAAATATCTGAAAAAATGTCCTCATTATCCTAAAAGTTATCCAACACATGCACATTCTCCTTCCTTAATCCCCCCACGCTTAAATGAATAATGAGGATTCAACAGGAGACCATAAAAAAAAACAGCAAAACAGTAGGTCTTCCTTCCAAATCATATTGTAAAAGAGTCTGCTCATATTTTATTCTGCATCTATGAATATATTCAATTAGATGCATCTTTTAACCATCCCTGCTCTGAATCTATCAAATGAGTGGTACCTTCAAAGGCAAAGTGAAGTCAAGAATGTAAGTGAAATGAATTCGTTTTTGGCTACATGATTTGTAAGTACAGTAATGATAATCGTGAGGAAGTTATCAAGTGTGAGCTCATATGTTTCTCAACAGTTGAAGATGTCACTGTTAGATTTAACATGTGTTCCACATGGTAGTTGCAGCTGATTCTTTCTGGCAATAAGTTGATAGTTGATTCAGGCTTGACAGGAAAATATTTAAGGCTTTTGACCTAAAATGCAGTACACTCTGTTCTATCTCCATCACCATGGAGAAAACAAATGCAAAAATGTAAACATAACTGTAGGCATATTTCAAAGTAATTTTACCATCCTTTGCTTAATTAATTTTTCCAGAACTTGTAATCAGGGTAGACTGGGCTAGAGCTTTTCTTTAGTAGAGCACAGTGCAGTGCTTTTCTACTTCCTGTTTAAAGTTAGTCTCAAGACAAATTTTGTAGCCATTCCATTGTGTTGCTCTGAATGTATGGGAAGCCATTCCTCTTTGGCTGTCTGGCAGCTTGCCTCTGAACATGGTCATGGAGACACACAGCAAACCCTAAGGGGGTCACTTGCCTGCTGGGTTTCATAATAGCTGGTGCATTCTGAATAGTTAGCACAGGTGCTTTCATGATATAAAAGTAAAGGATGCATGGAATAAAGGATGTACTCCTGAGGTATGTTCACTGCAATAAACAAACATGAAAATAAGAAACGCTCAGCCCATGCCTGAGTCTGTTACTGCTCAGGTTCTTTTCACAGCCTATTGCTGAGAACCTCAGCTGACTTCAAGGACTGCTCTTTGTGAAAGGGGTTAAATGAACATGTTTGTTCTGCTTTACTCTTGGTACTCACTTCATCAGCTTAGACGTGTAAATATTTGTTTTTCCCATTGATCTTCTTTCCAAAAATACCTTCCTTTTCAGTTGGTTCTGTCCATAAACTATGCCTTCAGCTCTAATATTGATAGAGTTCTGATATTTCAACTGTTTAGTCTGATAATCATGGAGTGCAATTCTCTTCTTTTGACAGTCTTTACACATTGCAAGATGTTTAATTTTACCTTTTCAAATGCATAGTTTTTGCAGTATCTTTCCTTGGTGCTGCTGTGAACAGTCCAAGATGGACATATTTGCTCTAGAGAGAAGTCTCTGTGGGAATTAATTTTTATCCTCTATTCAGCACCTGTGAGAGCACATTTGAGACACTGGCTCCAATTTTGAGTTCCTCGGTATGAGACACAAATGAATGTATTGGAGCAAGTCCAGAAGATGGCCATCAAGATGCTTGAGAAACTGGAGCACAAGTTGTATGAGAAGAAGTTGAGTGATCAGTGTTTATTTAAGCTTGGGAGATTTTATTGGTTTGTAGAACTGCCTAACAAAGGTGAAAAGGTGAAGTTAGAGCTTTGCAAGAATAAGATGAATGTTAGAGGATTAAAATTGCAATAACAAGTTTGGATTATATGATTACATAATAAGATATGTTAGTGTTTTGTTGCGGTGGTGTTATTGTTTTTTTGTCTGGATTTTTTATTTTTTTTTTAATCATGAGATTGTGAAATACTGAAACAGGCCAAGAGAACTTTTGGCATCTCTGCTCGTGGAGATCCTCAGACCTTGACTGGATGGGATCTAAGCAACTGGGCAGAAGTTGACCTTATTCTGATCATAGAGGTGGACCTTGTAGAAGTCTTGTAGAAGTACCTCCCATCTGATGTGATTCAATGAACTCTATTCTGATAGTTTATTTTCCATTTATGTGCTTTTTAATTTGTTATCAGAATTTCACCTACTTACTCTCTTAATATCAGTTAAATTTGTTCTGGCAGAATCATCATTGTCTAATTTAAACATTTTTAAAAACTTGTATGCCATCAGGCTTATAGCACTTTCTCTTCACTGATGCAACAGACGTTATGGCAGATGATGCAATTTAGACTTCTAGTTCCTGCTTACAAACTCACAAAAGCACTGTTGTTTGTTTCTGTTCATGCATTTTTTTCATGTAAGAAAACATCATCTTTTATACTGTTTCATACTGTTTGTCTCTACAATTGTGTATGCATTTGTGTGTTTCAGGGTAGATTTCAGTTTTGGATTCCAGAGGCCTTTCTCTCCTATTATTTTGGGTTCTCTAAAATGTCTGTTGTGTCAGAACACTGCCCACACATCATAAGCCTTCTCACCCCCACTCCTTCAAAAATATGCTAGATTTGTTCTTCAGCTTTTAACCAACCATAAACTCTTCAGTGCTTCCATTCTTTTGCTATTCTTGTTCTTAAAGAGTATATTGATCACATTTCATTTTTCTGCTGAATGTATCTCAAATATCTCTTGTACAGTTTTCTATTGGTCTCTTCTTCCTGAGTTAACTTAAAATTATAAAAAGCATTATCTTGTTCAGAAATGTTAGTGATGAATATTTTTACACGTCACAGCTTCTACTGGCATCTGTGCAGTGCATTGTGTGGCACTTCTTAAGAAAACTTGTTCAGATAAATTCCTGAAGCCAGAATTATAGATCAATACAGTTTGAAATGGCAACTCACCTGTTCTCTGCCTGCATGTGGATATCGTGACCTGCCTGGACTCAGTTATTTCCTTACCTTTACACAACAGATAAGAGAAGAACAATCCAAGGATAATAAAACACTTTCTCTACATGCAGAAACATAAGAGAGTGAAGAAAAATATGTTAAAAACGAGCTACACATACATAGAACTGTAAAGGAAAGATGAAGATAACTTATTTTAATTTGTAAGTTTCAGCTCAAAATCTTGTATATCTGGTTGTATTTTACTTTAAATGTTTGTTTTTAATACATTATATATATATATATATATATATATATATATATATATATTTTCCAATACAAAATGAAAATATTTTAAAAATCTCAGCATTTTTGGTAAAATGTGATGGTTTTGGCCATGTTTTCTGGCCAGATCTTTACCAGTCCCAGCAATATCTTTTACACAAGAATTAATCACTTACATATTTTCGTAAATTTACTTGAGGCTTCCTAATCTTGAAAGGATTGTACTAGATCTAAAGTCATGTATGATTCATGTTCAGTGAGTGATATCACTTTTTTTCCTTTTCTGCATGTTTTTCCCATGTTTTTTTAGAAAGCTTGGGCTGAGTAGTATAAAAGAGCTTATAAAGTTAAGCTCTGTTATATAATGGAGTAGTGTTCCTTAAGCAAAATGACAGTTGTGACATTGTCAATGTCATTTCAACAGCCTATATACAAAATACAGCCAAAATACATCAAGTCAACATATGTCCATTAGCAAAGAAAAAGTTTTTGCAGCTTATGTGCATTTTCTTCCTCCTGATTACAGGCTTCTATTTCAAGATTCATATAGTATGACAGAAAGGAAGCCTGGAATTGGATGAAAGTTATAAATAAGCAGTAATATGCATTACGAGTTTTTTTTTAACATGTCAGAAAAAAGTATCCTTATTCCATCAATACTTCAGTTGGTCAGCCAGTGGCTCAGCATTTCTTATCTGAGAGAACACGGTGTTTGAGGAAGTGAAGATCCTCTAAATTTCGATTTTCTACAGCAAAATATAGACCTGCTAAAGGTATGTTTCTAAACTCTATATGTTGTGCACTCTTCTAAGACAATTTTTAACTACTTTGAGACCACTGGAGACTTTCAAGACAAGGCTGGATCAGGCTCTGGCAACCTGATCAAGATGCAGGTGTTCCCATTACTTTCCAGGGGGTTGGACTAGGTGGCTCTTAACTGTCCCTTCTAACTCTAAGGATTCTGTGATTCTATAATTCTGTGATTCTAAGTCTGCAGTAATACTTCCAGTTAATAGTTGAAAGAGATACCTAAGCATCAAAGCACTGCAGTTTTGAGGTGAGGTGGCAATTAGAAAACTAGGTTTTCATACCTCTGACAAATGCTTGTATGTGCTTGTCACGGAATTATCTCTAGTTCTGTGTGTGTCTGTGACAGGGGTTTAACAGGCCCACAGGCCCATCGGCCCAAAAAAGGGGAGGGGGGTATCAGTGACTTACAGGCCAGTTCTGTGACTACAGGAGCAGGGAGACCCATGGACTGGTGCCCTGGGAAAGGGAAAAGGGGAAAAGGGGAAGGATAGGGCAGTCGGAGATGAGCAGCAGCAGCGATCTGAAGGGGAAAGTTAATTTACTAAATAAGATATTGGAATGCAAGATAGCACAATATAATACAATATAATTGGAATTGAGGCTATAAATAAAATGAGAGTGTCCAAAACCAAAGGCTTTACTCGAAAGCTGAAGGCGAAACAGTCAGAGAGCACATGCACTGCCAATACGAACAGCAAAAAACGAGAGCAGTCTCGTCACTCACGAGCAGTTTTATCTGTTCCTCTGAACACAAAGTCCTCTGGGGTATGTAGTTCTACTGAGAGCCAGGTATCTGGAAAATAGTCAGTCCACCAAACTGGAATATTAACTCTTTAACTCTCAATGCTTTATTTACATGATGTTATGATGTGGAATACTGATAACAAAAATCATACAACCATGACAGTGCTGTAATCAGCTAGAATCAGCTCAGAATTTTCTTCCCAAGGCTTTCCATGCATCTGAAAAGCTCTGTAACTTTCATAAAAACACATCAAGTACTGTGCTGAGCACTCCAGAGTGGTTGTGATCTCAGTGCTTATGAAGTAAAAAATTAATTATTGAAAAAGTGTTTTTTCAGCTTTGATGTGTTATCCTACCTGAACTGAGCTTGCAGAAGAATTGTAGGGCTTTTTTAAAATCTCTTGATATTGCTGCAAGTCACTGATTCCAAAAAAGTGTGCAGAGTTTGCTCCTTGGAAGAACACTTGTTTTCTCTATATGTGAACTTCAGCCTTGGTTTATATTGAAACCTACCGCTGATGAGCTCTATGAGACTGTGGATTTCACCTGAGCTCTCAAAGTGAAATAACCAAAGTAAAGTATTCCACAAGGAAAAGAAAACAGCAGAAAAAGAGTTAGAAAATTACTGTACTGTGTAGAAAATATTAAACGCTCTAGTTATCTTCTTATAATGTTGTGACCTCTAAATTTGTGTTTGAGGCAAAATTGCATATAAAACATCTTATAGTAGCAGTGCACATTGAATTTAACAGAAGCTGAAACACTGTTTTCAATGAACTCAGAAGCAAACTGCATTGTTTACTGAAGGTTAATGAGAGCAGATTTTTTTTTCTGTCAGTAGAGCTGCTTTTGCTTCCTTTTTACTTTGTAATTTTCACTCTAGATCAGATACAGAATAAACAAATTTGATAAATTAGAATAATGGTGTTTTGGAATGATCACTCCTCTCTATCAACATGACAGGGAGATACATGTCAGTGGACTAGGTAGCATATTCTGAAAGAAGACAAAGGAAATTAGAAAGCAAGCTGTACTTTTGTCTGATAACAGTTAGCAGATAATTCATGTGTAAAATCTGAGTACCCAGAATAAGTGCTTATATTTTAAAAGCAAAAAGTTGAAGGAAATTATATTCTTTTTAATATTATATTTTAACATTCCCTGATAGTGGCTTGAAACTTCCTAGTGACTACGGTGAAAATAATGAAACTCCTACGACCTTGGTTTTGGGTTTGACTCTGATTGAAAAAAGAGTGGTGTGCATGATACTGTAAGATTTAGTTTATGAAAAAAATATTAAGTTACCTGAGAGTGGATCTGGATTTTTAGATCTTCATTACTGAATCATACTACAGCTATATGTTCGTATGCATGGTTGTGGTTGACTGGGATTGGAGCTATTTCTCTCAAGTATCAGTTCACAGAATCACAAATCACAGAATCACAGAATCACAGAATCACAGAAACACTAAGGTTGGAAAAGACCTACAAGATCATCCGGTCCAACCATCCACCCATCACCAATAGTTCTCACTAAACCGTATCCCTCAACACAAAATCCAAACGTAATTTAATCCTTTCCACTTTTAAATAAGGTTGTATGTGATAAATAAGTTCACATTTTTGAACAACTTATGAACACTTCTGTCAGGAGTAAGCATATGTCAGAATACCATGAAATTTCTCTTCCATCCATCACTCTTGCAGTTGGAGCAGATCCAGAATTAGAAAACAGTAAACTACATTTTGTTGCTGTTTGTACAATGTCTTCCAGAGAGGACTAATAACAACAAATAGTGCTATTGAAATCTTCATGAGTTCTGCAAAATTCATTACTTGATTGCTCAGTTCCTTGGTGAGCAGGAAGTTTAAAAAAGTACATATTTAGCATATCTGAGCGCATAAAAACTTCAAAATGCATGTATATATGAAGGCTATAAGGGGAATGGTTTTAAACTAATAAAAATGGAGATTTAGATCAGACATTAGGAGGAAATTTCTGGTGGATGGTGAGGCATGGAACAGGTTGCCCAGAGAAACTGTGGGTGCTCTGTCCTTGGAGGTGTTCAAGGCCAGGTTGGATGGGACCCTGGGCAACCTGATCCAGGGGTTGGCAAGCCTGCCCACAGCAGGAGGTTGGAGCTGGATGGTCTTTGAGGCCCCTTCTAACCAAAACCGTTCTGAGATTCTAACAGCAATGAATCATAAAATAATAAGAAAAATGATTATGAACTAGGGATAGGCAATACTATTCGGAAATAAATAATGAATAGATATTAGGGTATCGTATATACACGATATATATAGATGTGCTTTGGTATTTACACAGGATCTAACATTTGTGCTAGGTTGAATGTCTCTGTGAAGTGTTTCTGGTCAGGATAAAGCTTTTCACTGGCTTTCCCCATTTGGCTATAGAATGCTTCCAGTCCATTGGAAATTACTTTGATATATCAATTCAAGTTCATCTTACAAAAAGCCCTAAACAGCATCTTCTTTGGAAAATGTATCATAAATAAATAAGATGAGATGGAAAAGGCATCTAATCTTTGCTCATCTGATATAGAAACTGAACAGAGTTCATTATAAAACAAGAGCTAATCTGTTGGTTGCAATCTTCCCAGTCTTCCTTCTGTAATTGTGTTCCTAGTTTTGTCACTCTAAACTCCTAGAGTTTCCTTGGCACAAGTGCTTACAGGAGCTGTTCAGGATGGTAACTCGTTGCTAGATATTGGAAGGTGATAGATAGAAAACAGTGTTATATATTTTGTGTATAGAAACAAATGGATTAAAAAAAAAAAAAAAAAAAGGATTATTTTTCCACCTTCTTCCCTCCCTGTACAAAACTATTTCAAAATGAGAAGAAGGTATTTTAGGATAAAATACTGCTTTTTAATCTATTCTTCTTCTATCTTCTAATCTCATTGTAGTGGAATGGAGATAAGGGGATAATAGTTCATAACTGCTCTAGACTTATGGCAAACTGATGTATTTGTTTTTATATACTGCCTTCCACTGAAGAGTAAATTTGAGGTTTAATGCTATGGAATGTGCAATTACAGTTTTAATCATGGCATCTGAGTTGAAAATAGGAGCAGATGAAAGTGATCACTTGGTGTGCCCTGAACAGAAAAAGCACTTGTCAGAAAGTCCCCACTGGTCTCTTCGATATAACAGAAAGCTTTTTCAATAGAACTAGGATTGAAGTTGTATGCATATATTGTACAAAATATTATGCAGAATTGTATTAAAACATAGTTCTGCCAATAGAATAAGGAGAATAGTCTGAAGATTACATGACAAAAAAAAAGAAAAAAAAAAAAGCCCTGTGCCTTTCAGCTCTTTGAAGATATTCTACATAGTCTAAAAACAAAAATATAGTTTTTGATTCACTTATTATTTTAGTATGACATGTAGGGTTCATGTGTTTGCTTTATAATTCAAGAAATTCAGTGCCAGAGGTGTAAGTCTGGAAGACGTAATGGTGAGGGTAATTTTGCAAGCAAACTAACTAGCATCAGCAAAAAGTCATTCAGAAAAGCCAATGAAAATGAACAGTATTGCAGCAGTGATGGTATGTCAGAATTTCTAGAAAAATTACTTGATGTAGGAACATCTAACAGCCTGCTTGGAAAGCAGGTTGATTTAAGCTTTGATGAAATTTAGTTCTGTATGAGAATCACAATGAAAAAATATGCAACACACCCCCTCTTGCATTAGGCTGACCCTCAAATATATACAGAAAATGAAGCTCCACAACTAGGACAGGCACTCTAATAGTCTCATGACTCTACTTTCTGTGACAACATCATTTATGAAGGAGTTTTTTGTTGTATGCATTTTATATTACTTGATTGGGTAATTCCAGCTGCACCAGGAACTCTACTGTGTAATATTCGGCTTCCTTTTGTTGTGCTATTTCTTTCCTTTGTATTTCCAATAAGGTCTCCAGTGGACAAGCTGGAATGCTCTTTGATCAGTGTTGGTGGGAAAAGAAAAAAGCACATTGACAGAATAATTAGTGAGGGCAGTATATTAAAACACATTTCACAGATTATTTTGAAAAGGATAAAAAAAAAGAGTTATAAAAACAGTTTTAAAAGTTCTCTGCTTCCCATAAATTCACATAACTTCTTCCACTGTAGCTTTTTTTTTTTTTCCCTCCAACAGTCTAATAGAAGCTTTAAGTGGACCTACCATCTGTCCCATGTTTATTTCTTACCAGTTCATCCTTTATCTCTTCACAAATATTCCTTACCCTCTGTATTGTTTATATTTTGAAAGCAGGCTGGCGGTTGTACCGGTAGTACAATTCAGACCAATTTTCCTTGTTCTTTGTACAGCATAGCATGCACATACTGATTTTTATGAAAACTGAAGAAGAGCAGACAGTTTTGATTTATTGTTAGATTTACACAGAGTATTTCAGTCTATGACTTTATGGCACACAGAAAGCATATCATTATAATTAGATTTTTTTTTGCTACATTTTAATGTAAAATATTATAAGTCACTGTATAAATTGCCTTGACTGTTTTAGATTTGGGATCTTCTTGTACAGTGCTTACGGATAGATGCTTGCTCACTGATGTAGAGTAAGAAAATAAAGTATTCTAGTAATAAGTGTTTATTTGAAACTATTTGAAAGTCTTTATTTTATAAAATCTTCATACTGGGGCTAATTAATTCTTGAACATTTCTCACTGTGTGTTGACAATATAATTAGCTACATAAAATTCAAGCACTGTGAATCAGTTGATGTATTCTTTATTCTTTTTTGTGTTCTAATGTGACATGGTTACAGTCTACACTGAAAAAAATATCTCAATTTTCCTGCTTGCTTGAGTGCCCTTGTTACAATTCTCGCCTCAGTTATACATTTGCATTCCTGCGGTGGAATTCTGGTCACACTGGAGCTGGTTGGTATTCCGCCATTGATGAAGCCGCTATGCAGCCTCTTCAGTACTGAGTTCCCCCTCAACCTTCCAAAGCTATAAAATGATCTAATGTTAATTATTTGTTAAATGTCTTTATCCAGTGTCAGCATAAATCTAGTTCCTAAGCATGGAAGTGCATCATATAAAGCTTTCTAATTCTGAGAATTAACTGAAAACTATTTCTCAGCTCATATGCATGGTGTTATTCTGAGCAATACTTACTAAAGCATCTTAGACAGAGTTTGGATAATATAGTAGTTTTGTGTCAAGCACTGTAGTCTAGCAATTCTATTAATGAGTTTTTACAGAAATAACATTCACACTCCTCCTTTCTAATGCCAAGTATTTTCTAGGATTTATTTTGTGATAAGCTGTCAACATAGAAATTTTGACAGAGAGATGCGTTGCGTAGTTAGGAATTCCAGATTTAAGGCCATGATCCTGTCAGACTGAGATGTGTAGAGCTTGAGAAGGCATTTGTCTTCTTTTAGATTCAGCCTTTTTATTTATAACAGAAGGAATAAGAGCAGCAGCTCAGTGCTAAAGATCTGACATTGTCCTAAACTCTTCTGCAAATGAAAAATGTTTCCTAGTGGATTTAATAAAACTTAAAACTTACTAATTTAGCACTTACAATTAAACATGCAGAATAAAATCACAGCTTCACAGATGTTGCTAGTAACTTTGCTAAGGATTTCAGCAAGGTCAGAATGTAATTCAGAATTGAGAATGAAAGTCAAAAAAAGTATCATTTGACAACATAAATTTACGCGTTAAAAAAATGGTAAATTTGCTTACTTAAGATTAAGGAAAATTTGTAGTATAAATTTCTCAGAAGCTCAAGGATAAGAAATCAGTGTCCAAATGATACAAAAATATTTTTCAATTGATAAACATCCCTCCCATATCTGTCCATTTTATTCCTTCGTTAATCAACTATAGTCATTAGATTTCTTCTCTAGAAGTTAGGAAAATGAAGGAGATATTCTGCAATTCATATCCGGAGAGAGAAAGTAAAAATGGTTCTTTTCTCCTGCTCTGCATTGGAGTAAACACTGTCATGGAGATTCTTGATAGTCTCCTTCTTTCATGATTCGCTTATTCAAAGATAAACTGTGAAAGAATTAACAGAATGTGCATGCCCTGAAAAAAGAAAATAGAATGATCCATTTCAGATAGGCTCAATTCCTTATTTTAGGTTCCCTAAAAAATGTGACATTTTAGACTACTGAAGTTAGAATGGATTTTTTGACCCAGATTTCCAATTGAAGTTTAAATTAGTGTTCATATTTTTCAGGTTTTGTGGTTGTCATACATAGAATTTGTTATGAGCAGAGTAGATATGTGGTACATATGTGATATCCTTTCACCACAGGATATCAGTTTAGTGATTTAAAGGAAAATAACTCTCAGAGAAGTATTTCCAAAAAACATACTTAGTAGGAAATTAGTAATCTTTAAAGAGGATTTGTAGAAGTCAAGAATTACTAGCGTAACATTTTTACAAAGCAGTAGCCATCATTTCAGTTGTGATTAGAATGCATTCCAATCTGCCAGAAAATTCTGTAGCTGTGCTGGTGAAATATCTGGATAGTTTTGGCTGAGGGTGCTTTTTTAGTGTGTCCTAACTCACACTAGCAGGTTTCTCAATGGACTAAGCAGTTGTGTTTCTGTTAGTTAGTTAGTTAGTTGGTTAGTTTGCAAATACTGTTCCTTCAAGAGTTGGAATAAGTCCTTCTTTCCTCCTCAGTAAATCACAACATTTTCATCTCAAAATTCATAATAAAAAAGTCTGTCAGTGTAGTCACTTGTATAAAAAATACAAAACATGAAAAGGTCTCTCATCCAAATTATCCTGTGGAATGGTTAACTTTGAAACAAATCCAGGACTGATAAAAAGAGAAGTTAGCCGTATGAGACTGTGGTTGACAGAATTTGAAAAATGTAGATGAAATACATGTCACAAAATTGTATAAAGTGATAAAAAAAACTGTAAAGTAGTTGATGAAAACATGATGGGGAAGATGAGGAAAACAAAGATCATATTTCAGAGGGCTAGGCAACTCAACTTTCCGAGAATGTGAACTTGCCTATTAAAGGCAACATTTCTGTAGTTTATATAACTGCTGATGACTTTTATCATCCTAGTGGTTGCACAGAGCCACATCAGTCCAAGAAACTTGCCACTAGTTGACAAGCAGGGAGGAACTAGACCTTGCAGTTTGCAAATCTGAAACTGGAAATGGAACGTGGAGTTCAACATGGAGCATTTAAGCATTGCTGAAAATGCTACTTAAAAAAATGAAGTTCAGACCACTCAGCGATAATTATATTTTCTGACATAAAGGATACACGATTTGATCATGCTGATGCCTGCTAGTAGGTAGATACCACCACCTTCTGTGAGGAGCACAACAAAAAAAAGCCAATAAGAGTTGAAGAGACATAAAAATAATCATTTCGATGTCTGTACAACTGTGAAGAATAGAAGAGAGGCACTTAGTAAAATTGAAATTAACTGCCTTTTTGCTGACATGGGGGCTATAAGTCTGGTTTTACGTCTGACTAAGCAGTGTGTTAATCTGTACATTATTGTAATGCTATAATGGAGTTGGGATTTGAAGTCACCCCAAGTCTCCTGGAGAAAGGAAGCATTGCAAAGAATAAAACCATGGAAGATTAAAGGAAAGTGAAAGTTTTAAACTTTAATTTTAGTCCAAAGCATCTGTCTACTGTAAAGGAATCTGACTGCTTAAGAAGTCTAAAGTTTCTCTTTTTATGCTATAGAACAGGACAAACAGTTACTTGTCTGTTTGTAAGCCTAGGACAATTATGTAAACATCTTTTTTTCCTGTATTTTGTTCACAAAGAATGACAGCAAGTGAAGGTCAGTGTTCCCTTCATGCGGAGTTACGTATCTGAGATCACTGTTTTTTTGTTTTTGTTTTTTTTTCCTGTGCATCTTGGTAAGAATTTCACTGAATATATTCTTGATGTACCTGTATTTGTAAGTATGTGGAAATACCGACAGATTTGTCCGTGTATGAAAATACTGAGGAAAAAAATTCCTCTTAAAAACAGCTCGGATTCTGAAATGACAAATTAAATTAAATTTACATAGCTTGCATATAAGAAGTAATGTTTTTGTTTACATATGCTTGTGACAGCTCAGCTACTTTAAGGATGATGCCAAGCAAGTCGATTGATTTCTATATCTGTGCTTTGTTCTTTCTGCTGACAAATGTAGACTGTTAAAATGCAAATCAATAGGAACAATGCTATAGAGAGCTGTTAGCATTAAATTCTGGTCTTGAAATGCAAAAATTGCACATCAGAGTTATTAACAGAGACATGTGGCAAGATGGATGATTTCTCCTTCTGCTTTTGGCTGAGTAGCATAATAGCAGTGAAAAAAAAGCCTTGAACCTATGTTCGTTTCTTGAATGATTATGGTCCTTCTAGGGTAGAATACTTGATGGGAATGCAAATTTCCCCCTGCCACTAGATGCCTTCTGCCTTGAGGCTGGAGAAGAGGGCAATTGCAGGCAGTGCTCCACTTCCTACATCAGTCCTCAACCCAGAGAATCCAGCAAGAATTGTGATTTGGAGACCTTCTGTTATTATAATGGTTGAGCTGTATGTAGGTGTAGTGGGAAATGTAGGAATTTGTTCATTCCTCTTTTTGGAGCTTCCAGTCTTCCCCTGCAGGGAGATGAACGAACCTGATGATGGTGGGTGAAGATCAAGCAAAAAGGAAGATCAAGCAAAAAGAAAGCAGTTTAAGAGCAGATTCAGAGAGAAGCAGGTAACTGTCATAACGTAATGGACTTCTGGGGAAAATGCTTGAAGTGATAGGGTACCTTCTTGGTAAACTGCTGTAATGTCAACAGCTTCAGCATCCGTGGAAGGCAAATATATTAAGAGGACTGTGTGATTATAACTTCGGGTATATTGTGCACTTTGGAAAATGGAATAGGTGAGAATTAGCTGATTTTGTGGCTTCCTTACAAAACTGTATTCAATACAGTGCTTGATAAAAATACTTGGAAACCTTCTAACTCTCAAGACAAAGCTATCTAAAAAAAAAGCTAGCAGAAAGATCTTTTACTGATGCAAATTATTCCATTTCTTCTGTTTCTTTAAGGCTGAAGAACTTCTTATTTGTTTGTTGTTGCTAGAGCTAAGCACTATTATGCATTCTTCATGAAGAGACAGTGAGAAATAAAGTAACACCATATTTGAAAGTGTGTAGTACAGAAGAATGTAGGACGAAAAAATTAATAACACAGATTCATTTATAAACTGGTGAACAAAAGTAAAAGCGCACTGAAAAATGACTACAGGTGAACAAGTCCTGAAGCAGACAGTTGGATATATGAATGTGAGCAAAGCAGCATCTAGATTTTAAAAGGAGCAATAAAGTTCTGCCTAAAATTGAAAACATTCGGAAAAATAGTAATTGGTATGTATTTCACTCTTAGTGTTTTACCTATCTAATGTCTGAATTAATAAATCCTTCTGTATCCCACAAAAGAATCTCAGGGTCAGGATCCTGAGAGCAGAATTACAGACAGGATATAAGCTATGTTAGATTTGTTAAATCTGGGATGATAATATTCCTACAAGCCTCCCAAAAGAACTGCTAGTCAACCACAGGCACACAGTTTCTGTTGTCTGCAAGGTAAAATAGAAGATCTCAGATAGAAAAGAAGAATTGTGCCACAGCTGGATATAATGGAGATGTCAAGCTTAATAATTTGACTTTGCAGGCTGAAAATGTGATTGATTTCACTGGGGTTATTTATAGAGTTCAGTCTCACTGATGCAAAATAGGGAGACTTTCGGACATATTTTCCTTGGCAAGCAAGTTTTCTTTTGCATAGAAGACTGCTAAGACTATGAGTCTCAGGAGAGACTAATTAAATTGAGGAAGAAATGTCAAAGAAAGGAGAATTAGAACTCATAATGAATGTCTTCTTATTTGATTTGGTAATCAGTTTTTCCTCCTTGCAGTCTCCTTTCTAGAAACATCTATCTGCTTTATAGTTTTATATACCATCCTTTGATTAGTTTCAATTTGGGAAAAGGCATGGGGAAAAGACACATTCAGCAAGTCTCCATATTAAATATTGACTGCTTTGTGGTTTGTTTTTCATTTGAAATCTGAAAGAGAAACAGCTGTTAGCAATCTTTTCAGAGTAAGCTCGAAGAGACTTTTGTTATAGCTTAAATCCGTAGCGGCCAACTTTCTTAATCATCTTTGGGTAACTGAATGTTACCAAAAGAAACTGTAATTGTCAGTAATGTACATACGGCACAGAATTACGCTGTCAGAGAAAAGGGGTTTCTATTAGCAATCAGACTTAACGTTTTGTCATTAACTGAAAGTATAAATAAATATTGATATTATTATTACAAAGAAGTGTTAGTAGACCTAATCACTCTTTGAAGTAAAGAAGGTTCATTTACTTGTTCTAACTGAAAGTAAATAGTGATTTTTTTTTAAATCTTGTAGAAAAAAGTAATTTATTTTTACCTGTTGTGAATGGTTGTGTGTGCAAGGCATTAAACGTGAACACCCTGGCTAAATAAATTCAACACTGAAGTTTAGATTTTCATTTTAACAAAGTCAATTGCAACTCTAGTTTAAGTACTAAAGTACCTCTTAAATTAAATAGGTTGGCTAGAGTTATTTTTCCAATACTGAGATTGTAGTGGCAGTTTATAAACTCACATGAGCAGCAACTTGTCTATGCATTCTCAGCCAGTTTTTTACTCAAAATAATCCAATTTATCTCACATGAGTGGATCCTGACTGGACTGAGATTCCAAATTGTCTTAGTGCCCAAATCACTGAAATACCATTAATTTTTTAGGTAGATATTTCTTAATGAAGAGCTGCTTTATACTGCTCTCATCAAAATACCAGACAAAAGTCTATTGGTCTATCTTCTAATTCATTTGCAGAAATAAAAAAAGGAAGCTCTATATGCAGATGTATACTGCAAAGATCTATAACACAGTAAATTTAATAGTCCCTAACTTAGTAGCTTAATTGAGTCAAAAGAATATATTAATCTGTAATTAATCAGTGAAGTTAATCTGCAATTGATTGATCAGATTGCCTAGAGAGACAGTGGCGTCATCATCCTTGGAAAGCCCAACCTGGACATGATCTTTAGCAATCTGCAGGACAGAACACTGCTTTGGGCAAGGAGTTGCACTGTGTGATCCCCAGAGGTGCTATTCAATCTCAGCAATTCTATGCTGAATGGACTACCTAAGAAAACTGCCTGAATTTCTCAGAAGTCAGATGAGCAGTCTAAGAGAAGGAAGCTCTTTCAGAAAAAAACCCAGGTCTAGCTAAGTTGGGACCTCGTCCTGAAGAGCTGCTTGAAATCTGAAGACAGTCTCTGTGTAGATTGCAGAGATTATCATTTTCCATATGCAAATAAGATAATGATTATTTAGGGCCTGCATGAGTTTAATTTTACAGAGTGCATATTTGTCAGTATAGGCCAAATCTTTACAAAGAAATGAAAAACTGTTAAATGGTATCTTCCTGAAACTATGGTTCCATTTTTATTCATATCTGAACTGGTTGAGGAAAACATCTATTTATGAAATCATTGATACATGTGTATTTCTAGTAAGTATGTAAATGGCTGGGAAAAAAAAAAGAAAAACGACATTGAATAAGAACTGCCAGGTCAGATAGCTGGGAACTGGTACAAAAGCCTACAGGTACCAGGGCTAGAAGGATTAAACATTCTCAGTACATGTAGAAAGTTGAGATAGATAGCAGTTGCAATTCAGTAAATGAGCAAGCTACTAAAAGAATCTGCACCTTCATCAGTATTGTAATTGAAGACATAAACATTCTTCTCATAAAACTTGATCTTGGAAGAAAGCTGGTCAGTATTGTAAACTACATTTTAATAAAGCAGTAAGGAATGTATTGGACCTGGAGACAAATAGCATGGGTTATAGCCCTGTGTTGCAGAAAGGCTTTTCTCGAAAGACAGAGTTGATAGTGTCATTCTGAGAATATGCTTTGTTAAAAAATCTAGTTTGAAGTGCTTGTCTTGACCTCTTTTACCTGAATTCACCCCTGCAGTTGTGCCAGTTCGGGTGTTTGTCAGGTCATTCTGTAAAGCAGATCAAGGAAAAAGATCTAAGTTCAAAATCAAAATAGACTTTTTATAATGCATTTTTTAACACAGTCATTTCCTTTATCTGTTTTATGGCAATGCCTACCACTTCTGTTGAAAGAAACAGCAGGAACATGTAAGTACTGTAAAAAGCCTTACACTTGCTGTACAATGCCTAGAAGAGTAGAAGACAGGAAGATTCCTTGAGCAGTTTTGAAGTCTTTGGTTAGTAAAGTACCTTTGCAATTAATACATTTTTTTCCTTACAATTACAATTTCTTTCCTTAAAATTACAATTTTGTGATTCTGTGATTCTGTGATTCATTCAATTAATTAATTAATTAATTATGCATATGCAGGGGCAAAAATACGTATAATGACTCTTCTGTTGTCTTTTTTTCTGACTGTAAGGTAAGTTTCACAATTTCATATGATAGATGATTCTTGAATTCAGTCTCTTTTGAAATTTGTGTCATCAATAATTTTTGTTTATTTTATTATTTTTGAACTACATACATTCAGGACTCCAGCATCAGTCTCTCTGTTAATTATTATCTTTATTTCCATGAACTGGGGAATTTTGAATAATGGTCATGAGTTTCTTTGTGTATATATACAATAACACAGAAATTATCTGTAAGTAGAACAATCACAAAGAAAGCAATTTTTGTGAGTCAAAAGTGCAAGGAAACCTTATAATAGAAACATGATGCCACAGCCTTTTTTCAAGGAGTATGAGAAAGTGCTGTCAGTTAGGTATAACAAGGGAATATTTGCAACTGACATAAGGGAAAAATGGTGAACAGAATTTACATGAGGTCTATACATTTTGGGAAAAGCAAGCAAACAAAAAAAACAACCACACACAACTGTCTCCTCCCTTGCCACTGCAACTAATCTGAATGGATTCACTGTTTTGTACTGAGCTACCAAGATACACATTTCTGGCACAATACAAGGGTAGATATGTTTTTCAGTCTTCTGGAAATATTTCAGTATGTTCATGGACACTTGCTTCTGCTTCAGTGCAAGTCGGCAAGCTGTCTCAGCAGTTTGTATTTCAGTTGAGTCTCAGAGTTTAACCAGGCTGCAGCTTCTCCTGCACTCCTGCCATTTAAGTTTTTTTACTGTGCTTATGTGTGGCCTGTGCTGCATCTCAGTGAAACTTCTTTCCCTGGATCATTGCACCAAGTCCAAATACATGGAATTCAGCAAAGCTAAGCACTGGGTGCTGTACTTGTGTCACAACAACCCCAGGTAGAGATACAGACTAGAGAAGGATTGGCTAGAAAAGTTCTCAACAGCGTTCCAAGGGACCTGGGGGTACTATCAATAGCCAGCAGTTTGCCTAAGTGGCCAAGAAGGCCCAGAGCCTCCTGGCTTGCATCAGAAATTGAATGGCCAGAAGAACTGGGAACGGGGAACTGGGATACTGATTGTCTCTGTATTAAGCACAGACGAGACCTAATGTCAAATACTGTGGTCAGTTTTGTGCCCATCACTATTAGAAGGATATTGAGCTACTCAAGTATGTGCAGAAAAGAGCAATGAAGTGAGTGAAGGGACTAGAATAAAAGAAGTATGAGGAGCAACTGAGGGAACTGGTATTGTTTAGTCTAGAGAAGAGAAAGCTGAAGTTAGACTCCATTGCTCTCTACAACTACCTGAAAGGAAGTTGCAAGGTGGAAATTGTGGCCTCAAGTTGTACATGGGATGTTAAAATTTGGTATCAGGAAAAATTTCTTTATAAAAAGGAGTGGTTAAGCATTGGAACAGGCTGCCCAGGGAAATGGTGAAGTTTCCATCTCTAGAGGTATTTAAGAGCTGTGTGGATATGAAGGACACAGCTTAGTGATGGGATTCAGTAGGTCATGTTGATGGTAGGCCTTGAAAGTGATCCTGAGAGCCTTTTCCAAGGTAAATGATTCTATGGCAGAGGGATAGATTTTCTGACACACTTTAATGTGGATAGAATAGAAACTTACAACATTACTGAAAGTATTGGGTGTAAGGTTGTAGAAGCTCCCCTGCCCCTTCAGAACTGCCCATAATGTCATGAATTTATTGAACTTTGACTTGGGAGGCAGGTTGGTTTGCCATCACAGATGTTTGCTCTTCACCCCATTCACTGATATTGCAATTGCATCCAGCTTTCAAATATTGCTTTAACATGTCTTCCAAGTATAATTCTTTTTAAAAATCTTAATGTGAACATTCAAAATAGTTACCGGGTCACAAGACAACTATTTTCTGCTGCTGCTTCTCTGTTACTGTCACCTGATTGACATTCATCCCGGAACACCTACGTACAACAGCAGCTGTGTCCATGCTAGCTAACTTTAAACAGCCTCATTCTGGACCCTCTCCTTTGTATCAGTTTACCTGGCATGTTTATTGCAAAGGCTTCAGCAAGACTGTGATAAAGAAAACAGATGTGGGCTTCTCCTCCACACCCTCTGTGTTTCACCCTATTTCTTTGTTGTTGTGCAGCTGTCAGCCCAACAGATCAGACCTATAGGGATGTGTTATATTGAGTGCAGCTGTGCAAAAACCATGTTGCTTCCAGGTTTAAGCTTCTGCATCTGAAAAATGCAGCTCAGTGTTGTGTAAATGCATTGGCTGGAGTCATTGGCTGGAGCTTTGGATATCTGCACTTCTTGTGCATTTATGGAGGTCTGTAAAATCTTCCTTTACAGAAAATAGAACCAAAAACTTGAAGGAGGGTATTTTGCCCCACAGGATATAATTTATGGTTTTGAAATTCTGACATTTTCCATGAAATGTTAAGGTTATTCTTGTTGCTTCTTATAAAGTCCATTTGTGTGTGGTCTATAGTTCCCCACAATTATGGTGTTTAGAAATGAATTTCATGCCTCCTGTCTATGCAATTTATATATATATATATTTTTTCCCCCCCTGGACCTCTCTAGTTCTGTTGGATAACAGAAAAAATTCTTTCCAGTTCAGCAAAGTGTGCATTTGCAACCTGCTGTCATTAAACAGATAAAGCTGAAACATCATGTGGACTTTGCTGTCCCAGTCTGTCAGTATTCTCTTATTCTGCAGCTACAAAGAGCATGTTGTTACATAACTAACATAATTTTTAGTGTCACGGCAGGCAGCTAGCAAAACGGAAAGCAAGAACCAGGTTATTTTAGTTAGAAAAGAAAAAGAATATATGACATTATTCAGATACACTTTATTTACAAATATCATCGCCATGTTTTGAAGAGCTTTGAAGAGAAGTTGTCCTTAGCAGAAAAATACTCAACTCAGTTTGGACAATAGGATGCGCCATAGCTTGAGTGTGTCTTTGTCACAACTCTTCGGTTTCTGTGAGTTCATTTACAGAACACATCCTTATCTAAAAAATGTGATACAACTTCTGGCTCTTGTTTTTAAACACACATGACTTAAAGTTGTTCTGCCATGTTCACGTGCAAGCACCTAAATAGAAATGTCCTGATTTGCAGAGGTGTGATCAATTCTAGGTCCTATTGAAATCAATGGGAACTGATGATTGCTCAGTTCTTTTGAAAACCAGGCCATTTATATATAGGTACCTAAAAATGGCACCCAATTTTGAAAAGCCCGGCTTTAACATCATATGCCATCTTCTTTTGATATCTGGGTCCCTGACACAAGAAAAGGTAAGAATGGTAATGAAAAAACAATTGTAATGAAAAGAAGACTTACAGTTTGCACCCAGGAATATTTCTCTGCAGTGATTATAGAACAATTTTTAAAATTGCTACAAGCAGGTTTCTACAGGTAAAATGTTCTCTCTCATATTTCCTTTTCTTATTGAGAAGAAAGTAGATGGCTCCTTTGCATTACAGTCTAATAATTATGCTCAAAACAAAATTAAACTTGGATGGAAGATACAGACACACAAAAAAAGCTGCTGCCAGCTATTCTATATGTTGGTACAGAATAGTTGCAAGAGGTGCATTTCTATACTAGCGTTCACTTGCTGATTCTGCTTTCATAAGTATCAAGAAACCAAAAAATAGTTGTTACTTTCTTTATCAGTTTTCACATAATTCACACAATATGCTGCAGCAAAGAATTGTTAGTACATTAAAACCCCTTCCAGAAAGTACAGTTAGAGGTTTTGTAAAGCTGGCAGCAACCTGAGGAGCTTATTTCACCATTCCATTAGCATCCTCTGGAGGAAAGCATCCTTCAGACTCGATTCTACTCATGGTTACACAACTGTTTGAAACATAACTGATTCAGGAAATTTGAAAAAAACTGAAGCATTGAAAACAATTATTTTTTATGTCGTGATCATCAGCTTCTAAAAAAACTCGTTTGGGATTTATGTGACGTTTATGAGCCTCCAAGGTTTGTGTTTCTGAGCTTTACTGTGCAAACATGACTCATGGACTTGCGTTTTTTAAGTTGCAGCTTGGAAAATAGTGACATTTATGAACCCTGTTTTCCTGTGGCTCTGCTGCATGTGTATGGATTCATTTAATAAGCTGTGATATCTGTATTTTTGGAGGATGAGGACTTCTCAGAGGATTTGCTAGTATTGAGTATTTGGGCTGACTTTGTGGCCTTGGATAAGGAAAAGACAGGAAAGAAAAGGTGACCTCTTCTCTCTTTACAGATACCTATTTCCCTCAAAGCTCTAGGAAGTGGATATACTAAGACTTTTGTCCTTCTGTTCCCTTTTATTGAATGTCATTTAGATTACTGTGAGAAAAAGGCACTAAAAGATTCACAGAAAAAAAAATCCTAATAAAGCTAAAGTGATATTTGATTATAGTATTAGCAGTGGATTCTGGAAGTTGTTGCTTTGAGAAAAAATACTACGTTGGAGGAAGTTTTGAAAATGGATGGAAAACGTTCCTTTCAAAGGCAGTAACTATTAGTTTTCTTTATGACATGAGACAAATTTCAAGACTGAATCACAAATACGACATGGCCAGAATCAGTAATATTTTTTTAAAACTGAGCTTACCCATAGATCAGGCTAGCATGGGCTTACTTAAAGTCTGTAACAGTGATGCTGAATCATTTATTTAATGTCTTCAACACTCTGAAGTAGAGTCCAAGAAGGTGGAAATGAGATTCACTTTAATTTAAGATGACCAGTGTTTCATTTTTGTCAGCAGTTATGTTAAGCTCAGTAATGGAAATGCATTTGAACCAGCGCATCCTTTCTTGAACTTGTATAAATGTATAACTTCAGTGAAGTATGTGTTAACTCAGATTAGAAAGAAGTGAAGATATGATTTTGTTGTCCTTCAATGTACTTCAGAGTCTTGGTATAGTCAAACACTCCCCTAGGTATTTTTAATAGGTTACGATTTTTAATGGGTAAAATATAGGATACTTTCTGCAAAAGTATAGCTGGGAGGGATAGTAAATGTAAATTATGAATAATGAAACAATTTAGGTAATACATTTCAAACATTCGAAGACCTCAGCATCTTTGAAGACTTCGGTGTCCCCTGTACCTGAAGGCTGTTTGTTCAAGATGGGTTTGTGCCAATAAACTCACTGCTGTTTCAAGACATATTTTTCCATACTTCTTCCCAAATCTTACTTTTCTGAGTAAATGCTGCTTTGCCAGTCTAGACCAGTAGGTTACCTGCTGTTTCTGTGATGGGGGTTGGTGGGAGGTGGCTGTTTGGACTGGTGACAGTGAGAAGCCCAAGAAACTCAATGAATCATTTAATTGTGTAACTGTAGAATCATTAAGATTGGAAAAGACCTCTAAGATCATAAAATCCAACCACCAGCCCATCACCATTATGCCCATTAAATGATCTGAGGAGGCCAGGCATCATTGAGAAATGCAACTGATTCAGGAACTGTCAGCTGTGCCACCTCCATAATACAGTGTTTTTTGATTGCTGTTTTACTTATTTGTGCAGAATTATCTTTTATTTTCTGAGATCAAGCTTAAGGTTCTCTGGCATAACAATAAATGAAGTCTGGGTGGGCGTACCAGTGCTTTTTCACTTCTAGTATTTTCTGACTGATCATGATATACCATGGTATACCTTGGAATTTTAGTCATTTAAAAGTAAAATTAAAATACTTGCATTCCAAATGCTTTTTCATGGGGTTAACTGAGAGAAATGGATATATCTGCACATTTGAGAGACCTTGGCACTGTAGATTAATCTTAGGACGTGTAACCATTTTTAGATCTGCAATAGTTCATGAGGATTTATTGTCATTCTATAACGCCATTCCAGACCACACAGATGCTTAGTTCCTGTTGGCTTTCTCACAGAAAATCTGTTCTCTGTGCTTAGTCTCTCTAAGCCTCTCTGCTGTCATTGTCTTCAGCTGTAATGCTGGTCTTGCAGTTTGAATAGTTTCAGTGTCACGTTGACAGCTTTACGCGTTTCTGATATGTATTACTTGGAAGAACAGGTTCTTTCTGCAGATAATAATGTTGTTTTAAGAATTATAAAAATATATAATGACAAGAGTGCATGTCCAAAAGCTTGTTCACCTTTCCAACTGTGTTAACTGCAAGTCCTCTATGAATTGTTGCACAGCAGCAAACATGTTAAGCTATTTTAATTCAGTTGGAGTAGTGCATAATACTATTTTGAGAATCCATATTTGTGTATGCGATGTCTGCTAGAAGTTTCCAAATCTAGTAGTCAAAAAAAGTACACGTAGCAGCTCCATGTGGGGAGGCTGTGTGTTCGCAGTTGCTATACATGCACACAATACTTAAGTAAACTACACCACGTACACCTGCATATACACATACGTGTATGTGCACATACACATACAAGCAGCAGCCACACAGATCAGTCCAGGCAGAAAACAGAACTCAGTCAAGCACAGAGTAGCACTAATGGTCTAATCCCATCTCCATCTCTTGGAATCTCTCTATTTAGACACATAAATTATTGATCCCTCCATCAGCTAGCTGTGCTCAGATGCCCGCTCTGCCCCTGGGTCTCTTTCCTGTTACCTTGCACCCAGATACACAGACGCTTGCATAAGTGTTTCCCTGGTAACTGTTCCATAATTAACACCTTACCAGTAGCCAAAACCCTTAAACCCAGTGTCTTTCCAGTAGCTAGCTGGCTTAGATCCCTTTGACCTCCTGGAGCCATCTCACAGATGCTGCTTCTCTCCAGCATTCAGCCCAGACTTAATGGCCTCAGTGATACTCGTCCTCCCAGCCCCCTATCCTGTGCACCACCTTGTCCAACTGGGCGTTTGCTGATGATTACACCCAACATTCACACTGTGGAATGTGCACAGTCTCTGGCACTACAGTTGCTGGCATCATAGACATACCTGTGAGCCTCCTCCAGCTGCTGACTCTTAAAGCTCCATGCCCACACATACATATATATTCTTTTGAAGCCACTTAAAAAATTAGATATGTAGTTTAAAGAAATAGGTAGCTGGTGATTTCTTCTTTCATAAAACTGTCACTCTTTTCCAAAAAAATTATTTGGAAGTCCCAGTGTCAGGCTTTGATCTGCTTTCTCTGTTGGCCTCTGGAGAAGAGAAGGCTTCCAACAAAGTTAAATTGTGAAGAAATTTCTCTATCTTCTTCACTTTCCCTGATGCCCACTGAATTGTGATGGTCTGCCATCTCCTCTTGTTTTAGCCTCAAGGCTGCTTTCCACCAATCCAAATGAAATGTGCCTGCATGTGTCTTCATTGTCATGGTGTCCCCTGCAGCTGGATGATTGAATGGAGTATCGGCAGGAGGCTTTTTATCCTTTACTGAGGATAAGAGGAGACAGGAGTTTGTGTAACTAAACTTGATATGGTTGTTTCTGATAAACTGGACTCTTATTAATTAATACCTTAATGTCAAGCACAAATAAATTAGTCAATTTTTTTGTCTTTTTTTTTTTTTTTGTCAAATTGTCTCTTCTGCACAGAAGCACTATAGCAATGTAGCCATTATCTTACCTGAACGTGAGCTGACTATGAATTCAAATAATAAGACGTTATAAAAAATGTATTTTTCAACTTTCAGAGGGGACAGAGCAAGGCAGAATGTAAAATAGCAGGCAATAATTGCTCAAGTGAGAATAATGGCCTATATGATCTTGAATGCCATATGAGAGTTGGTAAAATTCAATATCTTACTTTTTAAAAAAAATCTAGATTTCATTTTCCTGATAATAATCTTAGATAGTAATCTGATCTTAATTTCTGTAGATGGGATACATATTCTCCTATACTACATATGAAATTCAGCCTGTAACTACACCATTTGAAGTAGAAAATATATCAGAATTCTAGAAAGCGCAAGCAGAATCAGCATCACAATGATGAGCAATGGCCCAGGGGTCATTTTCTATATATACCCCCCTGCACCATGTTCTGCAACATCTGGCAGTGGTATGTGGTGTAGGCATACCTTGGACTGTGTGTTCTGCTGTGTTCCAGAGAGTGTGGGTAATCAGCACTCGTTGGATTGAGCATTGAGAACACAACCTGTGGAACACTCTGTGGGGGTCTGTTTTCTCCCTCCCCATATTTGCTCTTTTCCTGTCCTTCTTATGGTTTGTTGGCTCGCAGGAGCGCTGTGAGTTTGTGCAGCACTGCTGCCCGCACAACTTGGCCTCAATGGATTTGGGAAATTCTCTCGCTTTTGCCCGTTTCCATACACAATAAGGAAATTCCTATATTTATCTCTGTTCTCTGCTCTCACAACATTATTTTTCATGTCAAAGAGTAAACCTTCTGGATCAGGAGTTTATTATGATTAATATGTCACAGTGGAGTTCTGTGATAATACAGATTATAATAACATCCTGTTTCAGTGAAACAGACTGCTGATGTCTTGTTTTCTGTATTACTAAAGGGACAGCAAAGAGGATATGAAGTATGTGGAGAGGGACTTAGTAAGGTAATTTAGAATCTTATTGTATTCTATGCAAAATGATGTGTTTCCAAGTGCAAACTAAAAGTCTGTTTGAAAGATTTACACTAGGGTTACAGCTGAGAAATGCCCCTTTCTTTTTAGCTGTGTGTCTTGCAGCTGGTTGTTGAATTGCTTGAAGTCTACTAATCGGCTTTGCTGGTAGACCTGCTGAGAAAGCATTTGTCGTCCATGCAAGATGTAAGGCAGAAATGTATGGATTAAGTTTCTGAATAATTTTTGGACACAAGCAGCATGAATTTGTGAGGAACATTTCATAAGCATTGACAAGCCAGTTTGATTCTAGCTGTAATAAGCTAAGAATCCAAAGAAACCAATTTGTTTTCTATTTCCAATTTATTCTAAGATTTGTACTTTTATTTTGTTAATTTTCTTACATGTTGAAAGGAGGAGCAGTGAGTACCATCTTCCACAGTCTGAAGCTGGGGTCAGTGTGTAAATTTAGCTCTGTTTTGTATTTCTATATCAACACTTGCCAGTCTGTACTAGATAGCTTCATAGATATGTTTATGTAAGTGTGTTTGAGACTGTTTTGTTAAAACTCTCATGAGATCTATCAGTCCAGATTCAAGTGTCAATACTGGTTTAGCTACTTGATTCTAAATATAATATACACCAAAGCGTTTGGACTTTCTTTTCACCATATATTTTAAACATGCCAGGGGCTTCTGCAAAGGAAAATGGAGATGAAGTGCTGATGTGCAAAACTGTTTTCCCTCTATCTTGAGTTGTTTAAACTGATGGTGAAAAAGGGATCTGCTTTCTGCTGCCTGGGCCCATCCAAGGCTTTCTGCTAGCCGTGCAAAAGGAGGGGACTCCTTGTGGCTTTTTCTGAGAAACTCTTAAGTGCAAGTAGTTCTCATGCTGCTTTCCTTAGGGATATGCTGGACCTCTATAGGAGAGAAAAGCAATATAGGGCTGAAATTTGGTCTTCAAACTTTTATTTTGGACAGAGAATCCTGAGATTGGTACAGTGTGAGAACAGCTGGCTCCATGGAACAGCAGAATTGTCCTTTATCTACATACTAAGCATCAGCATATTCACTGACTCTGTTGTCTTCGCATATTGCTGGGTATCTCCAAAGGCAGTGTCTGTCATCTGGGACGTTCACTGTCTACTACCATCAGCCCTTGAAAATTTTACTTGGAGTGACTTATCTTGACTCCTCACATATTTCACTCCTTCCTGCCTTTTTACTGTATGGATGTTTTTGCTAAGCTCTCCACAGCTGCTTTTTATAGGCAGTCATTGTTTAGTCCCTTTTCATTTGTAAGATTTACAAGCTAACTTTTGCATTGCCTTGCTACTTCTCAGCTTGATCTATATGAGTATGGATCCCATCGAGAATGATATAGAAGACCTTATACATAACAAGGCCCACAACACTTTTAACAGGACCTTTTCTGTGTTGTATGCAGGAGAAACTCTTTGGAATTTCTGGTGTGATAAGTGCCATGGGGCCTCAGAGGACAGGCTTTAAAGAAATAAACAAATAAAGGAATAAAATGCATCAAATAGACAACATAGCCGAAAGGGTAGTGGAGGTGGCTAAGAACACTGTTGTTTTTTGGTGTGATTATTGTGTTACATTGCTTTTGCAGAACAGAAGAAAGAACAAACAGCTTGCTCAGCAGATCTGCTACAGAACATGGCATTTATATGGGACCGTTGTGTAACTTTCTGGCAGACTGAAAAATATAACAGATTTGCAATGGGGAGCAGATAGGCTGGCCTAGATTGTCCGCAACTGGTGAAAATTTCACTTTGGGTAAAATAAAGCCCAGTCATAAGAAGAAGACCACAACCTTTAGATTGTTCTCAATAAGCAATACTTCATGGAGAAGTACTTGTCTGGTTTGAAATTTTAGGTCTTTCTGCACCACAGAGAGATCAGCTCAAGAACACATTTCTCAGTTTTCCCTTTGTCATGCAGAGTAATTTTAATTTCCTTAACTGTTCTCCTTCCATGCAGGGGAAAAGTTGTCTAAGAGAATACAGCAGATAGAGGCTATTTCAGAACAGCTGATTAAACTATTCCACTAGAAAATCAAATTAGTTTGGAATGAAATACAGCTATGGAAATGCCATTACTTTAGTGAGTTATATTAATAGGATTTGCAGGATCTGGGTGCAAACGTACTAAGTTCAGGGAAGATAAATAACGTAGGTGATGGTAGACGATGTAGAGCTGAGTCCTCCACTGAGAGGTAATGGAGTGAACTACAGACAGGATGGATTTTCTCTTTGACAGGTGACAAGATAACTAACTAGTGATGCTAACCTGACTACACACATTTAAAATGATAGACAGATCCCTGTTTGTTTGGACTTTTTCCCACTGAGTCAAGACAACCACTAATATGCTTAAAATAAGGTACTTGCTAAGTGCTTTCCTGGATTAAGACCAGGGAACCAACCCAGCATTTTGCAGAATTGACTTCCTATATAGTCAGTGAAAAATCCTCTATTGCCAATATTTTTTTCTTTCTTTCTTTTTTTTCTTTTCTTTTTCTTTTAAGCAATATCATGGTTAATAGGATTTTATTGCATTAATATTGGTCTATCATCTGCATGCTTAATAATATAAAATGAACATTCTTATAAGTGGCTCCACAGTCCGCATTTGCATTGACATTAGTACTTGAAAGTAAGATTTAAATCCTCTGCCTTGTGCTTATGTTAGTAGCTCCTAAAGATTGCTAAGGGAAAAATTGAGTAACTTTTTTGGAATGTCCATTATAATACATCGTTTCTGAACAGTGCTTCTGCTTTTTAAATAATCCATATGGTCTCACCAATTACTCCAACCTCACAGACATTCTGGTAGCATCTTTGAGTTACTTGAGTGTGGAGATGTGTGGGTGAGTTTGATAGTGGAAAGCAAGCTGAAGAAAAAAAACCCTGCTATATGAAACATGGATCATTTCTTAAGTGACTTACCTTGTTTTCTTGTAGTTTGCACAAAAGAGACTGCCACTCCTGCATGTAGAAGTTTTTTAAGGTTTTATCCAGTAGAGATGAATAATCACAACGTGACAACTATGATCGAATGTGACTGAAACATCAGGTAGATGGATGTACTAGATTAAAATCATTTGGCATGGAAATTCAGAATTTGCAGGAAAAAACAATAGAAGAAATTAGTCCTGCACATGTATTTGATTTGCTTAGCATTTTCTGTACAAAATCTGCCTGAGAAATGAAGCAATCCTTGTCTGCAGACAGTGATGTATGGTACATTCAAGGCTCCTTCTAGTAGTAGTGTACATCTGATCAACTCACTGTACCTGAAAATTGCTTTGAATAGATTAATCCACTTTTCTATTGACAGTGTCTTTCTATAGTAATATCAAAATATCTCTTACTGACTAAAACAAAGGAAAAACAAAACAAAACAGCCTAAGAATTAAAAACAAAAGAGGGTGAATAAATGCTGTGGTTGGCTACCATTTTTGTTTCACTACCCTACTGAGTAGTCCTCCCACCTCGCTCTCCTTTTGTTGTACTTCGGATGTCAAATAAAAGCTCAAGCATCTGAAATGGAGTTCCACACATCAGTGGAACCAGTTTAAATGAGGCCTAATTTTTTCTCTGCTTTGGTAGCATGGGAGTTTTGTGGCAGAAGGATGAAGTTGGATTTGTTGGTTTTTTTTCTTTTTTTTTTTTTTTCTGATTATTTGTTCCATCTTGATATGCATTCTGTTTATTTTGTAGTTTCTATAAGAGCAAGTTTCTTTAGATTTACTGGCTGAAAGAGAGAAATAATTTAATTTCATGAAATTCATGAAATTAGTGTATGATGTACTGTCAGGCTAGCAACACTGAATTGTATAAACTTTATTATATATGGATTTTTGTTTTAAGAAATGCAGTTAGGAAAATTAAACCTATATCAGAATATTTGAGCTGTCAAAAATTCCAGTTCCTAAGTTTATGAGTACCCCTAGGTGGCACTACATTCTTTTTTTGTTCAAAAGTAAATACTTTATAAGTAAATAAAAGCAAAATCATAGCTTAATACATATGATGATCTCTGAAGTGTCAATTGTATAATAGATTCCACATTTTCTCTAATAAAAGTTATTATCGAGGTTTTTTCTTTTAATATATAACTCATGGAATAAAACTGTTCTAATTTGAGAATTGTCTGATACTATATTAGAGTGTATTTGGAATTTTTAAAAGAAATACATCTAAAAGGACTTGATTTTTTTCCCGTACAGTATACTTGTATTTATTATTTAGTTTTTAGCACATTTTAAATCTTCCTTGGTAAGTCTATGCCAATAATGAGAGAAGAGACAGACAAATGTGGACTGATCCTTACAATAAAATTCAGATACAAGAAATTTTAAACATTATAAAGAGACTGTGTTTCCTCTGCATCTAGTGTCTCAAGATACTAACGGGTCAACACATTTAACAGGCTTCGAAGAGTTATAGATCTTTAAATTCTAAGTGATAGGAGTTATATAAGACAAGGTTGGTCATACAAAATAAAACTCAATACGAAACAATTAGAATTCAATTATTAATCTACAATAAATCTAGAATATTTTTTTCCAGTTTTATATTTATCTGCTTATGTATGTATTTCTTTACATTCATAATTAGGTTCTTTTAATGGAAATTGGCACATCATGAACAAACTAATCCTTTCTGTCACTTTTGGTGACTAGCTAGGGTTTCAATGTGTTAATTACTGTGTTGTTGTTTTTCATTTGTTCACTAGATTTAATTAGGAGCTATTCTATAAGACAGAGTGTGGGTGGGATTGCCTCAAGGGTTTGTGTGGAGGCAAATAACTCCTGTAAGACCTTCCAGTTTTGCATGCAACTTAAGTAAGCATTGCTTCAGCAGCACTAAGTGCTCTGTTCCTGCATCTTTGTGCCATGGGTCTGGCTGTCCAAAGAGAGCATCAGTGGAGCAGAGGAGCTAAGCCTGTTTTCTCCTCCAGTCACTTACAGTCAGGGACAATCCCATACTCCTTTGGAACTGGCCTTCACTGGCACTGGAGACACCCCTGGGAACACTGCTGGTGCAGCGCTGAGTAAGATGGCACAGCCTTCAATCCTGTTGTCTGGGAGTTAAGAATTCCTGTGACATTTGGAATGAAAGATTTGAAGTAACCAAAAGTGAAAAGTACTGAAGATCTTTCATCTCACCTTGTAATGGTTAAGTAGTAGTCATAAGGCACCTCTGCAACTAATGTAATCTTTTAAAATAGTTTATGTGGGACCTTGGTCACACCAAATGCACTGATGGAAAATAGTTCTGAAAGCTGAAGTTTCTGGGGGAAAAAAAAAAGAAAGAAAAAGAAAGAGGAAAAGAAAAAAAAAAAACAAAACATGCAAAAGTCTAAAATGAATTAGACTATGTGTTGGAGAACAGAATGTTCAGACATCCTGGCCATCCATTTTATGCATTAAGCTTCATGGAAAGTCTAGCCAGGCAGTTTTTATACCTTTGTCAAAATTACTGTAAAGTAAGTAATAAGATTAGAAAAAAACTTTGTATTGGTGTTGTATATGTTCTCCATACTGGCTTTCAGTACTTAGCATTTTAGGCTGTAGTTTAGCTCTAGATGTCTCTCCAGATATTTCACAGACAACAGTGTTCCTTTCCTCTCACATTTTCTGCATACTACTAAGTCCACAGCACATATGAAATGGCATCTGTATTCTCTTAAGTCATTACCAGAAGATACAGGAGTATCAAATACCCACATGATGATGTTTTTCAACTAGTTAGATAAAATCAAGTTTGCATGTCAATCCTATATAAACTGCAGAGTATGCAAAATCTATGTCCCTAGTTTGGTTTTCAGATTATGTACCTTGGTGTGGCTAATTTTACTGTTCCAAATAAAATAAATGCAAGAACATGTAATTCAGACTGGTAGAGTGTTGCTGTCTGCTGAGATGTGCATGTTCAGTGCCAGGAGTAGAGTTGCACGAATAACTTAAATTTATTTCTATGTGGAAGATATACAAGGAAAGATTAATGGATCTTTTGTTTGTTTCAGGCATAGGAATAAAATGTGACATTGAATGAACTGGTGAATAATACTAAATAACTAAACTATGAACTACAGCATTAACTAACATACGAACTGCAGCACTTAACATTTTTGCTGTCTGCGTGTTTACTTCCTGGCATCTTTACCATGACATACAATTGTCTCTCACTTTTGGCTGTCTACCAGATTCATCCCTCCCAAGTCCTTTCTGCTCTAATGTTTGGGATATACTGGCAGCCATTTAATTTAATTCAGCTGCACTAGGACAGAAAAAATAAAGTAATCTAGGATCCGTTGCAAGCAATATCAACCTCCTGTTGACTCCTGGGAGAGAAGGATTTCCTTAAGAAAACTGAACTTATATACATCCTCCAGAGGAAGTCTGTATGTTTTTCTTTGAAAAGTTTTTTGAAAATGAAGAAAGAACAAAGCAATGGGGGGAAGAATTGTGAGATGAGTGTGGAATCGGTTTTATGTTTGTACACTGAAGTGCTGCTTTTGGTGGTGAAACCCTGTTCAGATTTTGACAAAAGTAGAAAATGAGGCTTTGTTTGCTTAAGAGCTTAAGGCAAGTGTCAAAACCCTAGTGTTCTGGCTGGTCAGAACATGTCAAAGTCATATACAGTCTGTATACATTTATATGTGTATATGGATGTATTTACATATACAGTTGTAAATTTTTATATATGTATATAGAGAGGTATATATCCAGATGATGTATGATATCATGAGCATTCTAGTACATTGTATCTGGCATCAGAAAAGAAATTGCATGCTATTTTCCCATTTTAATGATTATATTTGAATGAACAGAAAAGATCTAACAATACACTAATGGAATAACATACTGCTTGTAGCTGACTGGAAAATACTGAGAAAGCAGATAATTGTTTTATAATTGTGCTTCCTCTGAAAGGAAGAATCAATAATCACTGAAGTGTAAAGAGAAGACAAATCAATTGAAGGGAAAACTAAAAAGTTTGAAGGGAAGATGTTGCAGAGATCTGAGAATTTTTTTGGTCTCTGATTACAAAACCTTCTTTGAGAATAATGATGCATTTAGCTAGTTAGTTATTTTTCTTTTACATCCATAGCTCACATTCGTTTTACTGTTGGCCTTATGCAATGAAATCTTTGGTTACTGGAAAAAAAAAAAAAGTGCCATTAATTATTCATGGTCTTTTATATAAATAGTCTGTTTCTCTTTCTTCGGGCCTTGCTCAGGTCTCCACAAAGGAGATGAACACTAAATGTGGGAAATGTGCCACTTCCCTGTGCTGAATGCCCAGCATAGGGTGTAGCAGCCCTGAGGGATGCCCTGCCTGCTGCAGGTTCCATTGCCTCCGGAGGGTTGGCAGGAACCATAGTGCCCAACTCCTGCTTCTCAGCAACAAGGAGTTCTGCAATTAAGCTTCTATGGGTGTGTAACTGAACGGAGTAAGTGGAAGTCTTAATCGAACTGTGCAGAGCACAGCATGACTATGCCACATGCAGGATGTTAAAAAAGACAACCTCTTCATTTATTTTTAATATGTTTATCCCAGAAATAGAAATCACATGGTAGCCAATCAGACCATAAAAGTTTTCCCAGAATGCTCATGATTGCTGTTGTTTTTATTTATTTATTTAGCACAGAATATAATGACATTGTGATGTCTAGAAAACATGTGGGTGACCTGGGATTGACTAGTACTTGTTCTGGTCATCAGACAGTGAGTACTTAAAGGAGGAATGGAAAAAACAAGTATTCAGCAAATTGATTTATGAAAAAAGTTGTTTATTGCTGCTTTTGTAAGTGGGAATCTTAGAGGAAGTTCCAGGCTGATGGACTGGGCATGTGATAGGGTTAATTTGGGCAGGTGAGAAATTTCAAAATCGTTCTTCGGGGAGTAATGCCTGGCAGAGAACTGATTAAGTGCTGCTATGCATCCAGCAGCCTGTTTGCAGTGCTTGTGGCCTGTCTCTGCAGGGCAAGAAGCCAGTAGGCAAAGAGTTTTCACAGCTCTGTAAAACCACAGCTTCTCCTCCCTTCTCTCTTGTCCTTCTGTCTTACGTAAGTGGTCCCATGCACATGCAGACCCCCCTGATCTAGGGCTTTTGAAACATTTGAAGCACCTCATGTTTAGCTGGTTCTGCCAAACTCAATGGTAAAAATAACTCTCCGTTTCGCTGTCACTCTGCAATTGCGTAAATGCTGTTCTTGCTATTCAGCCTCTGTCACAGCACTGTCCCAGTGATGTTAGCTGTAGCACTGAGAGCACACAGGATAAACATTTCCCAGATTTTACCCTCTGGAAACAAAATATTTCTTTAATTTAGGACTGCTCGTAGAAGTAGGATGATTGGAATGTCACTGCAAATTTTGCAGACTTCCATCTTTATTGTAGGCCTTACAATACTGTCTTTATCCTGGAGTCCCAGCTCCTAGAGCTGTGACTTTGTAAACATTTCGTACACACTATTTCCTTTTCTTGTTGCTAGCTTTAGCCTCCCACCAATTTCTGACATGCAGATATGAACAATTAAACCATATTTTTAACTTAATTTCAAGTTTCATGGTGTCACATAAATCATAGTTAGTTTTATTTACCTGAAGTTGACAATACTACCATGATGTGGTAGTTGATATGAAATGTCAGCCGTTGGATAACAGTCACTCAGAAAAAGAATGGACAGTGTTGTGTTCTCTAAACTTGAAAATCTTTTCTGTATATTTCTGAATGTAATATTAATGTTTTCTGTGACTGTATAAACAAAATAAAAGAGGATATGGCACAGAGATATACTATAGAAAAATTAAAACATTTGGAGTGGATGGACTGAAAATGTACTGGAGTGATACTCTGGGGAACAAGAATAAGAGAAAGCGCAGAAAGCTCTGGTCTATTTTCTGAAAGAAAATCCTTTTCTTCCAGATGTTTAATAGCATAAATCTGCCTTTAAAAAGAAGTGAATCACAATCTCACCAGTTTGGGACTGCCTATAAATCTACGTAGAGAAAGTAGGGATATGTTTTTCTTCTCCTTACAAAAACTAGGCAGTCCTGCTTTAGCAATTTTTTTTTTTTAATGCTAAATATGACAAACAGAAGGAGAGATGTAGGGTGGTTAGAGCCATACAAAATATGGGCAAAACAGAAATAGACAGACAGTAAAAGCAGTAGATTGCAACCTATGCCACAGAGGAAAGCACTGAAATGGCAACAAATATAACAACAATATTTTAACAGTGATGTAAAGGGAATGTAAAATAAAGCTATTAAATATCCCTAAGGAAATTTCTTAAACTATTCTTCTTGTTCAAGGAAGAATGAAAAAACGACTCTATGGGCTGATTGGGAATTTCAGTGAAGAAGAATATTTTTGCTTCAAGTTCTTTCATGCCAAGTCATGATTCATTATGTGTTCTCTTCATTGGCTGCCCATCATTTAGGTGTCATCTGTGAGTTATTTTTTTGTCAATAGCCAGTCTGATGGCAGCTGCATTGGGAATCAGCTGCAGCAGACAGACAAGGCAGAAACATGGAATTGAAAAAAGGCTGCATAGAAGCTACTATACACTAAAACTATGCAGAAGGCAACAGGCAATTGTGGCCTCTTGTTAGAAAATATGAAGAAGAAAAGGATGATTTTTCTTTTCGAAGATGTCAATCAAAAGTATTGCACACTGTTGCATGGCCAAGCT
Organism: Chrysolophus pictus; assembly: GCA_037305975.1. Taxonomy (NCBI): domain Eukaryota; kingdom Metazoa; phylum Chordata; class Aves; order Galliformes; family Phasianidae; genus Chrysolophus; species Chrysolophus pictus. The sequence continues at coordinate 65,160,454 of CM074614.1, forward strand.
ACTTGATCTCAAGACAACACTGAACATCCTCAGATGTTCAGGTGCTCAGAGCGAGTAGCTCCTGGGGGTCCAGGTTTCTTGCAGAGTAAAAAGATGTTTTTTTCACAGAAATGGAAACACAAAGAGAAGACAGTAGACAAAATAAAATCCCACTGTGCAGTCTATGAGTTGTAATAGTCTTATAAAACTAAAAACTAAAAGGCTATGTGAAGTGCTGTTGAGAGCAGACAACATTCACTCACTTTTGCAGTTGTAAATCACAGAACATATAAAAGCATAATAAGAAGGTAAACACTGAGGTCATCTATGTGACAGCAACGAAAATTATTGAGCCTTCAGCAACATGTTGTAAAACTAGGAGGTAGTCCAAGAAAGCTCACAGCTAGCTGCCAAACCTTGGAGGACCTTTGCAGAACTCAGCATGGATTAGCTCTGTGAGACGTTATGCAGCTGAGATTTTTGACATTCATTTGCATTGGTAGCAAAAGACTGGAGGCAAACTGACAAATAAACTTCTGGCAGTAAAATAATGCAAAATGCAAGGAATGAGTGCACAGAAAGTTTTTCCTGGAGCCAAGTGAAGGATGGAGTGAATACTACTCTGAAAGAGAGCTGGTAGTAACATGAGCTATCGAAAATGCTGACGTGTTAAATCAAAATTCACGAGAGGACAGAGGTTTTCCTGGGATGAACACGAAGCTGTGGTGTCCACCGTGACCATGAATGGTCAATAAGTGTACACACACAACTAGCAGTAGTCATGTAAAAAGTTTTGCTTGTACAGTACTGAAAAGCAAATCCCTACTCATTAAGCTCATAAAATGTGAAGGTGTTGATAAAATGTTCAGTTCAAGCCCCTTTGGTGGCTGACAGTAGGCATTCAGCTGGAAAGACTAATTTCAGCATGGCCTGCAGGAAGGAACCACAGACAGTCATAGCAAGTTACAGCCTGGTGAGGAGCAGGCACTGAAAATGGAGCCAGATGTTCTGGAGCAAAGCTTAAGCTGAAGGGTGATTTGAGAACCAGACATTTTTATAAAATCAGCTAGATACCAACAGAAAGCCACAGCTATCATCCAAGAAAGACCAGTACAGATCTGTGTCTGGATGTACTGGGATGTCACAGTGCACCCACAGTGGTCACAAACATGAGGTGTGACATGAGGTGTTATGGCAAGGCTGCAGCCGGCCCTGCCGAGGCCAGCAGTGCAGTCTGACCACCCGCCCCATCTTTGTGGTTTGTGGTCACTGCTGGCAAGGCTCAATACTAGATTGTTCCAGTAGTATTGCTTGCATCTGGTCAGTTCTCAGATCCACAGACTGATGTGTCGTGACACTTATAATGCAACCTGTCCTATTCCTCATAGGGCAGATTGAAGCTAGACATGTTTAATGAAGTACAGTTTTACAAAGTGTGTGTTATGAAAGTGTGTACAGTTTACAAACTGTATGTTCTCGGAGAGACTGCAGTAGTAAGTACTGAGATGCCACAGTTTTACACATATGAACACTAACAACTTTCCCTGTCAAAATATCTAACATAGTACAATGTTCATGTTAAAGTATAATTAGTTAATTTATATCAATGAATTTATTTTCTAAAAAAATAATGCGAAAAAACCATGCAGTCTACACTTCAACTTTATAACTGATAGCAGTAAAGCACAAAGTCTGGGATGCGTTGTGCATTGAATCCTGAACGGTTTTACTTGTCAGAAGCATATATTATTTTAAATGTCATTGGAATTAGACAAAAAAGAGAACCCAAACAGGACCATGAAAACATACTTCTTATTTCTTACAGTAACTCCTCCTGTCTGATTTTATTAGTATTCCTTTTCTTTTATTTTCAGTCTTTCACTTTTACATTGATTAACTGAACACTCAGACCTGCTTGCAAATTATGTTTTTGGATATGCAGGTAATGATTGTCTTACCACAATAATGATAGTCATGTATTTAGCAAATATTGAATAGAGTTACAAGTAGAATAATTTAGCATCTGAACTTTCTGCTTAAGGTAGTTTAATGTACTAATTCAGTTAAACAAGATAACTTACAGAAGAGATTATTGTCTGCAATTTTTCAAAGTAATTTCTTTAAACTGGTAATATATTTCCAACAATCTGAAGTTTTTGTAGGCAACCAAGTTCTTAATTTCGTCTAGCAAACATTGGGGACGACTATGATTCTGGAATGTTCCTTCTACCTGGTCAGGCATCAGATCACAAGGATTTTTTTTCTTTTTCTTTTTGGTTTGTCAGTTTGATGTTATTATTTGTTTTTGTTGTTGTTGCTGTTATTGTTATTTTTGTTGTTGTTGTTGTTGTTTGTTTGTTTTTTACATTTGTCCTTTAAAATTGCAGAAGAGATCCTCTATGTGATTTTGAGCAACATGAAGCTTTTAACTGCAAGCTTCATTTTCACTTATGGAGTAAATGGTTTTTTAGAATGCAGTTCAATTAGCTGTGTAATTTGCAGGTTATTTGTCAGTATTGTGAAACATCGACTTAGATGTCAAATTGTTATTAGCATAATTATTTATTCAAGTATATAACATTAGATTATGCTATTTTCATTTTTCTATTTGTATGTATATGAATATGATATATGAATAGCTTTATCATGCTTCCTCTTAACAAGATTACCAAGATTTTCAAAGGAATAAATGGATTTTCTTTGTTTTGGATTTTAAGCATCCATCCACTGAAGAGTTCTGACTTTCATACAGCATCATTCACCTTCTGCCTTGATTGTACTGACAATCCTAGATATAACCAATAATATTCTTTTAAATAAAGATGGCCTTTTAATTTACTATAAAAAACAGAATTTAGTTTATATGTGGAATTTCACATATTTTATTCAAGGTTTATGTTTAATTTTAATATCCCAAATATATAAACATTAAATTTGACAGCTGTGCCTCATAAAACAACATTTTTTCATCCTTTTTTAAATGAAGTCTTTTATGCTATTCAAATGAAATTGATTTGGATTCAGTATTTTTATTCCACAAGAAATTTAACATAACAGTTTTTATTTTCAATTCATTGCCCATTAATTCCATGTTTGGAAGATTAACCTCAATAGCTTCAGTAAGACACCAACTTAAATTCCCAAGGAGAAATATTCCTCATTATTTCAGTTGTTTGCTATTAGATCATTATGTTGCTGTATTATAATTAGCAGAATTAATTTGAAGCTCAGAAATGCACCAGGGTGACTTTTGGTGTAAGCATAATGGAAAAAGACCTGGGGATTTAGGAACTTAATGAACCATTCCTTTTAATATCAAAGGGCTTTTGGGGGGTTTGAGGATGAGGGTGCATCTCTTACTTTCAGAAAGCATCTGTTTGCATCTTATCTTCACAGACCTTGGAAATCAAAATCTTTTAAAAAAGCAAGAAATGTTTAGGAAAATGCTGAGACTGAAAGAGATGGGTCTGCAGGTGTCTCAGTTGTAAAAACATTCTGTGCTGAGATATGCTGTTACTTTGTATGGATTTATAAGTACTTTCTGCTGTCTTTCAGCTTGGTGTTCCTTCATTTTTCTTGGGTTAGAGTAGAATTCTTTCTTCAGTTATGGATTTAGCAGTCAAACCTAAAAGTGATTCTGTAGGTACTTTGTGTACCTGCATTCCTGAGTTCACACCTGGAAATATCCTTGGATGTTTTTAGTATTCAAGTACCAATCATACTGCTCACAGGCACAGCAGACAGAAGAAAGGAGTCAGAAAGAGATCACAGGGAACACTGTTTGTGCAGTGTTTTATTTTTAGATCCATGAATTTGAGACCACGTCCTGCCTGTTTCGATGTCAGACTCTGCCAGCACACTGCACCAAACCACACTGTGAATACATAGCTCAAGGGAAGAAACCTACCATGCTGGGGGTAGAATGCGAATATCTCTGAAGTTAAGCCAAGGGTTTGTGAGACTTGAACAGACAAATATGGTCTAAAACAATTTTATGGGGCTTGGCAATTTTTGCGAAGATCTTGGTTCTTCCAAAGGATCTCCATAAACTGTCTCAGCATTTATGACATATTTTGTGTTAAACTTCTCTGTAAGTCTGATATTTATTGTTTTATTTCACATTTTATAAGGATGAAAGCAGCTTGTATATTAATAGTGGAGAAGTTATGCTTCATAAGCTCAAAGTAATTCTGAAAAACGGAGACAGTTATTTGAATTCTGCCCCTTTATTTGAAATGCTGTAGGCAGTGATAGCTGTTAAGATTCATGTTACTTGTTCTGTTGCCCTTTTCAGTGCTGTGGGAGTACCTGCCCTAGTCTGACTGTGGGTAGATGAGTGATGGTGAATAACTTATTTTTCTTTTTTCTGTTTGACACTTGAATACATCTGTACATTAATATGAAAAACAGTACCTCTCACTCAGCTAGAAAGATAAATTGTAAATTATATTTTGGGCCATTTAGAGACTGGCTGTATCTTAGAGCTGCCTTCTTTGTAAGATACAAGTAATTATAAAAGGTAATAAAAAATATTCCTTCTAGCTCACCTCTGCTCACAGAGTTCAGCGGTGCTGTCACTTGAGACACTATGCCCATCAAGAAGCTTCAGCTGAAGGTCAGGTGATGCTGATGCTTGAAATAATGCTGAAATGGAAACTGAGCCATACTTCAAGTTGGCAAAACTTGCCATCTCTCTTCTCATGAACATTTCAAGTTTTCTTTCGCCACACATTCATTCTTAGTTCTGAACTATAATTTAAGAATAGCTTCAGCTAAATTTTGTCATGTAGACAAGCTAGAATTGCACATCTTTCTCACAGCTATAATTTGATTACTAATATCACCACTACTACTACTACTATTATTATTATTGTTTTTTTTATTTTATTTTTGTCATTTTTAGTTTGATTTGTTTTCGCTCACTTTTGCTTTGCCTTAAGTTAATGAAAGCAAAGGGTTAGTCTAACAAGGTACATTCTGTCATTAAAATAAATAATGAAAGAAACTTTCACTTGTGTAAAAGCACAGTCAAAATTAGCACCGTGTTTTTTGTTTCAGGATCCTGAGGTTTGTCAATCTTGGCTTGTTTTCTTTGTTACAGAACTAAAGACACTAGTCCTCTCTGTTTTGATGTCAAAGCAGGTCACACAAATTAATCACAACAGGATAATAAAAACAAATGCTTTAGCAGTGAGGTTATGCCCTCAGTATGAGAAGTAATATATTAGTATGGCTTTGGCAAATTTACAGTAGTTAACATGTATTGCAGAGTTTGTATGGAGTGAATAAATGTTGCTTGCTGGTTTTAATGCTTTCAGGTTTAACCTGAACTTGGAGCACTGTCACATGTCTGTGTTGTTGTGTTGTTCTTTTTGCTACATGGAAGCTGGCTGCCATTTGTACATGCCTTGAAGCAGAATAAATGGGGCCGCTATTACAAAACCTAATGTCAAATTGAGTCCATCTAGAAATAACAGTTTTTAAAGGTCACATAAAATAGGCCAATCATCTCAGCTTTTTTTTTTTTCCTTTTCTTTTTTTTTTTTTCTTTTTTCTTTTTCTGGATATTTTTGATTTAAAATAAAATATTTTATACCATTTTTTAAATCACTGGTGTTTACCCCCAGGGCATACTAAAGCAGAAGCAGATTTCTGCATTTGTCATCAGGTTGAAGTCACAAATACAACTAGACTAAATAGTGCTATAGACATTTTCCCCTACTGAATTATCAATGATGAATTATTTATTTTCAAATTAAGCACAAGCATCAGGAGTCAGTTAAGTGTAAAATGTAACTCTGAGGGCACACCTTGGCATTTCAATCAATGGGCCTTTACATCTACTCTTGCAGATATATTTTCCGTGCAGAGTGTAGTAAACTGCAGCTTCCAAAAAAATGAGCTTTGGTCAGAGTTGGATGCAATCCACAGTATCTCAAATGATATTTATGAAGAATGTCTCTTGAAATCAGTTTGTAGAATATAACATGGATAAAAAGTCATGATTGGCTTTCACTGCTTAAAGCAGATGGAGGGACAGAAGTGCAAACAGAGCCCTTGTGCTCTCTTCCTTTCATAATATTTTATTTTCCTGGAGCTTTCTGTTACAAATACTGTCTTAAAAGTGAAGATTTAGCTCAGGTAGGAAAATCTGAATCCTGCAGTTCTTAATCTCTGTCTAGGTGCTGCTCTGAGGGATGAACCTAACACTCCTGGGCTGACCCAGAGGATGAACCAAAAAACCTTGTGATTTTCGTGACTATTATTTTGCCTGTCAGTCTATCCTGAACTTACCTTGTTTTGCTCAGTGCCACATTCAGTCTGCTTTTAGTGACTGACATACACATGCAGCTATTTCAGTCTCCAGAAGGTTCAATGTAACAGGCTCCTCACAGCTCACTTAGTGCAAGTGTCACTTCATGTGGCCTGAGGCTCAAAGCAGAACGTGAAGATGAAGCCTTGACTATCTTTACAATTCTGAACACTTGTAGTGCTCCTAAGAGGTGCAAAAGAGGACATATCTCAATCAACTCTGTGGTACAGAATTTTAATAAATTTTTCAGGACTTCCTGAGACTTTCTTTTCCCTTTTGGGAGAGTTAAATCTTGATAAATTTTATAAATCAAATTTTATGTAACTGAACATAAAAATCAGGCCGAACTACAAATCACAACCGAAGAACGATTCCCTTCCAGTTATAAGAAGGCAGAAGTGGTAACCTAGAGCACTCCACAAAAGCAGATTTTATATTCATTTAGTTGAGCTAGATATGTACTATTAACTTAATATGACAGCCCTCAAATACTGTTAAGCGAGTGGGAACTCGCTGGAACAGTTTTTCTGTATCAGGCTTGGAAATCAGAGTCAGCAGGACCAATTTAAAGTACACACTCCAATATAAATGTGAGAAAAGAATAATCTGCTTTCTTCCTCACACATGGAAATCAAGAGAGTCATTAATGAAGTGTGAATAAAAACTGAGATAAAACATGTGGCCTATGACTTCTTGAGGAATAATTTCTTGTTCTCCATGAACGATATTTTGCCAAAATGTAAAAAATGGCTAATATGTGATTACATTTCAGCCAATGTCAGACACAATGTCAGCTCATTAGAGAAAAAATTAAGAAATAATAATAATACAGGAAGAAGTTATGGGTTTCCAGAAGTAAGGTAATAAAACCACAGATTATTATTAAACAAAATTTTAAAGTGTATGGAAGCTGGAAGCTGTTAAGAGTAAAAATATATTTAAAAAAAAAAAAAAGCCCCAACAGAAAACCAAAAAAATTTATTATAATAATAAAAAGTATAATCTGCCATGGAAATTGTAGTAGAATAAAAAAAGAGATATCTATTAAGTATTTTCTATTATGTGAAATGATAATATAGAAAGAGGTAGTTATCAAAGAAATGTTCATTTTTTTTCTTGCTTGCAGTATTTTCATGTTGCTGAAGTAATTTCTTTTTGTAAATATGCTATTAAAAATTTGTGCCTGATGGCTGAATATTTAAGTGTAGTGTAAATAAAGTGGCCAGATTTTCAAATGTGTTTCAGTATGCTCATTTATGTGTGATTTATGGATTGTGAATCTTTAGTGATATCCAAGCTATGAAAATTTAGGTACCTGAGTAATGTGTTAGAAGCCTAACTATATGCATTTCCATGTGTTTCAACTGTATTTTTTATGAGTTTTATCTCGGTAAGGAAAACTTTCAGACAAAAAAAATATATATAATTTAAATGTATAGCACACCTATGCTGTGAAATCGAACTAATCCATTTAAGGTTTCCACTTCTTGGACAATCTGCTGATGGGCAAATGAGTGGTGTTAGCTTTCTATATGCCAATTCCACTCTTAACAAACTACATTCCTCCTAGGAATTTTAGTGAGGATTAGTTCAACAAATAGGAACTTGTTTTTTGATTACAAAAAGAGAATGTGATAAAAATATGAACAATTACTTCCTATTTCCTTCTATCGCAATGTCCAGAATGCTAATATATTTGTAACAATACCTACTGATCCTTTATGCTAAGCTGCAGAGGAGCATTTCTTGAGTGGAAAGGTGACAGAAGTGATGGAATCACACTGTCAGATGATGGTTTCAACCATTTCCTTTACTGGATTTGTTTCACATACAATTTTTAGTATATTATTGTTCTTTCAGTATCAGTACTGCATTCTGTGATCATTACTAAAAAGGCATACCAGTAATGAAAAGGCAGATGCTGCTTACTTTTTAGGAAAAACAAGTTACTCAGTTATAGAACTGTAGCAAGATAGTCGTTGTAAAGCCCAGGCCCATCAGGAGTCCTTGCTGATTCAGCACGGCCTTTTAGTTTGAACTTAGCCCTCCAGCTATTTGGTTTGATTTTTTTCTTCTTTCTTCTTTCTCCTTTTCTATCCAGGTTCAAATGGCCCTTTTGAGAATATTTACTGAGCCATCACACAGTTTCACAGGCTAGGCAGGAAGCAGTACACCTATAAAAGCAAGGCAAGATCGCTGAAATACATTTACAAATCCATCCACTCGTCTATTCTTTTTTTTTTTTTTCTTTCCCACAGTACATATTACCATATAAATAATGTGAATCTTTTAAAATTTGAAATAAAAATATACCAGTGCAAAATGCCCTTAAATTCATGGACATTCTCTATTGTTAGGAGCTTTCACACTGCTATCTCTATAACATGAATTGATGCCAAAAAATGTGCTCCATGCACATTTTTTTTCACATGTGAAAGTGCCAGAGAGATCATTCTTAGGCAGCTCTGATCACAGGACACGTGAACAGCCAGTCAGCTTGACTATGCCTGTAGTTACTGAGGTCAGAAAAGGATGCAGCAGTCCTGGGGTCTGTGCTGCTGTCACATTGTCTTTGGAGAGTTTCACAGAAGCATATCTTCTAGACCTTCCTCTGATTATTGCAAACACTTAGATGTGTGTTTTCAGAACACATGCAATAAAATAACCATGTGGGGATAGTGTAACCTACATGAAACTCAGTGTTAGTTAGCACTCCAGAACAGTAGTGCTCTTGTTATTTATTTTCATTCTTGAAATAAAATTATTTCAGTCTTACAAACTACCTACTCATCCAGTTCATCTTTTGCTACTGAAACCGTAGCTATTTAAATAGCTATAGTTTAAATACATTTCCACAGAGCAAAATTTTAATAATGTCACTTTTCTGTTTATTTCTATTCATGTTATCTCCTAAATATTAGTGTCATTTCTTCGGTATTGAGAGGACAGCATTTAAGAATTTGCTTCAAGTGTCTGTGAAGCAGAGATCTGTAATATTATTCTCCCAAAATACTCTAACTTGAAGAAATGTTTTGCACATAAGTATAATGTATTAGGTATGTTTCTGTTCCATAAGTTTTACAGTTTGGGATTCAAAAATATGTCATTATTTTCAACAAACTCTCACTAACAGAAAATGATACTGAAAGGCACTTTAACCTGCTCTCTCTATTTGCACTTGTACTCATTTACAGCATGGGTACTTAACCACTGTCTTCAGTTTTAGCGATGTGAAAGCTGGGACAGAATAATTTTCTCATGCACACTTGAATTCTTTTGGAATTTCCATTTTGGTGATGTATGTTTTGCAATGTTCGTGATCAGGATCGTGTTTGCACAGGCTGATCTCTGACTGTGATGCATGGTGATGTGTTGCTGTATCATCTATTAGGTGAGAGTCTGGAATGCTGAAAGGACAGAACCAAATGCATTAAGGAAATGGACTGGATGCCTAATTGGAGCAGCCAGTGTTGTGTGTGGTCTTCAGTGTTATTATTTGGCTCCATAATGATGTTTAATATTTTGTGCCCATCAAAAATCTCTCTTTTTCTATTGATGTCTCTTCACATAACTGGGGAATAACAGCTGACCTTCATCTTTTGTGCTCTTGTACTTAAGAGTATGTTTATGTTTTGCTATAAGAGGCTATACGAATAAAATTGTTTTTTAACAATAATGGAAAAATCCAAATGATTTTTTTTTTACCTTATCTTAGCTACTACAGATGTTTCAGGATTCTCAGCATTTTAGCAAAACTGCCAATAATTAGGAGCTGTGAAATATTCCTATGTCATTTTGCTTGGTGAACCAAAATTTGCAGTACAGAAGTAAAAAAATGTATATATGTATGCAAAATTGCTATACTGCTTCTTCACTCACATTTTGTTACTTCTTAAAAGGCAGGAAATGTGACTCTATTGTGAATAGGTCATTGAATTTTTACCTTCCACAATTTTGTGAATACTTAAGATAGCCAGTTAACAGACAAGCAATGGATTCACTGCCTTTCCCAAGCTTCCTAAGTCTTTTTTACTTTTTTTTTTTTTTTTTTTTTTTTTTTTTTTTTTTTTTGAGATCTACTTCAATTGAAAGAAGTCTGTGGCTTTACAAAAGTACTTCAGTTGGTGGCTTCTGTTTAAATGAAACGCTTTTTAGCAGCTTATGTAACCGTGATGCAGACAAGAGTCAGGTGTGTCATGTACAGTCCCATGCCCAAATCAGTGTGCCCACATTAGTGAATATTAGTGAATGAACTCTGCCTCCTTAGAAGTTCAGAATGATGCTTCTTTGTCTTTAATATGCCTGATGAAAAGTAAATAATTTGCATTTCTGATTTGCATCCCTTCTGTAATTTTCCCCTACAGATTTTCCACATGACATATGATCTGGCCAGTGCTGTGGTGAGAATCTTTAATCTAATTGGAATGATGCTGCTGCTTTGCCATTGGGATGGCTGTCTTCAGTTTTTAGTACCGTTACTCCAGGATTTCCCACCAGATTGCTGGGTGTCCCTAAACGGTATGGTTGTAAGTATTGTTCATTTTTCATTGTGCTTTCTAAACTTTATTTTTCTAAACAGTTAGCCTCAGGCTTAAGTGCAAAAATACATGCCTAGTAAGACAGTGCCCTGCAACACACTCAAAGTTATTTAGGGTAAGACTTGCTTACTAATAAACAAAGGTTGCTTTTGTATCCCTCACTACCAACAATACTAAACTGACACACAGTCAGTAACTGAACCAGAAAATATTTTCAGGCCATATTTTGAGGCCATTTTAATTAGTTTATTAATCCTCATTCCTTCAAAGGAGTCATTGTAAGACATTGGAAATCCACTAGTGTTTTCTGTTCAAGTTTTATTTTCAGAAGGTTATAGATGTTGTTTACTCTTTGCTATTTTCATCTAACATAGTCCTCTGCTTGTTTTGTAGATAACTTCTGGCTATGTCATTAAGTCCTTTACCAAATTGTTCCTAACTGTCAGGATGAGTTTTTTCTAAGTAGAATACAGGAAATACAGATTTACTTCTGTAATACTTATGTGTGTGTGAAAAGACAGTTCAAAGAGAAAATTTGTCTCTGCCTTCTTTATAAGGAAGATTAATGATGTTCTCCTTGTTTGACATATGCCTTGAAGAATTAAATGCTTCTTGTGAAGCTGGATGATGAATCAGGTAGACTTTTTTTCATACATGGATAAAGTTATTGAAACATGTCTGTAGCAAACAGAAAAAGTCCCAAGCAACTGTCTCAGTGACCACCTGAAACACAGAATCACGGAATCATAGAATCATCATGGCTTGAAAAGACCTCCAAGATTATCTAGTCCAACCATCCACCTGCCACCAATATTTCCCCACTAACCATGCCCCTTAGTACGAAATTTAAATGTTTCTTGAACACCTTCAGGGACAGTGATTTATCCACCTCTTTGGGCAGCCTGTTTCAACAATTTTTATTACACCTTTACTGTGAATGAGCAACTTGTACAGTCCCACATATTTCTATTGTAAAAACATAACGATATTTGTTCCTTTAGGAATGTAATACTGCCTATTACAGTTGGAGCTTGGTGACTAACACTGTCAGTCATACAGACAAGCATTTGCAGTCATTGAATGACATATTTAATGATAAGCAGCATGTTTGCTGACACCTCACTGTGCAGCTTTCCAAAAAAAAAAAAAAAAGTGACATATCTTCACAAATGGAATTGCTACAATATAAGTAGGTCAGCAGGATGCTGACTGGCACGTTTTTGCATTCTACTGCATTGTGGGTTCTGCTTCATAGCATCTTTCATTCATGTTCTGAAAGGGTACATTTTCTACCAGCTTCCTAAAGATCTGGATAAAAATTACTCTATAGAGTGAAAAGGAATAAGCCCTGGCTTATGCTTAACTTATAAAGCTTAATAAGTTAATATATATATATATAGGTAAAAACTTAAAAAGTATTTATCTTTTTATGAATGCTTAAATATTAAATTCTTCCATTTGAGCTACATTTGAACTTAGAAAGCTGTACACATTCTTAGGGAGATCTTTCTGCCTGCCTACACTCAATTTTCTTATAGAAACAATTCTGTCTCCTTACTGGCACCATGCTCTTGGAATGATCCTTTCGGAAAGGATCATTTATTTTCTCTGACAAACTTGCTGCTATTAATGAACACTGAATATTATGGGGCAATCTGAACTGTTGTTGGTGGCCCCAAAGGACCCCAAAGAACCAATATTGTCAGGAAAAGGAGATCTTTGCCTATATCCATCTATTGCATCTTTCTGTCAATACATTCTTTTTTTTACTCAAAAATTTCAGCACAGTATTCTGTAAAGACCATTATAAATGCATTTGGAGTTTGTCTCAAATTTCTGAATCAGAAAATTCTGAAATATGTCGGTTGCTCTGAAAGTAATGCCACCTCTTTATTTCCATGGAATCTGCAACAGATACAAACAAAATAGTAACACTACTTGATAGGGTAAATCCTGTGCTACAAAACACCGTTTTTCAGCACAGTCACCACCATTAGCTGCGCACTGTCACCAGCAATGAACAAGAGCTTGCATTCACATTTGCAAACATCTGCATGGCCATCCAGAACGTGGCTAGAAATGTGAATATGAAATGTGAATGTGAAAACATTGTTGCTGCCACTGCTGAAAAGCACTAGGTCACTGTGCTCGTATCCATTGTTTGTTCTCCATTGATATTCAGCACACAGCAGTGAATGTCAGTGGGTGCTAATTTTTCTGCATTAAGGAATTCAGTTCCACACCTTTGCTTCATACACTCTTCCATGTCAGACATCACTGTGTCAGGCTGCCCTTTGCTGCCATCTCACACGGCAACATAACATAACAGGATGTTGGTAGGAAGGTTTGACACACACTGCCTTATAACCAGCATGCGCCTCTGATGTCAGAAGCCAACAGAATAACATAGGTAATAGTGCTCCTTTTGGAGCAACCCTTGCACACCTGTTCTGAAAAAGGCAAAATTGCCCATCTGTGAGTTTCAATCTTATTTTGAGTAGAGCGGGGTTTTTTTGTGTGTGTGTGCGTGGACATTTCCAGGTACTCACACTGTCGCTTCCATGTATGTTCCTCCAAAAAAAAAAAAGAAACTATTTTCAAAAAAAAAAAAAAAAAAACAACAAAACACAACATTTTCACATGGGCTACCAGGATAATACACTAACTTTGCTTTGAACTAATATTATAACAGTTAGTGATGGTGATCATAGACTTGAAGACTTAGTCTTAAAAAACATATATATCAGTTTTTCAGTACACAGCACAGCTGCTAGTCGGTTGCAAGCCAAAGTTTTAACAGATAATGTGATGGTGAAGGAAGTAAAGATTCCGTGAGCGTGACATGCTGTCTCCTCAATCTCTGCAACCTAGCATATTCTTCCAGGCCACAGTTGCATTTTGTCTTATACATTCGTTGCTTCAGACTGCAGATTACAAGAACGTCCTCTAAAAATCTTCTTCTAGAAACATTCTTTTCTGTAGAAGCTAGTATGTGAAAGTTTTCAGATTCCACAGGCCTACTCACATTGTACTATTAGGAAGAACAAAGGTTAAATTTAAAGACAGAAAGGGACAGAATAATGAAATCAAGCCTACTGCCTCTCTGAACAATGGCACTGAATGAAATTAAAGAGAAACAAATCAGTGGATTTTCATCTTTCAAAGAATGATTAAAAATGTCAGATTGGACCATCAGATTGACTATGAAATGAAATGAAAGGGCTTCTCTTTGAAACGAAATAAGATGGCCATAGGCTGGTACTGAGCCAACCTTGACCCTGAGTAGTTCAGAGCACATTGGGACAATGACAATATCCTCAATAATAATGAACTCATGTGGTGTATGTGCTTCTTGGATTTCTTGGCCAATTCTTAGTATTGGCATCCCTGTTACAAAAAGAAAGCCAGAGCTGGTGTCTTTCTTTAATTTTTCTAGTCATGATCCCACCTGCCCACTTTCATATCATTACTGCCATTTTGTTGCACTGATTTTTTAAAAGTAGTTTAGTTAGTAACTGTTTGCCAGCAGGATCCTGTGTTCTTTTAAAATATCCATGTACTTCACAAAAAATAAGAGACAATGACATGAACTCTTTTTTTAATGCTCACTGTAAGTTGTGTTCCAGCCAATCCATTCTGGATAAAACAACAATTAGTACTTTGAGGGTATATTATATATATATAATGTAGGGTATATAATATATATAATAATATATATATACCGTTCGTTATCTTTTTTACAGCAGTATTATGAGTTTAATTCCTAAACAAGGTCTTCTCTGAAGAAGTTTCACAAAGTTTCCTAATGATGCTGCTTAATTTCTCCTTGGCTCAGAAAGGCTATTATCTGCAGCTTCTTGTGTGATTTATCCTCAGCTTTCTGATCTGCGTTGCCTCAGACTAGTGTACTTCCATAATGACTCATAGACCAAACAGCTTTATCATACCTCAGAGTCTGAGCCAGTTGTTCATTAGAAAATTAGGAATAAAACTTTCACTTGACACCAAGGGAAATGCAAAAACAGGAAGAATGCTACAGGATCCTCTCCTATAGTTAGTCTGTGAAACCCTTTCTTCTGTATTTTGTATTCACTTTCAGCTGCGGTGAATTGCAAAAACACAGTGTGTAAGCTCCAAATGATGAGCAGTTATAGCCAGGTCTTGTACGGGACAAAGTTTCTAAGCAAGTGAAGATGAGATGACATTTTTGCCACTGATGCCATCTGGCCATCTCACCATCTATATATGAAATAAAGAATTATTTGCAGTAAATTCATTGTTGCCGTATTGGAAGATTGCTCTTCCTTTTTCCATCATCTACGGTAAAGTCTCAAATGTTAGTCCCTGAGTAACAGTGTCTGAAGATCCCCAGCCCCTATTTTCATGTTTTTATTTGCAATAGTTGGATGTAAGGTTAGGAAAACATAGTCTACTAAGCAAGGTATTTACCTGAAATTTTCAGATTTTTTACATATAATAATGTCTCAGTCAGATAAAAATCTAGCAGAGAAGTATAAAACTTGAAGACTGGGTTTTTTAAAAGCCAGAAAACTGCAAAGCTTCTGGAAAGAGCATGCTTTGCTAGCATTTTCATGGCAGTCAGACAATGTTTGCTCAGCAAGAACCCTTCAGGTTCTCTGGTTTCTTTGTTACGGCTTTTTTTTTTACTATCCTTGCAGTTCAGTTATGTCAGACTCTGGGTTTGGTGGGGTATTTTTTAGGTTTTTTATTAGGTGGAGGGGGATTTTGCTTTATATTAACTCATTAACACCATTAGAAATCGGAACTTAGCCTGCAGAATTTCATCTCTGACAGTATCACCACTGAAGTGAAAAGATTCTGGGAATTTCTGTTGTAGAGTCTGAAGGTCCTTCCCTTTATAAAATAAATTGTTTAAATGAATGCTTGATAGTAAAATTCAGAAATGCAGGGGATGGTTAGGATTTCTAAGGACTAAGAATTATTGTAACATAAATTTAACATGCACAAAAACTAGTAATAATGCATCAATTTGAATTTCATGTCTTACCGTTTCTTAATAATGAACATAATTTTCAATTACATAATCACACACTTAGTAAGATCTCTGCTTTACTCATCTGAGCTCAAGGAATGGATTACAGTCAAAATTATTCAGCATTGGATTTTTCTGTTTTGATAATACATTGGCTCAGCACCTTCGTCCCTATGGTTAGTCATTAGAACAGCTAAAACTCTCCTGAAATTTCTCTACATTTGATCTTCATATGATAATCATCATTTAGTGCTTCACAAATATTATTGGAACAACTTTTATTTTATGGCAAGATGTTGAACAATGTTCAAAGCACTGATTCTTCTGACTTCATTTGCAGTGAAAAGCAATAAATGCTTATATAAATCATATCCCACAAGCTTTAATTGGGTACTGAGTGAGTATGGAACATAAGGGAGTCATGTGGCTACCAGAGGCACTGTGGATCTCTTGAGATACATTACTACTCTAAAATATTTTATACTTATATATTTACGTATGTCTATTGCTTTAGTTAGTGAATGCTTCTATAAATAGTTGAAATATTGAAACTACATATCTGAGATTGACTCTGATAAAAATATTAGTAAAGTAGGAATTTCCCAATTTAGACAAGTGCTCTATTTACAATACAAGTTCCACACATGGTAATACTAGTAATAACATTATGTAATCTACATTCTTAGGACAAAGATATTCCTCTTTGGGGAATGTAATAATTATATTTCTTCTAGGATGTGCTGTTGTGCAGTGTTGAGTTATTGCTGACTTTTGCACACAGCCTTGACCTATCGTCTGATGTCAAGCCACTTCGTCTGATGTCAAGCCACTTCCTGCTTCATCAAGATAACAGAGTAATGCTGCAGTTTGTGACCTATTCCAGTAGGTGAAAGAGGTCATAGCAACCTGTGTTAGGCCAAAAAATAAGATATAGCTTAGGGGAATATATTAGTTTGTGTGATTTGACACTATAATAAACTACAATGGAAAATGCTGTAGACATGCAGAAGATATGCTTCATGTAGACTGAAGCCAGGTGTTAACATCAATACCAAAGTTTTACGCTAAGCTAGAGAGTATGAGAGAAAAGGAGTAGCTGAGGACACTATTGGTTTAACTCAGTGTGTCATGATCAATGGAGAGCAAAACAAATCATATTCTCATTTTTTACAATTGCTGAGGCTTTAAGAAGGCCCACATAAGTTTTGGCATATGCTTTTCTTTCTGTTCTCAGATAGGTGAGGAGGTCATTCATCTTTCCTGGGCTGCAATACACATACTAATGGAAGAAGTAATAACTTGTTATTCTTACCTTCTTGCCTTTGATATAATATCTGTAATTCTACTCATATCTCCTGTACTCTAGGACTGTGTAATCTGACAGATTTCTGATATGCCTACATAAGAGCAGTCATTAGATTTCCCGTGCTTTGTATTTGTTTAAAATATTTCATTATTTTTATTTTGTGCACTGTCTTAGTCATTGCTGGCAGTAAATTAATTCTGAATAATAAGGAAGTTCCTGGAGTCCAATGCAGCATCTACACAATGTAATTAAAATTTGTTTCCATTGTGACTGCTGTTTCTTGACCTAAAAATAATACTCATTTGTTCCAAACTGTTTTCTTAGTGTTATGATTTTTTATGTCTTCGCTTTATTATTAAAGATTATATATAAAGATTATATTATCTTTGTCTTTCAAGCCATGATATATCAGTACAAGGCAGCTTTGTTTCCCTTCTAATAATTTGAACTGTAGCAGAAACACACTGGTTTACAGTTTCACAATCACGCCTCACTGGTTCACTAAGCTAAAATGATAATGATAACTATATTCATCTTCATGGCTTACTGACAATGGTATATTCCCAGGTTCTCATTTGGGAACTGTGCTAATATCGTGAACTAATTGACATGCAGATCCTTCAGCGTTGAAAAATAAAGGTGAAAAATCATTTACAGGAAGTCCCAAACCTTTATAGAAATTTAACACTACGAAGTATTTGTGTCATCCATGTATCTTTGGATAATATCCGTAATGTTTGGATTGCAACTTGAACAAAACTGAAATCAGTGCCTCAAAGAAGGTTCTCAGAACACAGTGCTATCAGCTTCGGAAATTAAAAACTCAGGCACTATCATAAGCCCTGTAACTTTATTTTACTGTAACTAAAAACTCAATGTTTCAGTATTTATGCTATTATTTCATGATGACAGTGACAATTAGTTAACTAGATATTAATGCTTAGTGCTTCAAAATTAGTATGCCCCTGTTTTTAAGTGCTGATTGTAACACTGTGCTATTGATGAGTTAATAGTTTCTAGAGAGGGAGACTTCTGTAATGAATTAGATGGCTGCCCTGTGTGCTTCTGTTTCGTTTAGATAGAAAGCTGGTCTTCCTTACAGAGGATAAGAATAATGAAACAATTAGTTAGAGGAAGCATGCAAAAGCAAAATGTTGAACCTAATGGATACTTATTTCCACACTTTTTCTTCATTATTGTGAGAGCTGGTAGGAAATTACTCATATGCGGATTCAAGGAGGGATTTAGCCATTTATCATCAAACCATAATTCCCATGTCTCTCCCCGCCAACAATCAACCCAATTCATGAATTTTTATTCTGTAGTATATTGTGATGGGATTTGGGGTAAATTGTACATTATGAAATATTTTATGTAAGCCTTCATCTTGAAAGACTACAAAAATCTGCATGTAATATGGTTAGCTCCAATGTTACATTTGATAGACATCCCAGGGAAAAACAATAGGCTTCATAATATGTGTCTTATACATTTCCGTAATAAAAATTGAAGCAGAGCAGAAACATAAGTTGCTTCTATTGTATTTCAGGTGGTTGTATCCACCATGTACCTCAGAATGAATACTCAGGCAGTTATATGCACCTCATTGCCAAATACAGCTTCTCTGCTGTAAAAGAGGGCGCTCCCTTTGTTTAGGAGGAACTGGATCAGGATCTTTTGTTCTATCTCTGCAAAGGACAGTAAGTGTTTGTCTGTATGTGGTAGTTTTCCAGGTTCAACTGACATATCCTTGTGGAATGGTTATTCTGAAGCAGCTCTTCACAGGTGGACTGAATCTCCAGGCACTGAATGCTTGGACTATGCCAGAGCAGGTTTCTCAGAATAAGTCCAGATGTACATAAATCCAACTAAATACCATATATCCAGCTGCTCTTAAGCAAATCTTTTTTTTTCTTTTTTTTCTTTTTTTTTTTTTTTTTCAAATCTATAGTAATGTGCAAAGTGTAACTTCTTGATCTGTGTGCTTAAAGAGGGTAGAAAAGATAATTGGCTTTGTACAGGCTGCCTGTTATTGCCAAAAGGTCATTTTCAGCCATATTACAATCATATTTTCTCAAAGGGACTAATTTTAAAGCTTTTAACTGATCTTTTTTGCCATGTCAAATTTACACTTTTCACACATGACTGTTCTTATATCTAAAGTATTTCTGGACAGAAGTTCCTGCTGAGATGCAATTAGAAATAAAGATTGCTCACCTGAAATAGTGACACTTTAAAGGCTTACATTTTACATTAGAAAATTCAAAAAACAAGGTTCTTTGTTCTGTGTCTAGGTCTGAAGTGAGGCATTTTGTATGCCAGGCTCTTCAGATTTTTGTCGCTGGTTCTTGTACTTTGTAGTGTTTTTGTTTGTTTGTTTGTTTGTTTGTTTTCTCATGCAAGAAGAACAGCAATTTTAGTATTAAAAACTTGCTGAGTATTTATTTTAAAGAGCCACCATAAACTGCCATACAATATTTTTTATATCACTTTAATAAATTTTTTCTCTTTGTCTGAAATGACATGGTTTTAAAAAATGTTTGTGACAGTCTCATGTGAATAATGCTGAAGAAGACAGAGATGTATACTGTCAGGTCTAGTTCATTACCACAATTACCTAATTTTTGCACTACTGCTAATACAGTGCTGTGATACAAATGTTTTGAAGCAATTTCTTTGCTTCACCAAGCTAAAATTTTCTTTGTCATTTGAATGAGACCAGAAAATAGTTCCCATGTTCTCAACAGATCAGTCGTAGCTTTTCCATTCTCATTTCAATCCATCTATAATCCATAATGACAATCAACTTTATTTTAAGGTATAAATAGTGGAAAAACATGACATTTTGTTATTTTGAATAATGAAAGCTCCTTTCATGTACTTTCTCTCATGTATTTCTTTGCATAGAATTATTTTGTTCCTTTCCTTAGACTTAATTCTAAAGGTTGCATCTGAAAAATACTTATATACATACATATATATTTTTTATAAAGTATTCTGTTACTTATATTTGAGGGGGTTCCAGCAGGCATTTGTAATGCTGAGGATGTCTTGTGTGTTACTTTCAATAAATTCACAAAAAGGCTGTGTTGAAATTCAAAAAACTCAGAAGCAGTTATTTTTTTTTCCAGCACTGCAATCATCATGCACTTATTCCTACCATTAATTATACAGAAGAGAAATAAAATCTGTCCTTTTAAAAATAAATAGAAAGAAACTTCTAGTGTAAACTTCAGAAGGAGAAAATAACTTTGTAATATGAAATGAGACTCAACTCACTATCATTTTCAACCTAATTTCAGTGAAACAAGAACTTTGTACGTTTTTGGTTGGAATTATGGAGCTGCTTGAAGGTTAGCTGAAATTTGTCTGTATCTGCATGCTTACAAAACCTGGTTGCTATAAAAATAAATTATTGTTGTCACTATTCATACTTAGTGCTATTCATAATGCTTTTCGTTCCCTCAGAAGGATGAATGGTTTGATTACTTTCAGTTGAGTATATAAAGCCAAAAGGACTTCATTTGATTATAAAGAAATGTGTAATATATACACAGAAGATTATCAGATTTTTCAGATCAATTGTCATTTTTCAGGTATCCACTGAATATGGAGGTTCCAGCTAAGAAAAATTTCCAGTTGTGCAAGTTAGAGTACACTATTTTTTTGTAAATATACACTATTTTCCTTAGAATATGAGTCTTCAAGATTAACACCTTTCTCAACCATGGCAAGGTAAATGCCATGCTTTCAAGATGTAAATACTGTGTCCTGAATCCAAGAACTCTTGTTGTAACTTTCATTGTGTGCTCTATCCTGTGTAATGCTATAATCCCTATAATAGAGCAAATTATAAGCTTTCACTCTGAACATTCTTCTGCTCTCAGTAGATGCCTTTTTTGTCTCTCACTTGGTCCTCTATTTGGTTTATTATACCATGCAATTGTGGTACGCTTGCATTAAAGCTACTGCACCAGAACTGAATTCACCTAGACGAATCCCTAGCTACTCTCCAAGACCCTTTCACTGATTTCTCAGAGCCATTACCCTTACTGGTAAAACAAATTATCCAAACTGTTAATCCAAAAAGGTGTGGGGAGGCATTTCTGGTCATAAAAATGCAGGAACACTCAGCAGGGGAGCTGCTGGAGATGGTTTTAGATTATTGGCACTTAATGCATTTGATAGAGAGAAAGTCTCCCCTCAAGGTGATAAAGAGCACCTGCATTAACCTTCTAAACTGAATCACCATCTGCAGGAGTTTGGGTTATTTTTTTGCTCCCTGTGCAGGGAGCCTAGGGAGACTCGTCAACTAACTTAGCTGTTAAAGTGATTAACCAAAATCAGATGATGTAAATTTTATTATGCCTTTTCCTGTTAATGTGCATTCTCTCAAGCAAAACCCAGGACAGACAAGGTGGCCCACATGTTAATGTGGATACCTGGATGCAAATAACTCTGTGAAAGGCACTGCTCCAAGCCTGTTCATCCTCCATTGCTCAGGATCGTGGTGTTCTTCATGTTCCTTTCTCCCTCAAACATCAATCATAGCCTCCTGTGGCTGACCGCTCCCTATGGTTCTTCCTTTGAGATGAGCTGTCTGCCTCAGTGTTACCCATCTGAGTCAGAACATTTTCATTCTCTGTATGCGAACTGAGAAACCCAAACTCCTTTAAACTTCTCAGCAGGTGGATGTTATAGTTGCTCCACAGGATACTTTTGAGGATCTTCCTCTAATCAGAGCAGTACGGTTTCATTCTTCAGTGCAGAGAGAGGATTTTCTTACTTATCACCATACAGTTCTGAAAGTATCCCATATGTTTTCCGAGCATGCAGTCAAATGGCATTACTATTATTCTATGAATAGAACAGCTGTCTCATTGAAACTACTGAGTAGTGAGAAGGCAAGTTGGCTAAAGAAAAATCAGACCCGTTATAAGTTTCTGTTTTAGGATTGAGTTCTACACTATATGACTAATCTGTAAAAACAAAGAATAGAAGAGTAATACTCATTTATGACTTGGCCACAAACCTTTACCAATACGACTTATTCTAATTACATTTTTCCCTCTCCTTTAGATTGTGGAAATCTTGGAGGTGGGTAATTCAGAACTATGAATGGTATTGTTGAAATGCTATTTCCCTGATCAGCAACAAAGGATATATTTATTTGTAAACTACATGTGATGATAAAAGAAGCTTTAACTGATATGCTCACAGATCAGGCAAAATAATGCAGATAATGCAAGGAAACTGTTTATACAAGACCAAACATGAACTGAGAATAATGCATCAGGTCTTTAGTGCACCTTACTTTCAGGTAAGTAATAACAAAAGCTTGGAGGAAGAGGTAGGAAGGTGGGCAGAGAAAAGAAACGAAGACAATAAGGTAAACCCTCTGTATTTTTTGTATTACAGAACTAAGGAAACACACCTAGTGCATAGTGCACTTTGTTTCTCTCAAGAGACACCAAAATCCAAGTGGAAATCTATGGATGTTTGTTATGTAGTTTATACAGCACAACATTTACCTTTATGCTTAAGTAAGTCCTGAGAACTGCACAAGTATGTATAACTGCATTCAAGTTAAAGATTCAGCTGCTGAGTGTGCATTCACTTGGGATTTCAGGACCAACCTAGTGGCCATGTAAAGTCCAGCTTACAGCCTGTCTGGCAGCTTTCCAGAGTGTCAGTAGTAGATGCCTGGGAAAGATCAAACCAATGCTCTTTAATAACTTCATCAGTGACATTGACAGTGGAATTGAGCAAGTTTGTGGGTGACACCAAGCTGTGTGCTGCAGTCAGCCCAAGGGATAAGATGCCATCCAGACGGACTTAGGCTTAGCAGGGAGCCCAGGAGAATATCATAAGATTCTACAAAGCAAAGTGCAAGTTCTTGCATTTGGATCATGGCAAACCCCTGCTATCAATACAAGCTGGGATACAAAGGGAAGGAGCTCAGCCCTGCTGAGAAGGACTCAGTGAATGGTAAGCTGGACATCAGCCAGCAAAGTGCCCTTGCAGCCCAGAAAGCCAACAGTTCCCTGGGCTGCATCAAAATAAACACAGTCAGCAGGTTGAGGGAGGTGATCCTGCCTCTCTGCTCTGCACTGGTGAGGCCTCACCTTGAATTCTGTGTTCAGATGTGGAGTCCTCAGTACAGGAGATACCTAGACCTGTTGGAGCATGACCAGAGGAAGGCCACAAAAATGATCGAAGGGATGCAACACCTCTCCTGTGAGGACAGGCTGAGAGAGCTGAGGCTGTTCAGCCTCAGGCTGCAAGGTGACCTGATTGTGGCCTTTCAGTATTTAAAGGGCAGATGTAAGAGGAAAGGGAACAGACTCTATAGCAGGGTCTGTTGTGAAGGACAAAGGGAAATGGTTTCAAGCTAAATGAGGAGAGATTTCAACTGGGTTTCGGGAAAAAAATTTTTACAGTAAGAGTGGTGAAGCAGAGGAGGAGGTTTCCCAAAGAGGTGTTGGATCCTTGGATACAATCAAGGTCATGTTGAAACAGGATCTGAGCAACTTGATCAAGCTGTAGGCATCCCCATTACGTGCTAGGGAGTTGGACTAGGTGGCCTTTAAGAGTTCCTTGCAACAAAAATGATACTATAATTTTGTGATTTTGTGCATTGGTTTCAGACTGATAGATCATTTTTTCTTCAGTTTATTATTTTGGAATTCCTGGCAAACACTGAGAAGTACTTGCAATGTTAGGGCATTTGAATTGAAGAACATGTCATCAGTGAAACTCTGATGACATCTCAGAAAAAGAAAAGTCTCTGATGTAGATCCAGCCTGGTTACTTTGGCACCGATATTTACTTTTTGCATAGAGACAAAGTAAAACTGCTTTGCTTCCTGTTGTCGTCATTCCATAATAAAATAATGCACAGCTATTTGTAGGACATAGTATTTGATGAAGGACTGTGATTTACCAGAAACACAGATCAGCCCTCTGGAGGTCTCAGATATTTAGTAAGTTAATTTCCTGAAGAGCTGTAAACTAACCAGATGTAGCCTAAAGTCTCGAAGGTATCACATTAGGAAACAAATTGAAAAACTGACAAGAAAAGTGCTGCTTTCAATACCAGCTATAAGAATGCATAAAAACTGCACTTCTCCTTTTCTGTAAGTTACAGTAGTTAAAGAGAAAAGAATATAATATGATATTATGCTATAAATATAATATGATATTATACTATAAATGATAGAAGACTAAGGAAAAAAATATTTGAATTTCCCTATGTAGTACCAAGCATTGCCTTGCTGTAGAAATAATCTATTCTATAAAGCATTGGAATCTATAAGGCACTGGAGTTTATAAAGCACTCATGAATCCTAGTCCTGACTCTTATGCTGAATCACCTTGATTAGTTTTTAAGCAGATTAAACGAAGTTCAGGCCCTATGTAGACACATTTGCCTTTCTGAATAGATTATATTAGTATCTTTTAACCTGCTGTGATCTGCAGTTAAATATATATATATATTAATTTTCTTAGGGCATATTTCTGAAACACTTATAAAAAAGAAGTATTTTGCTACAGTTTGTATGTATATTGAGCAAGAAAGAAAGTATTCTTAACGAAATCAGGCTTTCAGAGTTGTTCTTAGTGAGAGATCATTGCGATACTATGATTTTGTGCATATCTGTCTATCTACCCTTCACTTTAAATATCAAATTTTCATATCCCTTTCTTAATAAAAGCCTTTTCTACTACTTACTAAGTTAGTTGTTTCTTTTACTGATTTTGCATTGCTTCAAAATCCCTTTGATTCAATCTGCATAATAGCACTCAGAACGTTACAAATTCATTGGCGAAAGAGATTTCCTTTCCATTTGTCATTTTATTTCGAATCAGTTGCTCCACATAATTTGCCATCTAGTCGGAATGGATCGCAAAATGTAAAGATGTAGCTTCTTCTGTTGATATGCCTTTTCTGAATTGGTTGCAAATACTGTCAGTGACAATTTTATGTTACAGTTTTTAGTAAAGAGGTATCCTGTGGAGTCACGAGTCAGGTTTACATCACTTCACTCCTTCAACCATCTCCCAGAATGGCTCTATATTAAGCTCACGTTATCTTCTGCCTGTTCTTGACTATCAGATAACTACTGCTGAAAATTCAAAGTTTTTCTCAGTGGCTGAATTATAAAAGCATTTCATAAATGGCTTGATTCAGTGCTCGAGGCTTGTTAAATAAACAGTGTTTTGCATAATATACACTCCCTTTCACCATCTGAAAAGAGCAGAAAAAGAGATGTCTTCAGTGCATTCTAAACTTTTCAGTCTTCTGACCTTGCAGAATTTATTTACTGTCATTACAACAAATTGTCCCTTCATGAACACTTTTGTGTCTGTTCCAGTCAGTCTCTCACTTAAAGTGAGGATGCAAAGTTTATTTCAGGATCAAAAATAATGTGACAGGAACTTCACCAAACTTTGAGTGTGTTGTGAGTAACTCAAATGTCTTTATAACATTATTGGATTATTTGATAAATTTTTTGGGGAAAAAAAGTAGCTCCAACAACAAAATTCAGCATATAATGGCATGGTAACATCATCAGTCTCAAAGATAAGAATTTGTAAGGGCTTTGGTTTTTGAATGTATTTTGGGTAATGACCAAAATTTCAAAGGAAGAAAGAAGAAATGCACTCTGGTGGTTTTATTGCTACTAAAATGATGCAACCTAAAAAATTTGAAGGCAAAAATATTCAAAAACAGCCTCAAGTGATAGGCAGGGTCTAGAGCACCCAGATGTCACCTTGCAGAAACAACTTGTGTTCTTTGTGAGAGCTTAAAGGAGCTGGAACACAAGCCTTTTGAACTGCAAACTGCTACAGTGAATTCTACTCTCTCTTTTCATGCAGGGAAGCTTAGATAGGATAAGAGGTACATTTTGGGAAATTCTCTCATTTTTATCTGTCCCCAGATTCGTCACTGATTTGTTTGCATGGGGGCTGTATGAACACTGGTAGATGAAACATGTCTAAGCTTGTTTTCTCTCCTGGAAGGTGAATACCTGTGGCCATTTTCCTGAGACAAGCTGGCCGCAAGTGAACTGCTGATCACGGGTCATCCTAGACCTGTGCCGACTGTCTTCAGGAACTGTCTGTAAAATATCAATTGGTCCCAGTCAAAACCAGCACTTTCTGAAAAATTGCACACAAAATCAGTGTGAAAATGGCATGAGAATGCTTCCTAGCAGTGTTAGACTTTAAATGGGAAAAACAGACATGGCCTATGCTTTTAACAGCCTATGCTTTTTTTTCAGAATAAAAATTCTGAAGTCTGCCAAATCTTGACTTTGACTTCTTTCTTGTTAAAATAATTCTTTGGAATGGAATATTATTTTAAATATGAATCATGTGTTAGGAACATCCTTTTGTCTTTTGGGTTCAATTCCAGTCTTTTGGGTCCAATGACCTGAAAAAAAAGGATGAATCAGAGTGGACTAACACGAAGGCAAAAGAAAAGAAAAAAAGAACTTTTCCCCTCAGATTTAATTTTGTGACAATATATGCATAACTGTAAGAATCTACAGTCATATCTCTGATTAGATACAGATTTGCAAAGACCAGCATTGAGCAATGTGCAGGGATACCTCCTCAATGAGGTGCTACGCTTACAAATGTCTACTGATATGGACCATCTTTTTAAAGGCCACTGGCCTATGCATGAAGATAATAACTCAAATATATGTGCAAGACAAAGCTGTGTGCTAAAGACAAACATTTGCACTTCTCTTGCTTTTAATGAATTTTCATACTGATTCCACAAAGAAAATAATGAATCCTTACCACAAAAATGTAGTCACAGTGAGATAATCTTCCTGCTTTCTTTTAACAGGGAATGATGAATACTCAATTATTTCTTCTTCATCAAGAGAGAAAAAAAAAATCCAAAGTGTGTTACACTTCTGCATTTTTGTTTGATGGCTAGTGCAAGAGACAGACCACCAAAACATGAATAAGCTGTAATGACAGTAAAGTCACTGTACCGCTTTACTAAAAACTGTAACATAAAATTGTCATTGACAGTATTTGCAACCAATTCAGAAAAGGTAAATCAAGACAAAGTAAATGTGTATTTAGTCATTGCTCCTCCAGTTGAACTTTTTTTTTTTTTTTAATGTAATGCCAAACACTTAGAGAAATGTTTTCTGCCTATATTGGTTTTGAAAATATATGCTGAGTCATTTGCACCATCTGTTATCTGTGCACATATCTGCAAAGACAAATGTTAAGAAGATTCTGAAGACATCTGTTTATTCCACTGGGCTTACAAATTCAGTTTTTTTTTTTTTTTTTTCTTTCTCTTTTTAAATCAGATAGACATACAAACTTCCTAAAATATATTCTTTTTCCTGGCACTTCTTGAGATTTGTAGAATAGCAGTAGGATATTTAGTCTTCCAAGTCTGGTCCCACCTTGACTTTATTTACTAGTTCTAGGAAACAGGAGATTTTTAGCAGTAAAAGCTATGTTGGTATAAATTTTGTGTGATAGTACATTCTCTATTGCATGAGTCTTGAAAAAAAATAGGCATTGCACAGCTTTTCCACTGACTACCTTGGTTATTTGTTGTGGTATTAAGAGAACTTATTTGAAAGTTGAAATTACGTTATATTATTTTGCTGTAAATTACTGTCCGAGATTTTAACTAACTGTCAATCTAAGAAAGCCAGAGAAAATTATGCAACCAGCTGATGCACAACAATATATGCTGTGTATCCATACAGAAACATACCGGTGGATAAATGTTATGTAAGGGCCCAATTCTAGTGTGATGTCTGTGTAACACGTGTATCGGCAAATTACTGCTAATGGACACAACTTGTTTTCTGAAATATGAGATCGGAACTAGAATTTGAAGATGTGTAGATGCCAAATTCAAAGCATGGGAAACTTTTGAAATCGATAAAGCTTTTTGGCAAGTTCAGTCTAGTTCTGATACGGGATTTGATAAGAAATACATGTTGTTTTCTCTAGTTCTGTTTGAAATACTAATTAAAAGTATCCTAAACAAGAAAGCATAGCCTTTTCTTAGCATACTTCCTTGATTAGGTAAATAATATTTTAAATAATTATTCAATTTAGAAAATCTTTAAGAAGCTGTTGGAAATAAGAACTTGAGATAGATATCTAGAAATAACCACTTTTAGGGTTATATAAAATTCCCTTTGGAAAAGATGTCGTTTTCCCAGTAATTTTGACCAAGAATTTTATTTCCTTAAGGTTGCAGGGGGCTTTTCTTGAAGACAGTGCTGCAAGATACTATGTCCTGCCACATTAGCAAGGATGCTTCATGCTGTCTTTAACTTTTGAAGCTACTTCATGCTTTGCATTCATTTCATGCAATTACTTTCTGTAATTGCTAATGCTAAAACCAGAAGTTTTACAGGCTGCATAGCTACTTCCACACTAGTAAATAAAAGGGGCCGGGTGCTGAGCACTGGCATAGAACTAGGACAGGAGCTACGTACTGTGTCTGTAGTATTAATCTTATTTGGGTTTTAGCACAGGCTGGTCTAGAAGAAGTGGTTCATTTCCCAAACTGCTCCCAGGTAGACCTGAAATGACTTGAGAGAACACTACATGGCTCCATTGCAGGGCTGCTTCTAACAGTGATCAAAGTTCCTGAGCTTCAAGATGATTTCTAATACACTGTAATTTACTAGTATAGACTCAGACCGCTTGTATCCCATCAATATTTACATCTGTCTTCACTAGTTTATATCTCACTTGCTTTCAGAAGAATACAAATGCAATGATGGCTATGCATGGATGTGTGCAATTGACTGCAAGGCAAGCTATTGTAGGAAGAGGCTGCTGCCCTACTCCCTCTGCAGCTCTGGAAGGAGAACTAGGAGTCTGAGTCAAAGATCACTGTAGAAACCATTTCACTTTATTCCTAAGTCAATCTTTGCTTCACAGTTATAAAGCATGCCCTTGTAAACTGAGAGGACCATTTCTGTGACCCACACAGTGACTGTGATGTGACAGGAAAAAAGAACTGAGTCAAAAATTCGAAAACAAGCATTATCTGTGCAATAGTCTGCTAGTTAAGATTGATTTCTAAATCAGTTTATAGTTTAGTTCAAGTGTATAGCTGAAGGAAGATATGCTGTGCCTAAGGGAATTACTACAGTAACGGAGTGAAATTGGTTTGTCTGATGACAACTATATTTCCTAATGGAAATCTCCATAGATTCCAGTAAAATAGAAACTCTTTCTTAATACTGAGAAAAAAATAATTTGCTTTTATTTTCGTCCCTTAGAAGTCACCATGTAACCTTTCTGTGATTTATTTGTTATAAGCTGAGAAGTTGATATTGCAAAAAAGATATTTGTAGCAGGTTTGTGTGAAATAATGAGACAAAGAAAAGTGCCCTGTAATGCAGGAAAAGGCATGGAAGCAGACCTTTAAAAATCAGAAGTGGCACATGATGAATGTGTTCTTTAGGATAAAAACTGAATTAATGTATATTCACACAAAATCATTGCAAACGATCCATTATCACCGGCTTCATAAATCCAAAGATTTCTTAATGTCATCAAACTAGATTATGTAATCAATCCTTGGATAAACAGCTTTGGTATTTCTCACAATTACAGTTTTAATAGTTTTTCCAATTTAATGTCATTTCATTTTAAACATTTTAAACCGATTACTGCTAATCTGCAACCACTGATCAACTCATTGTCAACTAAGAAATTAAATGCCCTTTTTTACTGATTAGTTGCAGAGTTTTTTCAGTTCATATAGTGGTGTGGCATTTTTTAATCTATACATTAAAACAAAAATATTACAATTTAAGGAAACATTTGACATATACGTATAAAAATATAAATATTTTATAGTTGTATTAAAGAAAAGCTCGATTTGTAAACACTGGTTTATTTTATGGGATGGGCTTCATTAAGTCAGGGATATCATCCGTGAATGTGTTATGTAAAAATTGCCTTGTGCAATTGCAGTTGCAAAAATGCAACTTGCAAGTGCAGAAATGCTTCTTAATAAAAGTACAGACAGGCTAATAGCAGAGAAATGGTCACTTCTTACTTTCTTACAGAAAAGAACCAAAAGAATTGCATGGTAGAAAATTCCAACCTTTTATGTTGAAAAGAATTGGAGTTGCTTCTGCCGAACCCTTAGGTTATATAACACAAATTAAAAAATACTGAAGTAGTTGTTATTTTTTTTAATATATATATTTATATACTAACATTGATATTTGCATGATTTATTTATAGAGTTTGACATTACCACTAATTTTTCTTTTTGAGTGGTTTCTATATCTAGGATAAATCAGTGCACAACACAAATAACTGGACTGAAACTTTCATCCTTCACACTGGTATTTTTTGTCATCATTTAAAAAAAAAAAATAAACCATAGAATCATAGCATTTAGAATCATAGAATGGCCTGAGCTGGAATAGAACTCAAGGATCATCGAGTTCCAACCCCTCTGCCACAGGCTGAGTTGCCAACTTCCAGATCAAGTACTAGATCAGATTGCTCAGGGCCCCATCCCACCTGGCTTTTGAACACCTCCAGGGACGGGGCATCCACAGCCTCTCTGGGCAGCCAGCACCTCACCACTCTTGCAGTAAAAAACTTCCCCCTGACATCTAATCTAAATCTCACCTACTTTAGTTTAAAAGCTTTCCCCCTTGTCCTGTCACTACCTACCCTTGTAAAAAGTTGATTTCTTTCATGTTTATAGACTCCTTTTAAATACTGGAAGGCCTGAGATAGGTCTCCCAGCAGCCTTCTCCTTACCAGGCTTAACAAGCCCAGCTCTGTCAGCCTGTCTTCATAGGAGAGGTGCTTCAGCCCTCTGATAATTTTCACGGCCCTCTTCTGGACCTACTCCAACAACTCCACATCTTTCTCGTGGAAGAAATCCCAGGTGTGGATGCAGAGTATAATCACCTTCCTTGCCACTGCCTTACTGGCCATTCCTCTTTTGATGCGTCACAGAATACAGTTTACCTTCTGTGCTGCAAGTGCACACTGTTAGCTCACATCAACCTTGCTTCCCAAGTGGTATTTCATGTACTTTTCACTATACCTTTTACACATTCGGGAAAGCACTGCTTGCTGTTTGCTTCTCCTCACCTCCATTTTCTTGTTCTATACAGTGGTATTTTACTTAAAATAGTAACTTAAAACTTGGAGTGAATGTCAGTCAAAAAGTGAAATTCCCGAGCCTAAGGATTAAATAAAAGATTTTAATGTAAAAATATAATTTCAATAAAAGAACTTTAATTAAGATTTATCAGATCAAAGATACGGTAGAAAAGAGTCAAAGACAACATTAAAATCAACATTTTTTTAATTTAATGTTTGTAATAGCTAAAAAGTACATTTACAGGAGCAAGATCAGTTGCAGAGTGGATCCCTGCAAGAACTGAAGTTCTGATCTTAATACCTCTTGAGTAGTGTGGTTTTAGTAGTGCTAATTGTAGTCGTAAGAACAGCTTTTTTTTTTTTTTTTTTCCCAGCAAGTACTTTATTTTCCTTGATATCTTCAGGAATTTGGTTTGGTTATAAATTATTTCCACCCAAAGAAGATGTATACCAGCTTCATAATACATTGTACCTTAATGGGTGTGAGTTATTTTCATGGAAGTCAGGAAACTTGGATTGAAATACCAGCATTGACATGGATACTGTTTAATCTCAACCTGAAAATGTTTGAGGAAAAGCATCTTCAGTTTTTTCATTTTCTGAAATATTTTTTTTTTTAAACACACAAATGAAAACAATTTTCTTTATTATTCAGTGAAACCCAAAATTTATCAAAAATGTTACTCTAAGTCTTTTTTGTTAGCAGAGACTAAATATTCCTTAACAGCACTTACAGCACAGAAGTTTCACCTATAAATACAGACACAGATCACATATATGAAAAACTTTAACTTAAAAAATAAAGCAAATGTAAATGTGAAAGAACTATTAATTTATAAATTAATATATTAATAAATAAATATGAACTTTGTTATCTGCAATCCAAGAGTGATTAGCTTTCTTCCTGTGTTTTTTTGTTGTTGTTGTTGTTTGTTTGTTTTTAGTAAATATAGGCAAGGCATTTGAATAGATGAAAAGCAAGGTCTGTCAGTGATCTTGGCATTTAAGATGTCAAGTGTAAGCTTTCTGAGAAAAAAAAAAAAAGCATTTGAGCAAAGTTTTTAAAGTGAGACACAAATGTTGGTATTTCACAAATAAATTTTACATAGAAGTACTACTACTAATTTGGAGATTTTTTTAAGTTTGCAGAATTATTATTTTTGGTCTTTCACATTATACAACATACTAGAAAACAGGTTAATCTCATTAATGTAATCCCAGTTTCTCTTTCTTCACTTTTTTTTTCTTCCTTCTGAAATTATTTTCAGTTCCTTGTGGTAAACACCGTGTACTCTACATGCCTCTGAGCACAATTTGTTTCCCTGGGCAATGGATGATCAACAGCTATAAAACTGTTCTCATTTCATTTCTTTGGCAAAGAAAACAGAAAAATCTGACCAGGACTCCTCAGGCTTTTTGGAGCATTTTGAAATGTCTGCTGTTCTCTTGGAATGGCCCCTTTGACTATCCATATATAAAGCTGCAGATTTTCCAAGCCTCTGAGGGAACCGTCATGTTTTTCTCACCTCCAAGAAGGTCTTGGTAGAGATAGCCATGTATTAGAAGAACAGGACCCATGCAACTGACAGGTGCTGCACCTGGGTTGGGGTGATTCCAAACATGTTGAATACTGCTTGGGTGACTACTAAATTGTGAGCTGTCCTAACAAGAAAGAGTTGGTAGTGTTGGTTGATCAAAAATTGAACGTGATAATGCAATGTGTGCTTGCCGCCCAGAAGGCCAAATGCATTATGAAATCACAGAATCACACAATCATAGAGGTTGAAGGGGATCACTGGAGATCATCTAGTCCAGCCCCTCTGTTAAATCAGATTCCTAGATTATGTTGCACAGGAAAGTGTCCAGGCAGGTCTTGAGTATCTCCACAGAAGGAGTCTCCACAGCCTTTTTGGTCAGCTTGTTCCAGTGTTCTGTCACTCTCAAAGTGAAGAAGTTTGTTCTCATGTTCATACGGAACTTCCTGTATTTCAGTTTGTGCCCCTTATCCTGTTGCTCAGCACCACCAAAAAGAACCTGGCCCCATGCACTTGACATCCATACTTGAGATATTTCATAGAATCAAAGAATTGTGGAATGGCTTGGATTGGAAGTGATCTTAAAGATCGTCTAGCTCCAATTCCTCTGCCATGGACAGAGGTGCCACCTGCTAGATCAAGCTGTCCAGTGCACCATTCAACCTCACCTTGAACAGCTCCAAGTATGGGGTACCTACAGCTTCTCTAAGCAACCCTTCCAGTATCTCACCATCTTCTAAGTAAAAACTTTCCTTCTAACGTCTAAGCTATATCTCCCCTCTTTTAGTTTAAAATAATATAAATATCAAATCATGTAAAAAGTTGATCTGTCATTTTTAAGATCCCTTTGAGTACTGGAAGGCTACAGTGAGGTCTCTCCTGAGCCTTCTCTTCTACATACTGAAAAAGCCCAGCTCCTTCAGCCCTTCCTTTTAGAAGAAGTGCACTATCCCTCTAATAGTCTCCGTTGCTCTCCTCTGAATTCACTCCTACATCCCATGTCTTTCTTGTGCTGGGGACCCCCCAGACCTGGACACAGTGATCCAGATGGGGCCTCATGAGGGCAGAGCAGGGGGGGGACAATCACCTTGATTTCCTGCTGGCCATCTCTCTTTTTGTGTAGCCCATGATACAGTTCACCTTCCAGGCTTCAGGTGCACACTTTTGGCTCATATCAAGCTTTTCATCCACCAGAATCCTCAAGTCTTTCTCCATATGGCTGCTCTCAATGATTTCTTCTCCAGTTTGTACCCATACTGCACAAGTCTATTACATCAGTTTCTCTTTCTTTGTCCACTGATGCTGTCATTCCTTCATAGAAGGCTACCAGATAAGTAAGGCATTGTCTGCATTTGGTGAAGCCATGCTGGCTGTCTCAGTTCACCTCCTTGTCTTCCACGTGTCTTCCAGGAGATCTGTATCTTGATCTTCTCAAGCAAAGACATAGGGCTCAGTGGCCTATAGTTTCCCAGATGTTCTTTTCTACAATTCTTAAAACTGGAAGCAGTAACTTTTTTCCAGTTACCAGGGACTTCACATGACAGCCATGACTTTTTGAATATGATGTAGAGTGACTTGCCAGCTACATCAGCCATTTTCTTCAGGACACTGGGATGCATATCATCAGGTTCCATATAGCTATTCCATATAGCTGTACACAGTCTCATCAGGTGGTCTTGAATTTGCTTTTCGCTTATTGTGGGAGATATTTTGCTTTCCCTGACTCCTCCAAAAGGTCAGGGGATGTGAGAGATATAAGAAGCAATGGATGCAATGGATTTGTGGAGTACCTCAGCTTTCTCTGCATCTTTCTTCCATCTCATTTCTCAGAGAGGATACACACTCTTCTGACCAGTGTACCTTAGAATCCTTTCTTGTTATTTTTCACATCCCTTGCCAAGTTCATTTCCATCTGCAACTTGGCTTTCCTGATCCCATCTCTGCATGTCCAGACGGCATCCCTGTATTCTGCCCAGGCCACACATCCCTGCTTCCACATCCTGTCATTTTCTTACTTATCCCTCAGTTTAACTGGCAGGTCCTTTTCAGTCATCCTAGTTTTCTTTCTCCCCTGCTTGATTTCTCACATATGGTGTTGCTCTTGAGCTCTCATGAAGGCATCTTTACAGATCTGGTTCAGTTTCATTCCCTTGACCCTGAAGACAGTTTCTCGGGGGTTCTTGTCCAATAGTATTTTTTAACAACTGGTAGTCAGGTCTTTTAAAGTTCAAGGTTCTGACTCTGCTCTTTGCAGGCCTGTATTCCTTGAGATCACAAACTGAACCAGAGCATCATCCTTACAGCCCAAACTGCCTCCAATCTTAACTTCTTTAGTGAGGTAACAGGCTCTTCTTGATCAGGCAGGTAGTAGCAGATCCTGACCACCAGATGTTCCTTATTAGTCCAGACCCTAATTTTAACCCACAAGCTCTCAACCTTCATGGCTGTTCTTTAGAGGCAGCTCTTTGCAATCCATCCAGTTCTTTACATAGAAGGCAAATCTCCCACCCTCTTGCCATACATATCTCTTCCAAAGTGCCTGAAGCACTCAATCATAGTATTCCAGTTGCGTGGTTCACCCCATGTTTCTGTGATAGCAATTAGGTCATAGTTTTCTAATTTCACCGTGGCTTCTATCTCCTAAAGTGACAGTGTGAGTCCTAGACTGCGTCAAAACAAGTGTAGAGATAGCGGTAATGGCACACCAATGTTTTGTTTATGATGAATGATGGGAGCAGTACCTGGGCCAGGCTGAGCCACTGGGCAGGGAAATGCTGCCACTGTGATGAGAAATGAGGCAGTTAGGACACCTGGCCTGAACTGGGAAAGAGCACATGACATCATGGAAAAGGCCACAAAGCCGTGGGGGCGGCTTCCTGGGGATTTCTGGGCATCGGTTAACAGGTGTGAGATGTTGTGTTGCTAGCAGAGCATTGGTTGGCAAGCAGTGGTATTGTTGCTCTGTGCTGGTCTGCAGGTGGCAAATAATTGCATTGTGGATACATGTACATAGTTGTCATTCCATTTTTTCTTTCTGTTTACCATTTCTTTCTTAGTAAATAGTTTTATCTCAAACTAAGTGTTGACTTTTCTTTCCAGTTTTCTCCCGCATCTTGTTTTGGGGGGAGTAAGCCAATGGCTATTTAGTGCCTAGTTGCCTGACAGGGTAAATCACAAGAGGACATTACAACAAAGTTTTCTTTTCTGCTTGAGAAATCAAACAGCTGACAAGATGAAAAGTAGTTGTCTGTTAAAATGGAGAATTTAGAAAAGAAAGAAGTTAGGCAATTAGAGTATGTTCCTGCACACTAAAACACCTTCTTGCTCTTGATAGGTCTGCATAGTCAGCTCTTTCTAATCTTTCTCCCATAGAACTATAAAATAAAATTGACCTTTAGTCTTCCTGTAATTAGGTTAACTCCCAGGTTTAAGAACACAATCATGTATTTAAAGTAGTCAGATGTATTTCATATCACTGTGCTAAACACCAGCTGGCACAATCTCTAACACTTGATCTAACAATTAATTTAGGAAGAATATCTCCTCACATACAGGGGGTGTATTACCAGACCAGATTTTCAGAGCCAGTAATCTGTTATCCCAGAATATAGGTACAAATGTGTTTTTAACTTCAGCTACTTGCTGGCTCAGTCACCTGTCTTTTTTTCTTGCAGAATGATTCCTGGGGGAAACAATACTCATATGCGCTCTTCAAAGCCATGAGCCATATGCTGTGCATTGGTTATGGAGCCCGTGCCCCTGTCAGCATGTCTGATCTCTGGATAACCATGTTGAGTATGATTGTGGGGGCTACTTGTTATGCCATGTTTGTTGGTCATGCCACTGCCCTCATTCAGTCTCTGGATTCTTCACGGCGACAATATCAAGAAAAGGTAACACAATTTAATGTACCATCTTAAGTTTTTTAAGTCGTTCAATGATATGCTTTAAATGTGGAAAAGGTCTTATAAGTTTGCATGAAATAATCTAGTAACATCCACATGCTGTAG
This sequence comes from Chrysolophus pictus, assembly GCA_037305975.1. Taxonomy (NCBI): domain Eukaryota; kingdom Metazoa; phylum Chordata; class Aves; order Galliformes; family Phasianidae; genus Chrysolophus; species Chrysolophus pictus. The sequence goes on from CM074614.1 coordinate 65,197,296, forward strand.
TGAATATTGATGAGCACAAAGGAATTCAGGACACACTCTGTGTTAACCATATTCCTGCACAAAATGCATTCTGAAGAGAGCACGTGTCATATAAATTGATCGAAATCTTGGTTGTGCAACTTGCTTTAAACTCCATAAAAGCACGTTACACCCCCATGCTACATTCTGTAGGTACTCAATCTAAGCAGTTTGAAATATGACCTTGATGTTTGTAAATTAGGCATTTTTGTACAATTCATTGTTTTTCCTTTGGACAGCAAGTTGAGAATAGATTTTAATGTAGGAAAATAACGGTCTTTTGATAAGGACCATTCCCAGTAAAAGTACTTTCAAATGCAGTTCTAAAAATGGAACTACCTCAGAGAAGTGCTATAAATAGTTCCTTGCTTTATAATGTCATAGTTTACACTGTAATCCATGACGTCTCCAAAGACAAGAGGAATGATAGCCAAAAGGTCACAAAGTAGATAGAATTTAGTGAAAGAAAGATTCTTTATGTAACAGGAAGAAAAAGTTTGTTCAGTTCCTTGTTGAATTCCTCATAGGCATGATTAGAATTAAAAAGATGTAAATGGGTGGGTACAAGGTGGGAACTTTCAGGAGTGAACACAAATATGCACTAACTAGCACTGTCAGGTGTTCAGTAAAAGGCAAATGTAAGTGTAAGTGGTGCTTTGAAACCAGATGATGAGGCTAAGAATGGTGGCATAAGGAAGAAAGGAGCAGAATAAATCTCAGCAAAGGACAGTAAAGATGCACAGAGTTATTGACATATTCAAAAGAGACCAAAATGGGATATTAAAGTAAGAGAGGAACTGGAGAGAAGTCTTCTAAGCAAAGTAGTGAAATCAGTGAGTTCAAATCGGCAAGTAAGAATCATGTCCTGAGCAGTATTATTCGGTATATATCCGTAAGAAAGTCCAGAAAGGCAAACTAAGAAGAAACCCTGGTGTGAAGTAATAAAAAGTCAGGCTGAAAAACCTGGCAGTGAATGAGAAGATGAGAGGGTGACCCTGGTATGTGCTGAAGATGAAAAGGAATGTCCTGACTTTGCTGGGCAAGAATAAGGAAGAGTCCAAAACCAACATGTAAGTAGGAAGAAGTAGGAGTGTTTGTTTTACAGGAAGGCAAGCCAAAATAAGTCAATGTATGGAAGATGTTAACACTCAGTTTTGTTAAGCTCTAATTGCAGCAAAGCAACAGAATACATATATCAGAGATAGTCAGAAGTCAGAGATGTGGTAACAGTCCATTAATAGAAAAATTAGCTGGTGGCTGACACATTAATATCAGAAATATTTATAACAGAAGTTTGCAAGCAAGAAAGCCCACACGATGTTGCCTTGAAACATAAGTGAGAATGAATGATTTAGAAGAGGATGAGTGATTATTAAAGCCTCTAAAAATTTCAGTTTTTAGTGGCCACACAAAACTCCATAATGCATTGAATTCAAAGCCATGGGGCTCATCCTGGTAAATGATTTAGCCAATACCAACTATCTTGTTGGAGTTAGTCAACAATATCTGTTCTGCCAGCTAACAAGGAAGCAATTTTATCAAAACAGGATATTTAAAGGGAGCTGTGGGACATGAATATCTTAATAGTAGCTATAAAAAAAAGGCATAAAAAGTAAACCCCAGACTTAGTATAAAACGACAGTTTCATTACAGATTAGTCAACATATATACACACATACACAGATAAGCATGATGTAGGAAAACAGCAGAAAAGTCTTAATTCAATAAAACCTTTTAATCATTATCCTCAGACTTTCCTGGTTGCTGCATGATATCACAATGTCTTGAGCTACAGAAATACAGAATATGTGCAAAAAAGTGTTAATATACTTTAAGTGATGCTAAGGAAATCATTGGAATATTTTGTGTAAATTAATCATAGAATCATGAAATCGTAAAATCATTAAAGTTGGAAAAAGACCTCTAAGATCATCTAGTCCAACCGTCTACCTTCCATCAATATTGCCCACAAATTAAAACCTAGTTTGTAGTCTTTATTTATTAAACTTTGCCACAGAAATGTATAGCAGTTTTCACTTTCTGAAATTCTCAACATTTTCATTATTTTTTTTCCTACTTTTTTGTTGACATCAGAAACAAAAGTTTTAACGTGGCATTGACAATCAGGAATGAAAAAAATGAGCCAGAAAATGCATGCATTAGAAACTGTTTCCCTGTCTTTCTGGCAGCCATTTGTATGCCAGTTATTATAGTCTAAAAGATGTCTTAGTTAAAGAATATGTCTAATTTCTGAGGCCCTGAAATCATATGTATATTATCAGCTATAACAACCGTCACGTGTATGTATTCTCATCCGTTGTTTTATCGTAGCTTAATACTATATATTCTGAAATACACATTATAACCTAAGAATTATAAAAACATTACTACTAGCTGCTAAAGAATATTGTATGTTTTTTCTTTACTCTGTAAGCTAGATAAATGGGTATTTCAAAGATCAGTTTGTGCTATCTATTTTGGCAGCATTTTTTTCTAAAATAATATAGCTTATATTTCATTTATCAGGGACTTGAGTAAAAGGTAAATTAAATCTTCAGCCACAAGTTTCAGACCTTTTATATATATATATAAATACATATATATATACATAGCACTTTTTGTCTAGTGCATTGCTTTTTCTTTCTCTTGGAACTCAAAAATTTGAAAAATCATGAGAGAGGGATTTGTTTAAATTCTAAAGTAATCTTTTTTTTAAGTTTAGTGTACACAGGATTCTCTATTATGTGGCTCCATTGTTTGTTTTAAAAGATACAGAAAAAATGAAATAAATGTGAATTGCTAGGCAACACAAAACAATACCAGAAGTGAAGAAAAAGATCCTGGTTTGTTTATTTGTTTGTTTTTTTCCATTTTTTTGACTGTTTTCTACTAAAATGACATTTGATCCAAATAATAGAAGGAGAATTCTGATCCTTCTTACAGTACAAGGAGGTGATCTGCCAAGACCAGCGTATCTTCGTCCTCCAAATCCTTCCAAAGCTCAGGACATTCAAAACTAGAACTGGTACAATTCAAAATGGAAGAAATAAACACAGAAAAATAAGAGAGAGTTTTAATAAAGCCAAATATGTCAAACACCATCAAACAGCACGTGTAAGAATCTGACTGGTTGCCAAGCACTACATGCTGAGAGAAATCAAAGTATGGCAAGAAAGCAAATATTGCTCCCACATATTTACTGTGATGAGCCAAAGACATAATTTTTCAGTGCAATTTAACAGTGATTATTAGCTGCTGATTAGAGAAGGTGAACAATAAAATCACATACGAAGATTTACTGCAAAAAAAGGATTGCTGTAAACTTCAGAGTGTTCTGCTGAAGAGAATGGAACTGTTATCAAAGAAAAAATACCAAAAATACGTAAATCAGAACTTGGTTTCCACGAGTGAAGATCCAAGGTCTAACATAGGAGGAAGACATGTCAGAGCCCGGTAGACTCAATTTGACTTATCATCATTCTGCCTTATGAAGAGACAGTCTTGGGATGTATGCAGTAGTAAATAGAACTCATATTTTAAGTAGCAAAGTCCTTTCATATTGTGTAAAATCTTGGAAACCACCATATCTTAAAGATGTTCGTCTTTGCTAAGGCAAAATTTATATGAAACAAGTAGAAATAAATGAATATTTTTAACCAAGTATTGTAAAACAAAGTGGCCAATTAAGCAGTCATTTGACAAGTGGGTGAAGACCATTAGTAAAACACTAGTTCCTGTAGACAGTTTTTAATAGGAAGATGTTCACCTGGTGCTCTGGATATCATTGAATAACCTTGATTGAAGTCTGGTTAATATTTCTTCAGTCTGTTTGTAGGCATAAACTACCCATATACAAAGTTTCAACAAGAGAATAGAAGTAAGATTTATAGTAGCATACACTATGTCTCATATTCATAAAATTTTTGAAATAGACTTGATAAAATGACAGCTACCATATCCTTTTTATTATGTATTTTTCATATTTTCAACCATTTTCAATTCACACTGTATATTCTGATTTTTATCTATTTGTGAATCAAACACACAGGGTTTCAGAAATAATAAAAATGCAGAACTAAACAGATAAAGTTATTTTACCAGTTGCAAGTAGTAAAGAGGCATAAAATTTATGGAATCCAACTATACAAATTGAATAGGAAATAAAAAAAAAATACAGCTTACTCCATGCAACTGCACTGTCTTAGTCTTGAGAAGAAATTTTAAATCATTATCACGGAGATGAAAGATTCCTAGGCTTGACAATGATCTCAGATATTCCAAATGACATCTTTTTCTAACCCTTTTTTAAATATGCTTTTATCTTCTCAATTTATGATATTTTAGCACATCTTCAGTTAAGTTAGTCTAGTCCAAAGAGAAAAACTGTATTTCTACGGAGAAAATGCAGTAATTGCAAGATAATTTAAAAGCAACTTAATGATTGGTTTTGGGTGTTCAAACGTAGACAGCATCATAATTTGAAGCATAGATTGCTCATTTTTAATTTCTTCTTCAAGCATTCAAATAAATGTTTACAAATAAATAACAGAGTTAGTACAGGAGGACAGCTTTAGATTGTGCAGCACAATGCCTTGCATCAGCCTCTCAAGTCTTCCTCTCACTGCACCAGTTTGGATTTCTAAATTCTCCTTGAAGTGTGTGGGGAGAGAGACTCAATATGCACTGCGACAGCAAGCAAGCTCTTGGGCAGGTTGGAGCAGCAGTTGCTGAGCTGTATTTCCAGTTTTCCCCTTCCTTCATGAACTGCAGCACATGCTCAGGCACCTTGTGCTGTGAGACATCTGAGCTCCTCACTTCCACAGTAAGAAAGAGGGGCCACCTTTCTTGTCTGAGTCGGCCAGAAAAGCAGGTGGCACTGATTCCCCTGCCTGGGCAGTGCCTGGGGCAGAAGACAGTCCTGGAAATGATGAAGTAGGTTCAGAGCTGACCTGCACCCGAGCACTTCAAGCAGAAGCCCTCCAGGTGCTTGTGCTGGGGTGAGGAGCAGCAGATGGAAAGAAATGGAGAAAGGAGACTCCTCACAGCTGAGACAACATTGCTTTGCTGAAAGGAATAGAAAGTTTGCTGTTCCTGCAGGTTTTAGGCAAATGAGTATGGCTCCCTGGGAGTAACTGATTGATTCTCCAACAGCTTCCATGGAGCTTTTAATAGCTGGCTGCCAGATAATCCACAAGTGGTGCTGGTAGCGGGGACAAAATCTTTTATCAGGAAAATGTCTTAAATGCTAGGACAGAAAGTTTTGCTTCTTTCTGCACAGTTATTGTAGTACATAGGGCTAAAGGCAGTGAGATGGCTGTACATGAGGTACATCAGGATTTGGTCAGTGTTCACTGCTTGTGCCTCTACATTTTCTTATGAAGAGAAGAAGATTGCTCTACCCTGTTTTCTTAAGTTTTAATCACTTTGTGGTTAAAACCATGGTGGAATAACACCTCGACATACTCATTAGTAAATCTAGAAGACTTTTCTGGAAAACCTTAGGAATCCATATCATACAGATTTCTGCAGGATCTTAAAAAAAATGATAGTTCTAGTATTAAAATTTGCAAACACATAGAGGAGGAAGAGCTACAATAAACAGGACCACATCCCCATTTAACTAGGCTTGTATTAACTCCTGGTATTAGGCAGATGCACAAAATACAAAGAGCCTAGCTTGAATTTTAGACACCTGGCTGAACTTGCAGTACGGGAGTTTTAGCATGTAGTTCCTCGATCTGTTAACCAAAGTTTCTCATGAAGTACTGCTTTGTTGCTTCAGTAGCTGTTCATGGTGTTCACGTTTTTACAGAAAATGAAGCCCCTGCTTTTCAGGTTCTGTTGGTAGTTTTTACAAAGCCTGAAAATAGCATAGCTCTCTTTATTTAACAATAGCACATTTTCACTTACAAAGCATTATTTTAACATTAGGTCATATCATGTTCACAGTGCTGGAGCAGGTGAGCAATTCTGCAGATAAATCTTATATTTTCTGTGCAGTTGTGCTACAGTACATATACAACACCAGAAGAACTATTTATTTTGGAGAATGAGGGATGATTTACTGCAACCAATGGTAACATCAAATTTTACAAGTAAATAGAATTGGATTCAAAGTGAAATCTTGTCACTCAAAGATCACTGTAAACTTTCTGACGTCTAAAGGAATATGTAAATGCAGCCACTGAACTCAAGTTTATTTGTTGAATATAACAGTGGTAGTTGTGTCAGGATAGGGCCTTTACTAGCCTTCTCATTCCATCAGTTCATGATCCTGATTTTCATTCGTAATCATTACCTTGAATTTTTGCTGTGTATAGTTGCGATATTTAACTTGACTTCAATGTTCCTTGTCTTTCAAATATGAAAGAGCAATAGATATTGTTACACCAAGGACGAAAAACTATTCCCTCCCTCCCCCTAAACAAGGATCAGAAGTAACTCACCTTTGACCTGCAATAACAAAATAAATATCTTTGTGTCTTTTCAAGTGCACTGAATAGGATAAGGCGTTAGGAGAAGATTATAAAATAGTTAGAATGCCCTCACCACGCTGCTTTCCTGCTTTCTTCTAGTACATTGTTACTGTGATTCAGCTGCTTGTTGCAGTCAGTCTTTCTGGGGTAATGGAGTTGGTTATTTGTGCCTTGTATCTTTAAAAAGACTATTTCTTCCCTATAGCACTTCCTATGCAAGCCAAGCTGCATAGGATGCATATCCATCCGGCTGTATCATACCTGTGCCAAGCTGTAATAGACTCCCACTGCTTCTAAAATGACAGATGGGACTTCCTTTGATTTATTGCTATGTTGTGGGTGATTTACCTATAAAGTGTTCTGCTGTCTTGCATTATGGATTAGGTTTCTAACAGCTTTCCATTTGAAAATGCAGAGCAAGCTCATTACAATTTAAGCCATGTTCATGATGATTGTATAAAATCAGTGGGAAGATATGACGTAATTCTAAAGACAGACTTTACAAGCATCCTGTTTTTTTTTTTTTTTTTTTCACAACAATTATCATAAGGTAGGTTATTTATTTTTATTTTTTATTTTTTAAAGGAAACAAATTACAAGAAACTTCTGTTTTCCAAAATTTCTACTTGAAGGGAACTTTTTATAGAACGAGCCATTCTAACTCAAACAGTTCTATGATTCAGTGCTTGTTTCCTGCATTTGCAGAAGGAAATAACATAAAACGACTGAGAAAATAGTCCTTGTTATGTAGATTTGTCTGCTGCTTTGTTTTTCTAGAGAGGGAAGGAAAGAAAGACTGATTTTATTTTGACACCTAGATAATAATTTTCTTCCAACACCCTTTTTCCTGAAGTCTGAGAAATTAAAACTTTTTCCTTGAAAACATAGTTATTTGGATAACTAAGACAATAAATACAAGTTTATAAAGTCTGTGGGGTGTATGGGGTAGCAGTAGGACTGAAATCTGTTCTCAGCAAAAGACTCTTATAAAGTCTTTTCCACTGTATTATGTGCTAAATTCATTTTTTTTTTTCTAAGTGGTTAGTAACTTTGACAAAATTAAAGTAATTTTGTCAGTAATAGTCTCAATAATAAATATAAAAGTAAAATGTTTTTATTTCAATATTTTCCTAAGATGTTCTAGGCTTACCCTGTCCAGCAAGTTTCTGCAAGCTAAACAGTAGGAATTTATTAAAAGCACAACAAAAGCAGATCTCTTTATAAAAATGCACAATGCTAAAAGTTCGCATTGTATTGTTTGTTGTTAGGAAAATGTCACTGTTAGGAAAATGTCATTTTCACATGAGCATCTGTATGGTCTCCTAGAAAAAAATATTATTTTACTGGCTTTCTTTACTATAGGCGAATCTAGCCAAACATATTTCCTCAATGCAGAATTTAATGAAAATGTGCAAATAATGTTATAATGTTTCAAATACAACATTCAGCTATTTTTTAAAGAAAAATGAAGACAGCAGGCTCTTCGAGCATTTCTTATTGCACTTCTGCTTAGAGCTATCAATCTGAGTTTAAAGGAGTTCATTCCCTTAAAAAGACATCTCCTTATCTTTTTTCAGCTTTTTTTTTTTTTTTGCTTAGATCTTTTTTCACTTCTGATCTGCAGAGAACGTATGTTGGTAACAGCCTAGCTGTCTATACTGATACAGAGCATCAAGAGTTTCTCAGTCCTCCTTTGGGCAGTATCAAAAGGCAAACATGAGCCTCACCCCATCAAGGAGCCCCACCAGTGGCAGTCTAAATAGCTGATGCAAATGCAAATTGAGCCAGACTGGAGAAAGAAAGGTTTGATCAGTGTAACAGAAGTAATAGGAGGGCATGTGTGACTTTTACCTATGTCATGCCTACAAAGAAAAAAGAAGCTGAAAGTAGCAGGAGCCCAAGAAGATGCAGAGTGGGGGAAGAAAGAGGATGAAGAAGGTTCCCTGATCCCAGAAGATTTGGGAGTGTACTGAGGGAGAGGCTTTTGGCATATTTTAAGGAGCTTACAGTAGAGGATTTATGGATGGGCATTGAATTGGACGGGCATCTGCTGAGCAAAGCCTAAGATCAGACAGTATGTGACCTTATTTGGAATAAATTCAGAAACAATTTGTCCTGGCCTCCATTTTGGGGCAGAGTGACAGATGAGAGACTTAGTTTCTGCCTTTGCTTCTTCCACTTACTTTGAACAAGAGCAGGTTCTCTAAGAGGACAGTACCAATAAAATGAAACCTAAGATCGTAGAATCATAGAATCATAGAAGGGCCTGGGTCTTAAAGGACCTCAAAGATCGTCTAGTTTCACCCCCCCCTTCTGTGTGCAGGTTTGCCAGCCGTAGAGCAGGCTGCCCAGAGCATTATAGGATGGATCAACTCAATGGTCAGTGATCTGATACCAGCAAACTTATTCAGCAGGAGGTGAGATTTTGGGTTGCATGTACAGAGATATTACAGCAATTGATAGTCCCTGGTTCATCGGGTGGCCTATAAGACAAAGAACGGCATTTACAGACAGCTTTGCTAGGAAAAAAAAAAAAAAAATGAACGGAAGTAGAAGAACTATAAAAATGGACAAAAGAGATTAAAATCTCTAATGGACCATATTGGATTTTAGAGTAAGGTTATAAAAATCAGTGAGTAACGGTGACTGAAAAGCAGTGGAGCAATAAAACCACAACTATATGTGACTCAATAAATGAAAATATAATTCTTTATTACTGAAAGGGCATGTTTTAAATCTCTGTTTCCAAAATATTTAAGAACATGGCTTTTCCTCATAGAGTTGATTTGGGGAAGATAACAAGTGTAAGCTGGCCAAACAGTTTTGAACCCAGAAATGATTTAGGACAACAGGAAAACATAATCTTGTCCCTGTTTGAGACTTTGAAGAAAAATTCTATATCTTCCCCTTTTTTTTTTAATAATTGAGGTTTTTTTTTTTTTTTAACTTCAGCTGTCTCTTCTTATCTTTTATAGTTTCTCAGTCTACCCCCAATCCAGTTTCTGCATCTGGCAGAGACTATCTTTCCCCCTTTTCCTCAAAACTGTCTCTGGAAGCTATTATTGTTTTGTGGAGTTTAGAGAAGTGCCCTGATGTATGTAAACCGTCCACCAATCTTGCCATGGAAGGAAAATAAAACTTTTCTTTTTCTAGAGAATGCTGTGCCACTTATGCCAAAGAAATGAGAGCTTCCTGCAGGAGTATACAGTGGTGTAATTATATAGAATAATGTGACAAAGCAGGAATAAAGGAAAATAAAGTGAATTGTGAAAGCTTTGCTCTGTGACATATCCATTAATATGAGGTGCATGCCCCATTGCATGTGACATTTAAATTTGTGATACAGTTATGAACAGAATAGGTAATAATCTTGTGTCAGACTGTGAAAATTAACTGTCTTTCTATCTACAATGGCTGAAGGCAATTCCTCAGAGAAATGATTTGGTTTGGCACTTAGCACCATTGCTAAAGGTACCAACTTGCTAAAAACAGAATATAACTTCATGATTTACATTATATGCAATAAAGATAACAGGTAATATAAAGGATTTCTATGTTGGCCATCCATTTAAGAAAATGTCAGTATCAAACATGGAATGTAGAAGGAAACACAAGCTTAGGTTTCATTTTTTGCTTCTTTAGCCCCTGAAGTCCTTAGATTACTACAGATGTTATATGCATTTATTATTTATAGCAGGATTCTTATCTAACACTTGAATTTCAGCCTAAGCAACATTCTTTTTCCGCAGTTCTCAGGGATTAAAACTATAGAGCCTATATTTAGATATTTCTTCTCAAAAAGGTAGTTCACAATCTATGCAGATTTAAAACATATTGATTTGACAAGAAGATTGTAAAAACAAAAACTGGAAAACTTAAAACAGAATGATAACTTCAGAGTGGATAGTTCTTGTATTTTGTTAATTTAGTATTTCCTGAAAGGAAATAGCAAATGAACTTTGTGGCACAAGTGAAATAATTAAAATAAGTTAAAATAAAAACAATTTTATTGAAATATATATACATCTGTATGCATATGTGCTTAAAAGTCTAGTTAAATTCCTTAAAATACTTATTTTCAGGTGATTACAGATTTCTTCATATTCACGACTGCTAGTATACTTTCTTTAAAACACTCAAAATTCTTCCACTTCTTCTTCCTGTTCAGCTAAGAAGAATAGAAATTAAAAACATTTTCTTGTCTCAATAGCCTGTTACTTGTGTTTTTCACACAGCCTGCATGCTGCTTTCTTTATAAAGGATGCACTACTATTCTCTTGGGAGGGTTTTCCTACAGTTTCATTGTCATTGCACAAAACTTCAAGATCTAGACTACAGTGTCTGAAGACTAGATGTGATGGTAGCTCAATATAACACTGTACTGAAATTATCAATTGCATATGTGAAACAAATAGGCTCTGAGAGCCAGTGGTACTATCATGCAAATTCCTAGTTATGGAAAAAAAGCTATTTTATTCTAGTCTAAATCAAGGAAAACTTTGCTAAAATTTCTGATACTTAGCAGACTTTTCCTAAAAATACATAAGATGGTATGAAATTGATATGCATTTTCTAAATCAGATTTCTTTTTTAAAAAAATCACTTTGTTCTTTCAGTTTAGTTTAGAGCTGCTTATGGATTTTCTCTGCTAGCTTTTCACAATTTTCACATTTTGTCATAGGCTCTGAAGATGTTTTGCCTCTTTGTCTAACATCTCCAATTCTTGCCTTAATATTATAGAATAAAGGGAAGAAAAAAAAGAATCGTTATTTGAAATTTCATTATTTCTGCTTTGTAGTTACAACTTTCTGAATTTACCTGTGGATGTGCATCTATATTGAATAAAACACTTTCTCTGAGTATTTCTGCTAAAATCATCAGCACAAAAATATGTCATCATTTGTTTCAGAGTTATATCTATGTAGACGTGTTGGAGGCAATCCACTATTATGAAGAACTTCACCTTTTTAAAATGTGACTTTGGTTAATTTATTGGATTATTCTTTCACAACCAGAAATGTCACATATACTGCTAGTTTATTTGCTTAAAGAAAGCTATAATTTACATTAAAATAATAGAATCACAGAATGGTTTGGGGTGGAAGAAACCTTGCACACCATCTAGTTCCAACCCCCTTGTCATGAGCAGCATCACCTCATGATACATCAGGATCCCTACGGCCTTGAATTCCTCCAGTGGTGAGGCATCCAGAACTTCTCTGGGCAGCCTGTGCCTGTGCCTCACCACTCTCGTAGAGAAGAATTGCTTTCTAATATCTAATCTAAATCTACTTTTTTTTTTTTCCTGCTTAAAGCTATTACCATTGATAAAAGTGCTCCCTGATAAAGAATCTCTCCCCATCTTTCGTCTAGGCCCCCATTAGGTACTGAAAGGCCACTGTAAGGTCTCCCCAGAACCTTCTCTTCCCCAGACAGAACAAACCCAACTCCCTCAGTTCCTCTTCACAGGAGAGATGCTGCAGTCCTTCAATCATCTTCATAGCCCTCCTCTTATCCCCTCCAACAGCTCCCCATATTTCTTGTGCTCGGGCCCCAGGCCTGGACACAGTAGAATCATGATCTCATCAAGATTGGAAAAGACCTCTAAGTCCAACTATCCACCTACCACCAATATTTCCCTGCTAAACCATGTCCCTTAGTACAACATCTGAACATTTCTTGAACACCTCCAGGTACAGTGACTCAATCACCTCCCAGGGCAGTCCCTTCCAGCACTTTGGAGAAGAAATTTTTCCTAATATCTAACCTGAAGCACCAGGACTCCACCAGATGGAGCTTCAGAGGGCAGAGTAGGGGGCAAAAGTCACCTCCATCTGGCAAGATGTATTAGGATATGTTCTTCGGAGACTGAACCCCACTGACTTTGCTGTCCCCAAAAGGTTTCTAAGCTCTTCTAAGTATCATTTTGATTCTTAATATTAAATTGTTATTAAATCTTAATGAGCCTTAGTAAGTTGTTTTTGTTTGTTTGTTTGTTTGTTTGTTTGTTTTTCCCTGTATCTAGCAAATAAGTTCCATAATTTTTGGATTAGAAGGAGAAATGTGCTGTGGCTCACTTATTTCCTCTGCAGCCACCAGATGTGTGTAGGTGTATGCTCTCTGAAACTAATGCCACCAGTTCATTTCTTAGAAAGATGCAACGGATGCAAAGACCACATTAACAATGTTTGATAGCGCAAATTTGAGCGCTATCGTGCCACACCTGTAAAAACCAGTGGAGGTGACCCTCTGTTGTTGTCACCACTGCTGAAACACACCACCCACTGCCTCACTGTGTTCTCATCCACTGCTTCGTCTCCATCAATGTTCAACAAGCATCAGGGATATCAGTGGGTGCCATTTGTTCCACATGGAGGAATTCAGTGACACTCTTTTGCTTCATACAGAATCACAGAATCACAGAATTGCCAGGGTTGGAAGGGACCTCAAGGATCATGAATCTCCAACCCCCCTGCCACATGCAGGGCCACCAATCATCCCACCTAATGCTAGACCACTCATACACACTTTCATGTCAGACGCCATTCTATCAGACTGCCCCTCTGCTGCCATCTGTCACATGGCAACAAAATGTAATGGAATACTGGTGGGAAGGTTCAACCTCTACTGCCCGACTGCCAACACCTCTCACACTGTGAGCCAACATAACAAAATAGGAGGCATTACTTCTTGCCCTCCTATAATGACTGCTTCATTATACTTCATACAACAGTTTTCATTGAAGATTACCATCGTACAGACTCGAGGGCTAACCTCTAGGAGATGTAAATTCATTACCCTAAATATGTCTCTGAAGCATTCATACTTCAAGAATAGATGAATAGAAAAGATGAAGCAAAAAGAAAGATTACAGGTATTTTAAAGGAATGAATTAGACACAATACCAGGGAACAAGCAGAAGGACAGTTTGTCAGGGTACTGGAGGTTATTGCAGTTTGTGCAGCAATCTCAGAACCACAAATGCCAGGTGATACTGTGTGTTAGCCACAGTGACTGAGGTTAAGCTGGAGGAGCCTGGCAAATCATGGAAAATGATCTTAAGGAATGATTTTCATCCTCAGTTCATTTTTGTGTGTGAAAAGACTCTTGCATCATGCGGAGACAAGCTGTATGCTCAAATAAGATAGCAGCAAGGTTATATATTTTATCAGTAGATGAATAGATCATAAGGGAGTAGCGTTATTATGGAGGCCATCTGCTTGGAATAGAAGTTTTCTGGCATGCTTTGTGTTTCTGTAGGTTCTTAAAAATAATCAGTGCTGAAGCTGTCTGTAATTGTCTCAAGTATTTATGTGTTAAATTCCAACATAGAGATGGATTACTTACCGCCGATGGCTGTGTTCAGTCTTCTTACCTAAAAGCAGAATCTGCAAAGCATGAGTCTCTGGCAGTGTTTCCCACAACCTAGCTTCTGTCTAAGTGATCATAATGTGATTATAATGTATGGGAAAATCAAGGTGAAATGTGACTGCCTACATCTCATTTCTATCACCAGGAAGAAAAAGAGTACTCTCTATCATGCACACCGGTGTCAAGCCTAGAAAAGCCATTTCCTTATTTTGAATACTCTGCTGTGAGATGAAGGAAAGGGTGCTGCATCCTGTAACCGAGCAACTGGACTATCTTTGTTCACTAAAGTATCTCCTTTGTCTCTCACTAAGGCTTTGAACAGTCCTTCCTGTGCATGATAAACTTGCTATGCAAATTTCTTTGAAATAGACCTGTTTAAAAAACAAGTTCTTATTGATGAATTGGCATTTTCCCCTAATTAATACAGAAAGCCTGGCAAGCCATAAGTCTTATCAAAGCCAGATTTTTCAGGATCAGCAGCTGCATCATGTCAGTGTTTCTATCTTACTCATGCTGGTGCTGCTACCCACATGGATGTTGGCACAACATCAAGCAGATGTAACAATTACGGTGCTAATAAAACATTATTCTTTTCTTTTCATTACAACTATTTAACAATAGATATAATGTAACATAATTTCAACCTAATTAGTCCTTTTTCTTTCTTTTTTATTTTTTTATTATTATTATTCCTTTTCTTAATTACTACTTCAAATTGCTTGTTGAAATTAAAGGATTTCCTATGTGGAAGATGCTAATCAATTAAGCATGCAGATTTAGCTAAAAACATTGTAGCGCATGCTGAATTGCATTATGCCATGCTTCATTATTGCAGGATCATTTGGGTGAGGTGAAGCACTTGCCAGGGGGAAGCTCTGCTCCTGAAATGAGCATTAAAAAAAAAAAAAATCACAGGAAATTAGATGGTTGATCCTTGTCACCCAGTGGCCAAATTCAGCATTAGAGAGCTGCACTGTTCGTTCAGTGCTTATGGACAGTTATCCCAAAGACAGGTACCCAATCTGGCACAAAGTGGTGTTTGTGAACATCACTGAACTGAAGGAATGACAGGGCAGTGATTAATCCCACACTCCTTTCCTTGGAGCAGGAGTTCCATCTCCCTTCACTCCAGGCATTTATAATGCATATTTATTTATTTATTTATTTATTTTGTGTTCTCCAGTATAGGAGAATTGAAAAGCTAAAAAATATCTAAACTATTCAAAAGATAGGGAGAATTGTATGAGTTGACTGGATAGGTAGTAAATTTCTCTTCAGAACTGGCAGCTTTGGAGAAGACCATTGCAGCATATCTGATATTTTTAACTAAGCTGTCGTCTGTACAATTTTCTTTTCATTACAATAAAATAATCTGCCTTAGACTTGATACAGTTTCACCTGTAACCGAAAGAAGAAGAAATGCTTTGCTTTTCATTTTTTCAGGGCTTTAGTAGTTGTTTCATTAAATCAAAGTACTGTTATTGCTTCTGTGAAGAGGGGAACTGAGCCTGGTTGTCACGGTCCTTCCCTCTGCTTTTTAAAATAGAAAAATTTGTGCAAGATAAGGAACAGACTAAGGAAACAAAACCTATTCAGAAAATTTACTATCAATTAATTTCTCAATTAAACTAATTGAAAAAAACAATAATAAGAGATTGAGTATTTTGTGGGAATTGAAAGGAAATGTTTAATTACTATATGGAAGTAAAATGACAGCTTACAGCATTCTTGCAAGCAACAGTGCTCTTTATGGGGTAATTAGAGAAAAAAGAGACAATAAACAGATGATAGCTTTTTAAGCTAAACAAAACCACTTCAGTTCCCACCAGTGATGAAGAACTATAAAAATTAACCTATTGCAGCCTAACTTTTGTCTTGATCTATTGGTGATCATAAACTGTGATGTTGGGTACTGGCTTTTTGTTGTTGTTTTTAATGTGAAAATACCTTTAGGCTAACTAGAGTAGCAGCGAAGAAAAAGAGATGATACAAGTATCTCTGAATTCAGGCTTTCAATGCCTGTGGTAGACAGGCAAGCTGATTACTTTGCTACTATTAAAATATGAAAACTGATGTTTGATTTGCAACATTGGCATTTGAGGTCTTTTGTGAATATAACCAGATTTCAGGTCATTTGAGAATCATCGAGTAGTTACCACAGACAATCACCACAGGATTACCTGTTCAGAGTCACTTCAAGTTTGACCAAATATTTAGCTACAGTCTATCCTGTGCCTTGGCTGCCACTGAAGTCCAAACGTCTGCACAGAAACTGGGGGCTTTATGATATGCATGTCATTACTTCTACATGTGTCAGGGAGAAGAAGAGATGAACAGGAATCTAAGCCTTGAATGTTTCAACATTCAAAAGCTATCGTGCTTTTCTCCACCACAGATTTTATTATTCACCTAATCCCAGGCAAGGCTTGTATGAAATGATATTTTAAAAGTATGAAATATGCAGAGAACAGTACTCCTCAAAAGTCACAGTGTTTATTGATTCCTGGTACACTTTTCAGTTCAGGAGGTAAGATTCCTCTGGCCAAGGACGTGGAAACTGTCTACAGTCTTCAAATAATGTTCAGTGTCCAACCAAGTGCAGCAGGTAAAAGTTTAGGCTTAATGTTGTGTAACATGAGGATCACTCAATGATGAGGTAGTGAGGTAGGATTTCTGTCCTACAGTTGTGATGTGATTAGTGATTGTTATGTTCTCCACTCTATTCTACTTGCTGGTAGTTGAACCTCCAGGCAGAGGCATCGGTACAACTTATCTGATGCAACAGAACCACAATATTATTGCTGGATTCTCTAGCTGTGGATTAAGTCGTACACACAAGTGGCAAATGACTGATGACTGAAGAGTGTAACTTTGGAGACCTTGTTTCATCCAGCTGACAGGTTCACTAATCACAGAATCACAGAATATCCTGAGTTGGAAGGGATCTATGGCGATCAAACAGCTTCATTCGCAGTGGGAGTTAGAAAAACTGTGTACCAGCATCCCACAGTAAGGACAGGCCCTGGCCAGGCTGCCAGACTGTCAGACAACCAGACTGCCACAAACAGTGAATGAGCCAAAATCAGGGCTCCCAATCTTTTCTAAGCAGGAATACTAGTTTTGCCTTGCTGCACCACTGTGTGTCAGGAATAATGCTGGCAGTTGGTGGCACACTAAGGAGTTAGAGAAAAATATCATATTTTCAGAACAAATGTGAGAAGAGAAAATTGAATTGAAAATCTGTTAAATAGCAATTAATAAAACTAATCTATACAATTCTTCTAATTCCCTTCCAATTACTCCATAGCTTAATGTCTTTTATTATTTTAACATAGAAACCACTTATGAAGTTAGCCTGAAAGTTCTTTAAAAGGAAAAAAGTGTAGCCTGCTGTCTGTGACCATCTCTTGTTACACAAGTGCATTGTGGGGGAGTCTAGCCTCAGCAGTTTTTTTAGACATTATTTTTATTTATACAGATTAAGATTATTCATTCAGGAAGCAGAATATTGAGACACACAGCAGTGCAGCTCAGCTCTAGTGAGTTGGTACAATTTGAGTTAAGAAATCATTTTAGAAGTTTGTAAGCAGTTTATTATCTAATTTTCCAAATGAAATAATTGAATGAAACTAGCAAATGAATTTATTATTTCCTGTGACAGGGAGAAAATCTCATTTGATAGCAAAAGGGGAGATGTGCCACATTGCGCATCAAATTACACACTTTTCTCTGAGGTTGCTTCTACATACCATCTTAAATGCAGTGTACAATTGGGTATATCAAATTTAATTCAAAGTCTTTATAAAAAGCTACAGTAAAGTGACTGCTTTTATACAGTGTTTACATTAACAACACTGTATTGTAGTGAAAGTTATACATTTTCATTGTGTAGTCTTTGCACCAATTTTTGGCAACCTCATGTTTTTAATCACAAAAATATACTTTGCTGAAAGATTCTTTTTAAGTGATGCTGCTCCCATTATATTCATTGTATTTGTTCAGTGCTCATTCTTGAATTTGCAGTTATTCTTCTGCTGCAGAAGGAAATTTCAGCTTTGTCATTGCTTCGTAAATCTCACAAAAATTTATTGCCTGTAAATATTCAATCAGATGAAACTTCAGTTTCCATTTCTTTTAAATTCCTTCCACCATCACACCAATGTGATGTGAATCAAAGTTCAACTTAATATCAAATTTAAGCATAGTAAGCATTGCATATATTTCAGTGAATTGTAAACCAGAATGTTATTCTGATTTATTTTTGGTTTGTTTTCAATTGGGAATTGAATATTCCTGAATGTTACATAGTTTCTGTAGTTCCATGATTGTTTACTTTGATTAATAATTTTGAGAGTCCACCAACAGTCTTCCCTGAGAGTGGAAGAGAGTGGAAGAGAGTTTCCACGAAAAAGCTTAACTTCTCCACAATATGAGGAAATTACATCCATTTTCCATCTTAAAATAGAAAACAAACACAAAAGCAAAAACATAATTTCTTGTTGGCTTCAAGCACTTTACATTTCATTTTGGTTAGCTGCAATGTTGAACAGTATTTTTCTAAAGCCCATTGTACACACCATAATTCCTGATCTGTATCTAAGGATTCATGTTGAATCTCCCCATGTTTCATAACATTAAAAGTTATATATCTGGTATACTTTGCAGAAATTATATTTGAACTCTTTAAGTGCAAAACTTTCTCAGGGATTAAAAAATATTGAAAAATTGTTTCACAAAATTTTAAAGTGTGTGTTTGTAGAAATAGTCTACCAAGAAAAGGCTATCTTCTTATTTGAAAATATCTGCCTGCATGAGGCCCCACCTGTATTACCATGTTCAGCACTGAGGCTCCCAGCATAAGAATGATGTGGACCTGATGTATCGAGTCCAGACAGCCATAGTGATAATCAGAGAGCTGGAGCACCTCTCCTGTGAAAAAAGATTGAGGGAGCTGGGCTTGTTCAACCTGGAAGAAAGAAAGCTCTAGGGAGACCTCATTGCTGCCTTCCAATACTTAAAAGTAGCTTAGAATCTGGAGATGGATCAACTTTTTACACAATCTGATTTTTATAGGTCAAGGGAGAATGGTTTTAAACTAAAAGAGAAGAGATTTAAGTTAGATGTTAGGGGGAAAGTTTTTACTCAGAAGGTGGTTAGGCACTGGCATAAGCTGCTCAGAGAAGCAGTGGATGCCCCATCCCTGGAGGTGCTCAAGGCCAGGTTGGATGGGACCCTGGGCAGCCTGATCTACTGAAAAGTGTTGTTCCTGCACATACCAGGGAGTCTGGAACTAAGTGATCTTTAAAGGTCCCTTCCAACCCAAACTATTCTATCATTCTGTGGTTCTAAAATGAGCTGGTTGTAAAGAAATGTTATGCTCTCTGCCAAGAAAAATAACTGACATCTATTTGAGTCACAGTTCCAGTCAATACTCAGAGGTTTCACAGACGAGAATTTTTTAATTTACATTGCTTTGATAAAATTACATCAAATAGTTCAGTAGTTGATTGTGTCTTGTCAGTTCTTATGCAGTGAAGTTTTGGCTTACAAGTTTAATTAGCTTTGCCTTATGTTGATTCAGAGAGAACCTCGTTTATTACCCTTCCAATGTACTGTACGTGTCTGCTTCTTCCATTTAGAATTTGAAGCACAAATATAAAATCCTCTCACGATATTTGTTAACAGAAGCCTCATCGGAGCCTTGCTTTAGCATTTTAACTTTCGTCTTCTGATAACCGTATTTATTAAGTTTTCTTTTTTAAGACTAAAATTTTAAAAGCACAATATTTTCCTGTTGGATCAGATGCTATGTATCACAACATAAAGCTTCATATTTTAAGACAAATAGTTACAGCTGATGACATGAAAATGTTTTACTGAATTAGAAACCATTTCACCTAATTTAGCTAACTGATCGGTGCTGGTCATTAGGATCTCCCCTAGAGTCAATAAAGAGGGAGAGATAAACATGGCAAAGGTGAGTGTATTCCATCCATGCAAGACAATAATTTTAGAATGAGATGAATTACCCAGTCTTATCTCTGTCTGTTTGCAATAGAGGGAATCAGACAGCTGCTTTGAATCAGATTCTTGACTTTTAGAAAGCTGAATGCAGATGTCGCACTACTAACCTCACATTTTTCACAGAAAGAGAGCAGTCTAAGTTTTGGAATTCTAAGTTTCTGTTAAATGTCCAGTTTTGGTTGTGGGCAGATCTGCTGCCCTTTGACATGCTTGATGAAAGTACTACTAGAGGAAAAATTACAAAGAAACTTATTTAAGTATTAGTATGTGTAAGAAGTCTCTGGGGTATCTTCTGTGTGACATTTGTTAAGTAGAGCATAACCTGTCATCTACACAAAACTGATTTGCTTTAGGGTATGCAGACCTCATTCTGCTCTCACAAGCAAAGCTGTTTTAAGAACAAAAAATTCCTCTGCTTTATCTTATACTACTAGAGGTTCTTCAGACTGGAGCAAGTCTACTTAAAAATAACTAAAGGAATGGTGTTGTTGTGAAGTTTGCATAATACCTTGAGGAATAATCCTCAATGTGAGTTTAACAGTTCTATAAAGCTTAAGATGGTATAAAACTTTAAATACTTATGGTACATAAAGATCAACATACTTTATAGAAATAATCAGTTCAGTTTTGAGGGGTGAATTATTAGGAGTAGGATGAAATTTGGTGCTTCAAAATCCAAGGTCTCATGTACTAGTACAAACTGCAGCTGTAAGTTGGAAGATAGCACAGGAATTTTCAGAGCTGTTGGATAAATTTCTCTTAGGCATTATTTGATTTAAACTGTCTGCATACATTTAGACTGAAATTCAGAATAAAATTCAGAACTATCTAAATGATCAGTGAGCTTTTTGGAAAAACATTTTTAAAGAATTGATGGAGAAAGTCTACTTTGATATTGCCTGATATGTTTTTATAAGAAGTCAGCTGAGGTGAGGTTTAGCAATGATAAGGGAATAAATTCATTGACTTATGGGACCTGAGTGACCTGAGTAAAGCATTCTTTCCTTTTTTTTTTTTTTTTTTTTTTTTTTTTTTTTGCCATTGCTTGTTTGTATTCTAGCCTGTCTGTATGTCATTCATTTTATTTTGAGATCTTACACACTGTGGTCATGACTACATTTGTGCTAAAAGGAAAGAGAACTGTAAAAATTTTACAGATGTAAATATGTCATCTGCAAAATATGTCATCTGTAAATGTGTCCTATGTAAAAGCTGGAGAAGCTTTCCGAAGAGAAGAGTAAAAATTGCTGAGGACAAGTGCAAAAGGATTATCATTCAACTCATATGTCAAGAGAAGATACAGGGACCTAGGTCCCTTGAAAAACTAGTCAGAAACCAGAGTTGTTGAGTGCTGACATTTTGGAAAAAAATCTGATGTTGGCACTTATTCCTTGAAGGAACTGAAGTAGCTTAAGAGTGACTGGGTACATGTAAGGTCCAGGTACCTTTAGGTACCTACATACTTAATATCTAAATGTACACCAAGAATATCATTAGTTCCATAGTTTTTAACTGATACTATTCATGTATTTCATATCTTTTTATGGTTCAGTGTATGGAAGGATGAACTGTGAGCTCTAGAGATTTTTAGGACTTTTTTTTTCAGCTAGAAAAGGCAACAGTAGTTATTAAATAGTAAGAGAAAAGGCACTGACAGGTACAACTTCCATGCTAAAATACCTTATGAGAGATGACTATTCACATTTCTGTTACACTGGTTTTATTTGGATATTGACTTTATTGGGATACTGTCTTCATTTTGAAATATTGGTTCTGCTTCACTAGCAGATCTTTAGTAAAAAGATATCATTGTGCTCATTTGCCTTTGGCAGGAAGGGAAGGAACATAAATTTAACACATAAATTGAGTCTACTTAGAACTTCATGTGATCAGTGCCGTACTACTCACCATTGGCTGAAGGAACATAGGAGGAAAATTTTTCTGTGTACAAGGAGCCCATGTGATGGCTGAAATAGCAAGAAGCAGTTAGTAGTGGATGGTGTTCTTCAGTGAAAACATGTATTTAACTTTGAAATCCACTTGCCTCTTGCCTGTTTCAGCAAGAACCTTTCCCAGACACCCAAAACTGTGCCCAGTGCACAGCACAGAGCAGAGAAGACAAGCCCCCCCCTCACCCGGTGGCAGTGCTGGGCACGGTGCATCCCAGGGTATGGCTGGCCCTTTGGGCTGCCAGGGCACACTGCTGACTTAGATTCAACTTGCTGTCAACCAGAAACTGCAGATCCCTTACTGCGAAGCTGCTCTCATCTCACAGTCTGTACATATAAACAGAGTTGCCCCATTCCAGGTGCAGAATCTGGTACTTGTTAAAATTTATGTTGTTAGTGGATGCCTAGCCCTGTAGTCTGACTAGACAGACCTCCTGGTCTGACTGTAAGACCTCCTGGACCCTCAGTGAACTCAACAGCTCCTCCTAATTTAGTGTTATCTGCAAACTTATGTGTTTGCATTCTGCAACCAGATCGTTTATATTAAAGAGAACTGGCCTTAACACAGAGCTCTGTGGAACCCACCATGACTGATCACCCTGATGTAACCCCATTTACTGTAACCCTTTGAGCCCAACCTGTAAGCCAGTTGTTCACCCACTGTACTATGTATTTGTCTAGCTGTCTGCTGGACAATTTATCCAGAAGTATGTTGAAAAACAATATTAAAGCTTTGATTAAATCCAAAGTCATTACATCAGCTGGCTTCCCTTGGTCAACTGAGTGGATGACCTTATCATGAAAACAAATCTAGTTCATTAAACAGGACTTTCCCTTTGTGAACCTGTGTAGGCTATGATCAGTGTTTTGTGTTTTCTTTCACATGGTTTTCAGTAACTTGCAGAATAATCTCGATAATTTTACCAGGCACCAGTGTGAAACTGACAGGCCTGTAATGGATAGGATCTACTTTCTTTGCTCTTCTTGAAAACTAGGTCAGGCAGTTGCCAGCTTCCAGTCAATAGGGATCTCTCCAGATTCCCAAGACCATTGAAAATAATTGAGAGAGGTCTCAGAATAATATAATCTAGCTCTTTTAATACCCTGGGATTAATTCAGTCAGGCCCCGTAGATTTACATGCATCCAACTGGAGAATCAAATGCTGCACAAATTAGGGTTGACTGGGTGCTCACCATAACCGCAATCACAGTCCTCCAGTTCAGGGCGCCGGCAGTCTCAGCACTAATAATTAGTAGTGAAGACAAAGGCAAAGAAAACATTAAGTATTTCTACTGTGTCAATGTCCCTATTTGTAAGATGCCATCCTCATCAAATAACAAATCATTATTATCTCTTATCCTCCTTTTGCCATTATAATTTGTTTTTTAAAAGCTGTTTTTTACTGTGCCTCGCAGTACTGATCAGCTTCAATTCTAATTGTATTTTGGCCATGCTAATTATATCTTTATAATGGCAAACATCATCTTTTGTGTTCCTGACATATTGCCTGATTTTTCTTCCAGTTTCCATGCATGCTTTTCCTGACAGAGCTCTAGAAGAAGACCCCTGTTCAGCCAGGGGTTCCGCCTTCTTCCCTACCTGTTTAACTTTCAATTTTGGAATTACTAAAGAGGTGGTACCCAGAGAGTATTGGTATGGATATTAAAAACATTTAAAATTGCACCAAGTAGGGCATGTAAAGCTTGTGATTTCTGTAGTTCCGATAAGCCAACTTATTAACTTAAAAGACAGAAAGATTGCAATCTTTTCATTTATAGCAGATAGTTGAATCACTATTCGTTAACAGATTTTCTAAAGCAGTTTGAAAGCATTTGATTTCTAGAAAACACTGAAGTCAACTGTTCGAGTTTTTCTGAAATAAGCTCATACTTGGGTGTAATAATATGACATAAGGTAATGATGTTCTCATTTTAAAAGTTTTACCTTAGGTTTCCTTTGTCTTCCCATGTCTTCCTTGAGCTTAGGCTTTACTGTAGAGCAAGGATGTGTTATTTCTCTCCTACTGAAGTCAGAAGTAGTTTGTCACTGTCTTTTGAGAAGTTTGTCATCCCCATAGAAAGCAGAGTCTACTGGGGAGATGTGCACATGGAGAATCCTTTACTAAATCATCTTCTGTTAAAATGTAGTGCTCTTCCACATCTGGCAATTTGAATTTTAAAAGAAAGTTTTCACAAACTCTTCTATAGTTTTAATATAGACTGTGGTTGTCACATGGCATAAGGAAGGCCAAAAAATCCACAAAGTTAGGTTTGAGGGAAATTCTGTGGCTCTGAAACATAGATTTTTTTACACAGATCTAAGAAAAGCTATAGAGGTACCATTTTTTTCCCACTGATACTCTGAATAAATCAAATTAAACCAAACTAATGAGCCAACCAAAATTTTCTGTGTTGAAAGAAAAATGTACAATATGATGCAAAGAGTCATTAAAAATTATTCCATTCATGTATGAAGAGAGTAATTCAAGTGTCAAATCTGATGGATGATTCAGGATCAGCTACAACTCTTTTGAATACAAACCAAATACAAAGTTTTGACAAAATTTAAATTACTGACAATTCTCAATTTTAGATCAATTTTAGAAATAAAATCTCAGTCATACTATGGTAATCTTATGAATTGACATACTTATTAAGAGTATTCACACTCCTATGAGATTTTTTTTTTTTAAACATTTAATTCTTCCAAAAAATAATTTAGGTCTCTTTATGTGATTTACATCATTCTTGTGAGGATAATTAAATAAATAAATGTTTAATGGTAAAAATATGTATATTTCTGACCATTTTGGATAAATGTGGTACCCAACTAATAAACCTCATTGGAAATTAACTTGTAACAAATTAGTGTTTTATTACATAAAATAACTATATTAACTTTGCTTTCTTTTTATATCTTCATTTTAGCAGATTTTTTTTTGCAATTGAATTGTGAGAAACTACTTTGACAGCTGTTCTCGTGAACACTCAGTACTACCAGTGACAAATACCAGACTGAAATAAATATGTTTTCTTTTCTGGACTGAAAGAATATTCTAGAAAGAAAAAAATAATCATGACTTGGACTGTGTTAGTGAAAGAAAAGAATAAGTTAAAAGTTTTGACAGATCATATCACATGAATACTATGTCACAGTGTCAAGAAGGGAATAGTAGTAACATGACTGATGCAGAATATGAGTTAAAATCACACTGAAAAAGGTTAGAAAAAGCTCTATTACTGAATAATAATATACTGCATACTCAGAGACTCAGATATTTTGACATTGAGAACTTGGAGATAGTTAAATATTTCTGGGAGGCTTTAGCTTCATAGTTACACATTCAAAATGTAAAAGTTGCTTATATGCAGATGTCCCTATTATGCTGCGAGTTATTAACATGGAAATATTTTATGACACACAAGTGATTAGCATTACATTCCTACTAGTTCTATTTTTTCTGTTACCCTAAAATTCTCTTGTATAAGCATAATCCATGTAGAGAAAAGTACTAGCCCGTATGGGAAAAAGCACCTATTCAAATAACAGATCTAATGAAAGGAAGAAGTGTAAACTGCTGGCAAAGCAAATTGCTTTTAGCATAAATGTACTCTTCCTCAAGGTTATTCTGATAAAAATATCCTTTGCAATTCTCTTGCATTATACCCTGCCTATCTCAATTTAATGTACATTAACAAAGATTATTGTTTATTATCATTGCTCAAGCATACTAGATTGCAAATAAGATTGGGTAGAGGGGTGCAGCCCCATGCTACAGTGCATGGTGACATCTGTTCCCTACCTGTGTATTATGACAAAAGTTGCACATCATTCTTGCATGAGGTCACAGCAAGGGTTGGACAGTACAGCATCTTCTCTTTAGCTCTGGAGAAACTGCAGAAGAATGAGAGCAGCAGCAGGACAGTCAGATTCATAGACCACACATGGATCTCAGTTCCACTCCCTCCCACTAAATCCATACCTAGATGAGCTGAACTGATTATTAGAATAATTTTAGTACCAATACCTGTTTATGTGAGACTATGACCGTATGAATAGATGGATAATTTTTTCCATATTAGAGCTTGCCCACTTTTGGGCAAGCAAATTTAAATCTCAATTCTTAAGGATAGGGGGAAGAATTCTTGCTTCAGAAGTGCAAAAAAACCTGTACAGACCTTAACCCAGACTTACATATTCATCATATATTGTTAAATAGCCCCATACAAAGTTACTTTCTTCTTATTTAGGGAATGCATGTGAGACATGTGGTCCCTTCTAATTTTTTTCCACATTTTTTGTTTTTTTTCCCGCAAAACAAAAATTAAGTTGAATTCCAGCAGAATTCATTTATGCAACTTAAAGGGTATATACAGCAGTTCATAAGGACTGCATGCACAGTATAAATTCATTTAATTGGTCTACAGGGATGCTGGTCTTAATTAAGCCTTCACTGATTTTTTCATTTAAAACAGTTAAAAATGCCAAATTAAGCATGGGGGGGAAAAGGGGGGAAGTGAAGAAAAAAAAATAAAGATCGCATGCATAAGAAACCAATTTCCTTGCAAGTTTTAACTCATCTGTGAGTCTTGAAGGGGTTTTCTCCTTCCGTGTCTCATTGCCTTATCATTTTTAGCTGTGCCATGGATTGGGGTCTGAAAGGTAAAAGTCTTGGCAATATTTGACCATTTGTGGCATACAGAGTTTCTCCATTTTTTTGAAAATTGTACTATTCAAAACAGCTTCTGAAAAAAAGGAAGCAAACAAAGCAGGAGATAGTGCAAAGACCTAGTAGAAGCCAGGAAACCTGGCACACAAAGTTAATCAGGTGAGGTCCCGGCATCTCTCTCCTTTCCCTCCTTTCTGTTTCCTGATGCCATAGCTATTTTACTAGTTCGCCTCTCTTCTCTTTGTACTTTCTAAGGAATACTTTCTACTTTATCATCTTCATATACTGTAGCTTTTTTTCTTCAGTCATCTTATAAACGTACACAGCACTAACAGGTTACAGATTAATTCAGCATATCCAGTTTCTGAAATTTCACAATTGAAGCTGTCCCCTGAATGAAGCACTGGAGAATTAGACGGGCAGTGTGTATGATTTTCCTGACTGCTGCATGGACTGAGCTAGAAATGGTGGTAGTGTAGTTTTACAACTGAATAGCTAGAAATTTAGGGAAGACAAGGTGTGAGGGGTTGTCTTAAAAAATCATATGTTAATACAAGTATTAACATCATCACTAGAGGCAGTTTCTATTATTTTCAACAGTTTTGTTGTCACTTCAATAACAGTAATACTAAATTAACTAGTTTTTGTTTTAGGGTCCTCTGATATCTTTATAAACATATATAAGACATAAGTGGATACATGAATAAATTTTCATTTCATAAGTGCCTTGAAATTATTAAAAATCTGGGGAGATTAATGATTCTTCCTTTTCTTCTCCTGACAGTACAAACAAGTGGAACAGTACATGTCATTCCACAAATTACCTGCTGAAATGCGCCAGAAGATCCATGATTACTATGAGCACCGCTATCAAGGCAAGATCTTCGATGAGGAAAACATTCTCAATGAGCTCAACGATCCTCTTCGGGAGGTAAGATTAAAGCACTCAAGTGATTCTTTGTAGCATGGGAAAATTCCACGTCTTTCTGGTTTTTCTGATTCTGTTCTATAATATTTAATCTGATTTGATCATCTATCTTGCATGAGGCCACAGCAAGGGTTGGACAGTACAGCATCTTTACATTAGAAAATAAATGAACTTTACGTTAGAAAAATAAAAAGAGTAACATACCATCCTTAATTATTGAGATAACTCATGGTCTTCTGCCATTCTGTAAGACAGAGACTGAACTGGAATGGTTTGGAGTGAAAGACATTATCTGCCTCCCTACAGGCCATCTACGTAGGTGAAACCTCTGAAAGCCATCAGTAAAGCTGTAAAGTGGAAGTAGCATCCTCGGTTAAGATGGTTTTTACTTCCTGTCTTTACTGTCAGATAAGACAGTTCAAATCTGAAGTACAAGTCATGGAAAAAGTTCTTATATTTTTAAGCCCAAGTTTCCAGTCTGGTTTTGTTTTTTTGTTTTTTAAATCATATTGTATATTTCACATGTAAGCACTTGAAATTTTTCTTTGGTGACATGCTTGGGAGGAAAACAGTTCAGGCAGCTTCTTACTCAGAACATACAAGTGACTATCTTCAATTGGATGGTGTTCATGGCTGACCTATGCGAGGATGTTTGTATTATCAATCTGCTGAAATCTTCTACTAAAGAGAGGAGGAAAAGAATAATTGAAATATTCAGAGAGAAAAAAGCCTAAAGATGGAAAAGAGAAAAAAAAATAAATGAAAGGAATAAAGGATAAGTAGTCTGTTGTGGGGAAACCTGTGCAATACCAAATAGTGCATTTTACTATGCTCTGCCACGGTAGAAATGCTGCTGATAATGGGCATATAAAACTCCATACACAGCACAGGATGACATATGTAATTTTAACTCCTGCAGAGCACAGTAGGATATCCATAATCTTTGAAAGATATGTGTTTATTCATTTCTGACTTCTTTTGTGGATTAAGAAGAACGTTGGTCAGTGATAGTTTGTCTATTCCATTGAGTCCAACTGTTGGCAGTGAAAACATGTCAAAACAAGTTGCGCAACTCATATTAAACATTAGTCAAGTTCCATATTTAAAATAAGTGGGGCATTCAAATTGTAGAAACAATACCATCCATTCCAGCTCTTGAGCTTCTAAAGCCCGTTGGCACAGTTTGGCCATGCCAGTGTTACTAAAAGCCTGATAGCAACCTCCATCCTCAGAAACTACCTGCTGAGAATGGTGGACTGTGCTCAAAACTGCCGGATAAATGCTAGATGATTCAAGTCAGTACCAGGACAAATAACAATTTTTCTAACAGTTGGGCAGTATAGAAGACTGAATTTCAGTGCTTGCACTCCTCTAATTCCCTAACATACGTATATAGCCTCTCCTTCTGTGGATTTGTAAGTAGTTTGGAGGGCAGGTGGAGGTCTCCGGTTCCTAAACTGCCTCTGCCAATCTACCCTGAGGCTACCGTTGGTATATTTGGAAATGTCAAGAGGAAAATGCACTATAAAAATCTACCATGTAGGACAGGAGAAGTCTGTAAATTATCTCTAGGCTACAGTGATAGGCAAAATAAAAATTTTAGTCAGTATGGAGTTTATGTTCTTTTGAAAAATTGAGTGCATATACAAACTCATCAGTCATTGACATTAGAAACATTTTATGTTTTAAAGGAAAAAAATTATTCATATATGAAGTATATAAATTATCCATAAATGAAGCCTTCAAAATCTTCTGTTACTAACAACCATTTTCTGTTGCAGCACCCTAATTAGCTGCTCCTTTCCTCCCTACATCAATCCCATTTTTATTTCCTTATTTCCCACTTCCCTGTCTCCTCTTTCCTCATTCCTTCCTTTTTAAAAATTTTCTTACTGCTCAAGAGCAGCAGGACAAATTTACTCAATCATTAAAAAAAAAAAAAGAAAAAAAAAAAAAAGCACTTCTGGGGAAAAATCAAGCATAAAAATGTTCAAAAATTAATGAGTCACTAAAAACATTGAGTGGAATTTCACTGAAGGCGTGGTTTCTGTTTTTGCTATGATCATGCCATACTTAGCATGATTTCTTTGTTCTATTTATTATCTAAGAAAAATTTCTTTATCAATATAGTGCATTCATCAAGGATTACAATCAAGTTGCACACTGTACTAATGACAACATAGTGATTTCCAGAAAAATATGTCACCAGAAATTAAAAAACAAAGCAAAACAAAACAAAAACATAAGAATTTGATGGTGGCAGTGAGAGAGCAGGTTTTCCAATGCATCTCTCTCAATTCTAGCAGTAACTTTAGCACTGTGCCCTGAAAATGCCACTTGGATGTTTGCCTATTTTAGCTGTTAGCTACCACTTCAGTATGCACAGTTTTATAAGGCAAATAGTGACTTTTCAGTGTTACCAATGGATAATAAATTAGACCCTTTTAAGAGTAGAACACAACTTTTTTTTTTTTTTTTTTTTGGACAGGATATACCATTGCTAATAACTGTACAAGGCTATAATGTGCAGGCAGTTGCATCATTGAAAGAACAAGTATTTACTGTATTTGTTTAGTTTTTAATGACTTCTGTATTTGACTCTACCCTGTATTTAGTGTAGGGAAAGAATTAAGCTTTTAGAGTCTCCACTGTGCATATGTAGCATGATGAAAATAACTTGGGAGGATATTGAACTGAAACCATTTTTTCTTCTCTTAGAGTATGCAGAAAAGAAGCCACACAAAATACTGAATAACCACAGCATGAATATCATCAAATGCAATAAAAAACTTTCAGTACTGTCAATTCTCCTTCTTCTCAACCATTTCAGTTTACTGTATAGGCTGAAATTTTTCAAAGCTGGGATTTCTTTAAGGGATGATGATCTTTTTTCAAAAACAAAGTCTCACTTTTTTAACAGAGATGTAATTATGCATGATATAAATACAATCACTTAACTATTAAAAATAGTTAAAGAACATAGGAATAGCAGTACAAATCTGTTGCAAAATTCTTACATGATAATTGCTTCTAATGAGGCTTATTTGCTTATAGTAAAGGTAAGACTTTTTCTGGTAAAAAAGGATTCATATTCAGTTGAGCTTATATGAAAACTTCATATGGAATATTCATAGTAGCTTGGGTGAGTAGCACAATGAAAAGTTTAAAAAAGGTTTGCTGCATAATTGTGTATGGTGAACTTTGTTGGGTAGCAGAAAATAGATTCATACTTCTTATGGGGAATTAACTAGGTCATTACACTAGAAAGAAAAAAAGGATCCTGAACATTTCTGATTTTTTTCCAATGCTCCCTAAGTGCATCATATCTGAGTAAAGTGCCTGGTAAAAACCAAGTGGCAGCTTACCTTTATCATTTAAGGATAAGCTTGTTTTAACAAAGATATTCAGTTCAGTGAACTAAAAGTTAGATATTTATTAGAATGTGGGACTAACAAACCTTAACTTCTCCTTGGTTGAGTTACGTGATTTGAGTATACTAACTGGATAATCCATAACTCCACACATTCAAACTGTATTAACCATACATTGCCATACGTAGTGTGCTGCTGTGTGCTCAGGAAAGGTGTTCTTCAAGGAAAAGTAAGGAATTTCACTCCTACTGAAAAGTGTATCTCCTTTTTCACAGAGAGAGTTATCTGATAGTAACTGTCCAGCCTTTCTGGGAATCAAATAGTAGGGAAACTTTCAGCAGTTACATTTTCTATAGAGATGGAAAGCCTCTCCTAGATCATGCAGGTTCATTGAACACATTGCAGCTGTGTAGAAGTTCCGTATTACATCTGAGCTAATCATCGGGCTCCCCCTGTATATGCAACCCCACGCACATCCTAGTTTGATTGCAGAGAAAATACAGTCAATCAGTTTAGAAAAAAAGCTTTGTCTTTAAACAGTTGTTGTCTAGCAAGATACCTTCCATCTTTGAAAACATTTGCAATTAACTATCTCCTGCCCTTACTTGTCAAGGCAGTAATTAGCAAGAGGCTGCAATTAGCATGTTTTCCTTATATACATATTGGCTCTGGTCCTTCAGTGGGTAGAGATGTGAAGTTTTCTGGAGTTTATGTTTTTTTAATTCAAATGCATGTTTGAAAATCATCTGCTATGGTAAGGTATTTGTTTTAAATGGAGTCTTTATAACTGTCACAACACAAAAAAGAGATGGTACAGTCAAGCAAAAAATAACAACCAACCAACAACAACAACAAAAAACAACCCAGCATCACAGAGCTAAGAGAAATCTCTTCCAAAATGATAGTTGAATTACAGAAATTAAAAGACAAACATAACAAGTTTCATCAAAGGAAAAAATTTAAGAACAGCCAAAGTGGCTTAGTTGTGGGTTCTGCCTAAACCTCCAGCCTTTCCAGCAGTGCCTGTAAGAGGATACACAGAGAACAGCAAAGAACAAGGTGAGTAGGGTATTTCCCTTGAAGGCTCTCCTAGACTTCAAAAGACTCCAGCTTTTTCAAATTCAGAGGATCTGCAAGTGATATGATTTGTCTATTGAGTAATCCTTAATTGATATATCTTCCAATTATTTATTATACTCATCTTGAACCTGTGTAATCTTTCTGTAACGCAACATCTTTTGACAAGGAACACAGACCTGTACCCTTCTTTTTCTCGGAATTGAATCTGGCTCCCACTATTTATTAGATCGAGATGGCCTTAAAAAAGAAAGTGAGGATACAGACATTTCCTATTCAGTCCTTGTATGCTAGTCATGATTGCATAAACTTTTATGGTAATATTCTTAAATTGTATTTTTTTGAGGATATAGAGTTCTATTCTTAATTATTTTTGCATAGAAGCCAGCTCACCTCCATGATCATCTTTGTTGTCATTCCCTGATTTTATTCCCAGCTCTATTGTACCAGATCTGCACCCAGCATGCTGATATTTTAATAATATTAATTATTCTTTTCCTAAAATTCCAAACATTAATGTCCTTTTTAAATCACTGCCAACTACTGAGTTTACATTTTTCTATTATAACTGTTAGAGACGAGAGGTAATGGATACATTACTCTATGAATTTGCTGATGTATTTCACTTAATTTTGCTCTCTATTAGTAATCTCCAACAAGCGCTTATGAAGCTCTTTTTAGTTTCCTTTTTACAAGCTTCTTCATTTTTACACAGAGCCCTTTCTGAAACTGAGCAGAACTGAAGGAAGTTCTTAGCTCTTGTTTTCCCATAAGGATAGTGAATATAAGTAAGTTAGTGGCACCTAATGAATCTGGTAGACTGGTAGAGTTGCAGCATTTAGTAACATTTCTTGTAAGGGAGGTGCATTCACAACAGAATAAGAGAAAGCTTCTGTTGCTGGATTTATACTTTCGTAACAGTAACTAAAACTAAAACAACAGATTTACTAAAAGCAGATTTGTTTTTTACATTTTGACAAATTAAGTATGTTTTTAGGGAAAATATTTGGACTTTCAAAATGAATTCAAAAAATTATCAATTCAGTAAGTTCACTGTTCTTTCCAGTTAACCTTCTCCTTTTCCCCATTAGAACTTACTTACTCTTGTAGTATTTTTTGTTCTATTTCATATTGATCTTTAGAAATCACAAAATTTTATATTCCTTTTTGGACTATGCTATGCTTCTATGAACAGTGAAGAAACAACTCCAAAGTTAATATGAGGCTGAGATGTGATGTAATTTGAGCATGGTTAGCTTTAATCCTTTTTAATAATGTAGTCATTACGATTTTTGAATACATGCCATTAAACATTAACATAATAGTAAGAAATAAAATGAGTTTACTAAAAAACATTAAAGTAACAGAATCAATATTAAATATCAGTATTTTACCTCAGTAACAACCTATGTCCATGCTTTTAGGGTCATAAAAGAACTAATAATTTCATTGTAATGCACTGCATTTTATGTATTTTTATATACACTAGACCTTGGTAGAAGCTTAAAAGAGGGCAAGTAGAGAAAATGCATCAGAATTATAGATGTAGTCATACAGGAACTCATTTAAGTATCTCTTTATATAGTTTCGTGGAAAGAGTGAATACCTCTTTATCTAGTGCATTAAAGAGCTTTTCCACATAGTCATGGATAAAACATAACCTCAGTTCATACTCTGGAGTACTGAAATCATGAATGAATTATGCAGCACATCAGTCTTCCAGAATAAATGCTAGTAAACTGGTATACTGGAGCAATATTTATTTGACAAATTCTGAAGAAAAAAAAGAAAAAGAAAGAAAAGCATTGCTATTTTTCATACATCTGTTTAAGATATTCCCAGATAATGACCAGTTTTGTAGAGCAGGCTTAAGCAAAGCTCTAAAAGTCTCTTTGAAAGGAATGTTATTAAGATATAAAATTGCGAACAGTAATAAAAAGGCAGTGTTTATGTTGGAAATTGGCCCACAATCACCAGGCGACGATTTTACTGTGTTTTAGGATACTCTGCACCACCAGGTATGACACAGAAACACTCTGTTTGCAGTCTCATATTTGATTCCTAGGAATCTGAGAAAATGAAGCTAAAATTATTTCTTGCACTGTGGGGAGTATGTTTGCTCCTTGATGCGCGATCATACTCAAGTGTCCATGCTGTAGGTGAGACACAGCTTTCGAATTACCAACCACTTTCATCACTGCTGCATGTATTTCAAAAACTTTTATCAGAGTCCCTTTTGTGTTTAATGTGCTTTGTTAGCAAATCCATCTTGAACTGAGACATGCTTTGGCAAGTCCAAGATACTAACTGCTTCCAATAATACAGATAATATTACACTGACAGCTCTCAGTAATTACAATTTTCAACAGACTTGTTACTGCACCTACAATATTCTTTTGTAATAACTGTTCAATAAATATTTCACACGTGACAGTTCTTTCATAAGCTCTTCTAAAATACTAAGTTAAATCCCAAAATCTTAGTGCAGTTTTTTTCTTATTAAAAGTGTTAAAAGATAAGTTATTTGAGAAAAGTACTAGACTATTTGGATGCAAACAAAATACTCTCAAAGCCAGCTATAGAAATATAAGTCCAGCCTGTACTTGCTCTTGTCTGGACTGCTTTTCAGGGATCTGAAGAGCAGAAGCAGGAAGGCTTTCCCCAGAACCCTGTACAGTTCATTGAGAGAACAGCAGCTAATGCAATAGCAGTGCTGTCCCACAGAGGAGAATTCTGCAGCACTGCCTGACTTGAGTCCAAGATCACACTTCCGAGCATCTGTTCTGTCTCAGTTTTTAGTGGACTGGAGGATTGTTTTGCTGATATTTGAATGGTACTAAGGGGAGGATTGAAAGAAGTAGGCTTTTTTATTTTCTTTTTCCTCATGTGGCTTCTGCTAAAAGACAGGAAAAGTTAAGGCGTATTAGGCAGTGCTTACCACAGTATGTTCATTCCTATTAGGTCTGACTATGCTCTTGCAATTATAAATGAAGCTGCTAATTTTTAGGATGATAAAATAAAAATAAATGATAAAATAAAATAAATGATAAAAACTCAGATGACTTCTGAGTTAGTTTTCTGTATGTAAGTTTTTTAACACTGTGATTGCTTGGGTTTGGCTGCTCCCTCTAATAGGTTTTGGTAAGTTTCAGGTCAGTTAGCTAAACCAAATGATCTTTTTCTCCAATCCCTTAGTAATGTCCAGAAGTCCTTTTATGTTAAATCAGTAGAAGTTAAGAAAGTTCATCTGAGCCTTCTAAAGAATAAAGGAAAAAAAAAGAGGAAAAAAAAAAAAATTGATCCAGGGTGTAAATATTGTTTTAATTCAAGATTAGGATATGGGGGATCTGGTTACAGGGATGCCATCTGGTACAATGTGCTACTGCTACCTGACAGGTTCTCCACTTGTCTTCTCATGGAGTTCTGAAGTGAAATTTCTTAGTCCTTATATAGGGAGAGCAGGGGCAGAGGAAGCAGAGGGCAGGATGCAGTCCTGATCCATATCAGAACTGCAGCACAGGCAAGGAGGCACAACATGGATGTTCCCACCTCGCTTTCCCATAATTCTCTCCCTTGGCAATGGTGAAAAGGAACATTTTTTCTTCATTTTTCACTGTGGAATTTAAATTATGGATCCAGAAGCAGGCTAAAGTCCTTTAAAGCATATATATATATTTTGAATTGGTTAAATTGTTCTGAGGCCACACAAATATTTCTCTGTTGAATCAACATGTTCAAATGTACCAGTGTACATTGAAGTTGCAGAAATACCAATTAGTGTTGTATCTCACCCGCAAGAGGTGATAAATGTGTCACAAGCTGCCAGATGCTAAAGCAGATGCACATGCCTATTTTTATGCACTCTGTCACTCAGTTGCACACTTGGAATAGTAGTAACAGTGTGCAGAAGGGTACATGGCATTTCCTTTTTGTACACTTGGAGATGCCTTTTAAAAGCATGGTATCTCAAAGGCAAGACAATGAAAACAAAAAACTACAAAGCTTAAAATCTGTTGTGCATGCACATGTTTTGACTTATTTTCCAGTTGGTGCACTGTTATATAACAAGGTAAATCTTGTTAAAGCTGTGAGAAATAGGCTGGTTAGAATTCTACAGATCACAGCAATGCTTGGATCATTATTTTGTTGTTTTCGTAGTACCACTGAAACAACAACAAAAAAATATTTTTCCGAAACCTGCATAAAACTTTGTCCCAACTGTAGTTTTGGACACATGCTTTTACATAATATACAGGTAAATCCTTACAATTTTTTCCTCCAGAAACTGTCTTACAGGTAAGCTAAAGGTGAAATGCTGTTTTTTTTTTTTCTGGAAGTTTTCCTATCTGAAGGAGTAGGTTTTCCTCATCTGCAAACTTCTGCACATAAGTGTAATACAGCCCTATTTGATGAAGAGCCTTTAAGAGATGTCACATGGAAATGGAGCTTTCAAAAAAAAAGTTTTGTTTACTCATAACCTGCACCTCTGATAGTACATAGTGTGGCCAGCAGGAGCAGGGAGGTAATCGTCCCCCTGTACTCAGCTCTGGTGAGGCCGCACCTCAAGTATTGTGTTCAGTTTTGGGCCACTCACTACAAGAAAGACATTGAGGCCCTGGAGTGGGTTCAAAGAAGGGCAACAAAGCTGGTGAGGGGTCTGGAGCACAGGCCTTATGAGGAGCGGCTGAAGGAGCTGGGATTGTTCAGTCTGGAGAAGAGGAGGCTCAAGGGCGACGTTATCAACTCTACAGCTTCCTGAAGGGAGGTTGTGATGAGGAGGGGTTTGGCCTCTTCTCCAGGCAACAAACAGGACCCGAGGAAATGGCCGCAAGTTGTACCAGAGGAGGTTTAGGTTAGACATAAGGAAACACTTTATCTCTAAGAGAGTGGTCAGGCACTGGAATGGCCTGCTCAGGGAGTTGGTGGAGCTGCCGTCCCTGGCAGTGTTCAAGAGGCGCCTGGATGAGGAGCTACGAGATATGGTTTAGTTTGTGGTAGCAGTGGTAATGAGAAGACGGTTGGACTAGATGATCTTGCAGGTCGTTCCCAACCTTGTGATTCTATGATACATCCTTTTCAACAGACTGGTCTGTGTCCTGTATTAGTGCTTGAAATGGCACATAAATAGACAGATAATGAGATAATGTGTAGATATGTATGCAGAAGGTTTTGAGTTTAATTTGAAGATAAGTGTCAAATTCTGAAGGAACTTAGGTGTTTCTTCCTCACTTAACTTACTCAACAAGAATCTTCCTCACTTAAATTACTGAGATGTAAGATTGTTGGAGATGAGTGGAGTTAAAAGCTGCTGCACAGACTCCAGTGCATGTACTCTGAGCACCAGTGCATACTTCCCAGTAGTTCCTTGGCTGAGTTCAAGGTAATGATTTTTAGATGCTGTTTTGGGATGAAAGCTTTGAGGCTGGATCCAAAACCAGCCTCAGCAGCAGTAGAGCACTTACAAGGATTTTCCCTAAGATTTTCATCTCCTAATTTGTTAATTTTCTCATGAATAAATCCATATTTCATTTCTCCCATTTGTGAGAAATGAAAACTGAAGTTGGTTGAGAAGAGATTAATAAAGTGCCTGAAACTCATACAGTTGCATGTCTTACAAGCTGATCACTGTGTGTTTGTGCACTCTGATCATTGCAGTATACTAGAAACAACACATTGTGCCGTGATAAATAATTCTGCAGATAAAATAAGTACCTATGTGATTATGTACATTATAAAAAAAAGACACATTCTTTGTAATCAACAGTTTTCATTTTAGCCTGGGCTCATTCAGCCAGTTATTATCTAATTGTGCAACTGAAAATTATTTAACACTTACTTCTGTGGTCTTGTGAATGTCATTTATATGTACGTAAAATAAATTTAACTCATAGTAGGGAATTTGAAATAGTGAAGAATTGAAAATCAGGAAGCAAAGATGAATCTGTATTAAAAAAAAGCGAGCGCTCTTTTTCAACTCTTTGAAAGGGTAGATAACTGCAGGACACGGAGAGATTTTCAGTTGAGGAAGGGAAGATTTAGGTTGGATGTCAGGGGGAAGTTCTTTACAGAGAAAGTGGTGAAGTGCTGGAACAGGCTGCCGAGAACTGTTCAAGGCCAGATTGGATGGGGCCCTGGGCAGTCTGGTGTAGTATTAAATGTGGAGGTTGGTGGCCCTGCATGTGGTAGGGAGGTTGGAGATTCATGATCGTTGAGGTCCCTTCCTACCCGGGCCATTCTGTATGATTCTGTGATTCTCTGAGAGAGAAAGAGAAGAAAGAATGCAACTATTTAGAATTATTTGAAAAGTATTCCTGATAAGAGCATTATGCTGTGATATTTGGAAGGTTGGTTTGGAAGGAAGCAGGTTGTTTGGAAAATATACTGGCTTGTACATGCATCCAGAGTCTGCAAAAGAAAAGTCTAGCTACTTACTGTACCTCTCATTGCTACACATTTTATACTCACTTACTTATGAAAACACTACTTTTCGTAATCATCCATATTTCACCAAAAATAGAAAGATTGCCATCAGTAAGAGCTAGATATAAACTATCTCATCCTTTTTAGCAGCTGGCACAAAATAAATGC
The DNA here is from genome assembly GCA_037305975.1 of Chrysolophus pictus. NCBI lineage: Eukaryota > Metazoa > Chordata > Aves > Galliformes > Phasianidae > Chrysolophus > Chrysolophus pictus. The sequence goes on from CM074614.1 coordinate 65,235,768, forward strand.
CCTACAGAGAGGAAGAGAATTGCTCTTGATATTATGTGTAGATGGCTTAATATATAACAGACCTCGAAAGGAATTAAGAGGCTATGACATCTCTAATGCTGCTGAGCAGAGCTGGCATGTATGTAGCTTGCTTTGTCATTCTCCAACACAAGAAACCTTCTCCAAAATATTGATACTTACAGCAACGTGACAAACTTAGAATGTGAGAAAGAGGTTAATACCCTTCCTGAGCCATTATTTAAAGCTCATAGCTGGCCTATTTTTAGGCCACCATGTGAGGAGATGTTAGCTGAAAATAGATACAGATCATGTGCCCTTGCAGAATATAGAACATCAGGACATTTCATTTCCAAAGAACATAATTGGAACTGGGAGCAGAATCTTCTTTCCTCTCACCTTTTGCTTGTAGATTATAACTCAATATTACAAGCACACGAATTATGTTAACCTCTGAATATTTAACTGAAATTAATATCCAATGTATTTCTAATGAGACACATTATTGAGTTAAAATTTGGCTGTTTTTACATTGAAGACACACATATGCATGTATGTGCACATATAAATAAGCCTGTGTAGACATGTATGTGTAATATATAACACATACACACACTTTCAGGCATATATGTGCAACCCAGTGTCCAAGATGTATGTAAGAGAGAAGTACTATATAAAAATCTGATTATGTTTCTCACTGTTACAGTATGTCTCAGCACATCTATCCTAGGCCTTCAATCTATGATTATGTTACTTTACCATGATCTGTAATGACAAGGCTTTTAAAGACTCTCCTATGATATAAAGTCAATATAGATTAATTTATATAAAAGTAGAGATTAAGATATAGTCTTAAGATAATTCGAAAATCTTTCTGAATAAATTATAGGGACATATTTCTCATGGAAATAATCCTGAGTCTATATTTAATTCATAAAGTGAGTACTGCACTTAAATGCTTTAAATGGTTAAATAGTTAAATAAATGTAACATTTTCAGCAAGCAGATAAACTGTAATTGTTTTGGGGGGGGGGGGGGGGGAGGAAGAAGAGGGGGGGTTTTTGTCTAGTTTTGTTTTTTAAAGAGTATTTAACATATGTAAAGGAAGCACCATAGTATACCCCCCTGCTTCCTGTGCCTGCCAAGTCTCATGCACAGATGCTGATGGCATCTCCTGGAAACCCTGCTGTCATCAGGCTTCGTCACTTCTGTTGCATGCCTAATCCTAGAAAGAAAGCACAGGCAGAAATATTCAAGGCCTTAGTGACTGCATGCAGAGAGCAAACACAGCACACTTAGTAAATGTGGAAGGTAGAAGGCTACAGGTATCTCCCTTCACTTTTTGGATGCCTTATTTACATAGGCACTTCTTTTATATGCTCCTCAGAGTAAATATTTTCAGGATTTACAAATGCAGAGGATGTCCCATGTGCCCTTGATGTGTCAAGTCTAGATTGTGATTTGGCTTCTAGCTCTAATGTGATTCCTTCTTTGCTTCCCTGATATCATGCACTCTCTTTTATCTTGCTTATATTATGTAACTGGAGTGAATGGCTCAAATACTGGCCTGAAAGACCCTAACAGTTGTATCCAATAAAGGCTCTATTTTTTAAATTTCTATCTAAGTTTTTTCACTGTGGTACCTGTTCTGCAACTGATCATCCCCCCAGATTATAGTCTTTTTTTTTTTTTTTTTCCCCAGGCTAGTTGATCATTCCAGGATCTGCATGTTTGCCTACTGGATATTTTACAGACACTGATACACTACTTTTACTATGGCCGCTATTACTAATGCATATAAACTAGTCCACTCCTGCCAATTTGCCTTCTCTTTCCCCAGTATGATTGAGGCTGTTCTTGCTGTCATGCTTCCTATTTGCACTCCTCAGAATTTCTTGCGTTCTTTACACCTCCTATGCCATTTATGCATCTCTTTTCCCTGCAGCTAACATTGTTAGCCAAAGTGGCACTCTCAAGAAAATTCTATCATCAGGGCTGTCTGGCTGTCACTCTACTGAGTTACTCCCAGAGATTTCATTTTCATTTTTTGCCATCTGATGCTACCGCTTCTGTAGCTATCTCTCCATGTCTCACTCTTTCATTTGTAACTGAGCAGCATCCTCATGATTCACTGCAAAACTGAGCTCCAGAGTCTCTGCTCTCAGTATCTTTCCATGTGGCTTGCACTTCAGCCCAGTGGCCTGAATATGGGTCCTGAGCTCCTTACACTTTTGTCACATGCTTCTCATAGCGTAACAACACTGAGCCGCTGTGCTTGATCCTGCTACAGCACCCTTTGCAGTGGTTTCATTTAGAAGGCAAATTTAAATGGCCTTATAATTAGCTTGTCTCTCTTAAAATAATAGAGCAGTGACGATGGCTGATTCAGAAATAGAAAGGGATTGGGCATCCTCCTTATCTGTCTTTTTATATCTTTCTGTTAAATATAGATGTGTGCATACACAATTGACAACGTAAACATTCTAGCGTTACACACACAGGCATTCAGGATTCCATCATACATTTGTCTAAGAAATCAGAATAAATCTCATTGTTTACAATTGCTCTTCTTCCCCACTTCAAGATGCTAACATAGATAGCATAGCAATGCTTTATGTGTTAAAGACAGGAGTTTATTTATAATATATATACAATAGGTCTCTAGTGAGTAGTTACAAATGAAATGCAAACAGAAATGTACATAAAAACTCTAAACAGTATTTCAAGCTCAGCTAACTAGTATTTATCCAGTATAAACAGTAAGATTTAATGTAAGCCACTTAATAATTTTACAGAATGGTTCTATTAATTCATACTAAGGAGTAACTGTTAGCCTAGCAGTTAACAAGATAACAGTATTTCTGATCCAGAGCTCCTGGAGAGCTTCAAAATGACATGGCGTACAAACCACCACTGCTGATAGTTAAATAACTGTTTTCCTGGCTTTTGTTGTTACCTGTGTCAGCTAGACGATACACAGAGGGTGTGGGTAAAGCACACTTGAGAAGCAGCTCATGGATGAGTCAGTTGTCTTGGGCATTTGGGCTGTGAGGTACAGGAGACAAAACGAGGAATGAAAGGACAAGGAGGGCAGGATAGAATGGCAGAAGGAATTTCTTGCCTGATGCGGCACTTAGAATAAATTCTCAGGGGAGCTATTCCTAGCATTGAATTCTGCTCTTGACTAAACAAGTGCAAATCAGAAATAGTCAACGCACAAATTTATCTCCAAGATGTAGCTTTCTGTTTCTCCTAAGGCGTGTTGAGTTTTTTTCTGCCACCAAGTTCTTTGTTTCAGTACTTTGTGCTAGTCCTCAGGCAGTTCCCTGCTAGCTTCACAGTTTTTCCTCTGTTTTCATCCACAAGTTATTTTCTGCATGGGCCTTCTTGCTTCAGTGAGATGAGCAGTCTTGTTCAGCCACATCATATGTTCTGCATTTCAACAAATATTTTACACAACAAAGTACCCAAATCAACACATTTTACCTAGGAAGTAATGCAAATGTAAGTGTAGCTCTGGCTGTCTTTGTGAAATTCCACTTTCTTCCTCTCTGTTTTTTTTTGTTGTTGTTGTTGTTTTGTTTTTTTAATGGTTTTCTGTTGTACACAACTACTCTCCTTTCAATCACATGGATCAAGCACTGTCATGAAAATAGCAACACCTTTTCCAGAACTTTAAAAAAAAAAAAAAAAAATTATTCTGGCTGTCCGGTAATATCTCACTGACTTTGGTGCATATAAGAAGTACACTTTATTCTAAAGAACTGTAAGTAAGATCTGAGGTTGTTTCTGGAAGGATGTAGTAGGAAAAAATAGTAGCTGCCACACAGATCGTGTACAAGGTCAATCACGGATTGACTGGTGTTAGCAAGTGGTATCGCAGTAGTTCAGAACAAAGGGAGAAGGATGAATATGGTTTCCAGAATCATCACACTATCACAAGAAAGACTGGAAGCTGCAGAGACGGTGGAAAAGCAATGCTATTTGTTAACCTTTGAGCAAGCAGACTAGGAAGAGAAATGTGATTATTAACAAAACCAACATTACTGTTCCTTAATTGTTGTTTTAGAAAAATATGAAGTTTGCTTCATAATGACTAATTTACACCACTTTTCAGTGTGCTAACACAAGTATATGATACAGGCAGATACTGATAGGATTTTACAAATCTTACATTTCTTGCAGTTCTCCTTCCTGCCACAAATTGACAATGCATACTTTAAAGTCTGTAGACTCATAACTGAACAACTTCAAATTTAAAATGCTTTACTAAACCAAGACTTCAGTCTTACATGCCTCCTGCCCTAGATATTATTTGGTAAATAGTACATTATTAGTACAACACCAGACACAAAGGAAAGTTAAGATATTTTGCTCTTCTTGAATACAAACTGAAATACTGATTGTTAAATACAATTTTGCAAATTGTAGTTTATGCAATTAATAAAAGGAAACAGTATCTATAGCAACTGCTGCTGTCATACATAAATTCTATATTACCTTCTGGAACAAACTAGCAGTGATATTTTTCAGGATTTTTTTTCTGTAGTAGTCACTTTTCTCACTACATATGGAGAGGGAAGGCCTTCAAGAAGCAGAGGCTGGTTAACTGGCTCAAACTTATCTGAGTTACCAGCCCTTCCCAAGCTTTTGAAGTTAGACAGGCTATCTCACAATTACAGTTTGTCTTAAAACGTTGTGCCTGTGCTCATTTTCTTTCTTCTTATCCTTTTCCCAACTGGAAACCAAAATTATGAAACAGAACATTTCAGAACATTGAAGATTACAGCTAAATTAACTTTAAAAGTTGCACAGTTTTGGAATGGATACACTGTTCAGTGAATGAAAAGATGGATAGTGTCTTTTTTTTCTCTTTTTTTCCTTCTTTTTTTTCTCTTCTAAAATCTTCTAACTATAATAGAAGATCGAGAGAAGAGAAGCATGAGATGCATGGAATTGCTCTCTCCCTTAAGCTCAATTAAATCAATTAACAAGCTGAGAAAAAGATGGATATCTTTCACCAGACTGACCTTATTGGAGGTTTGGTTGAGCCATCATATCTGCATTTTAAGTTAATGCAATAATAATTCTGAAGTATAAAAAATGCATGTAGAGAATTGAATAAAAAAATCAAATCAGAGTGATATAAAAGTACACAGAAAGCCAACATTCAACCACAGAAGCCAAGAAAACATAACTGATCCAGCCCGTATCCCTGCTGCTTGCAAATACATAAAAAAGATTGGTTTCTCTTAGGAGACAGCAATACTAGCTACCATATGCACTTTTTAAGGACGACTTGTCGTAAAATGAGGTGAAGGGAGCCAGACAGAAAAAAAAACACAACTGTGCACCTGCTTCAACTCAGTCCTGGCAGAAACCAAGCAGGGCTTCCATTCAAAGATCGGCTGTAAAGCAAATTTACTGCTCCCTGCCTTAGCTCATCTCACAGCTGGTTGGAAAATTTTCTGCAGCTGGGCTACCGGTGTGCAGGTATGCTGGAGGTCCTGGAGACCTGAAGGTTTTGCAAATGTAAATACACAGACTGTCCACTGAATTTCAAGGCAACTAGGATCACGCAGATTGTCTTTGCCCTAGAGTTTTTGTCAGGCTTTGTGCATTGTCTGTGGATCAAACATGTAGGTTATCTCAAATCAGATCATTCTTGCGCTTCTAAAGTGTAAAGCTACAGCAGCTAGAGAGAGAGGTTTTCCAAAGCCCAGATACCCCCAAGATCCAGCTGTATTTACAGAATGGCAAAACTTCAAAGTCCTGAGGAAAAGAGAATTACATCTCTCAGTGCAGTTCTAGACATAAATGATGGTATCCAAAGGTAAAACATGAAATTTAAGCAGAGTCTCTGTGTTAAAAATGCCTATTGTTCTGGAACAGAGAGAAATCCAGCATAGTGAACAAAGAGAAAATTTGTGCCAAACATCAGATGGGCCACAAATGAAGCCCTAGGTCTGTGTTTTCCCTACAGAGAATGCTAGATTTAAATGTAATTGAAAAATGGAAAGATTGTGCTAAAGCCATTCGAAGGTAAAGATCTGCATAGTCATTCTTACATGTCTAAAAGCTTCGGAATAAAATTTATTTTTCAGGGAAGCACTCTGTTTAGTTGATTAACCACAGTGTATCAAAGCAATTTGAATAATTTCAGGTGTACCAGAAACAAAGAATATTGCATCCTGTTGCCACATGTATATTTTCTGGCACTAAACAAGTTTTGATCTATGTGACTAACAATGTAGTCATTCCCCCAGTGGGATGCTAACCCTAGTCCTCCTGATTGCCTGCTGTCATAAAACCTGTGAGTACTTAATATCTGTGAGATGCCTTCTTTCTGCCAAAGCTGAGTGCAATTGAATAACAGGTTAAAATTAACTGTAATCACGAACACATACAGAATATGACTACTTAAAACTCAAATTAACCGCATATGTTGCTCAAAAATTAATGGCTTCTATTTATTTCCATGGAAACTACAACAGATATGGAGAACACAGTAACACTACTTGATAGAGCAAATTCTCTACTACAAAACACTATTTTTTCAACACAATCACCATCAGTAGCAGTGCATTTTCTCCAGCCGTGAACAAGACCCTGTATGCTGTGCTTGCCGAAATCAGCAATACATGAGGTGAACCACAGTTGTTGTCCCAACTGCTGAAACATACCACCCACCTCCTCACTGTGCTCACATCCACTTTTTGGTAACCATAAAAACACAGCAAGCATCAGTGAATGTTAATGGATGAATTTTTTTCCACATGGAGAAATTCAGAGATGCACTTTTGCGTCATAAGTACTTCTGTGTCAAATGCGTTTGTCAGACTGCCCCCCTGCTGCCGTCTGTTGCACAGCAACAACATGTAACAGTATTGGTGGGAAGGTTCAGCCTCTTCTGCCATACCACCGCCATCCACCTCTGATGTTGTGTGCTAATATAATAGAGGAGGAGGTGTTACTTTCAGGGAGGCCTCATATATTCAACATGTTGATATAGCCCGTACCCTTTTAAAGCAGAGCATTAAGACACTTATAAAAAAAAAATAAACAAACATGCATTGTTAAAATTAAGCATTGTTTCTTTATTTTATTGTACAGAACTGACCAAATGAAACTAAGTGTAGCCATAAACACACTTTGTTGGCCTCTACATAGGAGCGACACAGCTTGTGGACGGAAGTAGTATCATCTATTAGCTGATTTGGATGTGTGGGGAAAAAAACAAACAACCCATCAGTCATACACGTTTTTCCAGAACTTCCTCTTTTTTCTACCAACAGCTTTTTCCAGTCACCCTAACTAAAAGCACTTCCTCTATCCAAAAGTTTTTCACCAAGAGAAAAAGCCTAATGCCGTCAGAGAAGTGGGTGACTGTTGTGCCCATTCACATTATCACAGCTGCTTCTTTAGGTGTGACATGACAAGACGTGTTGGAGCAATTGCCCAGAAATACTGAACTCATGAAAATGATAATATCTAAGGACTTAATGACAGTTTGAAAAAAAATGGCCAGAAGAGTCAATATGAATAATAAGGCCAATACAGCATAAAGCAGCAGGAGCCAGTGGAGTCAGCTAGCTAATCTCTAATGTAAAGCAGATCACTACACCTCTGATTTAGTCCTTGTGTACTAGTCAAGTACTAGACCATTACTTGACCTTGATAAATACTTGCTCCATGTGAGTCTGAATCACTTCTTCCTTTAACCACTTTAGCCACATAAAGTGTTCTTACTTCTCTCCTAAGGCTTCCATTTGTTACTGGTGTACAGGTGAGAAAAAAATATATCATTATTTCTTCTAATAAAGATACATGGGAGATCATAATTTGGTTCCAGTCGCACTCCAAAGAAATAACTCAAAAAAAGAGTTAAAAGAAAAGGAAGATGTTTATCTCCACATAAAATGACAACTTTTAATTACGCTTTCAAAATATATATATATTGTAAAAGACATTACTGTTTCTCCTAGAGCTTTCTGAATTATATAAGGTACTTTCATAATCATTACTGTTTCTTTCCCCCTAAGATGATATTTGAAGTGATACAGAAGAATTTGAAATTACAGCACTGCTTATGATTAAGACTCACAGAAATGTATTTTACTTTTTCTGAATGATCTCATATTTAAATAAAAGAACACTTTAACAAAAAACAAAGCACTTATAAATGACACATTTCTTTCTCCCTCAGTAATTTTCCACCTTCTAACATCTTAAATATGGAAAGTTGCTGCTTTAGCATAAACTTTCTTAGAGAACTAATCAACAAAACGAGTGCATTACTAGGATATAACAGCTGAAATTACCACAGCAGGGAGGTTTTGTAGCTATGTTCATGCCTTCATTAGGCAACTCAAACTGAACAGATAAACTGTGTGTATACATGGGTATATATAGTATAGATTATATACCAAGAAAGAAAGGTGCACAGAAGATGGAGCCATAAAAAGAAATGAGATTCCAAAAGTGAAAATCCTGCAACAAGAGGATGTTTTGCTTTATTTGCCAAGAAGAGATGAAATCTTTTTCTATTGGGCTCAGCTGGCTCTGCACAGAGGGCCCATGTGGTCGTGAGTTCTCCCCTGTGTTTGTATCACCTCATAAAGTTATGAAAATACATTATTTATCACTTTTCCTTTTTTTTCTATATGTCACTGAGTCACAGAATGATTGAGATTGGAACTAACTTCTTGAGGTCATCTGATCCAGCACCCATACATAAGCCAGGACACCTACAGCATGTTGCCCAGGTCCACATCTCTCTTGTGCTGGGAAACCAAGAAATAGACTACTCAGTATGCTGAGTAGGGCAGAAGGATCACCACTATTGATCTACTGGCAGTACTGTGCTTAATGTAGGCAAGAATATCATTAGCCTTCAGTCCTTTTCTGCCAGTGTACTTTCCAGCTGGGTGACAACCAGACCTACTGGCTCCTCAGGGTTCCACCGCAGGAGCAGGACCATTTACTTCTCCTTGTTGAACTTAGTGAGATTTTTGTCAGCCCATCTCTCCAGTCTGTCTAGTTTCCTCCAGACGGCTGTTTGGCCCTCTGGTGAGTCAGCCACTATATCCACTCCTATGTCATGCACAAATTTAGCGTAGGTGACCTCTCTTCCATCGTCCAGGTAATTAATGAAGATGTTAAACAGCACTGAAAGTGTTATTGACCACTGCAGTATGCTGGTTGTTACTGGCCTCCAACTAGACTTTGCACTACTGAATGCTATCCTCTGGACCCATCCATTCAGCGAGTGTTCAGTCTACCTCACTGTCTGCTCACCTAACCCATGTTTCAGTAGCTTCTCTGTGAGGATCTTATGTGAGGCAGTGTCAAGGCCAATGTATCTCCTGATCTGATTCTTTTCCACCCAAGTTGGGAGCCACTTGCCTTGACGTCTGGGACTTGCAATTCTGTAAAGTTGCTGGCAAGGACTGAGACAAAGAAGCATTCATTGCTTCGGCTTTTTCACTGTCTTGGATAATCGGTCTCCTGCTTGTTTTTTTAAGGAGAGGGCCCACATTATCTTTGCCTTCCTTTTTGTCACTGAGCTATTTGCAGAAATCCTTCTTGTTGCTCTTGATGTCTCGGCCAGATTGAATTCTATGCTTTCCCGTTTCCATCTTCTTGACAGTGTCTCTGAATTCCTTCCAGGTTACCTGTCCTTACTTCCACCCTTTCTAGGCATCCTATTTGTATCTGAGTTTGGTCAGGACCTCCTTGTTCATTCATGCATGCCTCCTGGAACTGTTGTGTTTGACTTCTGCTTTGTTGGGATGCATGACTCATGAACTTAGAGAAGGTGATCCTTGAATATTAGTCAGCTTTTTTGGGCCCCTTTTCCTTCTAGGGCCTTATCCCACAGAACTCTACAAAACAAAACCTTGAAAAGGACAAAGACTAAGGTTGTGATCTGTGCCCTCCTTGCTGTGCGAAGGACTTTATTTACGTTATCTGCCCCACTTCTCAGTTTTTTGTGCTTGACAGCTTTTTCTCTAGGATCTCTGTTCCCAAGATCTCATTTTTTCAGTTCCTTGATCTCTTTTTCAAAGTCAACCTTCCTGACTCCTTTTTTTCTATTTCTCCTGTGTCCTTTGTGCTTCTTCCTGTTCCTCTCATTCTCTTTCTTAATACTGCTCCACCTCATACTGTTTTTCTTCCTGCTGATGACTGTTGTTGAACTTTTCACTTTCCAAGTCCCTTCTGTGCTTACTGACCAGCTTCAGTATCATTTCAAGACAATTTCTGCATCCTTTATTAATTTCCTTTCTCTGCCTCCCAGACATGTAAGACAATTATTCACTTTCAGAAATAGAAAACAAGCGGCATATCTACAGAAAAGTCCCTGAGCAGAGCAAGAAAAGTAATGGTTATTTCCAGCTTTCTGACATCAGCCAAGATGACAGCAAGGCAGTCTCATAGAGAGCAGAGAAAGTAGTCTGGGACTCCGCGCGTGATGCCACCAGACTGCGAGCAGTGGGAGAAGAGAATAACTTGTCCTCTCCAGGGAAGCCATGGCTGAAGTTTTTGTGAGAAATAAGGTTTCTTGTTACCTATTTAGATGAAGAGAACAGGCTTTTCTTCTTTCCTTGGAAAGACAGTCAGCTGGAATCTCTTTTTAGTATTTATTATGTCACCCAAGTATACTTTAAGGGGTAGCCTGGGATTGTTCCTCACAACTTAATGACTCAGCAGGATTCACTGACATCGAATGCCAGTGATGCTTATGTGGTAGTTTACATCTTTCAGCACTTGAGATAATTTTCACATTCAGGTGCACACCACCATATCTTACATCAATTTTTTCCAGGTATTTTTACAAGGTTTTTATTTATTTATTTTAGTTAAAATAAAAAGGGGGGGAGGGGAGTTTTTTTTTTTTTTTTAAATTCTAATTCTAATGTCATGTGATTAGATAGTATTGTGACAGTTTATTGTGTATTGTGTATTCTGCTAGTTTCACCCTTTTCACTTTTGCTGGATGGGGAATCATAGCCAGACTGCTCTTCCTTTCCATAAGTCTCCCAGTTGTTACCAATCTCAGTTATATTTTCCTCTCATCTTTTCTAGTTTCCATTCCTGTCATCAATGCTTCTACATTTCAAGTTTCGTACAGCTATAAAAAAAGGTCTGCATTTGATCCTGTAGTTGTAATCCATTCAATTTGTAATTAGTTATGGAGTCAGTAAAAGGTGCAGTATTTCAGGTGTGCTGAAGCACTCATTAGAAAAGAAACTGGAAATCAGAAGGCATAAGGGAGTCAAAACAGTAAAAAGGGTTTGTTGTTCTATTTCCATTCCTCATAAATAATTCTAAGATAAAATGTTTGTGGTGAAATCATAACTAAATCCAGTTGGGGTTTAGTGATTGGCTTCAAAGATGTAGCATCTTAGTCTTCATTTACTCTATCTTTAACCCAATGATTAGGGGATTCAATCTGCATTAAATTATTATGTGAAATAATTTTTTTTTTCTATGTCCTAGGCTCATTTCAGAGAAAAAAATATATATATATTTATAATATTTATATATATATGAAAGGCATATTTAGTGTGTATCTAAGTGTAGAGATGTGATGCTGTTGAGACAGAGGTTAAAGAGAACTGCTATACTGCTGTTTGTTAAGGGTCAGTGTTCGTTCGTGCTCAGAAATGCTTCTGTTTCCAATTTGCCATTAACGTTACCACTGACAATGAGGAAAAGGCTGAGGTTCTCAGTGCCTTCTTTATTCTGTGTTTAATGATTAGACAGATAACTATCAGGTTCTCCTTACGGAACTCTGCCCCCTGACCTGGAAGTCAGGGATGGGGAGCAGAATAAAGTCCCCACAATTCAGAAGGAAGCAGTTAGTGACCTGCTACTCTACTTGGACTGTCACGAGCACATGGGGCCGGATGGGATCCACCTGAGAGCTCTAAGGGAGCTGGCAGAAGTGACTGACACATTGATTTCCATTATTTATCAGAAGTCCCAGTCAACCAGTGAGGTCTCAGAGAACTGGAGGCTTGCTAATGTGATGCCCATCTACAAGAAGGATTGGAACGAGGATCCGGGAATCTACAGGCCTGTCAGCCTGCCCTCGATATCTGGGGAGGTCATTGAAGCAGATCTTCTTGAGCGTGATCACACAGCATATGTAGAAGAACAGAGGATCAGGCTTAGCCAGAGTGCGTTCATGGGCACATCCTGCCTGATAAACCTCATCTCCTTCTATGACCATGTCACCCACCTAGTGGGATGAGGGAAAGGCTGTGGATGTAGACTACCCAGACCTTAACAAAGGCTTTGACACTGCCTGGCTCTGGAGAGATAAATATTCTTGGTGAGAAACAACCCAAAGACCCATAGCAGTTTTAGGAAAACATTACTGCTTTCTGAATTTAAGGATCTGTTGTAAATGGATTTCTTTGAACAGTGAAGTGTACGACTCTGTGTTTATAAGATGAATTAAATTCTGAGAAATAAATTTTCCTATTGATTTCAGCTAGCCCTGCAGCTAACTACAGTGTGCATTTATATTTTCAATGGAGTTGTTAAAATCAGAATGATGTTACTGGTATAACATTGGAAAACACAGAGCTGAACTTTGCACTTGCATAACTTTATTTCGTAGTACAGTTATTGCAGCAGGTAATCTTCTTGTCAGCTTTTCTGTGTAATTCCTATCTAATTTTTATCTTTCTTCCATTTTTCCCTGTTAAAAGTCAAATAAAGGAAATAAGATGTGAAACCCACCGGAAGAAGACAACTTTTTTAGTACAAATCAGAACTGCTTTATTGTTCCCATCACTTTGCTGATGAAGATGAAAGTTAATGGAAAGATTAAAAATGAGGCACATTAAGAGAAACAGAAAAGCCCAATAACTGCATAACTTATGTTTGTGTGTGTGATCAAAATAGTCTTTTTTCAATGCCATTTATAATGTATACATTTGCTTACCATCACTACTATAATGTTTCCTCTCTATTTAGGAGATCGTCAACTTCAATTGTCGGAAGCTGGTTGCTACAATGCCTCTTTTTGCTAATGCAGACCCAAACTTTGTGACTGCCATGCTAAGCAAACTACGATTTGAGGTGTTCCAACCTGGTGATTATATTATCCGAGAAGGTGCTGTGGGTAAAAAGATGTATTTCATTCAGCATGGTGTTGCTGGTGTTATCACCAAATCCAACAAAGAGCTGAAGCTGACAGATGGCTCTTACTTCGGAGGTGAGTAGGAAAAAATGAACTATACCTTTGAAATGAATACATTAGCATAGAACATATTCAGATATGAGACTTATAGAGAAATATGAATGTCTTTTGCCTGGACAATTCCAATTGCTGGGAAGTGTATGCAAAATATTTTTGAATAATACATTCACACTCTGCTTACTCTTCTAATGTAGCTACTGAAGATACAGAATAACATTTCTAAGTGATTTTAATTGAAGAGCATCTCTTTAAAAAGGGATAGAAAGTTTTAGTCATAAATGTACTTCTGAAAGTTAAAAATAACTGCAAGAACTACAAAATTTGATGAGATAAAAGGCGATTATTATTATGAGATATTTGGCATCCTTCAAGAATATTTTGTGCTGTTATTAGGGCTTTTTCACAAAATTTTTTGCGTGCAGTATTGATTAGTCTTCCAGTATAAAAAATGAGAAACTGAACTGACTAGATAACCATTCAACAGCTGTATATGAATAAAAAAAAAAAAAAAAAAAAAAAAAAAAAACAGACAGGAATTTTAATGCAACATAAATTCATTTGGTAATCCTAATGAAAAATAGGTATTCATTTAGATGAAGTCATCTGAATATTCATATTAGAATGAAAGCATCGTTTTTTTTCACATGTAATAAACAGTATGATTTGTTTTTCTGGTGGCTTTTAGTTGTCTTTGTGCAATGAAATAGGTATCTGATTCTTAAGGTAGAGAAAAGGCTGGCTTCTAGATGTTGATTGAATATTTGTGTGTAGTACTGCTGCTTATGACCATCAGTTAGTTTGTTATTGTATTAATTATCTGTTGAATCTCTTAAATCATCCCAGAGCTGAGCTGAGTCACAAGCCTTTCAGAAAATGTTGGATTGAAAACCTAAACAGTAGTACTTAGCCGGTATACAGAAGTGGAATGCTTAAAAATGTGATGTGGACCTCAGAGTTTGAATTGGGCTACGGAGTTACTTAATTAATCCCATTTTAGAATAATATCCTAAAGCAACTCCTACTGATCTGGCCAGCAGGTCATGTCATTCTGCAGTAGCCTTTGCAAGGTGATTTGTACCATTATTTGTACAAGCACTTCAGAAAAGCAGTCTTGTGCTTATCCCATGGGCTTAAACCATAAATGCTGAAGACAGGAGATTAAGGAGAAAGAAGAGGTAAATGCTGAGGATGAAGAAACAGAGCAACCTTGGTCGTGGTTTCCTCTGTGCTTAGCAGTGCCCCAGTTTATGAAAATGAGTTTGCAAGAACCTGCATGCTGAATCTGGCCATAATACTCCTCTGAACCAGCAGAGGATCAAAGGAGATTGCAAATGGAAGTATTTTACATAACTGTCAGCGTGGTGTTGCAGTGCTAATGACTCCTTAGCTCATCCTGTTCATCCGCTACTCTTCTTAGCAGGACTGCAGACAGAAAATAAGCTATTTGCACTATCTGGACACCTCAGGAACTTACAATAGTGCGTACCAAAACATTTTGTTCATACAGACACTCCTGGGATGAGAAAAGGGGCGCAAAGATCTGGACAAGTATCTCTGAATCCTAACAGCTGCTGGGGCAAATGGGAAAAAAATAGTGACAGCTGTTTTTATACAAAAGGGAAAATACAAGAAGAGAAAAGGAAGAGTGAGCACACAGGGAGAAAGAACCTGGAAAAGGATGTACTCTGGGATACAATACATCGTGATTCAGATTAACAAAATACCATACAGCATTGTGAATTCCCAGAAATGGGGTTCAGACTCTGAAGAAAGACCTGTTTGACTGTAGCTGAAAAGAGAGGAAACAAGATGCCCATCAGAAAACCGTGAAAATTTTGATTTGTCAAAGCAGAAAAAAACTTTAACACACTCTTCTAGCTGAAGGAAATATATCTTCTCCAAAAAGTGCACCACAATCTGAGCAGAGCCTCCTGACCAACACAAACATTAAAAATATTTCATCCGGGAATAGTAACAAATGTCTGCCCAAATCCTAAGACTAATCACCTTCTTTTTCTCTAATGGAGACATGCAAAGATACTGCTTAACAAGCTGCAACTTACAACTTTAATTGTATAGTTCCAGATCTGACCTAGTAAATTAGTATAAATATTTGTGCTTTCCATTGAAGAAAAAACACAGAGGTGCTGTGGGGTCATGAGAGCTTGGGTTTCCCAGGAACTCTGGCTCTGGGGATGTTTGGGAGGAGTCCTTGGAGAGGCAAGCTCTCCTACAAAACTCACGAAGAGTTTAACTGGTATCCCACCTTCAACTTGGAAAACATTTATCAGAGTATCAATCTTTAAAATACTCTGGTATTGACAAAATTTTATCAGCAAAAAGTTTTTTACACCCTAGACTTGTAGGAGAACTAGTAGTGTGAAAGCCAAGACTTAAAATGAACCAAAGCAGTATCACCAATATTTGTTTGGAAATTCTTCTCAAAAAAAAATGTGTCTGGATATCCATGGCCACAGTAACAAGTAGAAAATTCTGTGGTGTTAGTATTGATTAATGAGACTATATTTCACCTCAGCCTTACATTGATTTTTGATGGACGTACAGAGTGATGACTCCAGAGAGCCCATCACAGAGCTGCGCTTTATTACTGTATGCCTTTTATCTCATCTGTGCTCATTGGTTTCTCCTCTCTGATGCAAGTAAGTCAAAGATACTAGCCACAAAGATATTTTGGTTTGTTTAGTGACACAGCTGTCAGGAGAGTATTCTACCTCTTAACTTCCATGTGTGTTCATAAAGCTAATCTTGAATTTTAGATGTAGGAGCATTATTTAGCCTAGCAGAATGTAGGATGCTAGTTTTTGTCCTTTGTATCTACTTCAAGTGCTAGTATGAATTTGCAAATTATGTCTGGTACTGTCCTTTTCTGTAGTCCACATTTGCCTCAGCCCTTCCCACCACTCCAGCTTTGATGGAGAACAAAAAGCATGCATAAGGGAATGACTGAGAATACAGTTGGCCTTCTAGTCTGCAAGCACATTTTGCTGGCTTATGTCCAGCTCTTTATCTACCAGAACCCGAAGTCCTTCTCCGTGGGGCTGCTGTCAGTGAGTTATTTTCCTAGTCTGTAAACATATCTAGGATTGCCCTGACCCTAGGGCAGGGATTGCACCTTGCACTTGTCCCTGCAGGACCTCTTTAGGTTCACATGGGCCCACTTTTAAAGCCTGTCCAGGTCCCTCTGAATTTTGAAGGTGTTGCGATTGTTAAATAAATATATATTTTTTTCATTTGGTCCATGATTTTATTTATCTACAATTTGCAATAATGAAAATATAAAATATTAGTCAATACAGCAGTGGTTTATGAGACATCCTGATTTTTTTTTTTTTTTTTTTTGTCTCAATACATATTTGTGTTTCTTTTCATTAACACCCCAGTATTTCAAACATAATTGTGCCTTATGCTATAATTCTGATAGTAAATAGCAGGGAGAAAATTGCCAGGTTTCAGTCCTGCTGAACTTTTTCCTCTTGGTACCAGTTGATTGTGTTAGAAATTGCTTGAAGATCTTTTTGTGTTAGAAAGAGTTACGGGACAGATTTTTTATTTGTTCCTCAGTAGACACATAAATGTATTTAAAAATAAAGGTTTTTAAATCTTACAAACAAGGCACAAAAGTAAGAGTAATTTACTTATAGAGAAGCATAGATTATCATTTTTACTGAGGTTTCATATAGCAGAAATAATACTTTAATGTATCTAATTACCCTAATGCAAATCTAATTTACATTTTAACAATATATGTTGTTGTAAGATGCTGTAATGTTCCTAATACAAGTGAATTCTGATTTTTGGTGGAGTAAATCATATTACAGTCACTCCATAATAATCATATTTACACGATTTACAAAGGTGCCATGATTAATAACAACAAATGTGAGCATAATAGATTAAAGAGAAGTCTCTTGTACTAAAAGAGCTAATTTCCCACAGTTCCCTTCCTTTTGTTCAGTCAGTTGTGGATGTGGCTGCTAGGGCTGTTTTAGCCAGCACATTGAGGTCTGGCTCCGTGAAGTGTCCTTACCACCTGGAAATAAAGCCTTTTCTCCCCTGGTATGTAATGATCCGCCACTTCTCTGTGCATCCTTTTCTCTGGTCTGCTGGTGTTCACTAACAGTCTGGTATGGAATGCAAGCTTGCTGCCTGGGGAGAAAAGGTAAAAAGGAACATTTTGCTATTTTACAACTCATACCCCTGCAAAGATGCTGATGAGTGGTTTCATGATGCAACCTCCAGTTGCCAGTTCCATACAGTCTGAGGAGATACTCTGGGCATGCAGTCCTGATCCACCTAAGCACGTACTGAACCTCATTTGTGTTTCAGTGCTGTGTCAGACTGGGGCTGACATGCCTACAAAGAGTAAAAACTGTGAATAAATCCACCACTACCCAAACAGTGATCCTAAGCAGAACTTAATGAAAGAGGCTTGTTTGGAACATATTCCAAATGCTGCAGTTATTTCTTTTGCTTGCTTGCTAATGGGTGGAGCACTGTCTCCTCACTGTGGTCCCATTCTCCTTGCTGAAGTTACTGGCAAAGGGGCTGGCAACCTCAAAGGACAAAAGATAAGCCTTGTGTCCCTGCTATGTTTTTCCTCTTCCATCTGTTTTCCCACCTGTGTTTATACAGGCTTTCCTTCATTCAGCGACCCAGACGTATGTTCCAGGAAATTATAACTCCATTTTTCTGTTTTTAACAGATATTGTGTTAAAGCTGAAGGAATGCCAATCTTGCTAGGGGAATCCAAACTGAGTGTGTAGGATGTGTAGGGTATATTTTTATCATTTACGTTAGCCAGGGCCCCCCATGGAGATTTTCGTTGTGTTTGTAGTTGGAGGGAGTTTCCTAATTCCAATAGACATGTGTGCAGTAACTCATGTACCCAGTTTGTGATTTGTCTCTTGTGGTTCTCTCTCCCTGCTATTTTTCTTTTTTCATCCCCATTGAGGATCTCAGTGGTATCATGCCACTTAGAGTCATCAATAAGACAATTTGTAGACTAACTAAAACTCATATTGCTTTAAAAGTTTTTTGTTGTTGTTTTGGTTTGGGTTTTTTTGTTTGTTTGTTTGTTTGTTTGTTTTTCTATAAGCTTCCAGATATCTGGAAGCTATGTGAAATATGAGGAAGTACTAATGATTCTCTAAAACTACATTTTTAATACAATGCTGATTTATGGTATATTTATGAGAGTTGCTCTACGTAAAGTTTCATATATAATGTTGATACTGCTTGCACTGAAATAAGAGACGAATGCCTTTTTTTAATTTAGTCAAGGACACATATATGAAACTTCCAAATACCACTATTCATCTAGCAAAATCACATATAAAGCTGATTTAAATCCCATCTTCCCAGAATTCGGAGACAACTTAAGGGATTGCTTTTTTTTTTTTTTTTTTCCTGTTTTTATTCTGTAGCATTGGTTTGTTAGTGTCACTTATGGAATATTTTTAAATGTTTTATTTTGCCTCGGTTATTTAGTGCCCTTTCAAGCTTTAGCTTCTAATAAATTGTATTTTGTATTTCCTTCAGCTTCTAGAAGTCCAATTAGACAGAACTACTTCGACCTACCTATTATTTTTGGATCTTTTCCCCATTTCAGAACAGCAATTGTCAGTATATTTTAGACCAGTGCAGTGGAAAATAATACCATGGGAAATGTTGAGTCACTTTAGATTATGTTTTGCCGCTTCTTTCTTTCTGGGTACACTGTAGGTACTTCCTTTGGATGGACAACTTTTAAGGATTTGCAGTATTGTATTGTTTATATAGAGAGAAAATGCTGTTCAGCTGCCTGACTGCTCATTGCTTTACTCCTTGTGATTTATACTTGAACAATATAATATGATAGAATTTTACATTTTGCAAAAATACTGCAGATGGCTACTTGTTATTCAAAGTAATGGTGAATTACAGCTGTTAGGATTTATATGCCAATCCAGCATCTCACTGAAAATACATAATTAATTGTAAGTAGCTTCCCTGATGTACTTGCCACATTCTTAATGGAAAGTACACAATTATATGCTTAAAGATCTCCATACCAACTCACTTGTAAAACACTTTTAGGTGAACAATATAGAACATTTTTCTAAGACTATTGCTTGAAAGAGGTCATAAAAATGGAATGTCTTTATTACCACAAACTAGTTTGCCATTTTGAGGATACAGTTTTCTCATGGTACAGCATAAACTCCTTCTACTATACATCATGTTGTTCTTTTGACACCATATTTTATACACAAAATACCATGCAGATGGGAGAATTGCTCACAGTTTAGACATAGTACTATTTTTAAAAGTTTAAGGAAGTTTTTAAAAATGTTAGAGACTTTTTAAATAAGTTAGAAAAAAAAATGACTTGCTCTGAAATCCTACTAGAAAGTAGATTTGATTTTAGTTTTGTTATTTAGAAATAAATAAGACGTATATTTAATAATATTATTGAAAGAAATGATTATATAATCTTCACTATTTAAATAACATAGGCTTGAACTCAAATGATAGTTCTTATTCTGCAAATTCATGAATAGTTTAACTAATTCCTAATTTAGTATTTATAAGCAAGAAAACCAGCACACCCAAAATGTCACATCAGCATACACTGAAAATTTGAAGTGACAAACACAGATAAAGCAAATGATAATTTTGCAAGAAACTTCACTTTTGGACGGTATAATTTAATCTAAATATATGAGTTTAGATTAAATATTTCATCTAAATATTTAATTTGAAACTGACAGACTGTGATCATTTGTTTAATAATTTAAACAGAAAAAAAAAAGAAGTGCAATATTTTTATAGACCACTAAAATTCAGTTACAATAATAGTTTAATTAGCAACAGTAATTTGCCAAGATGGCAAGAGCCATGCACTGAATTCATAAGGAATTATCTGGGTTTTTTCAAGGAAGACTCCAAACAAAAGGCATAAAATGAGTGGAACAAAGCCACTTTTGTACTTTGACCCAACCAGTATAAAAACTAAATCTATATTTAGGCACATTATCTTGAAATCTAAGTTTGTTGCTGTTTGCTTGATTTTAAATTAAAAATAAAATGATAACAAGATAAAATGATTTACAAGATAATAATTGGCATATCTTAATCTCTTGCAGAAAGAACACTATTCCGAAATAGAATAGGACTCTGTGGATACTCTGTTGTAAATAATATTGAAAACAAAGTAGAAGCTTGCATTTTTATTTTACATAACGATCCCAAGCTTTTCTATCAAACAGAGCTTTCTCGAAAGACTGAGCTGAGAAAATAGGCAAGATGTGAGAAACATCGCTGCCTCTGCTCTAATCGTGAACCTTAACCACAGTTATTTGCTGCAAGTACAGAGAGAAAAAATAAAAGACAGGTCAGGATGTGACATAAAATGGCTGTCTGGGGAGATGACATGCCACTTTTTATAGAGGCAGTTGTATTCCAGCCGCGTATGTTTGGCTATCTTTCTTGATGTGAAAGTAATCATGTCTTAAAACCTTACTGAAAAGATTTAAATTTTACTTCCAATATATATTAAGCAAATTATATTGAAATATGTTTATTGGTGTATCAGTTTTTATCATACAGTGAATATGAGGACTTAAAAAATCAAGTTATCTACCATTTTTTTTTTAAATTACAAGTCATTAGAGACTGCCTAAGATGGGTTGACTTACAGCACTCAAGCCCACCTTCAAAATGAATATATGCTCAGAATGTATTTTCTGTATCAACTTTAACTCTTAGCAGAGTAGATAGCATTTTAAAGATTCTGCCAGTTAGCTTAAATGATATCATCAAACTGATTTTCTAAGGGCTACTGTAAAGTAGTGTATCAAGCCTTATTCAAGGAAGTGGACTGGTACAGAACAAGAGTTGTTGGAAGAAATAATAAGATAGACAACAGAAAAGACAAAATTGCATCCAGAAAAATAGGAAGGGGCATACTTTCAGGATTGTTGACAGACCTGAAATAAATTTTAAAAATTGCTCATATATTTTAAAAGTTTCTTTTTAAAAATTCCCTAGAAATCCTATCAAAGTTTGGGTCAACAAGAGTTAAGGCAATTCTTTTTGAAAGAATAATTTTTCCCCAGGATATCTGTGCTATCTCCAAAGAACTAAATGCACCTCTTTGCCAACTAGAAATTACATTGGAAAAAATAAGAATCGAATTTCTCGAATTAAACCACTTACCAAACCAAAAATTAGATGTATAAACACAAAGATTAAGCGGATGAGAACTTGGGTGGGAGACCGGTATGGAAAGGAGTAATGGGAAGAAGTGCAGAAACAGAATTAATCATTCATCTCTATCTTAGATCAGGAAAATAGTTACAAAAATTCTATCATGGATGCTTTTCTCCAGCTGCTTCTAAACTCATCTGTTTTGAAAGCTCCTTCTTGTCTCAGGGAGGCTTTGAAGACAAAAATGACTGAGTCTGAAGGATACCTTCTGGCTGGGAGGGATAAATATAATAGTACTTTGTGTTGTGAGTGCTGACATCCCTCATTTTTTTCCTACTGCAGATTTCTCTCAGGAAGACTAAAATCCTTATTTTTCCTTGA
Organism: Chrysolophus pictus; assembly: GCA_037305975.1. Classification (NCBI taxonomy): domain Eukaryota; kingdom Metazoa; phylum Chordata; class Aves; order Galliformes; family Phasianidae; genus Chrysolophus; species Chrysolophus pictus. The sequence goes on from CM074614.1 coordinate 65,257,567, forward strand.
TATAGCTCCTTAGTATTATGTCATCTTCAAACATAGAAACAAATTTTCTCTTCAGTACCTATTTAATTCTCTTTTTCTCACATGACATGTTACATTTAGGACATCTTCATGATAGAAGATTAACGGAAGGTGCTGTCAAGGAGAAACAAATATTTGCAAACAAGAATTGCATTCCTAACTTGTCATAAGGGGACAGATAAAGAATCTAGCTAAAATTCTGCATTTTTAATTGTTATATTAATAAGTATATAATTCACTTTTTTCCCCATCTTTTTTCTGTTTAGAAAGTGGACAATTTCAACCTTACTGGTCAGTGCACATCTTAAATTTATTTTATGTGCCTTGTTAAATTAAATTAATAATTAAATAAATTAGATGATGAACATTCTGAGAGCTTGTATCAAAATTTACAGAGTCAGGCATTTGAAATGACTAGAAACAGGCAATAAAAATGTGAAAGAAACTTGTTATCTGTTATTTTTTTATTTAGTAAAAAGACCCTGTAAAGGCAACATCTATCATACATAGTTAAATTAGACTTAGGTAGAGCACTCAAAAAGCGATGGAAGACTGGAACTAAAGCTTTAAAGAAGTTGCTTAGCTGTAATTGGCTAGTCTTACTTCAAAATAGCAACATCTCATGAATTCTCTGTGGTTAATCATTCTGTCTGTCTGAAGACAACTTTATGGACAATTGCACACTCTGAAAACTCAAACTAACCAGTCTGTAACTCTGTATTTACTGTAACTAAAGTGGGAAGAGATTAGTGGGATAGTTTTTGCACATTTTTCTTTTGACTGTCTGGCTTACATATTTGACTGTAAAAGGCAGTAAATGTCTCAAATTTCTTCCTTCCTTAAGTTCTGCTTTTTGCTGCAGGAATGTTCCTGGTTAGCACTGACTATATTTCAAGATTTCTCAAATATTGGACAGAATGGAGGAATGTATTTATCCAAGTGTTACCTGAACCTTTTCAGTTCCATCCACTCTTGGGTTTGGGGGATGTCACTCATAACTCCCCAAGAAGTCTCAATTATTTTGCAAAATCATTGTGAAATAAAATCTGTCATTTATTCACTATTTTGAAGAAAATGATCATTGTAATTGATGTAATCTACTGTCTGTATAATCACAAGACCCAGTATTAGTCATTCCAGTGTCTAAAATAAAAATTATGCTTTTTTATTTGTTTGTTTTGTTTTTTGCAGTAGTTTAAGACATTGAAAGAAAAAGATAAATTCATTAAAAACGTAGAAAATATAGAAGTATTTGATATCTTCCAGAGTTTAAGAATAGTGACAGACATGCAGAAATGCATGTTAAAGCATCCATTCCTGTTTTCTATATCAGCAGTACTCAAGTCAACAAAAACCTAGGAAAATGCTCTACTTTTGAAGGATGTGATTTCTCAAGTCTCTTTTAATTTTTTGGAGTTCAGATAACTGTTTGCTAAAGAAAAGGTGTCACTTGTGTTACCTGTTATAAAGTATGCCCCAGGCTGAAGGTTACATTACCTAGCTGACTGACATGCCAAGAATGGTGCCCATTGGCTAATTCCTGGTCAAGGTCAAGAACTGTTGGTTTTAGTGTTTTGCCAACTTGTTGCTGCTTTGAAGAGTTAGATCAGAGAGGCAGAATAATCAAGTTCTGGAAAACTTGCTTTGAAGTGTCTAAACTCCAAGCAATTAAAAAGAATTATGACATACAATAAAAAGGTATGAAAGCACGGATGGATGGAAAGAGTTGTCATTCATCTAATTTCTTTCCATAAAAGTTTAGTAACACATTGGTCTCTATAAAGTAAGTAATATTCTAATCCTCTGTCCTGTTCTCCTAGAATTTTCTGTAGTAAACTAGACTGACTGACCCAAGCTTTTGAGTGGCTTTGATTTTCTCTCTTTCTTCTGCTGCTGAAAGTTGCCAGATGGTCTGAATAGCTGCTTACCTATTTCCACAGCAACATATCTGCCTGCTTCATGATGAAACAAGCTTCCTGCTGAGGAAATGAAGCAAGAGTCAGCTGTCCTCAGCTGGAAGGACACTTCATTAGACCCTGTAATGCTGAATCTTACAGATAATAGGAAATCTTTTATGGCTTTAGAAATTGGCAGAGCTCTTAATAAACTGCTATAGTTTCAACATACATAGAAATTGCTAATTATTTTTAATTTATTTTTATATGGAGAGGACTATATGACTAGTTAACTAACCTCTTTGTTTCCACAGGAAAAATTGATTTCTGTACCTAGTAAAGTGAACTTTTGCTCTAATTCTGGTATTTCTGCCTTTGCAAAAACTGTGCATATTATACTGATTCTTTGTAATATTTCATTTTCTACATATTACTGTATACCATTCTAAAGTAAGAAATGTATTCCTTGGAGATAGTACTAGCTTAGTATCCTGTAATGAACCAGCTGACTACTTGATTCATAACTGTTTCCTTTTTCAGCACAGCTTTTCTGTTTGTGGTCATATTTTGTCGGCCAGGCAACTTTATATTGTTACTTGGATTTCTGGAGTTTGCCAGAGGGAAAAAAAAAACAACCAAAACATTTCTTAGGTCTGTCTACAGAAATAGGAAACCGTTGTTAGAATAACTAGTCCATATGCTTATCCAGCAAAAGACTAAGGGTTGCAACATCACAAATAATGCTTGAGGTGATGTGCTCCTATAAAGAATAAAAAAAAGTTTAGGAATCTCACAGCAACAGGAGAATTCAAAAAGTGAACACAATGTTCTTATTGAAATATTGCCATATATGTATGTAACAGATATGTTGTTGATGAGGTTTTATTATTGCAGTTATAATCTTCAGAATTGGTTTAGCTTCAAATTTTGATCATTGTAGTTTTTTCTGTTGGTTTCTTGACAGCAGATAATGCATGTTTATTGAGTCCTTACCTCTATTATTTTCAGAGCACCATTGCTCTGTGGGACAGATCTGATGTAAGCAGAACACAAATTGTAATTTTTGCAGATAAACTAGGTGATTTTTATTCAATATGGTCCATAAAATCAAATGAATGTTTTTAGCATTGTTTGGTATTGTCAAATAATTTTTCATTAGTACAATGATTGACATTTGTTTTAAACTGTTCTAGGGAACAACTGTCAAAAAAGATTAAGTAATTAAAGTAAATCTTGCATTAAGAGTTTAATTACAGGTTCATTCTAGCCTAATATATAATTGTTAATGGGAATTAAAGACATTTGTACATTTGGAAAGTTAGAAGTATTTGACACTTTTAAAATGTCAGCATGAAGGCAATGCACTATGCTAGCCACAGGTACGAAAATTAGTCACTAATATTCTGCAGGCAGTTTCTTTTTATGTTAATAAAAAACCTTGTTTGTCCAAACTGAAAATAGCCTATGCCCTTTGTGTTTTCCTGCACACTCCTGTGCTATTGTTTGTTGTTCATAGTCCATTTAAATCAATTGAATGTCAACGAGAGCATAATTGGTGAGGGCACATGGTGTTCTCAATGCCACTAAGACAAATTATAAGCATACCCTGGATATTTTCATCACTTTTTCTCTTGAAGTCTACAGTTCATTTATTTATATATATATAATATATACAGTTAATTTTATATATACATATTTATATATATCTCTCTCTCCAGAATATACTTTATATATATATATATACATGTATGTATGTATACATGTATGTAAGTATGTATGTGTATATCCTGGATGTATTCATTACTTTTTTCGTCTTTCCTCTTCAAGTTTACATTTAATTTTATATATATTCACATACATATAAAGATTTTTATTTATCTAAAAGAACACAAGTATTTGACAGGAATATCCTTTTCAGACTCCATGATATTCCTCATATTTTTTCTGTCACATCTTTTCATATAATATGTAACTAGAAGACTTTATTACCGACATCAAGAGCCTTCCTCAGAGATGTTCTTAAACCAGAAGTTGTGGCTTGACACAGACTTGATTTTCAGACTGAAATGTATAATTTACATAATGATTCCTTCCAGTCTTCTTACTTTACAAGAGTAATGAAGGAGGAAAGTTGGACAAAAAATAAATAAAAATTATTGCAACAACTTCCATGATCTCCTGGATGAGACCTAAAAAATACCTTAGGAAACAGGGTGGGCATTCAACTGCGTGAATATATCTCCCGTTGGGCAAAATGTCCTTCTCATTCTTGTAACTAAAATGCAGTGGGTGCAATCATAGGAGAAAGGGTCAGGATAAGCTGGGGGATGAAAGAAGGAACAACTGACTTCTGTGTGACCTGGCTGGCTCTTTACAGTTAACAGTCATTTTTCATGGGTAACAGGTCTTTTGAGGGACATCGGGTTGGAACTCTAACAATACTCATTAGTCTATAAATTCTCCCCAGAGCCATAGCGATTCAACTACAATTTATTCTAGTACTGAGTGCAATTTAATGTACTTTGATTTATCCATTACTATTTAAGCATTTTAGCTCCTAAGCCTTCAGGGTTAGGTGCCATGTGGAAATTCTTCAGCAAAAAGTATCAGAACAAAAACCATCAGGGTTCTTTATATCCTATATTAATAAAAAATGTGTTCTGTTAAAGTCATACATCAAAAGAAGGGATTGTACTAGCACCTTACACATTTGAAGTAAATATTGCAGAATTCCTTGTTTGCTAAGGAAAAAATATTTGTATTTCCACATTTCATTGAGTATGATCGATTGTGTTAGATACGAGAGTGTTAGGAGACTGGTTCCTAGTCCACTTCCTGTGTTTAAATACGAACTCAATGCTATTATGTGCCAGAACTGTGTAGGAAAACCTATCTCCCACTGAAAACCTAGAATTCAGAATTTTTCGGTGTTTTCTCATTCCCAAGCATGAAAATTGGATCAACTAAAACATTTCTTTTTGCAACTGACTCTTAAATTTTGTACTTTAAAAAAAAAATCCAAATAGTTTTCCAATAGTTTCCAAGCTCTCTTTAATTTTGAAGTCTTCCGAGAACAGCTTCAGTTTTAGCTGAATATGAAAAAACATTTATACCTGAATTTTGTGTTAAATATTCTATAGGTAATAGTGAACCTCCTGTAAACTTGTCTAATGTAAAATGTAATTGAAAAGAGGGGTGAAGACAAAGAAAAGAATGACTATGTATGCATTTTAAAAGAGAGATATCTTCAATACCTTCAATTTGACAACTTTATAAACGTATAAGAACTTAAGTAATGTCTGAATATTGAGCTCTTCTGTTGGGAACATTCCATGAGATCGATTTATATATCTCTCTCATTCTTCCCCGTATGTTTTTCTGTTGCAATCCTTTCACATTGACTTCGGCCTTTATCCAGTAATTCTTTTCTTGTGGATTCAAGAATCAACAGTTTTAAAGCTTGGATTGTTTTTTTAGGACTCTGCATATGGCTTTGGTCCCACCAGTTCCAGAATAGTGAATTCCTGTTGGAGAAACTCTCAAAGAAAGCCCAGTAGACTAATCAAATGATGTAATCATAAAAGGGTTCAACTGTTAGCAAAATGAGGGGGAAAAAAAGCTGAAATTTTTAGTTTTGGCTCCCAAACTGTCTATGACATAGAACTTCAAAAAAAAAAACCAGAAATCATTTTCATGCTTGAAGCATTTTTTCTTAGAGCAGTTCTTGTGTTCAAAAATCACATATTAAAATAGTATAGAAAATCTGTTTAATGATTAAAAGAATCAGTAATGTATTAGTTGAATATATGTATTTTAGAAATCAATAGAATCACTTGGGTTAATTGAGTCTGCAAACTGTTTGATGACTGATGAATCGTTTCTTACAACTAGAAGGCTTTTTTTTTAAAAAAAGAAAAGCCTGATAAAATCTGAGCTGAAAAACACAGCTCTTAAAGGAAATCAGTTATTTCTGCAGAGTAGCAGAGACAAAATCAAATATTTTTAAAATTGCCTATGCAACCTTGCATAAACAGCAATAGAAAAATTGCCTCTGAGTACTTGTTTGCACTGAGTCACTTCCTAGCCGTTAAGTAACACATGATTCACTAACTTGTTTCCTGTGTGTAATGAATTTTTCTCTCTCCAGAGATTTGCCTCTTGACCAAGGGCCGTCGGACTGCCAGTGTACGGGCAGACACATACTGTCGCCTCTATTCCCTCTCGGTGGACAACTTCAATGAGGTTCTGGAAGAGTATCCCATGATGAGAAGGGCCTTTGAAACAGTGGCAATTGATAGACTTGACAGGATAGGTATCGTAGATTTTCCATATTTTGTATTCTTAAAATCTGTCTAGCATTTCTTCCTTGAGTTGAAGGATAAAGTGTCCAGATTAAATCTTTGTTACAGATGTCATTTCTGTTACACAGTAATAAATGTCCTGATGATCTATATATAAATAAGATGTGTCCAGGAAGGTAGTTCTGCAAGCTCACTTTTAAATAATAAAAAACTATGAGTTTTAGAGAGCACTGGTGCTCTGTGAGAATTATTTTGTATAGTTTAATTATCATTACTATTATTTATTAAGCCTATATATTTCTTTTGCTACCCTCAGCAATTCAAGGGGTTTATCCAGTTTAGTGAGACATACATGACATTTTCCTACATAAATAGTTTAGAGATAGCATCTATAATGATGAAAAGAGCTGAAGTCTCCCTGTGCTCTCAAAACCTGTGTTTATTGAAGTGAGCTAATCCTTTGCAGCAGGGCTCTCATTTTCCTCACAACATGGGCACTGTTAGCATTGATGACTGCACACTGACATTACTCAAATCTGCTTGCAATCACAAAAGCAGGCCAAGGATATCCAAGTGAAAAGCAGAATGATATGGCAGATTATCAAAATAAGTGTGTTGCTGTTGTGCAACCAGCCATTCTAGTAGGATGTGTTAGATAAAATATATGGCTTTAGGTAGAGAGAAATGAAGTCTGATCGTCCTTATTGACACTGATTTTAAAATGCAATTATTCATAAAATATCTTTTTTCCTATTTTTTATGTTGTTTCCTAAACTTGACAAGAAAATTCCAGTGTAACAATTTCCCCATATACAGCTGAGTCTTCGGTTTCTTCAAAGGGAATACAGAAAGACTTGCAGAGCATTGTCATCGTGCTGTCTATTCTAAGCTGAAATGTGATTTGGATTTGGCATTTGTGTTTTCCGTGTTACAGTAGGAGTAAAGAAATGAAATACACATACAGGTTTATAATATTGAAGAGATCTCTTTTATTATTTTGGATTATGATTACTTAGTATACTAATTTATCCTATTAAAAATTTTCAAACTCTTAACAATTTGTCTTCCAGTGGTCTTTGAAAGTGCAGTCCAACTCCTAAGTAATATGTGCCTAAATAATGCTGGTATTAAAGGGCATTCTGCTCTTGCAGCAGTAATTCAGTCTGAAGTGCTATGTTTACAACACAAAATCTATACAGCACAAAAGATAAAATGCAGATTGTGTTCTCTAAAACAGAGACAACTCAGTGCAGTTGTATGCCTCTGTATCTGATGACAGAAAATTGAGTGCATTAAGCAAACATCAGGATAAGAGACGAGATCAGTATGCTGTATGAAGCCTGCTGTTCGGGTAAGCAGGTACTGCATTAGTAGTGAACTCGTATTAGGTCATACACATAAGAAAAGATGATTTCGTATATACTAAGGGTCAATGGTTACTAATGTCTAATAATTAGTTCCAGGGAATGTACTAAAAGGCAGATGTATTTATAACTTATGTAAGAGTTAAGTGGAAATTAGGACGGTTTTGCAATCAGAAAGGTATGCAGAGCCTGGTGGCTTTTTCCATCCCATTGTTCAGTAAATTACCATGGTTACATTTTCAGAGTAATCGTAATAATGGCAATGCACTGCAAGTGAAGGGGCACAGGAAGTTCAGGTGAACATGGCGTGTTATTATAGCATGCAGTTCAGGAACAGAGTGAGGGAGATCAGACTGTGAGTGAAGGCCACAGGCAGTTACAGTGCTGATGTGCCCATCAGTGATGGAAACCAAAGTGTGAAGTCATCGTGTCAAGCTGGCTAAGTATTTTGCTTGTCTGTGCAGGGAAGAAGAACTCCATCCTCTTGCAGAAGTTCCAGAAGGACCTCAACACAGGGGTGTTCAACAACCAGGAGAACGAGATCCTGAAGCAGATTGTCAAGCATGATAGGGAGATGGTACAGACCATCGCCCCGGTGAGCTTGCAGCAGATGCCCGCGCTGAACTCCAGCAGCTCCACCACCTCCTCGTCGCGCGTCAGGACGCAGTCCCCTCCTGTTTACACCGCTGGCAGCCTGTCCCATGGTAACCTGCACTCCCCCTCACCCAGCACGCAGACACCCCAGCAAGCCGTTATCCTCTCGCCCTGCTCCTACACCACTGCCGTCTGCAGCCCACCAGTACAGAGCCCCCTGGCCGGCCGAACTTTCCAGTATGCCTCACCCACAGCCTCGCAGCTCTCTCTCATGCAGCAGCCTCAGGCACCCCAGCTGCCCCCAGGCACTGCACCCAAGAATGAGGTCCACAAGAGCACCCAGGCCCTCCACAACACCAACCTGAGCCGGGAGGTGCGGCCCCTCTCTGCCTCGCAGCCCTCCCTGCCTCACGAGATCTCCACCCTGATCGCCAGGCCTCACCCCACTGTGGGGGAGTCCCTGGCCTCCCTTCCGCAGCCGGCCCCCGGCAGCAGCGCACCTCCAGCCAGCCGAGCCACCGTCCCACAGCGGGTCTCTCTCTTTCGACAGATGTCCTCGGGAGCCATCCCCCCAAACCGGGGGGCCGTGCCACCCGCAGCCTCCCTGCCAAGGGATTCTTCTGCAGTCTTAAGCACAGAGCCCGAGGGAGACAAGCCACGGTTCGCGTCAAACTTATGATCCCTGGTGACTGCGAGAAGCAGACTTGCGACAAACTGAGAGTGGTCCCAGGAACTGTTTTAGCCTGTTTCCTCATGTACCCCAGCAGTCTACTATGAGAAAAATACTTTAGACAGCTTTGCCCTACATAACGAATGTAACATTTATATATATATATAATATATATATATATCCAAAAAAAAGTGATTAAGAAAACTTGTTTGAATTCATGTCTTTCTTTCTTGAAATCATTAAAGAAATCTAAATTCAGCTGTAAAATTATTTATTTTTAATGTGTCAACTTCAAAACCAATCTAACAGATTTCGCTGTTCTTGAAATTTCTGGTTTCCATGGGAAAACTGTCAACATAGTAACAAACTTCAAACAAGTATAAAACAAACAACCTAACTAAAACGTAGCACTGACTGAGTGGTATTCTGAAACTGTCATTATTCCGTTTGTTCACACCTACTGTTAATAATTTCCCGTGAAGAGTTCAGTTGTTGTTTCCCATCACGTCTCCCATTTTAGCACTTTCCATTCCGAATTAGATTGACAAACTAAGGCAGACACTAGCGCTCCTCTGGATAGGTTGTAGCCTCACACCATGTCAACCCTTCTGTTGTTTCAGAAAACTGGGTGGACTTCCTTCTTCACATTACAAAAGACTTTTACAAAGACTATTGCCATTGTAAATACCTTTTCAGACCCAAACAAAAATAGCTGCTGTGTGGTGTACCATTGCAAGGTCTTTGTTTAGGAATTTAGGTTCAACTCTTCACTTCAAAATTTACTGTTTTAAAATCTGTTAAAGCTAAGTGCAACACAACTGTTGAATTGTAATGCAATGGCTTAAAACCTACAATGTTACTTTTACATGCAATGTTTTATGCAAAATTGTACGCTTGATCCTGCAAACCGCTTGTACTTCACCAGTACCATCACTTTTCTTCTCCTTGCCCTAAATAGCATCCCAAAATACTCCATGCATGCTTTGGAAAAAAAAAAAAAAAAGACAAAAAAAAAGACAATAAAAATAGGTTCGGTCAGCCATTGTAGGAAAAGGCTTTATGGTATCTTAGAAAATAATAACCATTCATTGATGGTGTCTACCTTAAAATTCCTATAATGCTGACTTTGAATCTCTGGTTTAAGTCTAGAAGTGAGATTTTTCATTTAAATAATTATTTGTAAACCACAGCTTGATTTAGGCTTTCAGGTGCTTTCTGTGTCTTCACTGTAGTTTTGTAGTTGACTGTGGTGTTAATTTAAAAAAAAAATAAATATAATATAGCATCAAGTCTGTCTGGAAATGCACGATTTGCTCTTTGTATATTGTAATTAAATGGATAGTATATCCTAAGGCATGTAGTGTCAAACATAGCCCATAGGTACAAGGTTTATTATTTTTTATGTCTTCAAAACAGAAAGGAGATGGTAACAGAAAGCAGGGTTAAAGCATACTGTTTTGTGAATGTTTTGTTTTGTTTGCTCAAATCTTCATGTTATCTTATCCACAAAAAAAAGTTATTTCATAATCATTTGTGCCTGATTTACACACATTAAATAGAGATTTAAATTACGTGTCATATTTTAACTCATTGAATATCAGCATTATGGATATGATGCAAGCATACATTTTGATCCTTAAAACTCAGCTGACCCATGTTAAGGATGTGAATGGAAAGGAATTCTTCTTTTCCCATTAATGCTGAGTTTAACAGTGCATGGAAAAATTAAATAACATCACAAACTACGTAATGCAGTGAATCCAGATGTACTTGAGAGCCAAGTAAATACTCTAAAGCTAACAGAGCTTGAATCCATGCTGCCTGTTAAGCCTTTTACAAAAATGGTACATCAAATAAAATTTAAAACATATATATTTTTCCAGTTTCTGCTGACTCCCACTCACCAGTAAAAACAATGTAATTAACCCATTAACATGCTGCTGCCATTAATCAAGTGGCCCAGAGTAGTCTATGAGGAAGCGATCGTTTAAACGTGTTTGGAACGTTATGGATACGCTGCAAGACCATTTATTTCTCAGTACAATACCCCCGATATTATTTTAATGCTAACAAATTCTGTCAAGTAAGATCATATCCTGATCTTTCAAACTCTTTAAGGTTTACATTTAATAGGAGAAATGGGGTTATTAGCAAAATATTTTTATATATATTTTTATTTTATTTTAAGCACTATGAAGAAATATTAATTCACATGGTCTTTCAGTGAAACCATAAATAATTTTTAATGACTTTGTAATAGAGTGGACAATATCTAGGCTTTGTATGTTAATTCAAAAATAAATGGTACAGGGTATAAAATTATATACGTATATATATAATGTATGTATGAATGTATATATATTTAGATTAAGAACCAAATGACTCACATTCCTGTAATATAAAGGTCCATTGCTAGTTTCCGAACTGACCTATTTTCTCTGTACATAAGTAAGCCCATAAGTATGAAATCTTACATCTGTACAGGATGAAATGTATTAACGAAAAAGGTTGGATCTTACTGCTGCTGAGAAGACTATAGATCTGATTCTTACAATAACTATCATTGGGGATGAATTAGATATTTTTTTCTTTTGTCTTTGCTCAAAGCCATAAATAAATATATATAAAAGATTATTAATAAATTGAAGAAAATTTAAAAAATAAAACCATGAATATTTCCTTTTGTTCCGATATGTTTATAACTGGGCAAGTTTTGCTTTATCATGCAAGAATTTATAACTTAGCAGGTTTTGCTTTACCACGAAGGAACTACTTGCTTTTCCCATTTCTCTGTTCTTAGACTCAGAATTGATGTGCACCAAGTATGTGAAGGTGGGGAAAAAATGAGTCATTTTTTATGTAGGTAAATACTAAAAATGTGAAGACATACATGATGTACTCAGTCAATTCCTAAGCAATATTGCCTTGGTAGATTAGAGGAACTAATTGTGCTAAAAAGCATTATCTACACAGTAGTATTGTTTGAGCAATTACCACTAAACTGTAACATTTCTTCACTTATAATTAATAAACTGAGTAAACTCAAGCTTACTTGTATATAAAATTGCAACTATATCAGGTCTTACTATCTATGCCAGTCCTAAATAATACAGCTCTGAATTTTTGTATAAAACTTAGGATTTCGAGGGGTGATTTGTGTAGAAGTATTGTTCATTAATTACACTGTAGTTGACTGTAGGTGAAGAAAAAGAATCCATTCAAGCCAAGTAGATTTTTGTGTAGTAACTTCAGTTGGAACAGTCTAATGTTAAGTTGAATTACTGTGCTTATAAGCAAGTGTGAATAGTTGTATTTTCAAATTGCACCCTAAAGTCAATGATTACAATAGCATTTAATTAATTTTTGCTTTGCTTTACAAAGATTTAATTTCTGTCGAATTATAGTCAATGAAAGGATTTCCAAGAAGACCAGCATTTCTACAAATTCTAGTATTAGAGTAGAAGCTTGTTGGCTAGCAGCAAAATTCTGTTTAGAAATTATGGATCTGACCTTCAGAAAACAATGTAGTACATTCTGAGATATGTTATAAGAACTGGGTATATGCAGTTTATTTCTTTATTGAATTTGGCCTTTCTCTCTTTCTCTTTTTTTTTTTTTTTTTTAATTGGGAGAATTAAGACAGTATTACTGCCTTAGAACATATCCTCTGACAAATACATGTGAAATTTTAATCTGCACATTTCTACTAGCAGTGGGTACCCTGTGCTCCTTTGCATACCTAACAATTTGAATCACTCATTTGATTGGTATGGTGTGCCATATAGATGATCAGGTGGCATAATTTCTGGTCCATGGTTACATTTCCATCACCTCCGTGAGCACAGACAATATGTTAAGAACTTATGGTAATACTGAATTTTTCAGGTCAAGGTATTGGAACATCAGAAAGTGAAACACCGTGGTAAGGGACAAGCAAATTGTCCATCTAAATGAAGTAATTTTAAATCTGCCTGTGTGCCTTGTATGTATATTTACAAAACTTCCACATGTACATATGTCTCCTTTAAAAGGCATATTTTGTTGTTAAACATTTTGTAGACCATATAGGATGCATGCAGTCACTTAGATGGTCCCTGATTTATAAATTGAAAGACTCAAGAACACATTTGCACTGAGATTAAACTTTGCTCCACCCTTGGAACCGTAACACATACATGGTGTTCTTTGGCCAGCTTTCAGAAGCCATGTTTCTACTGCCTTTCAGTTACATGTCAGATTTGTTATGTGGATTTGCTTGTTCTCTGCCTTGAGAATTTTTCTGAGAGGCTGTTAGCAAAGATGCCAAATGCCATCTTATTTCTATAACCAGTTCAAATTTGCTGTGCATGACAGGCAAGCAGACACCTACAGGGATGCTGATACTGAACCGTAGACCTGAATCAAATCAGGGTCCAAACTGACAGTAAGTATCCAATACCAGCAGCTTCTACACAGTTACTGAAGAGTTTACATGGACACAGGCAATAGTAGCATTAGCAGAACATCTTACCCGTCTTCTATTTAATGTCTAGTCTTTATAGGTTCTGCACTGGTACCACAAACTGCAAGACGTTGTGTAATCATTATAGCAGAGCGTGACCATTGCAAATGGATTTATTTGCACCTTTTATTTAGGGAGCAATGTGTGTGCAGTCAGTGTTGAGTTTTCTTGCTGTATTGTAGGGGTTCTAAAGGGAGAGACCTGGCTTTGAAACAAGAATTAAAGTATAGGAGAGAGTAATAGATGTAGACTTCTATCTCTGTTGATGACAGTCATGAATTTGGGGGTTCTGGACCGGGCTTTGTTTGAATCAGATTTTCTATTTTTTTGCAAAGTCAATGCAAACAATGGTTTTTTTCTTGTACCACAGATGTAGTATGCATTGCTGAGGAAATGCCTGCATTCATCAATTTTTCTCATACTGGAAGATTTACTCTATCAGTTTCTCTAGTTCAGCCAAGAAACAGTGAGAGCAGTAACTGATGTTAGGTTATGGTCCACTGAAACGTGCAGTCTTCTACATAAGGAGAGAAGATGGAATATTACATTACTCCTATAAAGATCTGTCAGTATTCCTAAATATAAGCTTTTGATTCATATCTGAATCCTTCATGAAAGTAGATTATATTCTCATTGCAAACATTATTTTGTATGTTTGTTTTAATCTATCAATCAGTACCCTTCCTGTCTATGATTTGTCTTTATTCTTCATCCATGTTAAATCATTCTGGCAACAGAAATTTGTGCTGATATTTGGAGGTAGAGCAGTGTCAGCTATATTTCACTTTAGCTCATACTTGCATGTTGATTGAGAGGTTAAGATTTTGTTATTCTTGTTGTTTAAACCCTATAAAAGAATGTGCTCCATGCATTTTACCAACTAGTATTATGTTAATGCATGAGAAGGGCTCAAGAAATTTTAATGATTCATTTGGACCTTTGTTCATAGATCATAGTGGCCAGTAATAGTGGTTCTGTGTGAAAACCCTAGAGAATAATTAGAATATCTCCTTTCTTTTCTGCAGTAGTAAGATCATTCATCACTTGGTGGACTGTCCATCAGACTAATCAGATTTTAGATGGACAGCCCAAAGCTCTGGCTTTTTATGTTTCCTTTGCACAACCAACAGATGTGGACAAAATTCAAAATTGTCAAAATCTTGATTGAATGATTGATAATCATATAGAGAAATAAATTAGAGCATATGATAACATAATGTCATCAGGCATATAGCATCAGAAAGCAAGCAAGAAAGTGGAAAAAAGTGTTCTGGCACCACTATATGACAGAAGACAGTATGGGTCCCTAAGCATGGTGTGAACTGCCGCGTGAATTGGATCAAAGACAACATCTGGGCCATCAAGTGAGAGATTGTCTTTGGGCTTTTAATCTTCTGTTTTATTTGTATACATTTAAATCTCCCAGAATAACAAATCAAAATGCAAAAAGAAAAAAAAAAGTATTTGTAACTTTACAAATCCCTTAAGTCTTGGTCCTCTGCAAGTAAGCCTTACAATTGTGTTGTTTCTTGTTTCTTCTAGAGCAGAAATAATCTGAATGAAGATGTCTCAACTAAGACACATAAGGTTTGAAGTTTGAGAATATAATTACTTAATAGCCTCTATTTCCTTATTCAGATCTTTGGCAGTATTCTGTGAAAGAGGAATGTTTTTAGGTGGTCTTTTGCTATTTTTTTTACAGTTTGCAAAGCAACTGAGGCCTGGCATTGTTAATAGCTGGTGAAAACTGACGTATCTGGGGTGAAAGTACATAGTGTAGGCTGTGGTATTACTGAAGTTAGCACTGAGCACAAAACACCATATGTCACGGTCCTGGTTATGATGGCTATTTCAGGCTATGCATTGTTTATTTCTGCACTCTTCCGTTACACATCTTGCTCTCTTATTCTGGCCCTAATAGTTGTTTGCAAGGGAGATACTGGATGTCAGGAACACAGAGAAATTCTGTTTTGGGGGGTTAATTTTTTTGAATGAGTTTCTTAAAATTTCATCTCTGATAGGTGACAAACTGCATCGTGCAAATTGGAATTATTTTTCTTTTTTTTTTCTTAGATTTTTTTTCAGAGGAATTCTCAACTTTGAGATAACTGATTCTATTGCCAAAGAACAGTAAAAAGGGCAAAAGTGACAATAGAATGAATAGAAGAAAGGCAGAGGAAAGTGCCATAAGCAGAAAGAAATTATTTTCTTGAAATAAGTCATTTCTGTTGAGATTCCCTGAAGGCCATGAAAGGGATAGGGGAGGAAAGATGACAATGTGTCATGTCCTATTTCAGGATGGCAAGTAGCTCTGTCATGAGGGGAGTGATAAAGCAGGAGAAGCAGAAGAAATCAGTCTCTTGTTTTTCACAAATCCATTACTTCTTCTGGGTCATTTATTTCATTTCCTTTTAAGAAGTGAAAGCATATTACTGGTTGCTTCTGTTGATATCAGACCCAGATCTGCTATAAAAGTGTGAAAGAACATCTGGAATATTATAAAATTGCTGGCTCTCTGGTCCACTTTTGTTCCAGATCCCATGCAGGTTCCCTTTTAATATTCCCAGATCCCTTATAGTATAAGTATGTTGAAAACTGCTGTAGAAATTTTTAATCTGGTTATAGCAGTATTGAGCTCTGTCTAACAATTTGTGAATATGAAAAATGCACAAACTTGCCAACAGAGTTAATCAAACATCATGTTGGGCTGGAATTAGCAGTCTAAGAGTAGGTCTAAGACGGAAAAAGCAAAAAAATCTTCTGATCAGAATGTGATGGAGGCTGTGACAGCACAGCCAGTATGTAAGATTTTCAGGGATGTTTCTCCCAAAAGAATGTTCAAACTTAGGTCAAATCTTGCCTCCCACACTTCCCTTACCTTCTTCATTTTCTGTGGCCAGCTCTCTTTTATTTTATTCCTTTTTGCATATCTTTATGTCTTTTGCAAGTGAAGTCAGAACACCATTGTACTGGTACTAAAAGGCAAAAAATCATGACAGTTATCTCACAAAACTTCAGTCTTTTGCAGCCAGACAGTATAATCAGAGAAAGTTACTTCTTTGCTTTGTTGTATGTCCTGCAAACAATAAGGGTAAACAGAAGCATGCAATACTTTAAAATCCATTGGGAAGAAAGTATCCAGAATATTATCAAAGTCTACATATTTTTATATTTTTTAGCACTACAATTGGAGCAAGGGGTAATAATTATGAATAATAACAGAAAATCTATGATAAATATAACTTTTAGTGACTCTGTATACCACACAAGAAGTGTGTAAATCATTTAATGATTACAGAATCACAGAATCACCAAGGTTGGAAAAGACTTACAGATCATCCAGTCCAACCATCCACCTATCACCAATACTTCTCACTAAACCACGTTCCTCAACACAAAGTCCAAACGTTCCTTGAACACCTCCAAGGTCAATAACTCCACCACCTTCCTGGGCAGCCCATTCCAGTGCCTGACTACTCTTTCAGAAAAGTAGTATTTCCTAACGTACAACCTAAATCTCCCCTGGCGCACCTTGAAGCCATTCCCTCTGGTCCTATCACCAGTTACACAAGAGAAGAGGTTGATCCCCAGCTCACTACAAGCTCCCTTCAGGTAGTTATGGAGAGCAGTAAGGTCTCCCCTGAGCCTCCTCTTCTCCAGACTGAACAATCCCAGCTCCTTCAGCCACTCCTCATAAGGCCTGTGCTCCAGACCCCTCACCAGCTTTGTCACCCATCTTTGAACCCGCTCCAGGGCCTCAATGTCTTTCTTGCAGTGAGGGGCCCAAAACTGGACGCAGTACTCGAGGTGCGGCCTCACCAGAGCTGAGTACAGGGGGACAATCACTTCCCTGTTCCTGCTGGCAACACCGTTTCTGATGCAAGCCAAGATACCATTGGCCTTCTTGGCCACCTGGGCACACTGCTGGCTCATGTTCAGCCGAGCTTCAATCAATACCCCCAGGTCCATTTCCTCTACGCAGTCCTCCAGCCACTCTGCCCCAAACCTGCAGCACTGCCTGGGGTTGTTGTAGCCAAAGTGCAGGACCCAGCATTTGGTCTTGTTGAACCTCATCCCATTGGCTTCAGCCCAGCTCTCCAGCCTGTCCAGATCCCTCTGTGTGGCCTTGCTACCCCCAGGCAGATCCACACTTCCAGCCAACTTGGTGTCATCTGCAAACTTACTGAGGGTGCACTCAGTGCCCTCATCCAGGTCATCAATAAAGATATTGAAGAGGACAGGCCCCAGCACCAACTCCTGAGGAACACCACTCGTGACCAGTCTCCAGCTGGATTTAGCTCCATTCACGGCCTTCCAGCCAGTTCCTTATCCAGCCACGAGTGTACCTGTCCAAGCCACAGGCTGCCAGCTTCTGTAGAATACTGTGGGAGACAGTGTCAAAGGTTTTGCTGAAGACTAAGTGGACTGCATCAACAGCCTTTCCCTCATCTACCAGACGAGTCACTAGATCATAGAAGGAGATCAGGTTGGTCAAGCAGGACCTGCCCTTCATGAACCCATGCTGGCTAGGTCTGATCCCCTGGTTGTCCTGCACATGCCGCATGATCTCCCTCAAGACAATCTGCTCCATAACCTTCCTTGGCACCGAGGTCAGGCTGATAGTCCTGTAGTTCCCCAGATCCTCCTTACAACCCTTCTTATAGATGGGAGTCACATTGGCAAGCCTCCAGTCTTCTGGGACCTCACCAGTCAACAAGGAGCGCTGATAGATAATGGCGAGCGGCTTGACTATCAGCTCCACCAGTTCCCTCAGCACTCTCAGGTGAATCCCATCCGGCCCCATGGACTTATGGCAGTTCAGCTGGAGTAGTAGATCTCTGACTGCGTCCTCCCAAATTGCGGGGGGATTAGTATCTAAGAACAGTTACACAAACTTCATTTCATTATGGAACACCTTATCTCATTAAACATAAATGCAGTTATCACAATTTTATTGGCAGTGGCACTTTAAAACTATGTCCTTACTGCAAAATAATGAAAAGACATTCAAGAATGCAAAAAGAAGAAACTGATTTTAAAAAATGATGAGTGTAACAAAACTAACTATACTGTTATCTACACATA
Organism: Chrysolophus pictus; assembly: GCA_037305975.1. Taxonomy (NCBI): domain Eukaryota; kingdom Metazoa; phylum Chordata; class Aves; order Galliformes; family Phasianidae; genus Chrysolophus; species Chrysolophus pictus. The sequence continues at coordinate 65,275,995 of CM074614.1, forward strand.
TATAAAACTCCTGCATTGTATTTTTTGGAAGACTGCAGCACAACTCAGCCTTTTATACACTGAATGCAAAGAATGGGCTCTGGATGTAAAGTTTGTTACAGCTATATGTGATCTTTTGTCTTGGCTAAATGAAATACCACCATTCTCAGCATCTCACATAATAGTCTTTCATCAAGCAGGATAATATTGGAAATTGAAACAATTCCTTCTGAAACTTAGACACAGAAAATGTTTTAGCCAAACATATTTACTAATCTTAAAGTGGTACCAGGTATTAAAATACCAAATATAGTCCTTTAGGCACTTTATTTTACATTATTTCTGTTCATTTCAGTTCATTACCTGGAAATCTAATTAATCCAAGATTAAAGTTCCACTGATATGGGTGAGTTTTAATTATTATCTTTATTTCTTGTATTTCATATACGCACTAGAGACGAGGAAAAATGCAACAAAAAGCTCTGGCTCAATAGAATGGAACAAAAGAACTTCTTTGAGGGCCAGAACAAATTCCTATGAATTACAAGGTGAATACGAGCCAGTGCTGTGCCATGGCAGCAAAGACAACAGACAGCATGTGGTTTGTAGCAGTAAGGCAGCAGCCAGTAGACTGTGGGGAGGGATGCTTCCCTTCTCCCTGGCTCTCATGGTACTGCACTGGGAGTGCTGTGTCCATTTTTCAGTGCCCTGATATAAGGAAGACATTGAGCAACTGGAGCAGTTTCAGTGAAGGAGTAAGAAAATATCAAGAGAGGTACAGGGAGAGGCTGAGGGTACAAATGGAGCCAGTCCGTTCTTGCAGATTCACAGCAGTAGGGTAAGAGATGATCAGCTGGAACATAAGAAATTCCAATTAGATATAAAGGAAAAATCTTCAATTATATATGTATACATATGTATACAAACGTGTATTTAAAGAGAGAGAGAAACAGAAAGACTGAGATTTTTCCTTTATGTTTATATTTTCCTAGCAGGGTAAACAAATGCTGTAACACAAGCCCAGAGAGGCTACAAGATCTCTTTTGGAGATGTTCAAGACTCACTTGACATGACCCTGTGCAACCTGACCTAATTAGACTTGCACCCTGCACTGGATGGCCCACAGATCTCTTCCAGGCTGCACTTTTCTATGATTACATAATTGACGTGTAACTACCTCTGCCCCACCTCCTCAGCACCAGCAACTCATTCTGACCAAGCTTGTATCCAGCAGCCTGTATCAGAAGTAATGGCCACTGCTTCTGTGTTGTCCACAGAGAGACTTTCCTGACTTGGAGGTTGTGGCAGCAGCTTTGTGCAAGGGGTTCCACATATTCAGTCCTCTAAATAAAAGAGAGGGATAAAGAGAAGGAAGAAAAGGAGTAGAGAAAAGGCAATAAGAAGTCACAGGTGTTGGAGCATCCGTCCTGATGGAAAATGCTGAAGTGAAACTGTTTCCTCAGGCACTGTGATTTCTCCGTACACTCAAGTCTCTCCTGTTCATGCTACTGACAAGTATCTTTACTATCTCTCTCACTTAACACTGCAGCACCAGCAGGCTGGGCTGCATTCCCTTCTGTCTTCCGTTACAAAAACTGCCAGCAAATTTGTGACTACAAAGCCAAAACTCAGTCTCCTTTTATGGTAGCTGCGCAACAGAAAACATTAAAGCTGTTGAAAGGATCTTCCTTACAACCCTACATGGATCACAGCCCAGCATCCTCATCCAAAACACAAACTAGAGCAAACTTATTGTGTATGCACTGTCACTGTTTGCACACAAACTGAATGTAGCCCTGGGCTTTTACCCCATTCTAAAAGAAATTAACCATTTGTGTTTGCAGTTGTCATTTGTGGCCCAGTAATAGGCCACAATTAAAGATAAGAAGATAAGGAAAACGGATAGCTCTGAAAATTTATGTGATGAGACACATGCTCCTTACAGACTGGATTTAATGTCTGGATTTAATTAGAAACATTGCTCTTCATTCAAGCAATGACTTCAATTCAGCTTCCAAAAACCTAGTTATCAATTTGGTTTCATCTCTGAGGAGAAAAGCTGCCTTCTTATTGAAATCTGAGGAGTACATATTTCTTTCAGGCTTTGCTGGCCAAGTGGGATTCTAGAGGTTTCCAGAGGCTGAAGTAGTCTTGGTTACCAATTGTCTTCTCCTTTCAGAGGATGGACTTGTGGTATTTTGAGACATTTCCTTCTAGTCTTTAGACCTTGCAGCCAGAAGCATGTGGTAGCTAAGAACATCTGTGCTGGCTAAAAAGACCAGAGAGGAACTGCTACTTGATGCATCTGCAGATCACACTTGATAGTGCTTTGTTTATTTAAGAGATTAAATACTCACTGTTTATTAACATCATGCACCAGTTTATTTCATACTGTTGAAAGTTTATTATGTGTCTGAAGCTTGGTGATTAATTTTCTATGTCAAAGGAGGCCCCAGTCATTTTTAGGTAGATGCAGAATGAGTCAATGCTGTATGCTCAGTTGGTTACTGAATATATAGCCATGATAACTACATAACTGTTTAGCACTTGACTTCAGCAAAACTATTTATCCAGGTAAGAAGCTGCAGTACCATTCAGAGTCAGCTCTGAGTCACTGCACCATACCTAGAGATTTTCTGCAAGTAGAGACTTTTATAAGAAGTTTCTGCTGCATTCCTTGTGGCTTACATATCATACTCAGAAATACGAATTTAAATGAATCATCTCTATGAGAATGATGCCTAAACCAAGAGGAATACAGCAGAAGTTTCTTATCCCAAGGGAAGCATTCTGACCATCTTTCTGGAAGAGAATAAACAACTTGTGCTTTTAACAAATGGGATTTACAGCCATTAAGACACATGAGATGCAGAGCCTTATGTAGCCCAGTTCTTAGAGCCAGTTTTTTAGAGTGGAAGTATTTTTCCAAGAATTATCACTTTGCCTAGTTAGTTATATCGTGGACTATGTTCAACCTGTATTTATTGTAGGACATCAAAAATTGCATAGCTGTTATGCTCTCTGGCCCCAGGTAGAAATTTTCCTTTTCCCAGAACCCAGTTTTCACGGGTTTTTTTTATACTGAACAATAAAAAATTGAAAATAATATCAAAATTAAATTACTAATGTTTTTGTCTGCTGCACTTATTTAACACTTCTATGTTTCCATGCTCCCTTGGCATGCTTGTTATCTTGCATTAATTTCATTCACTCTTCTGTAAGTTAGTAATAATGTCTTTTTTTATTGACTTTGCTTTATTTTGCTATAAACCTGTGCTTTGGTCATTAATTTATCTATTTCTTAATAGCTAATGTATGATTTAATTTATTTTAAGGCTAGCCTTACATCTATAAATATAATTTGTGAGCTCTTGAAGTTAATTAAAGTTTCAGGTCAGTCTGTCAGTTTTGCTCATTACCATCAGGTTTACAGATTCTGCTTAGCCTTAAGTACGTTGCCAGAGCACTGAGGCTGAAACAGAGACATCTTAATAACTCTGTTGGCTCCTGTGCAGACAACTGGAGACAAGAGAAAAGACAATTGCTTGAACTGATGATGTGAAGGAAACAATTTGAGAGAACTGCCTTGTGACTTTTATTTCTCTGATTTCTGTGACATGCCATATACTGAAAGCATGTCCTATGGATTATGAAGCTATAGACGGAGGGATGCAGGCTTTCTGGATTTCCTATGGTGAGTTTATGGGATTAAGATCAGTTCCTAAATCAGAAAGAGGCAATACGAAGTATTACCTTCTAACACAAATATGAGCAAATTTCTCTGGCATGTATATGGTTTCATAGATAAATGCTGTAAGGAGGAAAGATACAGGTTCTGTCTGTACAGTCTGTAAAGTGTTCATCCTATGAATGACATGACATGACAGTTTAGCTTTGCTGATCAATTTTCTATAGGAAAAATCCCACGTCTTAGGGACTCCATATATCCCTGTTACAGCTGTGTCAACAGAAGCCTGTAGTGCAAGCTCAGGAAACAAATGGCATGTGCAATTTTAGCAATTTGAATTTGCAGAGTCAACTACTTGAACAAACTTCCTTGCAAGAAATATCTCCTGAGTTAGTGTCTGCTCTGAAGAAGCATGTAGTTGGTTTCCAAAAAAGTGTCAAATTCATTTTCTGTTGCCTTGAGATCTTTGTTGCAAGAATCACATATCACATCTTCATTTGTGAAGAAAATTGTGACTGAAAACAAATTTACAGTGTTCGTGCTAGAGATTGTGATCATTCTAGGTGAAATAGAAGTCAAGCAGTGAATTAATTACATTATCAGGAAGAGTTTGTATCAGTGACAGAACAGCTCAGTGCTGAAAAAGCAGCATCAGCAAGACCCTGTTCATGTGGTGGAAATTGAGAAGTTGGGTGTGATTAGCTCGGAAGAGATTGCTGTGCATTCTGTTAATTGCTCTCTCTGTGAACTGCAGGTGGATCGTATCTGCAATGTTTTTGTAACATCATTAAAGTTGCATTCACACAGGGGCAACAATCGCCACTGGCTCAAGCGATGTGAAAAATAATATATAGATTTGAGGTTTTTTTATAGGAGTTGAGTTGAAGGGAGAAGCACTTTGTTCTAATACTCATTAAAAATATTTTCACTGTGAAATACCAACAGAAAAAAAGTTGATTGTGAACTCTATTACCAGAACTTACACATTTTGTTGTAATTTCTGGTTTGTCTAATCCAATAAAACTGCAGAAAGTGGTATAAATTTTCTCTCTCTCTCTCTCTCTCACTTTTTTTTTTTTTACATCAAATATAATTACTGCATTAGGGAGCTTGCAGCAGTGCCAACATCATGTGACATGGTCCCTATAAGAGCTTTCTGGAGATTGAGAAAGTATTTTATTAGGTAATTAGTTTAAATTTAATCAGTGTTCTTTTCAGGGATATATAACTAAATGTTTTGAAATATATATATATACAAGTATAATGCTTTTTAGCATCTATATCAATAACGTCGACGGGGGACTGAGTGCACCCTAGCAAGTTTGCTGATCACATCAAGCTGCGTGATGCAGTTCACATAATAGAAAGAAGGGACACCATCCAAGGGGGACCTGGACGGGATTGAAAAGTGGGCCCACATGAACTTAATGAGATTTAAAAAAAGAAAATGCAAGGTGCTGCATTAGGTTGGGGTAATCGTGTACAGACTGGGAGAAGAAGTCCTTGAGAGCAGCTCTCTGAAGAAGGACTTGGGGATTCTGGTGGATGAAAAGCTGAACATGAGCCAGCAGTATGTGCTAGCAGCTGGAAGGCCAACAGTATCTTGTGCTGAATCAATAGAGGGCTAGCCAGTAGGACAGGGAGGTGATTGTCCCATCCTGCACTCATGAGGCCCCATGTGAAGTACTGTGTCCAGGCCTGCAGCCCCCAGTACAGGAAGAATGTGAAACTGTTGGAGCAGGTTCAGAGGAGGGCCACAAAGATGACTATAGGTCTGGAGCATCTCTCCTATCAGGTAATGCTAAGGGAGCTGGGCGTGTTCAACCAGGAAAGAGAAAGCTCTGGGGAGACCTCATTATGGCCTTCCAGTACTTGGAGGGAGCTTATTATCAGAAGGGAGGACAACATTTTATAATGGTATGACAAGGGGGAATGGTTTAAAACTAAAATAAGGAAAAATTAGATTAGATGCCAGGAATTTTTTTATTCAGAAGGTGGTGAGGCAGTGGCTGCTCAGAGAAGCTGTGGATGTCCCATCCCTGGAGGTGTTCAAGACCAGTTTGCATGGGGCACTGGGCAGCCTGAGCTGGTGAGCAGCAGCCCTGCTTGTGGCATGGGGCTGGAGCTGGGTGATCCCTGAGGTCCGTTGAAACCTAAGCCAATTTAGGAATCTATGATCTTAAAAGCATGAGTATAAAATGTGCTTTACAAAACCCCAACAAAACTGAGATGATTAGGTTCTTTCTGAAGGATAATTCAAGTATTCAGTCCCTAACTAGTAAAAAGGCCCAGAAGGAAAGAAGGCTGGTGGATAAGGAAGATCCCATTTAAGCCCTTCTCAGTATATTAAAAGAATGCAAGTAAAGAGCATCTTACAACAATTTAAAGCAAGTAAACAAACAAACAAAACATATTCCCTTAGTATTTATTCTACAATTCTAGACTTCTGTTTTTATTTCCTTTTCTATTTTGTAAAAGCCCTCTCTCCTTTACAGGTAATGTTTAGCAATAGATAGTCAATAACTAACAAAGATATATATATAAATAATATATATCCACTTCTTGGAATAATCTAGTAGACAAGGAAGCAGAATCCTCCTCAATTTATGGAGGAGGAACAGAGAGTAACATGGGTGGAAATTGTTGCCATAGCCAGGAGTCAAACTATACCTTTGCTTTTAAGAGAGCCCCAAGTTCATGTTTGTTGCTGACATTTCAGGCAGCTTTTACTGTAAATATTCCTAACGCTTTGTATGTACCTTCCCTGACCTCAGGCTGTTGTCTGAAACATCACAAGCTCAGGTGGTGTAAATCTTGGAGATTGTTCTGCCTATGTAGTGTGATACATGAAGCCCTGGAGATGCAAGGTAGTAATAAATTTGGACTTTCTCAAAGGAGTTAATTGATTTGAGTATTTGTGAGCCACTCAAATGTGCATGCACAATGAGCAGCAGTACAGTTAGGAGAGCATCTACCTAAATGCAGCCAGAATTATCTACATGTATGTAGCAGTTTTCCTCTGATTAAATCTGTTTTCCTGTGAATAGATGATTTATGTTAGAAAAAATCAGTCAGATATCAGTTGTGTACCACATGTGCACTGGGTTTCATGAGCTGTGCCAAGGGGAAGGGATAGCTTTTAATAATTCTCCTAAAATAGATGTGCCTGCTTGAAACAATAAGGCAAACTCCTCAGTTCATGTCAAGATTTTTATATTCATCTCCAGTCAAAATCAGCTACAGAGGCAAAGGTGAAGAAGACAAGAATTAGGAAAGAAGATTTCTGCTTGAAATTAATAATAATGGTGTTTAAAGACCATTCTTTACAGATATTTATTGTTAATCAGAGAATATATCGAATGCATTTCAGATCTAGCATCATGAAAAGCACTGGAAAAACTTCTTGCCTTTTAGCTGCTGATGGAAGTTGCCACCTGTGCTCCAGCTGTTCTGTGTCCCTACCGTACGGTTAGGCTGCCAACAGGAGCAAGCAGACAAATCAATTGCTCATAGGCTTGAACTAAAATGTCGAAAACCATCAGAAGCATCTAGGTATTTTGCTTCCTTTCTGCAAATTGGCTCTACAGTTTGCATTTCAGGTAGCATTGCAGTAATTTTAGTGTTGAGGAAGGTGAAAAGCAGTATTTCAACTGGATAATAATTGGTGATTCAGGAAAAAAAAAAAAAAAAATTTAATTATGTTTAGTCAAAACCTTTTCTCATCTTGAGTTTTCTCAGATAATTAGTTCCAATTGATTGTGCCTTTAAAAAAACAACAACAACAACAACAACAAAACAACTTAAGTGGATTCATAGAATCGTGGAATCATAGAATGGCTTGTGTTGGAAGAGTCCTCAGAGATCATTAAGTTCCATCCCAAGGGGGCATCCACGACTTCTCTGGGCAACCTGCTCCAGCATCTCACAACCCTTTCAGTGAAAAACTTACCCTTGATATCTAATCTAAATCTTCCCTCCTTTAATTTAAAACCATTTCCCCATGTCCTATCATTATCTACCTGTGTGAAAAGTTGATTTCCCTCAAGTTGTAAACTCCCCTTAAATACTGGAAGATAGTGAGACCTTCCCACAGCCTCCTCTTTTCCAGACTGAAAAGCCCAGCTCCTTCAGTCTGTCTTCACAGAAGAGGTGCTACAGCTCTCTGGCCATCTTCATATCCCTCTTCTGGACTCCCTCCAAATCCACATCTTTCTGGGAGTCCCAGACCTGGACACAGTACATGGGATGGGGCCTCACAAGTGCAGAGCAGAGGGAGACAATCACCTCCCTTGCCCTGCTGGCCACCCCTTTTCTGATTCAGTCCAGAATTCTATTGGCCATCCAGGCTGCAAACACAAACTGCTGGCTCATGTTAAGTTTTTCATCTGCCAGGACCTGTAAGCCCTTCTCAGCAAGGCTATTCTCAAGTTTTTCTTCCAGGCTTTATACTATCTGGGATTCCCCCTGATCCAAGTGCAAAACCTTGCACTTTCCTTTATTGTTCCTCATTAGTTTCACATGGGCTCACTTTTCAAACTCACCAAGGTCCCTCTGGATGGCATCTCTTCCTTCTGCTATATCAACTGCACTACTCAGATTGGTGTCATCAGCAAACTTGCTGAGAGTGCACTTGATTCCACTCTCTCTATTTTTGATACAGATGTTAAAGAGTACTGCTCCCAAGACAGAATCCTGGGGGACACCACTTGTCACTGGCCTCCACCTGGACATAGAGCCATTGACCACAGCACTCTGGCTGTGACCTTCCAACAGATTTATTATGCACGAAATAGTCCATCCTTCAAATCCATATCTGTCCAATTTGGAGATAAGGATGTAGTGGGGGACCACATCAAATGCCTTGCACAAGTTCAGGTAGGTGACATCAGTTGCCTTCCCTTTGTCCACCAATGCCAATTCCTTTTTTAATTCAAACAGAATTCAAATGGGTACAAAGCACAGAATTAATGGAGGTTCTTATAAAACCTTTACACAGACAGCATTGGCCAGTAGTGTTTTGCAGCACGGACTCAGATGTGAACAATCCAAATCGCTTATTACAAATTCTCACATCACTTGTATATCTTCATTAGTTTTCTTTCTCTAGCTTTCCCATCCACCCCTACAACTTTCCCAACCACCTTTACATGTCAAAAGAGCATTCTACAAAACACTCTTCAACTGTTCATGCAGGCGCTTATCCAATCAGAGCTGTGAGATGTTCTTTCTTCTTCTAGAGGCGTCCTTAGTTCTCATGCTGTTTATCTTGCTCCACAGCTGCTGCTCTGAACAGTTTTTCTTGTATTCCCACAGTGTTTGTTATAGTCTTGTTATTCTCATTCAATGTTAGCAGTCTTCACTGGTTCATTGTGAGTCTTCTGGTATTTCATACTTTTTTAATAAGCCCTGAAACAAGTCACAATCACAGCAGTCTGTCATCTGCACTGAAAGAAAAAACAACTCTTACTGCTCTAAAGCTAAGCTGGGTATACGTGCAGATTGATTGGTAAACAAACAAACAAAAAACAACAAAAAAAAACACCCGAATATGCTACAAGTAGACTCCCACTATTTAGATTCTAATACAAAATTTTTTGAAACCAAAGTTTGGTATTGTCACTCTCCTTTGACTGCCAGAAATACAAAGCCTTAAAGAGACCTTAGAGTCCAGTCATTCTCTGGCTGTGCTGACATCTGCGCAATCATGGATGGAAGGCCAAAGGCCACTCTGGCTCTCACCTTGCCACTTTACTGCTTCTTTTTGGGCATTAGCCTATACTTAACATGGTGCATCCTGAGAATTATTGCCAGTGCTCTATTCTGAAGTACTCAGAATTGCTAAATGATTCATTATACCCTCACTATGATTAGATGAAAGTTTGGTTATATTTTTATATTTTCTTGGGCTTCATATTCAACCATTTGCTGCCGTTGCACTGACTTGATTAAATGTGCAGTGAGAAAAAAATTGGCAATATTAATGGATGACAGAGAAATTTCTTAATTGCTTACTACAGCAAATTTACAGCTGATAAGGATGTAAATACCTAATACATTTTAAGCTCAAATTGTTTTAATAGTCTGAAAAGGCAATATACGTGAAAAGTAAAGATGTCTTTTAATGATGTTCAATGCAATAACTTGATCTGTATTTACTTTTCATTTAGACATTTGTTTTACTACTGAATAAGTACATAACAAGGAATTATAACCGAAACATAATCTACTGAGCTGTTATATACACACTGTACATATTGTTAAACAAAGAAAGTTTTTAAACCATGACTTATTGTTTTGACATTGTCTCCTTGTTTTGTTTTAAATCAGTGACTTACAAAGCAATATTAGTCTTTATTGATAGCTGTGTTCTAGTCATTCATGCAAGTTAGAACAGACCTACAAATGTTCTTTGGTATAAGTGCGTGCCATCACATTGACTGAGTTGACTATTCAAACTCTCAATTAAATCAGTGAAAACTGAATTGATTCTTGAAAAAAAATGACATTTGTTCCTTTAAAATACAGCAGGAAAAGAATTTTACTTGACCTGCATTTCGTGAGCTTTTGGAAAAGACAAAAATGGTGCAACTGCACATACACAAATACTCACACACACATGAATGCACACTCCTCCTGTTGCCATTCCTTAGCTATTTTTTTAGAATCCTATTCCTCTGGCCCTTATTCCTAGAAAGAAATGAGGTAAAAAAATATACTGAGGACAAACAGACTTCTTTCTTCAGAGGCTTTAGGCAATACTTTTAATGCATGTTCTGAAAGTATAAACCATTCCTCTCTTTACAGTCTGTAGTTTAGTGTCGATATTAGTGTTTTGGTTCAGAACAGTTGTGGTTTTCAAATGAATCTTCCTCTGCAATGGTTTTGCAGAATAGTTTAATTGCCTTTGCAAAATGAATTCTGGGCTTTAGCATCAGCTGTTTCAGTCTACTAATCTATAACCTCTAATTACTTCTTGGAGTAGGTACAATTTTTTGGGTGAAATATGTGAGGTGCTTTCTTTTAATTCTTTAAACCTTATGCACATTACATTTGATTATACTGGGAGGAGTGTTCCTGTTCTTTCATCTTGAAAGCTAAGCATTTCAGCATTGTCTGTCCATGTACAGGACAATATCCAGAGCAACAGAAAAACCAGGAGAGAGGGAGAGAGCTAAGATTGTTTACCTTGGAGAACAGAACTCAGGGAAATTTGTATTGGTACACAAATACCAGATAATGGGAAGGAATAAAGATGGAGCCAAACCCTTCTCAGTAATTCCCAGTGACAGGACAAGAAATAGTGGGCACAAATTGAAATTTCAGTTAAACTTAAGAAGAAACATACTCACTGTGATGGTGATCAAACACTCTTATCATATTGTCCCCAAAAGGGTGTGAGCTTTCTGTCCTTGGAGTAAAAATTCAGAAAGTGGCCCTGAATAATGTGCTCCAAGCAGGAGTGTGGGACAAAGCAATCTCCAGAGGTACTGCCCAACCTCAGCTGTTCTGGGAGTCTGCTCTTAGCATGGAAAAGGTACTTCAGAATTCTGAAGGGGTTATATCATGTTGTCAAATTCAAGGGCTCTGGTGCCTCAATGACATTTTCATCATGAGCACATATATCAAATCTATCTTCACTTTCTAATACTATTATGCTATTGCATGATTTCACCTTGGGGGAGGGGGTGGAATATCTCTGCCCATACCTCAGAATAAATTGAAATTCATCATCAGCTTCAATTCCATAAGCCCCAGTAACAGCCATTTTGTCTGGGAACCTTTCTATCTTTGGGTTACATCTCTACGTATTTACATTTTCCCTGTTATCTACTGAGACACAAAAATGCTTTCCCTTTGCTCAAGCTCTGATGAGCTGAAGCTGACTGCCAGGAGAGCTGCCTTTGCTTTGGGCAGCTGCCAATGTGGACGGACACCCGAGAGATGCTGTTGCTGCAAAGACAATAGGTTGCAACCACTTGAACAGCAGTTGGTGTCTGTGAGGGAAAGGCCCTAATATGGGCACATGCTGTTGCAGAGTTCTCTTTTATGGCCTTTTTGTGAAGTGTAATTGATTTTTCTTGATGGATTTAAAGATGCCATATAGCAAAGAAGCTTCTAGGACTATGCTGACAAGCCAGGAAATCACAGGGTGTCTCGCTGCTCCTTGAAAGATAGACCTCTGAGACTCAAATCCTAACAGTGCTTCCAGAAACCTTTTAACTTAGCATTTGGAGATGTTGAGTTCTTGTGGCTTGGTAAAGGACTCCTAAAATGCATTTTCATTAAATTCAGTAATTCCAAGATTACAGATAACTTGATTTTTTTTCCCAGAAATACACACATTTTAGATATTGCTCTATTCTTAAGGCCAGACTTGTTCTCTTAAATCCAATACTCATGCATCAAGTGGTGCCATACTCTCCATTTTCCTAGCGCTCAGGGCACATTCAAACATCAGTACACCATTCCCAGTGGTGCAGCTGATGGAAATCCATAAAGAAGACATTAGGGAACTGTGTGTTGCCCTCACAGATGCAAAGCAGTCTGTTTTATGGATAAGCTTGCACTTGGGCTCTGTCCCATGCATAGTGCAAAAGCCCACAGTGAAGGGCCAGTTCAACAAAATTGGAAGGAGTGAGTATGACCACAGCTACACTGAGTTGGTATAGAATTAATAATGAGGAAAAATAAAACTGTTGAAGCCCACATTTACAGATAGTTATGGAACCTTTATTTATTGCACACTTAGCAGCACTTCTAAAAAGTTCAACATGCTGAGCTCTGAATTATTGGAAAAGAAGTTGTAGCCAAGAAAATTAAAAACGAAAAAAAATGTCAAGGTATTTCAGTAAGTTCCTTTGAAAAATCGAAGGTACAAAGATGAAAATCTGACTTGTACTATGAAGACAGCTGAGTGATTTTATTCTATTAGAGTGGATTTATGCATTTAAGTTAGAACAATAAAGGATATATGTCTATGCTGGGATCCTAAGTGAGAATCTGGTGGCATTGACAAATATTAGTTAGCATAATATATTACTCAGATCTCTGTTTCTTACAATGTTGTCTCATTTTTCATTGTAGTAACAATGGCTGTTTCATATCACTGATTTTCAACATCAATGTGTCTTATGAGAAAAATATATACTTTTGGGAGCAGTATTGATTTAATGGAGCAAAGTTGATTAAAGGACAAGCAGTGATTCAAAGTGTTGGCAATAGGTAGAGCAGTGGGATCCAGTGAGGAGCTTTCTGAGCAAAAATGAATTGTGAAGGAACATTTTGAAAAATAATGTAGTTGCTTTAAGGTTGGTCACAAACAAACAGAATAGAAAGTCCTTCTTTAATTCGAAGATTGCAAAACTGTATCAGGCAACAGGCAGGACTCAAAAGCAGTACTCAGAGAAGGCAATTGGAAAATAGTGAGTTAGCATTGTTCCAAGGATGCTTCAGCTGGGCTTGATCCATAGTCAAAAGGAAATTTCCATTGACTTCAATAGACTGCACATCCAATCCTCTTTTAACAAGCTATTGGGCTTTTTCATTCGCCATATGGCACTTTTTAACCATATCACTACTAATAAAGCTCAGAAATGTTATTAGAAATTTAACTGCAAAATTAGATGCAACCAGCTAAGTCTTAAGTAGAATGGCAATTAACAAAATATTGGTAAATGTAAATCACAAAGAATCTTGCAATACCTTTATGTGCTGCTAGGAGTGAAAACAAAATTATTTGTTTTTACTGAATGCTTCTTGTTGTAAACAATCAAAACAGCACCAGCCATTCCTTTTTTCCAGCTGTCATTCTGATGATATGAAAGCCTGGGCAAACAACATCTAATTTCAGTGTCATCCAACTGTAAATAAATTGTGAAGTCTTTCTGCCTGTGTAGCAATACATATCCCAATGTAGTCCCATACGCAGAGTGTCTGTGCCTTGCCCCTTTAAAACTAATATTTTTTCAGTTAGACAAATAAGGGTGTGGGAAAAAATAGCTTGCCAGAAATTTAAGATTTAAAATGATTTTTCAGTGTTTCTTTTTGGGGCAGTAATAATAGCTTAGAGTTCTGAGTGTCACAGTGAGAATAATAAAGCTGATTATCAGCATTTAGGCTTTTTGTTTCCTGCCTTTTTTACCCCCCACTTCACTCTGCTTGAACAAGAAAAAAGGATTGGGCACCTTTGTCTTGTATGAATGTAATAAGACTACAGGTAGAAGCAAAAAAAAATTCTTTTATTAATTTATAACGTCTATTCAAGGTTGCCTATTTTATGTGATGAATTGTTGAAACTTCCTTGCCTATTTTCCTTGTTAATAAGCATTAAATATGTAAGTTAGAATCAAACTAATGTTTGACTTCTTTCACGAACAGTTGTTACAGCTTTACAGCTTTATATTCTCATCTTCAGTTTTCAAATAGTTGCCTACTTAAACAATCTTAGCATTTTAGGGATTGTCTTCTTCCAGTAGCATAAAACTCATATTTCAACAAACAAACGAACAAATAAACAAATAAAAAACATCCATAATGTAATGAGAGTCTGCTTACATGAGGTGGTTTGTTCAAATTCAGATTTTGTCCCTATTAGAAATATTTCATGAACATTTTTAATATCAGCTATCCTTAAATACACTTGGAAACCATCTGTTGGATAGGCTGAGAAAGTGTGATACTCATTGGCATTCATTGCATTAGCAATGTAAATCACTTTTGATGGCATATTTTGGCAGTCTGTCTTGAAAAATGCTTTGGATAAACTCCCTGAGAAGGCAGCAAGCACTACAGACTCGCTGTGTGCTCCTCAATTTTCAGGCTGTCCTTCACGAAGTTCACCTTGGCAGGGCTCCCTGATGTAATGCCTGAGTGGAGCTGGGTGCTACAGATAGGCTTTTTTTTGGCCCTCAGCTAAGCAGGGAGAGGCCTAACCCAGATAAAAAATTTTAGGGGAAAAGAGAGACAGAGCTCTCCCTGGAGGAAGTGATTCTGAGCCACATATTTCTGGGCCAAAGAGAAGTGTTTTTCTCCATTCAGGATTCAGAGCTGAGAACTATCATCTGGCACTTGAGCAAAGCCAGGCCTTCATTTCTGGATGAAAGCTAGGGCTTTTTTGCCATATAAATGAATAAAAAGACATCTGGGATATAAAAGACTGCAGCTCAAATACCCACTCTTGAATTGGGCAGGGGAAAGCAGAGATGTCCTGAATGTCACCAGGATTTTATCTATGGGGAGATGTTCTTAATACTTTCAGTTAAAACTGACCCAGGGTGTGCATCTCACAGCCTGGTGGATAAGGATAAGTACACGGTCATGCACCTGGGTCTGGGCAATTCCAAACATGAAAACGGACTGGGCAGTAAGTGAAGAGCGAGCATCCCTAAGGAGAAGAAATTGGAGTTGCTGATGGATGAAAAAATGAACCTGAGCCAGCAATGGCTTGTGGACCAGAAAGCAAAGTGTATCTTGGGCTGCATAAAAAGAAGGATGACCAGCAGGGCAAGGCAGGGGATCTCCCACTCTACTCTGCCCTTGTGAGGACACACCTCAAGTACAGTGTTGAGCTCTGGGACCCTCAGCATATCAACAAAATGGAGTTGTTGTGTCAGTTCAGAAGAGGCCATGAGGATGATCAGAGGGCTGATGAAGAGACGCTGAGGGGGATGGACTCTGGGGAGATTTTAAAGTGTCCTTCCAGTGCCTAAGATTGACCTACAGGAAAGATGGGAAGGGACTCTTTCTCAGGAAGTGTAGTGACCAGGGAAAAGGGTAATGGTTTTAAAGTGAAAGAAGACAGGTTTGAATTAGTTATTAGGAAGAAATTCTTCACTGTGAGGATATGAGGATGGTGAGGTGAAGCTGTGGATACCCATCCCTAAAGGCATTCAAGGCCAGGTTGAGTGGGACCCCCAGCCTAAACTGGTGGGGAGCAGTCCTGGAACTAGACGATCTTTAAGGTCTTTTTCAACCAAAACTTTCCAGGATTTTGTATCCCATCACTGACAGGGGGAGTAGGTAGGCAAAAAGTTAAGAGTCTAGAAAAAATAAGCACTTGTTTAACAGGTTAACGGGTGCTGAGAACAACAAATTTCGTCTGTAGGATTTGGGCTCCTATATTCTCCTGGGAAATTCATTTCTATCTTCTTCAAATACAGCTCAGGAGTTAGAATGAATTTTAACACATTATTTTACTTCTGCAGAAATTATTATCAATTAGTTGAATTTTATCCCTGTACTTCTTTGTACAGACCCTGAGCAGCCATTGTCAATCTAGATGTGCAACAGTGTCTTTCAGTGGATGTCAGGCTCTTCAGTGTTGCTTCTCTTTTTGTTTTCCACTTTACATATCATATATTTTGTGGGAAAAGTGGATTTTACTTTGCATACATAGCAAAATACTTTGATCCAAAGTGACAGTTGCAATAAAAGATCAGATCTTTTTTTTTTTTTTTTTTTTTTTGGTATTATTATCATTTCTAGGCTTCAATTAACAGCACTAAAGGTAAATTATTACTCTAACAAATATTAAAAGATGTTTTTTTCACTATACAACATAGCGTGTTTGGAAAGGATCTGAACTCCTACATGTTCTGTCATGTAGCTGAGATAACCACTGCTGATTGCTTTTTATTCAGAACTGTTTACAGATTTTAGTGATGGAAAACCTATATTCTTCTTTCTCCCCCTTCCCACCTAATTTGTACTAGTTCATAACAATTTCCCCTCGGCTACTGATTTGCTGCATTTTTAAATCATCCTTTTTTTTTTAACTGTCAGGTTTTGTGTGACGTGTATGACTTTGCCTGGAAAATTTTCCTGGTTTTAATTTCTCCATCTAATTTAATAGTAGAACAGTTTAGTTGGAAGAGACTTACAAATATAATCTAATCCCTCTGCCTGATGACTTCAGGGCTATCTTGCACACTGACAAGTGCAGGGAATAACTACCTCTCCAGGAATCCTGTTGCAGGGTTTGACCACCCACACAGTAAAGAAATGTTTCCTAATGCCCAGTCTGAACATCCTCTGCAACAGCTTTGTGCCATTCCTACACACCCCAGGGAGAAGAGATTGGCTCCTCTGTCCCTACTTTGCTTGGTATTATCACAGTATTTACAATTGATACCCTGAAATTATAAAAGCCATCTTTGAGACCTCAACTTCTTTAAGAAAAAGCTCAGCTGAAGGTGAAATATTAATCTGTTACTCTGTTTTTCATCTTCCCTTATGCATTTGAGTAGGATCTATATATCTTTCTGAGATTCATTAAGAAAACATAGCATTTAGACAACACTTAATGGTGTTGACTCTTAAAAAACGTTTGAATTCACATCCATCTTCTGTAGTACTGATTTATGCCTTTCCCATTCTGATCCTTCCTGTTTGAAAATACATTAACTTTTCAGATGCTGATACCTATAGTTCTTTTTTTACAATTTTTTTCCACCATCTTGGTAGAACTGTTTTTCGGTAAGCAAAAGAACATACGGTCATATATATACATATATATATATATATATATATATACACAAAGCATTAGAATAAAACAACACATTCATGATAGTACTTGTGATTCTTGTTTTTCCAGTTCTTTCTCATGTTTTACAAAAGGCTCTTCTCTGACATATCCACAGAATATAGTCATACATGCTTACTAATGTGTATGCATAGAGTTCCTAGAATTTTTTTTTTTTTGAAATTTCTACTTCCTTATTTTATTTACTTATAAAATCTCCCATCAATATATTGGAGAAAAACAAAGCAAAACAGGTTTGGATGGCAAGTATTTACTAGAAAATAAAAGTAACTAACAAAGTAACTAATTTTTTTCTGATGTTCAATTCCTTTGGTCTCTTAAGAATAGCCAATTTTCCAGATTTTTTTTTTCCCCTGATTCACTGTCAGAATAACTAATGTTATCAAAGGTAGTTCATATTGCTTTAAGAGCTGATGTCTAAGTTCACACAGACTTAATAAGCAAACCTCTGCAGATCAACAATTTTTAACTTGACTGTATTCGTAAGTACACTTACATATTTTCTTTCATCTGATATATTCTTAGAAACAGATGTCTTTAGTTTACACAGTTTTGACTCAAGTGAGAATTGTGTTTACCTGGAGCAGGAGATTCCAAATACTTCTAAGAGATGGAACTGAGGGAATATTTGGAAAAAAAAAAAAAACAAATCATCATCCTTTTTCTCCTTCGGTAACACTCCAAGTCTATGAACAGTTAACAAAGATTGACAACGTATTTAGTTGGAATAGTGGAGCACAGCAAATGTCACTTTTGTTTTAAAAACATGCAGGAAAGAGATGTATGGAACTACAGGTGAGGCCCTTCAGCTTCACCCTGGGAAGTGGTGGAAATGACCTAAAGAAATAAAAGGGATTCATAGCTTTTGGAAAAGCTAAAAGTCATGGAAACTTTGTACTTTATTTTTGAACTTTTTTTTTTTCCATGTAATCACTAGGATTTTAATTATCCAGGATTGATTATTTCACCAAAAATTGCACCTCTGTCATAGGAGAGAAAAAGCCCAAGATAAAATGGCACCATAAAGTAGTCTCTCAGTGAAGCTAGAACTTAGTTTTCATGTGAAAATATAAAGTCTGGGAAGGTCAGAAAATGTTTTATTTTGTTTTCTGAAATGATGAAGAATTACATTAGGGATAACATATTTTATTAAATGTAGCCAAGTCATTGTTCTTCAAAGAGTAATGAGAAAGACCAGAAAATGGAGAAACTATGCCTCCCTTCAAGGATTATAAACATGAACTGTGTGCTTCACAAGTTCTGCATTCTCTTGCATTCTTTGTATATCTCATATTTAGGCTGCTGCAATCCATCACACTCACAAAAAAATAAGTGTAAGGTGTTTTACTTCAATGTATAAGTAGCTTTTGTTTTCTTCATGAGTAAACTACTTGTCTATCAACCAAGTAAAATTACATATGGAAGAGTTAAAAAATAGAAAGGTTCTATAGTTTCTTCAAGAATCTTTTTCTTGTTGAAATGTCTGCATTTGTATAGGAATATACATAATAAACATAAGCTCTTGTGTTAGTACAATCTGAAAATCAAATTTTTTAGTGACTAAATGCTTTTTGTGGTGTGCCTTATTTCATCTACCTCTTTTGCCTAGTTTTGAATCAGACAAGCCAGTTAACAGATTCCAAATCTTACAAGCATTTGAAAAAGCATATTTTTAGACTTTAATGATGCAATATTTCCTTTCTTATACATGATCCAATGTTTTTAGATATTTCTAAGTTCTCTGTTTTCATAGGTAAAGATAGTGATCTTGATATACTTGGCTTCCAGTTGCACCTTTTTTTTTTCATTTATTTGGGTGTAATTCAGCCCTGTACCTATTTAAGGTAAGTTAAGTTGGATGTAATAGCACAGAACAAAACAAAATACTTGTTGCAGTAGAATTTGTACATTCTGTATTGCTTACTGTGCTTTCATTGCGGAGAACAGGAAGACTGAAACCAGTGTCTAGAGTGCTGAATACTTGGTAAGGAATTCCTATGCACAGAACTTGCAGCTTCCATCACACACAAAGCTAAAAGAAAACACAGTATAAGGCAAACTGTAAGGTGTTAGTCAGAAGAATCAGCATGCAAGCATATCAGTACAGGAGGGACATGATCATCACATCGGTGTGACTGATTTATGCATATCCTGCTAACTTGTTCACCAGAATAGAGACTGGTCCACTGGATCATGAGTTTTTCCCTGTTTCTTTAGCCACTGCATTTTACTAAATTTGTATGTGTGTTTCTCCTCATTTTCTGAATAGATCTGCTTCTTATTGTTAAAAAAAATCTCTACTTCCAGACAATCAGTGGAGAAAGGTAAGCAGCTTGGTAGACCCTTTCTCATGAATATGTTACCCACTACTTGGCAGTGGTAGAAGATATTTGGTGACACTGGTTTTCTAAGTCCTAGTGACCTCCACTTCCCTCTATTGTTTTAACTACATCTCTCCTTTCCAGTGGCCTTGAGAAGTTTTAGGAATTTATGATATAAGAGAACTAGGATGAACCTGAGCCAAGCACAGGACTATAGGAAGAAGAGAGACAGGTAGGCAGGCAAGGGAATGTTACTCTAAAGGCACCTATAGCCAGTAAAGATCCCTTCAATTTATTTTCTTTCTTACAAAGACAAAGGTGATCAGGGAATATGTAGGAGAATGATGCCTAGAAGGCTTCATCAATAATATGTTTTATCTCTTAAGTTTGGTTCTGCCACACAGACAATCTTAAGTATTTTCTGTGGTGATAGATCTGAACATCTCAACTGGTCTTTAGTGAATCTGAACACATTTGTTGATGTCTGATTTATTGATTTATCTGGGAAACATTTTGAGACATTAATAATTTCAGGGCAAGTGCTTAAAGAGACTGAGGCTTTTTACATATCATATGATCTGGTTCAAGAAAAGAGATGTGTGAAAATAGTAACAGTATTGAGAACTAAGTGTGGCTTAGTTCTCCATATGAATGTAGAAGGGATGGATCCTTCCTACAAAGGAGTACAAAAATACTCTAGAGATCATGCAACAGCTTTTACAATACAATCTCACTCTCAAATCATACACCCAGATGATAGTCTTCTCCTGAATGTCTTATCCAGAGAAGTAACAAAATAGATATATTTCTTTGAACAAATAACTCCATGGAATTTTATTAAAATAACACTAGTTACATACATCTCAAATATTTTGAGCTGTTGCAATTTTTCAGCCCTCCAGCCTAGGAAGTACTGAAAATGTTTGTGTGCTTACGAAAAATTATTAATGATTAAAAAAATTTATAGGGCAATTAACATTTTTTCTCCAACTTTTGCATGCACCTGCCTTTGATACTGTACTAAGAGTCAGCAGAAAAAAATGCAACGCTGCAACTATATTTTAGCACATGAAACGACACAACTGGGACAGCACACGCCAGTGTAAAGTATCAAATGCTGTGAGACTCCCAAACAGCAATACTTGCAAAATTAGAAATAGAAATAGGCTAAGATCATTAAACAGCAAAATTCTACTAAAGTAGTTACACAGGTAGGGAAACATTACTTTCTGCTTGCTGGGCACTTAGTCGTTAGTTTATCATGCTTTCTCTAAGTGCATTCATTAGCTTTTCATTAGCGTATCAGAGAATTAGTTGAAGTATATTTTTTATTGTTGATCTTTAAACTGCAGATTAAACTAATTAGGATGTAATTAATCAAAAATAAATCAAAATATGATTGTTTTTGAAATTTGCATGTCTAGAATATTCCTCTTGAATCTTCCTGAGTGCTTTGGACTTGTGTGTATGACCCCTGCACTGGTCTCACATACATCATATAACATTCAGTTATTAGATGGTGCAGCATGGCACTGAAAAACATCAAGACTTCCTTCTAGAAATTGTACTATGTTTTTAATCCATGCATAATCCAGCTAGCATTAGCACTATTTCTAATTAATTTAAATCGAATGCACAGATGTAAGAAAAGATTCATGCTGCTTAAACACATGGTAACACAAATACATTCACAGTCTCGGAAAAGAGTTGAGATTAATGAATGCTTTAACTTTCAAAAGGTCATGGTACTGTGCCACTCTCCATTGTGAGCGTCTACACTAACAGGAGTCAGAGTGAATTTTCACTACCCTGAATTTGCAGTGCCATGCAGCAAATACAAATCTCCTGAATGGTGCAAAATTTTGCTTGAAGTAAATCCATGTTAAATACATAGACAAGAAAAGACCAGCTGTAAAATCCCTCCTTTTGCAGAGTGCTCAATGCAACCTTTGTGAGTACAGCAGCAGTAACTGCAGCAATATGGTTCATCCTGCAGTCAATGTGGTGGACTAAATAAGACATTTGTTTTAGTATATTTTCTGGGTTATTTTATCCTCCCCTGGGGCTATTCTGCCCTCTGAATGGAGAATCTGCTCATTTGACAGTCATCCAATTTCAAGAAATCTTTTTGGTAGGCTATTAATACCATATCATCATATACCAATGCTCAGAATGTGTAAGTCAAAGGTGCCTGACTTAGAAAAAAAGACAGTATAATTATGAGGTTTACATAAGTAAATGAATCTACAAGCAGTTCTGCAGATTCTCATGAAAGATTAGTTCTGCTGCAAAGCACTTGGAATCGGCATTTCAACAGTCATATAAGAATTACTAACCTACCTCCTTGTGAAGGATATCTCCTTGAGCTGCACTAGATGGATTAATCAATGCATCTGGTTAACTTAACCAATGTGCCATAAGAAATCCCATGTACAGGACTTCAGCTAATATCCTGTCCTTGAGAAGAGACATAAGTATTGAAGCAGAGAGCTGAATCAAATGAACTGACTTTGCCTACAAGTAGTACATACAGTGTACAATCTTGTCTCATTCTCTATGTCAAGACGAGAAAACATTATCCATTGAAGTAGTTTAGCTGACACATTACTTAAAAAACATTTTCAAAGGGATTTTATGCTGACTGTGGTTAGGACAACCTATATATATCAGTGTTAGCTTTAATACACAGCTTTCATAATAAACAATATTCAGTTGAATAGTATGTCTTGCCTTGATCCTATTTTCTCTTCTATTTCGCCATAAATTAATCGATACAGTTAGACCAAGGTCCTGGTTTGAGGCATACCTCCTGGCAAATTTATAAAATGATAAATGGAGCAGATGCAATGAAGATTAGCAATGGAACAGCCATTGGCTCTAGGCAGTTAAAGCAGTGAAGAAAACTCTCTGCTTCCGTTTCATTTGCCTTTACTGACAAATTATAAGTTGTGTCAATTATACTAGAGCAAACAAATGTTTTGGACTTTTAAAAATCTGTTGTGTGTAACAATATCTGGTTTAAGGTTATGCTACTGGCATCCTTACAATTATATTTGTAGCAACTGAAGTCAGGAAAGCCAAATTTATTACATTTAATTTGAGCAGAGGTCATTGTAATACTGGTCTCACATTCTGGAAGCCTCTTAAGCTCTTAGAATGCTAAATGAAATTTCAGTGAGCTGGAACTTCATGCTGAATCTTATTACAATTCAGTGTTGCTTCTA
The DNA here is from genome assembly GCA_037305975.1 of Chrysolophus pictus. Classification (NCBI taxonomy): domain Eukaryota; kingdom Metazoa; phylum Chordata; class Aves; order Galliformes; family Phasianidae; genus Chrysolophus; species Chrysolophus pictus. The sequence continues at coordinate 65,298,747 of CM074614.1, forward strand.
GCTTTTACATATCTGGCAGGTTCAAAAGTAATACTGAATGTGAACATTATTCTTTTTCAAATTGTTTTCCAAATCAGACTTCCAATTTTTCACACCTAAGGCAGAAATATTCTTTTCATCAGTTTGCAGCATTTGCACTGAGCACAGACATTACTGTAGCATGTTCACTGCACTTTATGCAAAATTCTCTTCCACAAAGAAATTGCAGCCCAAGCTTCCTACAGGGAATGCAGGCCAGACTGCAGCTTTCTAGTTGTCCAGAAAGTAGGTCCAGTCATAGAAGAAAGAGAACATGAAATAAATTGCCTCTTCGTCTAGAATCGAGGAATCTCTATGCTGCTGCCTCATATTGATCTGCTGATGATATGGAATTACAACAGCACTGAATGTTACGATATTATATACTTCTAAGGAAATCAGCTCATACTCGTACACCAGTATCTTGCACTGTTTCATGAGAACAGTGATGCCTCTTTGACTTCACTTCTGGAAATAGTAACACAAAATCTTTTTTTGAGCAATTGTTCTGAAATTTGTAATGCTATAGGTCCAAAATCTGTGTTGAATTTTTTACCTTTGTCATTTTAATGATTTCATTTTTGGATTTACTGAGAGATACTTATCCATGATTATTCTTTGAGTTAAACTGAGAAGCTTAGCATCAAATGCAGCTTATTTCACAGAACCATATTAATTCGTTTATTTATTTTACCACTCCTCTCTCCCTTTTGCTAACACCTCTGAAACATAACTCGAGTGTTTTCTACTCAGTGCTCATTCTTTTTAAGGAAGCTAGAAATGAAAAGTGTACATGAAAGAAAAACAGTGGAGTTAGATTGATTTAAAGAAAAATATCACTCTTGCTTAGTTTCTAGCACTTTCTCCAGTTTTTTAGTGTGCCTAGGTAGTCAGGAAAGTGTGTGCAAAATGCTGCCATCATGTGGTCTGCTATAAATTTTAGTTTTTTCATTAGTTTCAGCATATTTTACATATTTTTCCCCTCCCACCTTTAATTCATGTTTTGGAGCAACAGCTCCCAAGGTGAGTAAGCCTTGACACTAGTTCGGCCAGCAACCTCATAACCTTCTTTGAAAGATGTGACAGTCACTGCACACCAAATGAGAAAATAAATCGTCCTATATCTAGCCACTTAAAAAACTATGAATATGAAGATATCAAAAACCAGATCTTGCGCACATGAGCAGTTCACATGCCTACTTTCTAAGCCAAATAGATATGATGGAAGAAAAAGCCAAACCAAAGGTCAGAGTTAGGGATTGATTTGCTCACAGCTGTATGTTCGGCTGCCTGGAGAGAGAAGTGGCAAACAGCAATAACAATAAGAACAACAACAACAAAAAAAAGCAGACAAGAAATAAGAAGCAAAGGATTAGAAACATGGCTCTGAAAGAAAGCAGAAAGGTAGAACATTTGTATGAGCTCTTGCTGGAAGGTCTTTTTGCTGGATCATTTAGCAAAGAAGTGGCTTCCCACTGCTCGATTCCTTCCATTTTCTAAGAGCCATGGGGCTGTGAAAAGAGCACAAGACAGAGCTGCATGTGTCTTCGTCCAGTCCCCAGATCTAAGTCAGTATCACCTATTCTGAAAGTAATTCACACAGATGTTTATTTTAGCTTGATCTTAGAAATGTCCAGAGATAATGTTTCCCCAGCCTCTCTTGCTAAAGTAGTCTCTGTCCCCTGCTGAAGTGCCTATCTCTGCCTGCTCTTTTGTAATTACCAAACTTGGCTTTCCTTGGTGTAATTTAAAATTGTTTTTTCTTTTACTGTTCCCATACATGCAGAATATTTATTCCGATTTTTTCAACGTTGACCTTTTTTTGTTTGCCTCTTCCCAAATTATTTCAGTGTTTACTCATGTCATGTATAAGATCTTTAACTCATCTTTCGCAAAATCACAGTCCCTTTGCAGAAAGAACACTGTGAGCAAGCAGCGTAAATAGACAGCGTAAAAACAGCGTAAATAGTTTGTGGTAATAGCCGATGTCCATGCCAATATTTACTTCTCATGTATCTAAAAGACCAAATACAGCTACTATCTTTTTACACTGAGCCAAGATCTTTCCTTAGCCAACATTTTCTATAGGGTGTAGTTTGTGGCTAATATAGTTCACCACAGATGCAGAAATGTATGGAGTAGAAGACTGAGTACACATTTATGACTCAAAAGATCTTCTAATCTCCAGTGCAAGTCACTTTTACACTGTGAGAAGCTGAAAAACTGAAAAAAAATGTCTTTGCTTCCCGATTATCAGTTCCTCACTACTTCAAAATCCCTCCTATGAGGGAATTTGAGTTAAACTTATTTTTAATTATATGTAAATGCCATTCACAAGACCACAGAAATAAGTATTAAATAGCTTTCAGTTGAACAGTTAGATAACAATCAAATGAAACAATCCAGGCAAAAATGAAAACTCTTAATTACAAAAATGTGTATTTTTTTAAATAATGTATATAATCACACATATATGTATTTTATTTACAAAATAGCTTAGCCTTCAATCAAGGCAAAATCTGTTCCTTTAAAGCTACTGGAGGCTGGAGCAATGCTCTTATGGAGAAAGGCTGAGGAAGTTGGGCTTGTTTAGTCTGATGTCTTTCAGCACCTAAAAGAAGCCTGCAATCAGGAGAGAGACTATTTACATGGTCTGGTAGTGACAGGACAAGACGGAATGGCTTTAAACTAAAAAATGGGGTTGTATATTAGGACAAAATGTTTCACTCAGAGAGTGGCGAGGCACTGGCACAGGCTGCCCAGAGAAGCTGTGGATGTCCCACCTCTGGAGGCATTCCAGGGCCGGGTTGGATGGGACACTGCGCAGCCTGATCTAGTGAGTGGCAATCCTGCTCATGGCAGAAGCCATTCTATGATTCTATCATTCTATGATTTTTTTATTCTATGAATTTCCCTTCCAGCTATAAAAATAGCCAATCTACCATCTCGTTCAGAGGAATTGTGATATCACTTTGCTTTTGATATCCTTTAGCTGTTTGTTTTCTTTTAAAATCATTTTTATAAACCCTCAACCTTTGGTCTTTCCATCTGATTCTCACTATAAGACTCCACTATCATTGCTGGCAGGTTGATGCAAGGTAAACATTTATTAATTAAAAACAAGGCTAAAACAAATAAAAAAACCTTATATTTTTCTCAGAAAAAGTCATTAATCAAGAATATACTACGTTTCTTTATCTGATCCATTCTGTGGGCATAGATGCGTGAAAATATTACTGCAATATATGTTTTACAGTACTGGGCTATATTCAGACTCTTTTCTTGTCAAATGTGAGGTCTCGTCCTACTCAATGGGTGAGAACTAGGATATCTATGATACTTGCTGAAATTTCGTAAGCTTGTTCGTATGCTTACCAGGTACGAAAGGATTCAATGCTTTATCTTTGCCAGTAATTTGTAATTTTGTATTGAATTTGCATTGAGCATCTCATTTGCTAAGTAAATGGATGGCCCATTTGGTACCTGCTTTGACCTTGAGCTGTAGTTACATTCTTTCATCCTGTGACTCTGTCAAGCCATCCTAGATGACAGCTTAACAGTTTAAAAACCAAATACATGTTTTCCTTTTGAGCCTTAAATATAATCTCCGATTAAATCTTTTGTTTTTTTTCTAGATTCTATCAAAATAAATTGTTATGAGTGAGACTGAATTGAGAGACTGTAGAATTTCCATCAGTGAAGGATTCTGAGGACAAGTTAGAGAAACATCTGTCAGGACTGGTTAGGTATAGTTGATGTACCCTGGAGGTAAAATAGGTGACCTTCATAGTCCATTTTTCCCCTTTTCTCTTTGATTTTATAATTGCCTGCCGAGTATACAGTCGGAAAGTCAGTGACTTCATTCTTCACTATGCACTCTTTTTCCTGAACTAAACTAAAATGCCATTGTTCGTTTGTTTGTATTTCCCTATGGGTAATTTGGAGTGTCAGGATATTTTGTTCCAGCATTTCTGCAACAAAAATCTCCACCTGTTTTTGGTTTTTATTTTTTGAGACGGGCAACCTTTTCCAAGGTGGTTTCCTAACCTTACGTAATAACAGCAGAGCCACTTTCCACTTTTAATTGATTTGCAAAACTCCACACATACGCAAAAAAAGGACACATCTCCTTTGCTTCTGCCTTACTTTCCTGGACCTTGTTTACCTTACAAATCTGGAAACTGGAAGAATAAAACATTTGAAGCAAACTGAAACCTATCTTTGTACAGTTTCAATACAAAAGCTGTATGTGCACACTTCTGATTTCAATGCTCCAAAGAAAGTTTATTTTTATGTATGAAACCTTGAGTTGCTCTGTTCACACCAGGTATAGGATTACCCAAGATAAAAATAACATATAAGTTTAAAATACTTTGCCTCAAACTTAGGCTTTTATAAAATAACACATATAACAAGGAAGATGACTTTTCATTAATAGGGATTTTAGAAGATGTGCATTAAGTATTTGTTTGGGAAATTAAGAAGGACCTTTTAAATTAAGAACAGGCTGTTCAGCATTTTACTGATACACTATTTTACGTGACACTATTCATGGACATTCCATGAATTTCATTGCAAATAATGCACAAATGATCTCATCAGTCCAAATGGTATTTTGAAAATATCCTAAGCTCTTGTTTTTAAAGCAGTTTTTATACAAAATGGAGAATGAAATGAAAAAATTTGCTCTTTTTGATGAGTCTCTAATTTAAGAGCACTGAAATAAGCTTTCCTCAGAGTGCAGAAAACCACCAGTTGCTTTCAGTCTCTTGAATTCAGACATTCTTTAGAAAAAGGTTACTTTTTAATAGGGAGAAAACTGAATCTTGACAATGAACAAGTTTTAAATGAAAAGATTCTAAACAGACCTCCCCTGTCTCCTGTCTGTAGCTTTACCTTTGGTCTCGGCCTAGAAACTTCTTGTGGCTTTTTCAATTGTCTGAAACTTGGCATGGTTCCCTCTGGAGCGGGAAGGAAGTGTAGATTTGGGGTGGTTTGGGGTGTTTCTTCCCTCTTTTCTCCTGGACTTGCAGAAATACCTATTCCTGAAGCTCAAGAAGGCTCAAGGTGGGCTTGGTTCTTATCATGACCAAACCCCCTTCCTACTGTTTTCTGTGTTCCTGCCTGACGTTTAGATCCCAGAGCAGTTGAGAAGAAAGCCTTGTGCCCTCCCTCCTACCAGATTCACATCTCAGAAATTCAACACTTTTCTAGTATAAACTAGAAAGTCTTTCTGAATTCTTGCTATGGAAAGAGAGAATTTTTTTTTTTAATTAAAGTGCACATAAAGCATCAAGTATGGAAACAGAAATCTAAAAACAGTCTCAACACTCACATTGTTTATATCCTGGTATCACCAGAAAAGGTAATTATTCATTCCGGTGTTATTCAGTGGTGCAAATTTATATTGTTACTTCATGCTGGTACGGCCTCACCTTGAGCACTGTATGCAGTTTTGGGTGCCACAATAAAAGAGGGACATAAAACTATTAGAAAGTGTGCAAAGAGGGGCTGCAAAGATGGTGAAGGGTCTGGAGGGCAAGGTGTGTGAGGAGCAGCATTTGGCTCAGCCCAGAGCAGAGGAGCTGAGGAGAGGCATCATGGAGGCTGCAGTTCCTCACAGGGAGCTCTGCTCTCTGTGACAGTGGCAAGGCACAAGGGAATGGCTTGGGGCAGTGTCAGGAGAGGGTTGGGGTGTGTCAGCAAAGGGTTCTTCACCAGAGTGTCGAGCCCTGGAACAGGCTCACCAGAGCAGTTGTTACGGGCTTGAGCTGCTGGATTTGTCTGATTTGTCTGATTTTTGGGTAGTCCTCCGTGGAGCCAGGAGTTGGACTCGATGATCTTTGTGGGTTCCTTCCAACTCGGGATATTCTGTTGTTCTGTAATTTAATATTATGCAAGAATTTTTAGTAGTAGTTTATCTTACTTTATATATTTGACTTCGTGTCAATTGAAAGGATAACTCCTGGTGCTTTGGTACTCTTTAATTCAACAGAACTGAAGAATGTGTCTTAACGAAGAAAATAAGCACCTCACCAAAATAATTGCCTAAAAAAGGAAGAAAGAATCATTGCTTAGATGTGATGCTTTTTCTCTGTTTTTGTGGAAAGGAACATAGGCTTAGTCATCTTCAGACATTTCATGTTAGTTAAGGTAAATACAGTTCTAGATGTTCCCATCAAAAAAGGAAGCAGTTTCAGGTTTGATTTTCCTGGATGGAATGTTACTGTCATTCTTAATGTAAAGATGCAGAGGCAGAGGACTGAAAGTGCATGCCAAAACTGACATTAGTACAATATAAACACAAAGAAAACTATTGTTTTTAATTTGCAGAACCCTATTTTTTTTCTGATATAAACAAGTCAGTCTCAGAGTGAGCAGTGTGAAAGGAGAGAAATCACAAGCAAACACTCTGAATTAATGCATTCCCTCTCCACCATGCCTTGATAAATTTTATGTATGAGGCTTCCATGGAGCTAGGAGACATGGGAAAGGGAGGGACACATGAGAAAAAACCAAACATACGAAACCACCTTTGAACAAGGAATAAGACAATCAAACAAGAGATTCCTGGAGGCAACAATATGGTGCCACTGGATACAGTACCACAGAGAAAAAGCTTGTGCCTTCAACTTTTGAGCGTGAAAACTTAGCAATTGCTAAAAATATCCCAGGGTTCTGGGGTTACATCTTAAATAACTTATCTTGCCTATTTTTGTTGCTGAGATATTTTTTCATCACTCATAGGTCAAAAACTCAGTTCAGCTCAATGTGCTTGATATTGATCTAAGAAAAATCTTGCCAATTAGCCTGAATCTTTGTGGAAGCATATTTTAATAAATTTTCAACATTAACATCCATGCCTCTGTGCAGGAAGGCAGATGTGAGAACCACAAGAGGCAAGGGTAGATCAAGGTTAGTTTATAACTTCAGTAATGCATTCTAGAACTTGTAGCCAGAAATCTTTAATCAGGGACCAATCATAAATTAAGGAACTTAAAACTTTAAAATAACTCTTGATAACTTGATTCATCTTTAGGGAACAGAGACTGTTATATAACAGCAGATTAAGATGTTAAAATAAAGTTTTCTAAAACTGATTTTCCTTTAGCTCAACAATCTGATAGCTGTGATTCTGGTCATCACTCTAACACTCCCCTTAAACTGGATCATTTATAGGCCTTTGAGTTGTTACGCAAGTACAGAAGCTGGACAAAACTATTCAAATCAATTGCTGTATTTCCCTTTTACTCCAGGAATAAAATTGTTATTAACTAATATTAATAATGATAAAAAGAAGAATAACAATAAGAACAAAAAACAGTACCATGTTTGAGAGAATAAAAGAAAGATGTAAAAACTGTGGAGAGTTTCTGACTACCAAAGTAGGACATTTCTTCAAGGTTTGAGGCAGAACATACAAAAAGATCCAGAATTTGCCTCTGACAAAGTAATTAAGTTTGTCAAGCAAGGGAATTTGCTTCGTCCAGTCTGATGTTTATAGGGATGGATAGCGGCTTTGCAGTTTGGACATGAGAGAGAATACAAAATGAGAATAAAAAGAGACCTGCGGGAGAAAGTTATTTACTGTTCAAATTCAGAATCAACAAAACAAGTACAAGGAGTTGTTCATGATACAGCATAAAATGCAAGATAAAATTATGCCCAGAAGCACTACTGTACGATGGTTTGTCTACCACAATACTTGCAAAATAGTTGCAATATATTCATACAGAGAATTAGGCTTTGGTCACTGGGCACTGGCATAAACAGTTTTCATGTCTTTGCATATAGGAGGCCAGTATTAGCTCAACAAAAACAGTTTATCCCCATAGCTTAACAGAAGCTTAACCAAGAAATAACCCCTCACAAGGAATTTAATGCTTTTTCTTTGCACATCCATTTGGGTCACTTGCAGATGGGGTGCAAATCTGAGAAAGATCCATTTGGTCCTGATGCATATTCTGGACTCAGCAGGACCTTCAACTGGGAACTATGAGGGCATGGGGCTCAAAGAGGGCATCCGGCAGGATGCCATGGACCTAATTGCTGGTGGACTAATTCTGTTAAACAAAGATGTTTCATGAACTCATACAGAGGTCATATGGGAGCAGAAAATTATGCAAGCAGGATTAGTTTTCTTGAGGATTCCTCAAAATGCCTACATGTTTGAAGCCTGCATAATCTGTATTCACCATCTAATGAGCTGGTGACTTGTTAACACACAAGACCAGATCCACTGGAGGCAAATGTAGCAGCAAGAAAATTTTCCCTGATTTATATTGTCTGAGTTGTACTCTTCTGAACAGGTCACTGAGGCTATTATTTTAGTTTCATAAACAAGCCGTTTGTTTTTATGTTTGGCAAACTACAGACACAAATTTAAGCTGCACACAGTAAGACTGGATGCACATCCACACTGCACATACCACCTGTCCCAAGTAGTCCATGAGGCTCTTGGAGAGCAGTAACACTGTCCCTGCTTACAAGGCCACTAAGTCAGTGTGTGGTCCTGTCACATTGTGCATGGACAGACCAAGAAGGATAGTCTTCCTGATTCTGTTCTGTCAGAATCTGTTTATAATTAAAATTATAAAACTTGCTAGTGCTGCTGCTGCTGGGTAGGGAGTCCACTGTGGATTTGTAGGTATAAAAGAAATCAGAGAAAATACAGCTTATTGCCTGGAGCTGACTCAGCTTCCTAAAGAAGACAGTGTAGGTGTTTCTGGAACAGAAAGTAATGGCCCATCTCCTGCAATATCAAAAGCAAGTTTTTCATTCCACACAAATGTAAAATAGGACAAAGCCTTTTCCCAGCATGTTAATAGCAGGATAAAAGGGGCATGGGTTGTTTGTTTTGCCTATGAAGGCTCAAGCCACAAGCAGCATGAGCAGCTTAAAATAGCTGGGCAATCACCAGTCAGTGACCAACTTTTGCCTCAAAGCTGCGATGCTGACAACTCTGGACAACTTCTCTCACCATGGGATAGCATGGGGTAAAGGAAATGGCATGTCTGAGAACTTCAGGAATGAGATATTTGGCACTGTGAGCATTAACAATGATAGATATTTGGCACTGAGAGCATTAACAATGATCAGCAGTTTTTCAGGAATATCTTAAAGGCATCCTTTTGTTTTTGTATGGGATGTATCTACTAATTTTTAGAAATTATACTGTAGAAATGTAGCCTCCATCCAGAGCTGATGGAAATTCCTGATTAATGCACTGAGCCCCAACTTTTATCAGCACAGCTACACATGTGAGATAATTAGGCAGGATATTGTATGCTGCAAACAGAAAAGAGTCAGGGTAAAGGCACAAGCTCTAGCAAATTATCCATTTTGCTTAATAGTCACAGTAAGGTGAACAGGTCAGAGACACTCCTCATTAGTCAGTACAGATGAGGTTGCTTTGTGCAGGGCACTCAAGATTTACCAGGGCATTCACTCACCTTCCCTGACAAGGTTATTTACCTGAGCATCCCTTGTGTCTGATATCCTCATGGGTTCTGCATATCTTTTTAAGGTGGGCAGCTGGTAGATGTTACAAAGATAATGCACTATTAGTAAAAGACCTGTAGCTCTAGAAAATGACATTGGTGCCATTTGCTGAGCAGTTCCAAAACTTACTACCTAGGATCTTCCTTCTTCCCACAGATCCCCAGTGCTTTAAGAATTTAGACTCACTCTGCCCTCTTTTATCCACATGTACTGACCCTATAAATCTCATTGTCTCATCAGATTTATGCTCATATTTGTTACTGTAATGAGTCAATGATGACCAGTCTTATATTGCATATATTAACAGCCAGATAAAGCATTTAAGCAATTTCCTTAATGAGACTCTTGCTTTGATGCCAGGTTAACAATGGATTGGAAATACAAGCTTTGCCAAAACACACTCTAAAGCTACATTATTACACAGTAGTGATAAAGCATTTATGGGATGATTTTAAATGATTATGATCATAATCTACTTTGTTCAACATATTAGAATTGCTATTCAACCATTAACTAGCTGGTTCTCTGGGACAGAAAGATAAAGATTCATTTAAACATTAAAATGTTGGAATGAGGCCATAATGACCAAGAGGAAACAAAATCCTATACCTACCCAAACCATAGCGATGAGAAATATCTAAACTAAATTCATTATTAAGATATCCAGTAGGTGATTGTATTTTTGTTGTATTTTCATATATTGTGTACTGCTGAGAGTTCTTAATATTCATCTTTATTCATGAAGCTCCAGGACAATCATCTGGAAATCGACATTTTTTCCTCGAAAAGTTTACCAAATTTTAAAGAATTAGAATCTGATGTAAGGTTATCTGTTTCCTCCAATTTCCTACTGCTCAGTGACAAATACTAGGTAGTGGAGGATATAATTATTACCAGAGAGTGCTTGAATGGCTTCTGGTAATTGGAATTTCAGTAAACCTTGCCAGATCATCTAGCAACATTAGGGAGACATCTGAGTCATTGCTTTCTTGACAGTCTACTGACATTTTTCAGATGGCAAAGTCACTAGATCAGTTCACATGTGGGTTGTTTTTTTGTTGTTGTTGTTGTTTTTCATGCTGTGGTAAAAATATCTTATTTTAAATGCTTGAGGTGCTGTTTATTTCACACTTCTTTGACTGCTAATGCAAACAGCACTGAGTCTTGAAAATATTTGGTTATTTCTACCCTAATCATCTTTTCTGGAGTGTATGCAAGAGTAAGTTATGGTATAGAAAAATCTTTACAATGACACAATTATTAAAAACAATAACAATCTTTTTTAAAAATATTGCTATGAAAATAAGTAGAACTCCATCCATGTGGCCTAAGGTACCTTTGCCCTGGCATTACCTATTAGCACTACCTGGTCTCAGTTCTTTTGCACGCTGTTGTAACTCATGCCTTTTGCTGGTTGGTGGTAGCTTCGGGTCAGTGGATGACTCTCCACAGGTCTGGTTGTTGGCAGCTTCCCATGGCACCTCTCCAGCTGCTCTTCCCCTTGACACAGACCATGTGGAAACTGGCGTAATAATGCTTTTTCCACTCATATTTGCAGAAAACTTATCTCTATTAAGGGTGTGCCTGCACATCGAAACAGAGGTGCAATAGTGGCACGACTGAGGTGGGATTAGCCGTTATAGCCTGGAGACCTCGTGGCTGTAGTGTGACACAGCATTCTAGAGACAGTGGGTACATATTCCTATAATAAGCCTAAGTTTAAAGCTGTACTGCAGGTTTTTGTTTTTTGTTTTTTGTTTTTGTGTGTGTGTGTGTGTGCTGGGATTATAATCTCATCTAGAAAGATTTGGATTAGCATGGCTATTTAAACTAGTTTAAAATCCATTGCCTCACCCTCATTTTGTGGCCTTCAAAAGAGGAGAGAAGACGTCTTCATTCATAATTGAAGATGACTCATGTAACCATCACTGTTAATTTGAATTTCTTTTTAGCTTTATCAAAAAAGTAATGGAAATTATATATATATATATATATAATTGAAAAGTGAAAGCTGTTAGCATTTATCTCTAGTTTGTGCTGCTGTGGTCTGAGAGAGTGCATTTCGACACTCTTCTTTCCACTTGCTTCAACTAACTTTCTTATGGATGGGAGCTGAGAAAACTCATACTGGTAAATGTGTAAAGCAATATAGGAGTTATATTATTCCTAAAGTAACTTCAAGTTTAACGTGTACAAATTTTCTAATCATGTTTGTATATATCCTATATGTGCTTTAAGTATGTCAAACTAAATAAAAAATAATTATTAATGAGTGTTAACATAAATATATGGTACTTCCTTGTACTATAGAAACATGCCACGTAAATAAAAATTTTATAACAAACACAGTGAAGATGGATAATTAAATTTTGTATTTTTTATGCCAATGAAAACATCTTGCTATACATACTGTGATCTAAGAATGATTACAAATGATGTAGCTCTATATTTTTTTAATTAAGTCAATTATCTTTAAAAGTAATTGACTAAGTGAACCTAAATTTTGTTTTAATGTTATTCCATAGCCTATTTCAGATGGTTAGGATAATCAGAGTATCTTGGTCAGCATAATATGTCGGCGTGTAACAGCTGACAAGCAAAATCAGCTCTCCTTTGGAAGCCTGCTTTTTCTCGTTACAGTGCATTTATGCTAAGAGGTCACTTATGACAGCATTTGGCATCATGACGGAGAAAAAGATCTAAGGATCTCATCTCTATTTTCTAAGAGGTTTGCTTTCTTCTTCCCCTCTGGTCAGCTGTTTGTTCTCTAAGGACAGCTAAAACAACCCCAGAAGGTGCAATACTGTCAGTACAGAAAAAACTAATAAATTGAATTTAGAGTCTTCTGTTTGATTTTGCTTAGAAAATTACCTTGTATAATTGCCTAAAGTGTCTGGCCTGTACAGGATATAGCTAAGTGGTGTTAAGGCAGCTCTTTCCAGTTCCTTAATACTAATCATCTACATTTGCCTCAGTGGATATTACAGTAACCTGGGGCTCCTGTGAAGTAATGGATGCCATGCTGGCCCAAATAGGAGCCATCAGGATGGACCTAAATTGCACTCTATTCTGGAAGGCAGGAGCCTGTGAGGGAAGACATGAAGGACAGTGGTTTAAGGCACAGTGACCTGCTGGAATTTAGAGGGATTTCATACCAAGGGATTTCTGGTTCATGAGGGCTGTATGGAAAGCATGGTAGCATGTAAAGACCCCATTGGTCCACATGGATTACTTGCCTGAACAAAAAATCTGACCACTCTCTTTTGTACATTTCCTAATTTTTCAGTGAACTGAACAATACGTATTTCAATCGTGTAATTTCTCTTTCGTTCACAAAATGTGAGGTGTGTCTGAATATTATTTGGCTTTTTCTTTGTGGTGGAACGTGTAAATAGAATGTTATTCATCCTTTCTAGATGTATATACTCCTTCTTTTAAGAAGAGCAGGGCCAGTAAGACTTGGCTGAAACACAGATACTGAAACACATGGGAAAAAAAAACTCATCTAATGTGGAAACAGATAATTACAAGAGGAAAATTAATTATTTTGAAGTCTACAGGCTGCTTTAAACTAATATGTTGGATGAAAAAAAGAAAACAATTTAAAAGTAAAAGAATGTTTTCACTATTAAATGCTTGAAGAATATTTGAAAAATTAACATAGAGAAATGAATTAAAAAAATTCCGCAGCAATCCCAGTAGCAAATTCGATAGGAAGAAAAAAAGAAGAGGTGAGCCATTAAGGAAGAAAAAGCCTTTAGGCTTTTATACATTATAAACTGATCCCAGAACAGAGTAGAGTTGTCTTAAAAAGCCCTGATAGATTTTGCATGTTTCCATTATTTGATTTCATTTTATTTGTAATGTCTACTTTTCTAACTCATGTAGGTAACATAGCACTTCAGGAAGCTCAGTAGTAAGCTCAGTATCTAACTTTGCTGCTAATTATATGTGTTAATGTTTGAAGCTTTCATGATATTGAGGTTAGAAAAATCACAAGAATGCTAAACTTATGACATGAAATAAGTTTTATATGGCTAGAAGCAGCTGTTTCCTGTCTTCCTTTTCCAAGCTGTCAACCAACACAATCTTGCTTAGGGTGCAGCATTGTTCCCAACATATTTTCACTGGCTTTTCCAAATTCTACATTTTTGACCCCATTAGTATTGAGGCAAATAAAGGAAATATAATGAGGCAGGAGCTCTTCCCATCCTCCAGAAATCTTTTTTTGGGATGCGTATTGGTGGAATTTTCCCAGGGGTTATATTTAGGTATAGTAGAAACAGGCTGTCAGATGGCAACGGTTCCTGATGCAGTGGTTATATGACTGTCTTATATATGAAGATAACCCAAAGACCTGTGGGGTGGCTGAGGAGAGCCAACATTGGTGTTTTACTCCTTGTAAGCAATCTAACAAAGCAACATGAGAGCAGTCTCACAAGTGACTTACTTGTGAACTAGGAACTGCTCAAGACCATCAACTTCCTTATCCTTTTTACAAAGACTTTAGTGAAAGGTAGATCATGCTGTTATTCTTCACTAGCATTTCAGTCACTATGTCCCTGTAACCACAAGTTTTTACATCCTTGGATCAGTCTTCTACCAACCAATTAAATCCAGATGCTGCAGATGTATGGAAACGTTCTTGGTCCCAGTTGTTATGACAAGGTTTACTGAGGAGGAAGGAAAAGAAAATCTAAATTTTTCCTGAACTACTTTTTCAAACCTCTTAGTGGGTTTGGTGATGATGGGTTTATAACTAGATATGATGATCTTAGAGTCTTTTCCAACCTTAATGATTCTGTTATTCTTTCCTTAAGGTACTGAAGTCCAGACCATTAATACTGAGCTGTTATCAAGGCTTAGCCTCTGAATTTCTTACACTATGTAATATGCTCAACTGAAAATGAATCAAGACCTTTGAAAGCACTGGCTAAAGTTGGGACTCTCTATTCATTCAGAAGATTAATTTATCAAAAAATAAAATCTAAAGGAAAAAGTGAAGGGAATAGCTGTGTCTCTGAGCCAGTTCAATACCCCTGCTTCTTGAGCTTTGCCAGTGTAAACTTCCACTGGTCTTTCAGGCACTGTTAAACAGGATGTGGAATCAAAGAATGATAGAATGCTGTGGTTCTCTTCTCCAGACTGAAGAGCTCCAGATCTCTCAGCCTGCCTTCATAGAGAGGTGCTCCAGCCCTCTGAAAAATCCTCATAGCCATCCTCCAGATCTGCTCCAACAACTCCATGTTCTTCTTGTGTTTGGGGTCCCAGAACTGGATGTAATGCTCCAGATGGAGTCTCATGAGAGCAGAGTAGCAGGACAGAATCACCTCCCTCAACCTACTGGCCACACTTCTCTTGATGCAACCCAGAATATAGTTGGCCTTCTGGCTGGAAGCACATGTTGCCAGCTCATGTTTTTTTCATCAACTGAGAGTCCCAAATCCTTCTCCTCAGGGTTGTTCTCAAGCCATTCTGTCCAACCTGTGGCTGTGCTTGGGATTGATCCAACCCAGGTGCAGGACCTTGCATTTGGCTTGTTGACCATGAGGTTGTCATGAGCCCATCTCTCAAGCCTGTCCAGGTTCCTCTGGATAGCATCCCTTCCCACTAGCATGTCAACTGCAGCACTCATCTTGGTGTTGTCTGCAAACTTTCTGAGGGTGCACTCGATCCCACTATCCATGTTGCCTGCAAAGATGTTAAATAACACTGATTTCAATACCAATCTATGAGAAATGCCACTTGTCATTGGTCTCTACTCGACCATTGACCGCAAATCTCTGAGTGTGACATCCAGCCACTTCCTTATCCAATGCTGGATAAGGTTCATCTATCAAATCCATTTTTCTCCAATTTGGCAATGTCTGGCAGAGCACTGTCAGATGCTTTGCACAAGCACACATGACGTCAGGTCTCATCCACTTGGTAGTAATGGAAAATTAGGCAGGCAAAGGATGCACGTTTTTTCTTCTTCTGCTGGAATTTAAGTGTGACATAACATGTTCTGATCACAGCCTCACTATTTTTGACTTATGCAAGAAAAACATTTTGAATATGGTTCACTGTTTAATAACAGAACTGCATATGCTAAGTAATAAATGTTCATGAGTGCATTGAACCTGGATCAGTTCCTCAGTCCATTTCACCCCATAACTGCACAAATGCCCATGCAAGCATCACACTTAGGTATAAAAGAGGTCAGAGAAGAAGAAGGAAGGTGAACTGATTTAAACCTATATTGCTACAAGGAGCTGAGATATTTGCTTTTTGCTTTTGACAAGAGCCACTTCTTATCTGTGCTTGCACTGTCTTCCAGTGTTTGCTGATAGCAATGTAAGTTGTAGTTATACTCTCTACAGGAATCCAACCTGACAGGTAAGGTGGCAGAGGCATTTAGTTTCCAAAGTCACATCCATAGTTCGAGTTGTCTTAATTCAAACAGATTACAGCAAAAGAAATGTAAATGCCTAGCCATATCCTTAGACACCTGATATATGTCACTGCACTGCTCTTCTCTTATCAGCAAAATATTAATTGCCGTTATCTTTTTTATCACTATGAGTAATCACCTCACTGATGGTTTTCATATGACTATTTACATTTAAATCAAATCCCAAAGCATTGAAGTTATGTAGTGAGGGATACCTTATGTTGAATCAGTAACTGAGTCATCAAAAAGATAATTTTCCTAGTGTTTAGATCTTCTTCAGAAACAGAAGCAGTAAGACTGAAGGTAAGATCAGAGTGAGAACAATCTTGCTTAGAATTTGGTTTAATTATGTTGATTTACTCTTTTGGAATCCAAGCAGAACTTTGCTTGTTAAGCTGCAGGTGAGTGAGTTCTAGCAGGCAAGAGAATAAGATGGCTTTCTGGCCATGGATAGTGAGTAGCTGTGCCTGACAGGGATGCAAGGCAGTTACACAACAAAAGTTATCTGTGATGCCCTTAAAAACTACAGCATTTGACTATATAACAATACATTCTTCTGCCTATATGAAGATTTCATGAACATTTGAGGTAGAAACCCAGAAGGACAGGCAAAATCCAGGGGCCCATGTTAGTGGCACTCAAATCTACTTTTGAGATTTTAATCCTAATTAAACAAGAGGCAGATAAAGGTTTCAAGCAAAAGCATTTAAAACTGTTCATAAAAACACCTTATGAGCATCTCATAAACATTTCAACATATGCCATATCTGAAACTTTATCTAATAAGAAAACAGTCTGAATTTGAATGGCTGATAACCTGTTTGTGACTAACGATGCCAGAACTTTTAATGTCTTTAACAGGTACCATAACCAATGTCTTTCCATGAGCATCATAGATCACTATGCAAAAACTGTACCAATGAAATATTCATCCTATCAGACATATGCACAATGAAGCACTGAGATCTTATTAATCTATTTAATTAGATGAAATGTCTACAGAGTATGGTGTAAAAGTCTAGTAGAGTCTAGTAACATACGGTACTTAAGTGGTTAGTACCCAGTACTACATATGGTACTTAAGTCCAGTAGTGAAGAAATTTTACTACACCAGAGTAGATGTACTAATTTGCTACCACCATATAGTTGAACAAACAGTTGTTTCAGACTAGTTAGCTTTCAAAGTCTATTTTAGTTTGTTCCCTATCTTGACTATCCATTTCTGCCTGACTCCAGTCTGTGGGCACAGACAAAGAACATGAATGTTAACACTCAAGAGTACATCGTCTCCCAAAGTGATAGGATTATGAATATTCAGTTACAACCTTTTAGTGCTAATCAGCCATGTTTAGTCAGCTTTTCTAGAAGATAAATGGGATTCATTATATGATTCCTCTGTGAAATATATAGAGAGATAGGCATAATTCTTTCTTTTCCAACATATATTAGTAAACTGAAAATGCTCTGGAGGGCACTCATTAAATGTAGAGGAAATCTACAGAATTTGGGGGAAAAATTGCCTTCCCCCCACCTTTCCCCCCCCCCCCCCCCCCCCAATTTCTTTTCCCCTGCAACTTTTGAGAGAAAAGGCAGAAAGCTTTCAAAAAGTGCTGACAGCTTTTGAAAGAAAAGCTCCTTCTGAATGTGGTATGATGAATATGCACAAAAGTATATGACAGGAATGGAAGATCCTTGGTTTCAATGCAATTGAGTAAGTTCTGGGTCTCAGAGTTAGTGCACATCAGCCAAAGTCCATTGGCTGCAGCACAGGTGTGGTGATTGATGCCAGCCTATTGTCAGCAATAAGCGTAAATATTATCTGATAAACACAAACCACAAAGGATTAAAATGAAATAGATGAGCAAAAAAAACCACAAAACATCCCCCTGCCCATCAGATTCTAATATGGGTCCAGGATCATGTTTTTTAATAGCTTAGCTGTAACTTTTTACAGTAAAAGACAACATAGTTATGACTTAGACTAGTTTTCATTACTCTACAGGAATTTAATATTTTTTTCCAGTTCTGTGGTTTTGTTTCACACAGGACTGAATTAGTCGCAGGGATGCAAATCTGTTTCTTAAATTACAATTAACTGAATCAATAACTAAGAATTTTCTTAATAGAAAAAAAATAACAAAACCCACCATCAAATACATAGGATGAATTAATTTCATGATTGGTTTGAGCAACAAAATGAGGGAAAATATTATCCTAACAGATTATTCTGTTAAGAGCAAAAGGTGTTAGACAATTACCTTTGGGGCAGTGAGGAAAAACCACGTTACTGACTCTCAGTGCACACTCCTTCTCAGATAGAAGATCAAGCTGTATGAAGTTCAAGACAGACCTGAATTTAACTTGTTATTTCAAGGGATACTTTTATAACAAGGTAGCAGTGAAGACTGACTATACACTTTACAAATGATCCCTGTGACCCACACTAAATTTCTGAAAGCTTTATATCAAGCTCTCAGGCAGATTCCTTTATTGTACTTCCCCCTTTAAAGCAGTCTGTAAGTATTTCCTAAAATACAGGTAGATAGGTGGCATTTCTCCATGTAATTAAAATGAGTATCTCAGCTAGTCACCTCTTTTCTTTTTACCCTTCTTCCAATCCAAGTAAAAATATTTCTGTTCAGAGACGTGGAATTGATATTTTCCTGGTCTGAATTTCATATCAGGGCCTTTACATTTCTGAATAACCCAGGCAGACTTAAGAACAGAGCATTACAAGAGATGAAGCCTTGTCTGTCCATTCTGTCCACCTGATTTAGTTTAAAATCAGCCCACTGCCAGGAGCCAAAACATTATTTCCAGAAAGCTGAATACATGCCAACATTTTCTGAGGTTTCTTGCCCAGAAACAGACTTTATTTAACATAAGAATCTCCACTTCTGCACTGAAAACAAGCTTTGCACCTACCACAAGAGATGATCTTTACAGTTATGAACAAGTTGTCTCCATGGAGAACCGAGAGGAAGAAGGAGCCCTGGAAATCCTCCAAAGGTCAAAATAGATATGGGCCTCAGGTCTTGCTCTCTTATTAACAAGAAACTCCTTGGTATGTTGCCTGGTGAGTAAAGTCAACTACATTCAGATCTAAAAGATGCCTTTAGCTGGTTGGCTATATTCCCAGGTAACACATACTAATCAAAATTGCCTTTCACGCACATGAAAAAATGGATATAAATAATTTTAACTCTTAGTAAATTGCCTCCTCTTGGTTACAGTCTTCTGGTAAAAAACCAGTCTTCTGGTTCAACAAGACCTTAAAATACTTAAGTAAAAGTTCTGCTTGAAGTTTCTTGAAGTTTCTTGAAAAGTCTGCAGTCTTCAGGAATTAATTGCCTATCAACTAGCCAAAGGAAAATTAAGAAACAAAATGGAGAAGAATTGGAATTTGTGTATTGCTTTTCTCCTGTAAGACAAAAAATGACAACTAATTTTTTCCTTTGAAATGCTTATCTTCCAATTTAAGATAAGTACAAGTCACATAATATGAAATAAGAAAAAATAAATTTCACATAAGCAATGAAACTGATGAATTTACCAAACCAGGAATAACAAAGAATTAAATTTATAGCATTGCAGGTAGAATAGAAGATTATATCTCCAAAATACTGCCTTTCAGTTCATCTGTTAATAAAGAGTAAGATGACAAGAGATATGCTGAGGTAGGAGTGTTCAGTTTCTTTATCTATAAGCTCCTTAAAAATGTAGCTAGAGACATTAAGTATTATAGTTTGCTGCTTTTTAAAATTCTGTTTTATCTTCTAATAGGTAATCCATGCAGATATGAGTTTCATTATACATAAGACCTAGCTAACATATAAACATACACAATGATTTGCACTGGAAAGAAAGAGTAGCTTGAAAATTCACATCAAGAGACCTTATGCACAGCATCAGAATATTTAAAAAAATAGATGTATCTAGGTATGCCAAGTTGATTGGAGCTTAAGTTAGGATACTATCAGCAAGATGGAATACTTTCCTTTATCAGCTCCTCTAAAAATCTAGCATTCTTGAGAGTTTTGCTTTGCAACCTCACCTGCACTGGGCATTAAAATAACTGCATCATCATCCTGGCATTGTCCATAAACTGGAAACATAGAGAAACCACAGAATTCAAGACTCAATTTTCAAATTAAAGATGACAACTTTGTACCAGCAATTCACAGTGGACAAAGCCTGTTTTTATACCAGACACAGTGCATTATGAAACAGATATGTGCATCATTCAAAATCTTTAAATTTGAACTTGTTATTGTTTGGTCTTTTTTTTTTCTTTCCCATGATTTGAACAAATTTTCTTTTGCTTGACTGAAGACATGACCTTGTCATCTATATAATACAGTCAGAAGACTCAGCCTTGTGTATTTTGTGATCCTTTTCCCATTTCAAGTTATTGTTCATAGTATCTCTTTGTGGGCTGAGTCCTTCTAGGGCTATTCTTCCTGTCCTTGCAGTGGGAAAAGAGGATTGCCCATCAAAGATAAGGGGTTGGAAATTGTGTTAAAGGCACACTACACTCTGTCCAGAGTATAGTAAGGTAACTTTACAGAGCTTCCTCATGATGAAAGTCTATGCTATAATGGATCAGGTTCAGAGCCTGTAGTTCTGCTAAGCTGGACTTGGATAACCTTCTGGAGACGATCACATTTGATCAGAGTCAGGAAATGTACAAGAAAGACAAGCATGAGTGATTTTCTGAGAATGTTCTACAGGAGAAATGGCAAGGATTCCCATCAGATTCAGATTGGTTGGCTGTTTAAAACCTGTTATTTTCAAGAGAGAAGTTGGAGAGATACTGTGAAAAGAATGATCATGTTTATCTATAAATTGGTCCCAGGGAAGATCACCAAGATAATCTGGAGACTGTCTTGATACTGATACTTGTCAAGCAGACCAGTGAATCTAGATCTTGGTCAGTAAACTGTGGAATGTGTGATCTGTGAGTTATTTCCAGCTCTTTTTTCCTCTCTCATGTCAAGAGATCTGTGGTAAAAACCTGTATTCCTGTATAAAGCCTTGCTTGTCTCTGCCTCACAACTTCATATAACCACAAATTATGTGCAAATGAGTGGATCTGCACACATCAAGAAATGCAAGATGCTGAAAATGTGTATGGAAGCATACTGCATACGTTCAGGAGCAATGCTGAAAAAGGTGTTTCTAAAACTCTCAATACATCCATGTAGCAGACATGAAGGTCATGTTGTTCCAAAACTGTGCAGTCAGGCAGTAAATAGGGATGTCTTTGAAGCACCAGGGTGTCAGTGGTGCTGTAGGTGTTAAATTAGAAAGTTCGCATGAGTAGTTGCACAGAAACTCGCACAGGATGCTTGACTATACTGAATGAGACCTAAAATAATTTCTCTCTTAGCACATGTTCATGAAAAAACTTAACTCTTTAGATCTCAGTCTCAGAAACTCTATGTTTCTTCCACCATCTTTAACCATAGTCTCCTGAGACTTCACAATTAGACACGGCAATAGCCTAATAGCCACTCTCTGTCTGACATCAAAGGACAGTACAGCTCAATTCTTCAATTGAATAGTAACAGTCTTTGTCTCAAACTCCATTAATACCTTGATTATACCTTAGACAGAGAGTAAAAATGTAAAGGCATTTAAATCTGTTAATTAAAAAACTACAACAATCTTACTTATTGTCCATATACATACAAATATTTGTTTGCAAATGTTCATTTGTGTATAAATGTTCATATGTGTATTATAGAATCAAGAATCGTTTGAGTTGAAGAGGGCATTTAGAGGTCATCTAGTCCAATTCCCCTGCAATGAACAGGGACACCTACTGCTAGATCAGGTTGATTGGATCCTCATCCAGCCTGACTTTGAGTGTTTCCAAGGATGGATCATCCATCACCTCTCTAAACAACAACAGTGCTTCATCACCTAAACATTTTCCTTATACCCAGTTTAAATTTCTCCTCTTTTGGTTTAAAACCATTTTTCCTTGTTCTATCACAACAGACCTTGCTAAAGATTCTGTTGCCTTCTTTCCTATAGTTTCTCTTTAGATACTGAAAGACTGCTATCAGGTCCCCCAGGACCTTCTCTTCTGTAGGCTGAACAGCCCTAGCTCTCTCAGCCTCGTAGGGGAGATGTTCCATGCCTTGGATCATTTTGGTGTCCCTCCTCTGGATATACTTCACCTGGTCCATGTCTCTTCTGTACTGAGGACTCCACATTTGGATTCAGTAATTGAGATGAGGTCTCATCAGCACAGAGTAGAGAGGCAGCATATCTTCTCTCAACCTGCTGACCATGTTTCTTTTGATGAAGCACAGAATACATTTGGCTTTCTGGGCTATGAGAATCATAGAATCATAGAATCATAGAATCATAGAATCACCAACGTTGGAAAAGACCTAAAAGATCATCCAGTCCAACCGTTCACCTATTACCAATAGCTCCCACTAAACCATGTCCCTCAACACTACATCCAGTCTTTCCTTGAACACCCCCAGGGTCGGTGACTCCACCACCTCCCTGGGCAGTCATTCCAGTGCCTGACCACCCTTTCTGAAAAGTAATACTTCCTAATGTCCAGCTTGAATCTCTCCTGCCGTAGCTGAAAACCATTCCCTCTGGTCCTATCACCAGTTACACAAGAGAAGAGGCCGACCCCCATCTCACTACAACCTCCCTTCAGGAAATTATAGAGAGCAATGAGGTCTCCCCTGAGCCTCCTCTTCTCCAGACTGAGCAATCCCAGCTCCTTCAGCCACTCCTCATAAGGCCTGTGCTCCAGACCCCTCACCAGCTTTGTTGCCCTCCTCTGAACCCGCTCCAGGGCCTCAATGTCTTTCTTGCAGTGAAGGGCCCAAGACTGGACACAGTACTCGAGGTACCAGAGCTGAGTACAGGGGAAAAATCACCTCTCTGCTCCTGCTGGCAACACCGTTTCTGATGCAAGCCAGGATGCCATTGGCCTTCTTGGCCACCTGGGCACACTGCTAGCTCATGTTCAGCCGAGCTTCAATCAATACCCCCAGGCCCATTTCCTCTACGCAGTCCTCCAGCCACTCTGCCCCAAGTATGTAGCGTCTCCCGGGGTAGTTGTAGCCGAAGTGCAGGACCCGGCATTTGGTCTTGTTGAACATCATCCCATTGGCTTCAGCCCAGCTCTCCAGCCGGTCCAGATCCCTCTGTGTGGCCTTGCTACCCCCAGGCAGATCCACACTTCCAGCCAATTTGGTGTCATCTGCGAATTTACTGAGGGTGCATTGGATGCCCTCATCCAGGTCATCAATAAAGATATTGAAGAGGACAAGCCCCAGCACCGGCCCCTGGGAAACAGCACTCATGACCGGATGCCAGCTGGATTTTACTCCATTCACCACCATTCTCTGAGCCTGACCCTCCAGCCAGCTCCTTACCCAGCCAAGAGTGTACCCATCCAAGCCTCGGGCTGCCAGCTTCTGCAGGAGAATACTGTGGGAGTCAGTGTCAAAGACTTTGCTGAAGTCTAGATAGACCACATCAACAGCCTTTCCTTCATCCACCAGGTGGGTCACTAGATCATAGAAGGAGATCAGGTTGGTCAAACAGGACCTGCCCTTCATGAACCCATGCTGGCTAGGCCTGATCCCCTGGTCATCCCTCACATGCCGCATGATCTCCCTCAAGACAATCTGCTCCATAACCTTCCCTGGCACCGAGGTCAGGCTAACAGGCCTGCAGTTCCCTGGATCCTCCTTACGACCTTTCTTGTAAATGGGAGTCACATTGGCAAGCCTCCAGTCTTCTGGGACCTCACCAGTCAACAAGGAGCGCTGATAGATGATGGAAAGCGGCTCAGCTATCACCTCCGCCAGTTCCCTCAGCACTCTTGGGTTGATCTCATCTGGCCCCATAGACTTGTGGCAGTCCAGTTGGAGTAGTAGGTCTCTGACTGTTTCTTCCAGATCACAGGGGGCTTAGTGTGCACCCCAGCCGAGACTACCAGGTCTGAGAGAGAAGTACCGTGAGGATAACTGGTCTGACTTTTAAAGACAGACGTAAAGAAGGCATTCAGAACCTCTGCCTTTTCCTTATCCTCAGTGGTCACATTCCCAGCCTCATCCAGCAAAGAGTGGATATTCTCCTTTGTCCTTCTCTTACTGTTAATGTATTTATAAAAGAGTTTCTTATTCCTTTTCATCCCAGCGGCCAGGTTAAATTCAAGCTGGGCTTTTGCCTTTCTGATTTCACCTCTATACATCCTAATGACTTCCTTGTATTTATTCTGAGTTGCCTGTCCCTCTTTCCACAGGCGCTAGATTCTCTTTTTCTCCCAGAGCCTCAAGAATAGCTCTCTATTCATCCACGCCGGTCTTCTTCCCCGCCGGTTCATTTTGCAGCTCAGGGGGACTGCCTGCTCCTGCGCCCTTAAGACTTCCCTCTTGAAGAGCAACCAGCTCTCTTGGACCCCTTTACTCGCTAAGACTGAATGCCAGGGTACTCCCCCTATTAGTCTCTTGAACAATTCAAAGTCCACCCTCCTGAAGTCCAAGGTAGCAGTTTTACTATTCCCCCTCCAGGCTCCACCATGAATTGAGAAATTTATCGTTTTGTGGTCACTCTGTCTAAGATAGCCTCCAACCTCCACATCTCCCACCAGACCTTCCCTGTTTGTGAACAGCAGATCTAGCAGGGCAGTTCCTCTTGTGGGCTCTCTGACCAGCTGCATCAGGAAGTTATCCTCTTTGCATTCCAGAAACCTCCTAGACTGCTTCTTCTGTGCTGTGCTGTACTCCCAGCATATGTCAGGGAAGTTGAAGTCCCCCATGAGGACAAGGGCTGGCGACTGTGCAGCTCATGCCAGCTGCTTATAGAATACCTCATCTGTCTCTTCATCCTGGTTTGGAGGTCTATAACAGACGTCTACCAGGATGTCTGCCTTGTCAGCCCTTCCTCTGATCTTTACCCATAGGGATTCAACATGACTGCTGGCTCACATCCAGCTTGCCATTCACCAGTACCCTCAAGTCCAGTTTGGTAAGGCTGTTCTCCATCTTTACATCCCCCAGCTTGTATTAGTAGTGAGAGCTGCCACTACTCAGGTGTAAGACTTTTTACTTGGATTTGTTGAACCTCATGAGGTTCTCCAGGCCCCGCAACTCAAGTCTGCCTATGTGTCTTTGCATGACATCCTGACTTCCTGTTCCTCTGGTGTGTCATCTGCACCATTCAGCTTAGTGTTATCCACAAACTTGCTGAGAGTGAACTCAATCACACTGTCAATTTCACTGATGAAAATACTGAAAAGTGACACAACTTGTTCCTGATCTCAGTCTAGACACTGAGCCATTGACCACTGGTATAAAATCCAGACATGATATCATTGGCTCTTCCCTTGTTCATTGATGCACTTATGCCATCATAGAAAGCTGCTGGGTATTCTTCCAAACAGAGCACAGATTATTCAGTAACTATAAGAGGCTAGCTATAATAAGAGGCATATACAAATTCAGTCTTTAGAAAAATTATTTCAAAAAAAATCAGAAAGTATATGAAAGTATTTGGTTTGAATGAATTTGCATACTGATGGGATGCTAAGAGAAGCATAGTGAAGGAAGAACTTATATTTTAGCTATAGAGAATGTTCCCAGTGGAGAATATTTATAAAATTACCTTTCTGTGTTTGTATGGGCAATGATAGCAATGTATTTGCATGACAAATAAAATTCTTCTTTCAGAATGTTTGTTTGTGGGTTTTTTGTTTTTTGTTTTTTCTGAGCTAGTTGATGTGGACTTGTAAATAGATAAATAGATCTCAAATTAGGTATTGGTTGGTGCTGAATTATAGAACAAATTCTTACAAGAGCAAGTTCCTGCCCTGATTGATCAGAGCAGTGCCCCAGATTCTTCACAACCTATGATTCCGTTTTTTTTTTTTTTTTTTTTTTTTTTGTTAATCTTTCTGCATGGTTTCAGTTTTTGATAATAACATCTCTTATTATTCACCCATATCTCCAAAGGCAATTTCAGCACGTCTGTAAGATTAAACAAAAAATGTCAACTACCATCTGCTCCTTTGTGAATTCATAAATACAGAAATAATCAATAGCCAGCTACATGGACTTATAAATGTCACCACTCCACATTTGCAGTGCTTAGACTCCTAATGGAGGTGCCTGTAAAGATCAAGTCTTTTCACACTCAATACAACAAGGATTACACTGCATGTGTTGCAGAGAATATTGAACAGATATTTGCAGTGTTGCAATTGATTTGTGAAGCCATTATTTGTGTTAGTTAGGTAAGAAATGAGTAAATGCTTCCAGATCCTTTTGGTTGAAAATACTATTCAAATTGAAGTAGTTCTCTGAAGAAGTACTTTCCAGCCCTCCTGTGATTTGGCAGTGTGCTAAAACTCATTAATAGGGATTAAAGTTTTAAAATGACTAGGTCCAGACTTTAAGTTAGGAAATCTAAAAGCCATGAAGACAGTCCTGACTTCCTCATAAATATGTATGTGTAGACTTGTAGATTTCTTTTTATTATTCTCCAAATTGAGGAAAGAGAAGACATCTTATTTTGCAGACTCAAGGTCACTCATTGAAAAAAAAAAAAGGTAAAGAAAGAAAATATAATTGAATCAGTATATTTAAGTGGCAAGAGGGCCTACGCTATGGTGATATGGTCATTCTTTTCATTGGGAAGGCAAGAATATTTACAAGTTCTTCTAATCTCAGCTCAAAATTGCTGTTTATTGCAATTCATATAATTTCTTTGTTTCAAGAAAAAAAATCAAAAGCTCTAACAACTAAATGGAAAAAGATCAGATCAATTGGAACAGCTGCTCTTTAATTCTAGAAAAAGAAAACATAAAGCTATGATAAAGTCTACTTTAGGCTAAGATGCTCTAATGTTTTACGATCATGGGTATGATAATGAACACCTACTGAACCTTTGGTGGTCATAGAAATTGCAAGAAATTGTCAAGAAAGTTGAGAAGTGAACGAAAAGATATTCAGCTCTAGACTGGCTTTAGAGACCTTCAATGTGACAGTTTGATGTCTGTAATAACAGTTATGTTGGTGCAGAGCAATCCAGGATCAAAGCCCTTGAACAGCTTATGCATATTACCACTGCAAATTCATTACAATCCTTTGTAAAAATATTTCCTCAAAGCTTGCCAAGAAAACACACATGTGTTAGAACTTACTTCAATACTCTTTCCCCTCCTTCTGTCTTCTTAGTTCTATTAGTAATTAATAAACTCTATAACAGTAGCAGAATTCATGTCCTCTATTAAGAGATGTACTTACATGCATGTATACAGTAGATTTTAATTCAGTATAGTTTGCTGATGAACAACATATGCATAGGTCTAAAAAAATGTGAAGTAAAGCAATATTGACCTCAACTCAGTATTATGAAGCATTCTGAATTCATTTAATGCACACTTAATAAGGAAGGTGGAAGGATTAACATCACACAGCAAGCAGGAACCTAATTGTTTGTTATAGTCTTACACAGTGCTGCTTCTGCTATAAACACTGGAGTGGGAACTCCTTTCTTTCCCTAAGGATCATCAAACTTATTATTCACAAAAGGATTGCCATTATTTACTTTTCAAAAAAAAAAAAAAAAAAAAAAGAATTTTTTCTCTCTCTTTTTTTTTTTTTTTTCCCCTACATATTTTGTACAGTCAAGAAAGGCATTTGGGAGATGGCTTTTCTGATATTTTATGAATTTCCATTTCCTTGTTATTGTTTACATGCCTCTCATTTCATATGCATGCCATCAAGGTTTTTTTTTTGCTTTTGTTTTTTGCTGCTTTTTTTTTTGTTGTCATCACAGTGTTTTCATTAAATATATATGAGTGGTAGGAAATAGAAAGGAGTCCGATTAGAGGTTCTTTGGACTGGAAGTTATTTCTTCCCCTCTGCATGTGCTGTTTGCAGACTAGATTGGGACTGAAGGGCCCCAGAGCATCCTTTTTTCAGTTGACTGGACATAGAAAGCTGAAAATTTGAAATAATTTCAACTTGGGAAGATCACAGTGAGCCACAAATGCAAAAAATTCTTTTTTATTGTTCAACCCTTATAAACAAAACATTTTCACTGGCCTAGCACAAGATGGTAGGAAGTAATGAACAACTGAGAAAACAGAAGACTGTTGTTTTATCAATTTACAGTTAATCCTTGTCTTCCCAGTGCCCATACTTCTTATCCTGAAAGTACTCATTTTTGGCTATTGAAAATATACATACGAGTAAGGAAGAAAATAAAGTATTCTAGCCTGATCCTCAGTATGCCATGGCTGACTTGGGACTTTGCCTCTTTTACCTCCCCACACCATTTACATTTTATGGGCTATCAACCACGAGAACAGTGCTCAGAAAGCACTCAGAGAGAAATCAAAGAGGAATATTATGTCCAACACCAAGTGCAGGACTAATTTTGATCAGACTTCAGCATGCAGTAAAGATGAACACAATCTGTAGAAACCATTTCTGTGAAAAGTTTTTCTTATCTGTCCCTGTTTAGAGAAAAATGCTGGCTAAAATAGGCTTTTTGTTCTTGGCAATCTGTGATGGATTGCAATTTCGTTTCCACCAGACATACATGGAAGAACAGAGAATAACAGTCTCCTTTTCAAAATATGTCTTCAGAAATACTTCGTAAACTATGAGCATATTTGCATCTGAAGTGTCTGATAAATTTATTCCCAGGTATCTTCTGCCAAGGACTCTTGTTAAGTATCTTATCTAGCGTAGAAGCATAATTGATTTATGATGTTGTTCCACGAAGTACCAAAAACCAAAAACATTTTTTTAAAAATGAAATAATGATATTAGAATGAAATGTATCATAAATGTTTGCTAAAGTCAATATGAATTCTTGTTGCTGACCTAAGATCTGATATGTAAATTAGAACTGGAAAGAAAA
This sequence comes from Chrysolophus pictus, assembly GCA_037305975.1. Lineage (NCBI taxonomy): Eukaryota > Metazoa > Chordata > Aves > Galliformes > Phasianidae > Chrysolophus > Chrysolophus pictus. Next base: position 65,327,614 of record CM074614.1, read on the forward strand.
ATGCTTAAACTGCATAAAAATACTGAAAAAATCTTGAAGTACAACACAGAACTGGTCTGCATAATCCAGTTTTTACCTTTTTTACTTAAGTTTGCAATTAATGTGCTCATCAAAATAAACATGAATAAAATATTTTCCATCTCATTACCATTACTGCTCCACCATCACAGAGATTTTGGCACATGCTCATCAAGAGATATTAGCACATGCACTGTAGCTCCAACCGCTTCTACAGGTAACAGATTTCTGCTGAAACTTAAAGACAGAAACTGAAAATAAAACCTGACTTTAATTTCTTCATTATTTCACTCTTGGTTTGTTTCCTCAACTCAGAAAAGTTGTGTACTTCAGCAGAGAAGCTATGGAGCTCTGTACCGACCAACAAGAAACAGAGTGTATTTTGAAATCCCACGTCTCAGTGGAGCTTGAATACTTGATCCAGTGCCTCTGTCTGTATGGGATTGTCACTCTATGATTGTGTCCTAAAGCTGTACTCTTATTCATTTGAAGAATAGAGAAAATCTGCCTTATTTGAAAATCCGAATAAAAGAGGCTGCGACCTTTTAACACCACAGTTTCCTGGATAGATGAATTATTTGGTGAGGAAAAGACCTCTATCAGCCAGTGGAAGGCTTAGTCCACAGCACCCTTGTCAAAACGTGTCCTACAACTAAGCAACTAGCTGCTCTGGAGAGGATGCTTATCCCCTTTAAGTAATGCCATCCTGAAAAATAGGATATTTCAAACTTCACTGGAAGAGAGAAGAAGAGACAAAGAGAGGGAAAGAGTGCAAAAGAAATCATGACGGTTCTACAGTCTGATGGTTAATGCATTTATGTGTACGACAAGTTTTATGTATGATAATAATAATAATAATTATAAAAAAGGTCTAAAAACAAATTCTTGAAAAAAATTGATAATATTTTTTGAAAGTAATAGTTATATTTTTACAGTGTTAAAAATTCTGCATGTCACATTGGTCTTAATACTGAGGTGAGGGTGCCTTGTGTTCTGTTACATTTCAGAAAGAAAATAAAGTGGTATGATTCTTAAGGAGATACAATGAGAATGCAAAAGACGAACCTCAGCAGTTAGGAGTTTAGAGAGAAAACAAAAAAAGGAGAACACGTGGGCTAAGATAAAAACTATTTACTAAGGCAGAAAAGAATAAGGAAAAAAAATAAAAGTATTTTAATTATTTAAAATGATAATTACACACACACACTTGCAGGCCTGCTCTGAAAGTAATGTCTCCTATTTCATTATATTGGCCCACTACGTCAGACTATGTGCATGTTGGTGGTGGTATGGCAGTAGAGGCTAAACCTTCCCACCAAAATTCTGTTACATTTTGTTGCTGTGTGACACATGGCAGTAGAGAGGCAGTCTGACAAATAGTGTACATCATGATAGTACATATGGAGCAAAGATGTGACATTGAATTCCTCCATGCAGAAAAAAACATGTCCATTGACATTCATTGATTCTGCTGAATGGAGACCAAACAGTGGCTGTGAGCACAGTGAGGTGACATCAGTGTGAAACACAAGCCATGTTCCAGATGGCTGTGCAGAATTTTTATGATTGTGGCATGTCAGCTCTGTCTTTATCATTGGCAAAAACACATACTAATAGTTGTTACAATTTTGAAAAAGACTGTTTTGTAGCTGGGAATTTGCTCTATCAAATAGTGTTAATGTGCTCTTTGTAGCTGTCTTAGTTTCTACAGAAATAAATAAGAGGCATTACTTTCAGAGCAGTCTACGTAGAAAGCAATTGTTGCACAAGCAATTGCTCACCCCATGCCAACCTATGTCCAGCCAGTTTCCAAGCAGCAGCTGTTGCATAGACAACTCTTCACCATTTTTCAAGTTTTTTTCACATGATGTCATATGGTATAGAATATCTCTTTAGCCACTTGAGGTCCTGGTTCTGTCCTCTCGCAGCCCTTCAAGCCCCCTCAAGAGACTCCCCCAGTGGCAGGACAGTACAAGAAGCTGAAATGTACTTAGCTCTGTACAGCACTGCTCAGCAACAATTAGAACATCAGTGTGTTACCAACATTGTTTTTCTCCTAAAGCCAAAACACAGCATTATACTAGATGTTATAAAGGAAAAAACAACACTGTCCCAGGTGAAACCAGCACATTGATGAACAGTATTTTCTGGCTACAAGTAGGCATGATTCAATAGAAGGAAGGAAATTCCAAGTAAGCACAGGGGGAAAAAATAGATGTGTTATTCCTACAATATTAAATTTACCAGTATTATATACTTGAAACCTAGCTTTGGAGAGAGGCAAGCTAGCTCATTGGAGAAGACTTAGTCTGGCTGGTGTGGCATTTTTGCTGCGTTTTTTAAAAGAACCAAAATCCTAGTGCTACCTCTACTGACACTGATGTCACAACCTTTTTGGTGCAGAAGGTACTTGACAGATCACAAAATCAGAGAAGTGATGAATATCTTTAACAAGTATTGAGACTTAATTGCTAAAAAATTTTCAAATGCAGCCCAGGAAATCTCTTTTTTCATTTTAAAATTGTGCATAGCATGAGATTTGGAACTGTAATTTTCCATGTCTCGTGTATAACACATTCGTTGCATGGTGAGGCCTCACCTTGAGTACTGTGTTCAGTTTTGGGCACCTCAGTACAGAAAGAACATTGAGGTGCTGGAGCAGGTCCAAAGAAGGGCAACAAGGCTTCTGAAGGGCTTGGAGAATATGCCCTATGAGGAGAGACTGAAGGAACTGGGGCTGTTTAGTCTGAGGAAAAGGAGGCTGAGGGGAGACCCCAATATCTGAAAAGTCTTACAGCGAGAGCGGAGTTGGTCTCTTCTCAATGGTGACAGGTGACAGGAGGAGGGGAAATGACCTCAAGTTGCACAGCAGACATTTAGGTTGGATATTAACACTTCTTTACAGAAAGGGTTGTTAAGGACTGGCACAGGCTCCCCAGGGAGGCGATTGAGTCACCATCCCTCGATATGTTTAAAAACCATTTGGATGTGGTGCTCAGGGACATGATTTAGCGGAGGGTTGTTAGTTAGAGTACTGTTGTTGGGTCATGGCCGGAATCAATGATCTTTAAGGTCTTTTCCAACCTGAGTGATTCTATGATTCTATGATACAATCCTAAAGGCTAATTACTTTTGTATCTAGTCTGTCATCAGCCTGAGTGGTGATAATCTCATCCAGAAGTAGGAGATTAATATAAACATGTAGCAACAGCCACTGTTCTTATGGGAGGGTTTGAAGGTTTATCAGTAGAACTCTGTGTGGGATTTTGAAAGTGAATTCATGTTTAAATGTCTAATGCTTTCATTGGTTAAAGCAGTTATGGCCTCCTTTTCAGCTGAAATTTTGCTCGTATTCTTCACAACTAAATGTCACTGTTTAGCTACAAATCCATTAAGTTGCATAGGATGCAATAAAAATGTAGGAAAAGATTATTTAGATTTATGTCTAGATCTGCCAAGCCACTGGGCGTATTTGTTTCTTATGGTGCTTAACTTTGTCAGAAGGACTCCTCATCGTTTCTATTATTTCATATACTCTTAAGCATTTTGTCTGAATGAAATGTTAATTTACAAACCAAATTTAGAGGGCTCATGGGACTTGCCTGCAAGAGAACAAAACCAAAACCCTTTGTTTTCTCAGTAACAAGCATTAGTAGACACTGTAGACTGATAATAATTAAATGTCTTCAAATTACGTGGTAATGCTTAAAAGAGTAAATCTAGTCTTTGTCTTTACAACAATTATTAAGTCTAGACTTAATGCAGAATTTCTTCAGATGCTTTTTGGTATTAAAGCATAAGTTTGTTAGCAATTAAAAAAATATATATATTGATTTAAATGCCTACACATGTCAGCAAAAATAAATTACATATTGAAATTAAAAGGCAATTATAACACTTGAAATACCTGAATAGTCCTAAGATTCGTTTATGTATTAATGCTATCTTTCTATAATTAAGTTTCATACTCTCAAAGCCAAAATTACATACATATTTTTCTTTAATGGTTTGAAGAATGGAGAAAATACATATTTTTTTCAGCACTGCAAAAGAAAAGCAGAGAATAATATAAAAATAGTGTTTTCTGAATCTTAATGTGTATTGTTTTCGTAGAGTTTTGTGCAAGTTTTTAAAAGGACAATTTAAAAATAGAAATAATTGATAATTAGTAAAAAAAATATATTAGTCCTTTGCCAATGTTCTCTTCCTCTCTGTAGCTTGTGAAGGTTGTACTTCTCCAATCATCAGAATTTGCAGACATACCATTAGCTTCCTGTGACACACACAAGCAATCTTTACATATGCGAAATTTCTGATGAATGATGTTCCAGCTCTCAATTACATATCTAGAAATTGCTTCTCCATCTCAACTTATTTTCAGTAGAAGATAGTTCCTGAGAATTTCGTTCAAAAAATGTGTGACAGCTCTGTCAGGAAGATTCCCAGCTATCATCTCAGTCTGAGGAACAATAGAAACACATTTATATACTCTTGCTTTTGTTCTGTTCTCATCTGTGTAATCTCCTTTATTTGCATCAGATAACTCCACAGGAGAAAAAAAAAAAGTATTGAGTAAATTGAACTTTCTGAGAGAGAAATGGAGGGTGAAGTGAAATTTATTATAAAAGAGTTAGTGGTCCAATGGTTACAGTTCTCATTCAGAATATATGTGAAACAAAAACAAATCTCTTGGTGTTGAAAATACACAGGGAGAAAGGTCAGATTTATAATGAATGAAGGGGACTTCATCATTAACCATTAAGGTGTTGCAACCATGAATTGGGTTAATATGTTTCTACGCCATTTTAGAAAAAAAATTCTTTGCTCTGCTTCACTCTGCTCTGCTCTGGGAATTTCACTTTTCAAATTCAGGAAAACAAGATCTAAGAAGACCTATAAATAAATCATCATTACTATTATTACTGGAAGGATAAAGAGCTATTAAAGTTAAAATGATGGAGCAATTACAAATGGTTATAAACTTGAACAGAATATTTCTAGACTGTGGACTAGAGTAGTTTTTCTAACTATCAGTGTAGTGGAACCATTTTTCAGTGCAGGCTCTGGAATCATAATTCCTAGTTTTTACAATCAACTCTAGTAAATGTGTTCCTGGAGTTATACAACTCTCAATTATAAAGGAAGATGGTAGTTGAGGTGCTGGGAGACATGGAGGGAGAACCTCTTTGCAGCCTTACTGGAGTGAAATAATAGAGAAAACAGACAGGTTTTTCTCAGGGAAGCAGAGCAAAAGAAGCAGTGGTTGCAAGCTGCAGCAAAGAAAACTCAAATTAGTTGCAAGGAAACAGAATTTCATAGTGAGTTTGGCACAGCTCTACAACACATTGCCTAAGGAGATTCTGCAGTTGCCATCCCTTAAGATTTTCAAAACTAAGATTAGCAATGAGAAATTTAGTTTCAAAATTACCTCTTTTTTGGATTAAAGCTAGGGTAGAAGGTTCCTTCCAAAACTAACTTGGAATTTGTTGCTTCAAAAGTAAAGTCTCCTATTCATTTCCATGGAAACTACAACAAATACAAAGAGCAGTGTGAAACTATTTGAGAGAGCAAATTCTCAATTACAAAACGTTGTTTTTCCGTGTATTTGCCACCATCAGCTATACATCGCCATCACCAATGAACAAGAGCCTGCATGTTGCATCCATAAAAATGTGCACCATCACAGGTGACCCACTGTTTCACAGCTCCTATGACAGCATTGTCACAAGCAAAATGTTGCCCATGCAGTTCCTTCTTCATTGGCTCAAACAGATGAAAGTCAGAAGGTGTCAAATCCAAGCTACATAGTGGTTGTGGTAGGACAGTCTAGCCAAGATTGGCAATGTCATCCAAGGTTGTCAAACTGCTATGGAGCCTGGCTTTATTGTGTTGCAACAGAAAGTTTGTCTTCCTCTCTGGCCTGACTGTGGAAGTTCGAGTCTTCAACTTTGTCAGCTTTACAATCTAGTAGTAGTAGAGCTGATGGTTCATGAAATCAGAAAGATCACACCTTTCCTATTCCAAAAGACAGCACATATCACTTTATCTGCTGACAGCTGTATCTTGAACTTTTTCATTGATGGGGAGTTCCCATGTCACCACTCCATGGACTGCTGTTCTGACTCCAACCCACAGGTAATACCATGTCTTATCACCAGTAATAATGGAATCCAGAAAACTGTCACCTTCAGCCTCATATTCGTTCAATAGGCCCTGACACAAACTTGCATATGGTGTTCTTTTTGTTTCTGTGTAAACATTTGTGAGACCTACCTATGTGGTATTCTAACATTGCCACCATTGTTTCCAATGCAGTGAAGCTGATATTCAGCTACATACACTGTTAGCTGTTTGTAATCTACCAACTCACATGGATGAGCTGATATAGACACTGTTCATTTCATGGTGTGGTAGCTATGCACGGACATACAGAATGTGGCTTGCATTTCATATCACTGTCACCATAGCTGAAATGCACCACCTACCACCTCACTGTGCTCACATTCACTGTTTGGTTTCCACAAACGTTCAGCAAGCATTGGCAAATGTCAATTGGTGGAATTTTTTTCTGATGCAGGAATTCAGTGACACACCTTTGCTCCATACACAATTCCATGTCAGACACCATTTTGCCACACTGCCCCTCTGCTGCCATCTCTCAGATGGCAAAAAAATGTAGTGGGACATTGGCAGGAAGGTTCAACTTCTATTGCTCTATCAGCAGCTACCACCCGTGACATTGTAGGCCAACATAATCAAAGAATCATAGAGTAATTAAGGTTGGAAAGACCACTAAGATCATAGAATCATAGAATTATAGAATGGCCTGGGTTGAAAAGAATCACAATGATCATCTAATTCCAACCCACCTGCTATGTGCACTAGACCAAGCTGCCCAGAGCCACATCCAGGCTGGCCTTGAAAGCCTCCAGGGATGGGGCATCCACAGCCTCCTTGGGCAAACTGTTCCAGTGTGTTACCACCCTCTGTGTGAAAAAGATCATCTAGTCCAACCATCACTCCATCACCACCATGCCCACTAAACCGTGTCTCTCAACACCACATTTACCCTTTTCTTGAACACTTCCAGAACACTGACTCAATCAGCTCCCTGAGCAGCATGTTACAATTCCTCACCACACTCTTTCTGAGAAGTTTTTCCTAATATCCTACCTCTTTTGGTGCAACTTAAAACCATTACCTCTTAACCTCTCATTAGTTACCTGAGAGAAGAAGCCAATTGCCACCATGCTACAAGCGTCTTTCAGGTAGAGAACAATATGGTCTCCCCTAGCCTCTCCTAGCCTAGACTAAACGATCCCAGTTCCCCCAACTGCTCCTCATAAGATTTGTGTTCCACACTCTTCACCATCTTCTCTGGACAAGCATTACTTTTGGAGCAGGCCTCATACATTTCTCTTATTTACACTGAATATTTTTCCCAAACTAATTTTTTATTACAAATGTTACATGTATAGGTGTGCTTCAGTTTTCAGATGTCTGACCTAAAACCTTACGAGATATTTCCAGATACAAATTTAAAATGCCATTTTTGCAAATCATGCCATTTGTCCATGAGGTGTAGCAATTTTGTACCTGCTGAGTAAAGATTTTCTTACATATAATTCAGCTGACAGGCATGACTTAGAAGAAATTTGTGTTTGAGTTTGATAAAATTGCACAAAATAAGTGTTTTAGTGATTTTAAAATTTATCTTCTTTCAGTACTTTTAAAGATTACCAAAAAAGCTCATTTTCCACATTGATAGTTTAATACAAGGCAATCAATGAAATTTTGAGAGGTACTTATATATTACAAGTTTCTCTCTTGTGGTCCATTTCAGTGTTATATGTGATGGTATGTGAGATAGAGAAGAATATTATTTTCTAGCAACAAGGAATCAAGTTGGTTCCTTTTTGAAGGGAAGCTAACTGCTGTCACTAACTGCTGGGTTGTTTTTGTTTGTTTGTTTTGTTTTTCTCTTGGAGTGAATTGTTAAAAGTCTACCATAAAACCTAAAAGAGAATCAGAACATTATTCTCATATTATGGAAAATACATTCTTAAAATGTTGATATTTCATAATGATATTTGTTTTCTTTTGAGGTTGAAGATCACATGAAATGCTAGATTTTAATGGTAAAGTGTTAAAAGAGTATTTTTGAACTATCTCCCATTACTGAATTATAAGTACATGTTACAATATCTCAGCTTTTTCTCCAAAGAATAATCAAAATTTTAACATGATTGCATTTGCATAACCTTGAACACACACTAAGTGAACTTGGAATTGCCTGAAAATATTTTATAAGTTGGTTTTCTTTTTCTAATTACTCAAAACGTTCCATATTTAACAAATGGACAAATCGTGAGATTTTTTTTTCTCTTCTACTCAGTTCACAGAATCAAACATTTCATAAAAAGTTAAATCACACTACTTTATTTGTCATTAATGTTTCCAGGACATCAAACTCATCACATTTTCAAATCTGACTTCTGAATTCCAATAGTTAAGAGTTAAAAAAAGAACCTTAAAATGTGACCAAAATCCTTTAGAGGATAAAACAATTCTTTCCCTATATAAAGTGAATCTTAATCAAAAGAAATTGTTTCAAGCAAAAGTTTTCTTGCCACCTACTCGCATTTATTATCCATACCATTGAGCTTGACATTGTCCAAAGTTTGACTTTGTTGCTACTTTTATAATTACAGGAATTTTGATATATTTTTAAAAAATGAAATTAAGAAGGGTATTATTAAATCAAGCTGAATGTTACAGAAAGTATTTCAATTCAATCAAAGAAGATTGAAAGTAGGTTTGATACCCACTCTCAGTGTGACAGAACTGGTAATGGAAGCTAAAGAAGTAAATGGATTAAAGTACTGGAAATGGGATGATACAATTTTCTAGATCTACTAGCTTGACCCTACTTTCACTACCAAAGTGAATTCCTTCTGAGTCTTCATTCAGTTCCTTTCGGAGTGTTTAGGATATGATTCTCACCTTATTAAACTACAGCTGCCTTGAAAGGTTAAAGGTGATCAATGAAAAATGATATTTCAGGCAATCTGCAAAATAGCAAAAATACAATCCCTGATGACTGTAACATGGAATAAATTCTGCTTTAGATGATTTAAATGACCTAAATGTTGTCAAAACTGTATCTTAAGTTTTCTATGTTTTTTGTTTTTGGTTTTTTTTTTAGGTTGAAAAATAAAATCTAATAGCATGGTGCTAATACTACAACTATAAAGAGCTTTGAGGAACATCAATCTGATAGATCTCAGCTATACAAATGAAGATACAAATAATGCAAAGAATTAAATGTCTCTTTGATTTCCTTTGATCATATTGTTATAAATATTCTTGTTTACTAAAATAGATACAATTTAAAAAACCCAAACCTCTGAAATCTACAACAGAAAAAAGTCAGCACGCATGTTCAAATTGTATGTTGAACTTTTCCTAAGTTAGTTCTAACCACCTTACCTCCAGGTTGCCTGGGAGGATCTCTCGTAGTCTGATTCCCTACAAAGTCGACTAATGTTTTCCTGCACATAATGATTAGCTAGTCTAACTAGACATTCTTTGCAGCAGACAGTGGCCACCTCTCAGAGAAGTACGTTATTTCAAGAATACATCCTCATTTCCTCTCTTTGGTCAAATAGACATTTAATCATTTCTGACTGAGGACTTAGGCACATGTTAATCTAGTGAAAGGATTCAGACTTAAAACCTTACATGTTGTGTAATGGCTGGAAAACAGCAAGTAGCAGTGCTGTCTGAGTTACAGAGTTTAATCCTAATGTAGCAGTGAGTTGTGAAAGTCCTTTTTGTTACTCAAATCTAGGAGACCAAGGTACCTTTGAAATATCTCATTACCTAATTTCTTCTTAGGCATTTAAATGAGTACATAAATCAGACCCTTAGTCTCTCATCACAAGAAAAAATCCATTAGGATGCAGGCAAATAACTGCAACATCTTCTTAGCTATTTTGACATTAGAATTCTTCTTGTTTGTATTGAAAAGTGAGATTTTCATGGATACCTTATGAAATTTGGAAAATTCTGCTCTTCTTAATCACTGCTTTAGACAGGCATGTATTTGAAGTTTCAGAAAGGTCTTATTCAATATATGAATTAAAAGAGTAGGTTCACTTAAGACTGACTTTCTTTTAAAGTTACTAATAGATTACTGTGATAAGGACAGTGAGTTCACTGTTGAATATTTCAACAGTTTTAATAATACTGAATAAAGAACATATTACTTTATGCAAAAAAAAAGTGTGAAATAGAAGCTAGTCTAAAATAAAAGGAATTGAATCATGCAGTTAAAACAACTAAATGGGTAAAGAGTTGAAAGAATTTAGTAATAATACATTTTTAATCAACTTATTAAAATGAAAAATAGATGCTACCCTCTTACTAAGTAAGAATTTCACTTAGAATTTCACCTTCCTTAGTTAATTTCTTAAGTACTGAAACAAAACTGGGTGTAAGTTTACATTGCAAAAAAGAAAATACAGGAAATAATTTGATGAAACATCTCCTATATAACAAATTTAAAAAACAAAACAAAACAAAACAAAAAAAAACAACAAAAAAACAGCATAAGTATAAAATAATTCATGCTATGCTCTGAATCATTCTCATAAAATCAGTGCACCATTTCAAAGTGTTTCCCAAGCATGTTTAAATACCTTGAGTCTATATAAACCAGAAGTGGTTTGCGCAGTTCCAAGCCATTGCCTCTGTAAACTCCTAACCTTTTCTGAGCAAGGATGTTCTCCTCTGAGAAACATGAGCTCACACCTGGGGTATGACCATGTTCATGAGCCCATGTTGTAGCCACAGGGGTATAAAAATCTTTTCCGCTTTGAATTCTTAATAAGACTTTATATGTTAGCAGCTATTGTGGTGCAGCCAAGATGTGAAAGTCTTCCACCTCTGCATTGGATTTATGTTCCCAGAATTAAAGATTATGGTGTTATCACTTGAAAGACCCCAATTTCTTGTGCAGGTACTCAGTGATTTTTGTATCACAGTCTTCTTTTCCAGAATTAGCTTTTCTGATTTTAGATTCAGAATTCCCAAATTTCACAAACATTCACAGAATCATAGGGGTTGGAGGGGACCTCAAGAGATTATTAATTCCAACCCCCCCTCCTAAAGCAAGTTCCCTACAATATATGTCACAGAGGTAGATGTCCAGACGTGTCTTGAATATGTCCATAGAAGGAGACTCCACAACTCTCTGGGAAACCTGTTCCAGGTGCTCTGTCACCCTTACTGTAAAGAAGTTATTCCACATGTCTGTGTAGAACTTCCTGTGCTCAAGTTTTAGGCTGTTGCCCCTTGTCACTACGCACCGCCAAGAAGAGCTTGGCCTCATCCATTTGCCTCTCACCTCCACTTACATATTTTAAAAACATTAATCAGATTAGGAATTAGGAAGCTTATTATGTCTATTTGCCTAAATCTTGGCAAATACCTTGACAAACCATCAAAAAAATTGTGATTTTACAAAGATGACATTTTTTGTGTCACTCAAACAACACCATGGTATTTACACTGCAATTTTCTGACCATGAAAATCAAATCTGTTGAAGCACACTCAAGTTTTAATTCATAACTGAAATATGAATGAACTGCTTTGTAAAGATCAGATCATGTCCCTGGTGACCAATCGCAATTTGATATGTATAGGATAAATCCTAATTTTCCATTTGACTGCTTCAAAACATCCAAGTTAACCTGCTTAGATCCTGACAGCTGAGTATGCAGTGTCACATCGAATATCACATCAGTTCTCCCAGCTCCAATATAGCATATTGGTAAATAGGTGAAGTTAGAAATTTATTGTTTGTATACATTAAATCACAATAATACAATCAACAAGATATTACAGATGCAATACCCAAAATATACAGCTACTTTCTACTATCTATCCCCTCCTCTGGTATTATGCAGTATTATTGCTTCTTCGAGTTCTAATTTTAGTAGGGTCTATTTGGTGGTGGTAGGTGCACACACAGTGACAATGTCTTGTGACTTTCTCCACCTGGCCTACACATATTCATTGATATTCATGTCTTACTCAGACTGGAATCTATCTGGAGTAATTCATATTTTTCCTAACATGTTTTTTTTACAACTTCTATTTTCTTCATTAATCTGTGAATCCATATTACTTCCAATTTGTTACGTGTAATGCTTTTTACATACGTTAACTGCTCATACTCATTCTTTGTTCTCTGTTTCTACTAACCCTGTTTTGCCCAGCTCCAGGGTTTCATTTATTTAATCAAATACTGGTAAGATCTCACAGCCTGGAGTTCTCTAGTGCCAGTTTGTGCCCCATGCCTTTACACTGAGTCCTCTGACCCCCCTTTCTCAAGGCCTTTTATATCATACCATGTCCGTACTTCTCCACTGTATATCATTACATATACTTACAGTTATCTTATTCTACATAGAATGCACCAGTTTCTATTATCTTTATAAAATTATATCCTTTGAAGAGAAATGAAATAAATTTATCATAGCAAATGGGTCATAATACAAATTGTTGTTACAGTTAACTTAAGTGCAAGCATAATTAAGTTCCAACTGAAGACAAGTTCATTTGAAGTAATCCTGCCAGGCCTCAATGCTGAGGTTTTGCAGATTCACTACAACGCTTGTGTTCCGTTACCAACAGGGGCACTGCAGTAGTTACTATGCTATAGCACAACAGGATCAACTAACAATCACAGTCAAAAGCCTATCACTGTACAGACACATGTATATATATATGCGCGTGTGTGATATATATATATTTAATTTATTTTACATGTATTTTATTTTATTTTTTTTATTTAAAATATATACATATATGTGTGTACATATATATGTGTATACAGTCCTATTATCTCTGCTGCAGACCCTTGTAGAATATGGTATTGTAGTTTCTCTATTTTCTCCATGACAGAAATGTTTGCTATAAACACAATTCCTCCAGCATGATCCTTACAGCTTGACTCTAACTTTTGATCTTTGCACAATGCCAGTAAAGCTATAACAGAGATCATGATGAAGTTTCTGATTCTGCTGCTGAGTAGGAAAACACTTGCTTATCTGACCTGAAAAGGATAGGATGTCATTTGTGGAATATTTATTAGAGGAGACCATGCAGAGTAAAACCAAAATGATTTTTGATAATGAGTCCCAGTAGGATATCTTAGCCAGTGTCAAAGCTCATTCATATTTAGTAGGGACAATTACACAACCAACATTTGGCAAGAGGTCAGTTCGTTATAGCTCTTTACACAAGGACATTCAGGAAAACTGTGTATATCGGTTCATCATCACTACATTTGTCTGGTCACTTTTTTACAAAAAGTGGGGCTGTAGAAGTGTTCCACTTAATTTACTCTGGAAAGAATATAAAGCCTTTTCTGAGCTGGGCAACGATGTTGCACAGGAGATGATGCTTTATCTCTTTTTTTTTCCACATCTTTCACATTTTGTAAGAAGCTTTCTCTCATATTTCAGTGCTGAAGACCACTTACTACTTCAAATTTGAGTGGATATCATCAAAACATTACAGTATTTCTGTCACTGAACTCAGAAACTGTTAACAGTGACTCAGCAAGAATTTCATTATTTCTACCTTCATAGGTCACTGCAAGGCATTTACACAACAAGAAAAAGAGTAATGCAAGGCATAAATATTAATAATCCATTGACTAATAGTTACTCAGACTTAGCTAAGTTACTGTATATGATGTCAGTTCAGTGTTAGATATTTAACTGTTTTAATAAATGAAGCAATTTTACACAGCTAACAGGTAGTGACTTGGAGTTGTAGATTTCAGATAAATTTTAGGACTGAGGGCCTGATAACATATTACTCTTCATTTTTGTCACATTAAAATACCTTCCCCCACACCCCCACCCCCAACTGTATAGCCCATTGCAGTAACAAATGACAAAATAATTTCTTGATGCTATTAGCAGAAACTGTATATAAGTAATTGTGAATCAAATACTATGTAGATAATCTCATTCACATTCACACCTGAATTTATTTAGATGGACTGGCTCTTTGGGAATTGATACTAACCCTTTTGGCAGGGTACTAACACCATTAAGCTACACTGATAAGGACAGCAAAAAACCATCAATCTAAATTGCAGCAAAAGTAGACAGTTAAGACATTAAACTAGTACTAGTGACTAGACAGATCTGAAATAGCCGTAAGTGCTCAGATTGAAAAAGAATATGAGTTAAATACTATCCTACCATAAATAGTAGCTATTAAGTGGCCATTTATCTTGGACAGTTAAAGGAATCATAAGGGACCTTTGAGGCACTAATGAACAAGATATCCATACGGGAATATAGTAGGACTCAGCAAATTTATGCTTACCTATATTTTCTGTCATGTTTCCACCAAAGACACCCTAGACTTCAGTGCTGTATAATAATAGAATTTTTACTTTATTAGTGCAGATTGTGTTATAAAGTCCAGAAATATGTTTTAATGCACATGAGATTTGATTTAAATCATGAATGTTCTTTTAAGCGACTTCAGCAATTAGTTATTTCTACACCACTGGTTTAGTTTAAACATGAACAGGCACAGGTTATGAATACTTTACCCAAGCAGCAAAAAAAAAAAAAAAAAAAAAAAAAAAAAAAGATTATTGGATGTAATGCCTTTTGCAGTCTTCAGAGAAATATTCTACTGCTCACGGGCATGCTGTACTTTCCTCTACTGAAAATTCAATGTCAATAAGAGCTATCTGAAAGCCAGCATTTGTACTGAGAGCAGCAGTAATCAACTCAGGAGACTAGAAGTGAGTCTCAAGCATACAAGCAAGATATTAGTGTAAACAGTTAGAATCTCTCTGTGAACAAGTTTTCTTTTTTCTAAGGAACTTAATAAGAGCAACTTCACTTTTCAAGCACCAAAAAATATACAGGGTGAATTCCCACGACCTTGAGGAGTATTTTGAGGATCTCTATTCTTCTCTGTAATTTGGTGTGTCTCTTCTCATTCATGCAGAATCTCACATCTGTGAAGAACTCAAACTTTCCATAGCCTGTACACCAATTGAGAAGCTTTGCAGTGTATCCAGTATAATGTTCAGGAAGTGCCTTATTTTGCTAAGCAATTCTCCTCATAGCATTAAAAAAAAAAAAAAAAAAAAAAAATCCACAATCTTCAGGTCAGCCAAGAATGTCACTTGGGTGAAGACAAGAATTCATTTCAGAGAGCTGGGGTGGTCAACAAAATAGCAGCAGATGGAAAACACACTGCATTAGTCTAATGAAGTCGCAATAACCAGATCAAGTCAGTGCAAGCAAATCTACCTTCCTAAGGTCATATGAAAACATTTTATAGCATATCAGCAGAGACTAAACCCCTGGTGAGCTGTAATGATCCAGGTCTGAGCCAAATTGTATCTTTTTTTCCTGACTGACTTTAAAAAAAAAAAAAAAGAAAGAAAGAAAAATGTTGAAAGAGAAAGAAGTGGGAACTGTTGACTCATCTGTGCAGACTGAGGACAGCTTGTGAGGATATTGGAAGAAAATGCTCACATGCAGTAATTTGAATGTTTAGGAAAAACAGACCCAAGACACATTTTTTTGAACCACAGTTTAATGCTACTGTAGTAGTATTTCTTTAAATAATTCAAATAGAAACACCTGCTAATTTTCCCTAAGATCTTTCAGTGTAATAGATATAAATTGCAGGGAGGAAAAGGTAGATAAAAGCACAACTATTTTTTCAGTGGTATTGGGGCTTAAACTGAAGAAGAAAGTTCTGGAAAGTATTTGTTCTCAGCAGTAAAAAACAGCAAATGACCCTCTAGTATCATGGTGTTTATTTTACTTATGATTGCCACTTCATTCTAGTCACACATTTATAAACATATTTGGCCATATTTATTCACAGATCAAAATTTCAACAGATTACACCATTCCTGCAAAATAACTTTATCTGCAAGTGACATAGCAGTATAATCTGCTATATAAGGTCCTCAAACTAACAGACCATTTCTCAGAGTGACAATTTGTTAAAAACAAACAAACAAACAACAACAAAAAAACGGACTCAGTTCTTCATTGTGATGTTACTAGGTACAAGATTTATTTGAGGGAAAAAGAAGCTTTCAGGTGGTGATACAGGTAGCCTCTTCTCCATCCTTTAATGTGCCAAATTGTAAGAAGCATCCCACAGATATGTGAAACAGAAATGCAGTCTTGTTCACAGATCTGAAAGGGATCTGAAAATCAAGGGATGGAGATTTCACCGGTGGTTCTGGGGTGAGGAAGTCCAGCTGAGCCCCTCTGGTGTGGGCTGAACGTCAGATGTTTCTGTTCATCTCTGCTCTTTCCCTGCCTTGGAGTAGCAGTACCAGGTTGTTGGACGATGGAAAGCCAGGGAAGGGAAAGGGGAAAGGGTGTAAGATCTGTCACAAAGAAGGATGAAGAGAAATATTTGGAGAAGACAGTGTAGGCAGGAGAGAAGTCAGTTCAAGGCATGTTCAGTGTTATTTTCTGTTTTCCAGAATTTTAACAGAAAAAAAAAATAGAATTTTCAGAGTCCTGTGTTAAAGTTCAGTATTCTAGCTCATTTCATAAGATGTTTTCTCTCTTTAGCATGCTCTGTGCCCTATAAGCATACATTTTCCTTGTGTAAGATTTGCAAAAACTTATACTCCAATTTTTATAACACACTGTTGTTGCAAAGTGGAGCTTTGGTTGCTGCTGTTACATTTGCCTGCCTTATTTCCCCTCAATGACTAAGAACTTTACAAAGGAAAATATTAAAGAGCGGGGTACACACCAAGTGCCACAAACAACATCTGAACACTTTACAAGACCAGCAAAGGCAGATCCCCCAGCTCAGTTCCAGACAAAAAGCCGTCTTTAGATTTTTCTTTTCTAAAGATACAGTCTCATCACAGATCTTCCTGAGCAGATGCAAAATGTCCCGTGCAGATCTCTGAGCACTCTCTTCTCTTCCTTATGGGTTTACTTATTTTTCTTTCACTGATCCTGACTACCTTCTATCTTTCCGTTCAAATCTTTTTTTTTCTTTCCCTGCTTTTTTTTTTTCTTTCCCTGATGATGTTTGTGCACAGAAGGCTTGGAGAATAGAAGCTTTCTTTAAGAGATATCATGCTGTAAATTAGAAGATTGTTTAATGATGATTAATCTGCAGCTTCTAAAAAAGCATCTATTCAGCAAAAGCACAGAACTTCACCTTTTAGTTGATTAAAGAGTCTCCAACTTTTCCAGGCAAGTTTTAAAATCTCTTTGATTTTCATTGCTGAAACATAAATTACTGGAACAGAATGCTGTTCTATTATACAAAAGATATAAAGAATATTAAAAATTTGAAGTTATATGAAGCATACATTTAAAATTTTAACTCCTTATAAATGTTACCAATTGTGATTGCAATAAAAAGAGGTTTAAATATAGCAAAATATGTCAGATTGATTTTTTAAAAGCAGTTCAAATATAAGACATATCTCCATCGCTAGGAAGTAGAATTAAAATGGAGGGATTATAGAACTTTATTTAGCAATATACTAAATTATCTATAGTGTGAAATTGAAGTAAAATTGCCAGTAGGTATTCAAATTAACATTTATTAAGTAAACAGAATTTTAAAGGAAAATAAGGAAAGGAAAATGTCTTTATTCAATTTTAATTCACATGGAGCCAGAATTCATTGCAAATCACAAGGCTCAGCATTCAACATTTGATTCTATAACAATACTTAAGACATTGAGCTCACACAGTTTTCATATGTGATTTGCACTCCTAAAGCAAAGCCATTTTATGTTTACAGTCAGATTTAAGTTGTACAATGAACTTTATTTGAATGCAGTGAAATAGAAAATATAGAAATGTATCTTCAGTCATATAAACCAACAGGCAAATGCACATCTGTAAGAGTAGCTCTTTTAAAAATACAAACCACCAGTGATACAAAAGGTCAGAGACTGGAAAGATTTATGCGGGAAGGTACTAAAACCAGAATCTCACAGCTTCAGCCTAAGAAATTCAAACCAATCAGCCAGCTTTTCCAGATTATTTTATTATTCAGACCTTCAGAAGTGGCGAAAAATGTTCAGGATTACACTAGCTAAGAATTGGTATCTTACATATATGCAACATCTCTAATAGGTTTACATTCACAGCAGCTTCCTGTTTAAGAAGCACAGATGGAAGGGAAAAAATAAATACAGGCACACAAAAAATGCCATAACAAAATACGAGTCCTCTATGTAATACGAGAGCAGAGCTCTGGATGGGAATTGTACATAGCTGTTGGCAAGACTATTAGTGGTACCGTCAGCACCTTTAATATAATTGGACTCACACCTGCAAATTAAATTCTCTTTGGGATTTATGTGAGTCAACCGGAAAGCCAAAATGAATCAAGCATTTAAACCTTATTTCTTGATTGACTTCATTACACCATCTGGGGTGGGAACATGCTGATCTATGTGGGTCTGCATGCAACCATGCATCGGTTGCTGTCTGTATATCTGAGTGCATAGCTCTGGCTGTGTACTTGTGCTGTTGGTCATATAGGAGCTCTGCATGGGCTCTGGGATGCTCCTCATCATCATCACACCTGCTGGTAGTAGCATATGGCACTAACCTCCTCCTGAGCACATCCACAATGCTAACACCCACCCTGACCCTACTGGCATTTACAATGAACAGCTTCTAAAGTTCAGGGAGGGGAGAGGTCTCCTCAGATCTCACTGGAATTGTTCCTTAAAAACTTTGCTAGTTTTCATCACTACATTTGCCAAAACTCACACTTCCATTGCACAGATTCTGGCTCACAGTCGAACAGAATCTAAAAATGAGATACAATTATTTGCAATAATCACATTATTTTTTTTACTAAAAAAGAATTAGTGGTTTTCTCTGTTCTGGACAGTACCCTGATGCATCAGCAAAAATTTGATCCCAAAGGAAGGCAGAACTGCATCAGACTCATTTTGCAGAAGTTTCATATCTCATGATAGTTCTTATCCTTTGGAAGGACTGACTGAAGCCACTGCAGAGTGGTTCACTCTGTGAACTTATGTTGTGGTGTAACATGACAGGCAGCCAAGCACCTCACAGCTGTTTGCTCACTCTTCTGCTGAGTGGGATAGGGAAGAGAGTTGGGAAAAACCATGGGCTGAAATAAAGATAGTTTAGTGGGTCAGAAAAAGAAGGGATGATGATGATGATAATAATAGTAATAAATACTATCAGAGTACACAAAACATGGACATTTGTTCACCATCCACTGAATGATGCTCACCTAGCACCCAGGTAGCAGCACCACCCCAGTTTCACTGTTCATCACAACAGCAAAAACATTCCCAGCCCCTCACTAGCAAGGCAGTGAAAGAAGCTGAAAAATCCTTGGATCTATGTAAACATTGCTCAGCAACAGAACATCTGTCTCGCTCCAATTTATAGGAGGGAGAGGAAGTTCTTTGTTATATTTATACCTGTGAGATGTGAGATTAAGAAACAATGGTTCAAATGTTGGTCCAACCAGTTTATTACAAATCCTAGCACTAAGGGAGATGAGGAAGGAAAGACTACCTGTCTCCACAGGTGATGGGGAAAGGAAAGCAGGCCACCAAGATTCAGCACACCATTCCGATGGATCAAGACCAATACAAGAGCAAAAGTGCAGGAGAGAGCAGCCCAGAGTGGCTGGCTTTAGGCAGCAAGCAGGTACAGACAGTGTCCATCAGCAGGCAGGCATCATGTTGTGAGGTATCTGCTATGAGACACATCCCCACATGGTTGTTGATCGCTTTTTTATCCTTCTTCTCCTGTCAACGTGGCATTCCTGGGCACTTTGGTAAGAGTCACATGTAGCATCCCTGAGGTAGCCATATCCCCCGAGATGAGCCCACAGAAAAGACTGCTTCCTGGCCATTAAGCTGCTACCTATATCTCTCCTGTTGCCCCTGGCCTGCAAATCTTCAGACAAAAGATTTTTCCAACTCTGACCAGGACTTGTCTAGACTTCTAAATCCAAGACACCACACCACACTAGATACTAGGAAGAAAGTTAAGTCTATTCCAGCTGAAACCGGAGTACAGTTCCATCAGAAGAGGGGTGGCCAGCTGGAACAGGCTGCCCAGAGAGGTTGTGGATGCCCCGTCCCTGGAGGTGTTCAAGGCCAGGCTAGATGGGGCTCTGGGCAGCCTGGTCTAAACTTAAATGGGGAGGTTGGTGGCCCCGCCTGCAGTGGGGGAGTAGGAGCTTGATGATCCTTGATGTCCCTTCCAGCCTGGGCCATTCTGTGATTCTGTGACAGGATAACTTGACAGTAGAATTACATGACTTCAGTAGGATGTGCCCATAGCACTCACAAAAACTGGAAAGGAATGAAGAAAAATTATAATTATGATCCATCATTCTGGCAATGTATTAATTACGAATACTTCCTAAGCAGTTCTGCAAACTGACCCAATACTGTCTGGGATATCCTCTGAAAGCTTTTGCTATGTGACTCTAATCCTGGATCTGAGATTCTGGCTCAGTCTAGATAGTGCCTGGTGGCAATGCCCACCGCCACTCACAAGAATTTTTTCCTGATGCAAGGAAATCTCAGACAGCCTCATCAGTCTCTTGATCTTCTCTGTGATCTCATAGAGCTCAACTACAAGGTGATATTTTGACTCAGGAGAAATACAGACGGAAATTAAGGAATTAAACTTAGAAAATTCTCTAAAGGAAAAAAGTTGTTAAAAAATTCACAGGCATTCTGCAGTGCTCTCACCTTTCATCTAGTTCTGTGGTGGGAGACTTTCTAGCATATCAATCTAGATGGACTCTCATTGACACCTTCCTTCCCAGCCTGCCATTGTGCCTTTTTCAAAATATATTGTCAGCAAAACAACGGCTGTATCAATCCAAAACTCTTTCTGACAGATAATTGCCATTTTTTTTCATAGAAGTTTCTAACCTCCCCCAAGATTCCTTCATTCATCTTTTTACCAAGCTTTTACAGGAAGAACAGTAGCTGTGTTAATATGTCTGTCCCTTTTACAGGAAAAACAGTCGCTCTGTTAATATGTCCTCCTTTTCAACTTGATATCCTTTCCTGTTCAGTCTTTGCTGATTGCTCATACTGACAGAGTGCCTGTTTTCCTCCATGCCCTTCCCTGACTGACCTAATGGCATCCACAACAGGGCATATGGCATGTCCTAAGTCGTTGACCTCTTTCTGGGAATGAATGCTATAATGTGTCCCATATCTTGGACATATATATTAATATCTTTTTTTCTATTTTTGTTTTTTAAACTGATTTTTAACTGCTTTTTCAAGCAGTTCATAAATGGAAGAAAGCTGAAACAAGCTGAGTTCTATGAGTTGTTGTCATATTTCAGTAGTAACTTCTCTCCTTCGCTTTCAGCACAAGCAGTTTTGTCTCTGCTCTAGCCCATCTCTTATCTTCCTTACAATCCATGCACTAATTGCTATCTTCTCCCTTTCAAATAGTGATTGCCACATCAAATGCTTTATTGAAATCCAGATAGATTACATCTACTTCATTTCCCCTGTCTAACATGGTCTTATTTTATCAAAGAAAATTATCAGGTTTGTCTAGTGTTATCTCACTTTGATAGGTACAACATGGAGTTCACAGACTGATTCAGACATATCCAGCTTATAAGCACTATCTGTTTACATCTCTTTCCCAACTGGAACCCACATCTACAAGATCATTTCACTCCTGCAGAAATCATATGAACCTACGGCAATCCACATCTATGGGATATTATTTAAGTAGACAGAATTCCAAGTGAATTATGATTTTATTCTCAGACTCTAGTGATCCAAAGTACTTTGAAGACTCCAGGTAAAGCCAAATATTGGGCCCAGCAGTGGAAAATGCCAGTAATATATCCTCTGAGGAAAATGAATTAAAAGGATATATACTTATGATCATCGTGCCAGATATACTTTATTCACAGTAGTTAATTTGGTAGAGGCATCTCACTGCTAAATAGTCTTTCCCCTTCCCCTAGCTTTTACAGTTCCTGCAGGAAAAACTAATATGCAAATATACTGGCAGTACCTTCTTTAGTGCCACTCTCATACAACTCAGCAACAGAAACAGAAGAGAAATGCTGCAATAAAGAGAGAAATAAAAAGTCACCTTTGAAGAGATAAATGGTTTTTCATGCCAAATCAGTACATTCCTTCTCTATGCTAAATGCCTGATCCTATTTTCAGGTAACACAGAATTCCCAATGCTTGATAGCATAGATAAAAATAAAAAGAGTAAAAGAGATAATGCCTGTCTGCCTGGCAATTTTTTTTCCCCTGACACTTACAGTGAGCACTGTAAAATCCATACATAAAACCTATTCACAGGAAGTTTAATGGAACTAGTGCCAGAGTGCATGTGGTTACACTGAATGTAGCTGCACTAAGAACCTCATCTCTAGGAAACAACACAGTCATACTGGAGAAGTTAAAATCAGTAAGATTCATGGCTCAACAATGAGAGAAAAGTATTAAAGCCACTTTTCAAGTTTTCACAAGTTCATATACCTGGGATCAGAAATTTAGTCATTGTTCCATAGATGTCCACTGTGAAAAATTAAGACAATTCTAAAAACCTGCTGCTTCACTGAACTCTCCATCCTTCTGCAGATATCCTCTTTCTATTCATTTTCTCTTTATTATTTTCTCCTCTTTTATATCAACACCTGATTCCATAAACACAGGAGGTGTTTTCTTCATCTGTCAGAACAATTCACTTGGGTCCGGATGATGTCTTTATGTTTCCTTTTCCTTTCCAATAATAACACTGGGAAAGACGTTTGGATCTAAATATATATATGAGAAAGAAAGAAAAAGAAATTGGAAAAGAAATATGATCTCTAGTGCAGCAACTATGTCTATGATATCATTAAGATGACCTCTGTGATGGAGATGATAACCATAATGTTGATAATATAAGATTCTAATATTGTAATTTTTTTTCTTTTCCTTTTTAGCTGGATAAAATTATTTTCTTTTTTATTACCTGATAAAAAAAAAGAATTACTAGCAAGCAAAAATAAGAAGTAAGGCATGGAAACTCTAAGTGGTTTGTTGAAATTTGTATAAAAAGAGTAAAATGTTGATCAAGATTCTTTCATTATCCTGTCCTGGGTAACAGCTAAGTCTCTTAATGATATGAACTTATCAGAATTTGTGACTGTGTATGCATTTTGTATGATTAATGGGTTTGGTCAGAGGGGACTTAAAGACCATATTCACAGAATCACACACAGAATGGCCCAGGTTGGAAGGGACATCAAGGATCATCAAGCTCCTACTTCCCCGTCGCAAGCGGGGCCACCAACCTCCCCATTTAAGTCTAGACCAGGCTGCCCAGGGCCCCATCCAGCCTGGCCTTGAACCCCTCCAGGGACGGGGCATTCACAACCTCTCTGGGCAGCC